>OZ021731.1:82576694-83301694 GCA_963978545.1 Linyphia triangularis
TAGGCATGGGTGTTTGTAAATGTATGTTGGCTTGTTTAATGACGAATGTTTCGGCGCATTATAGCCCTCGTGTTACTGACGGCGCCAGATAATCTGAATACAACCAACCACGTCAAATTTGAAAAGTAGAAGTTATGAGGCTGCAATCTTTTTTACCTATCAGCCTTGGGAGGTTACTGAATAGTGGTATTGTAAGATCTAGGAAAGCTGTCTGCTGCACATTCTTTCGAAGGAAGCTCTTTTTTATTGTACAAAAATCCCTTTTTCCTAGGGAGTTAAAACATATTATAAACGTTAAACAATAGGAGTCTCATCACACAATAAGTAGTTTACAAATGACATGCTATGAGTTTATGAGTCACGATTTCACTAGAGAAATCCGTCGTTGTAAATATATATATATATATATATATATTAAATTCTCAATGCTGTGTAGTAGGATAATAAGTTAGACCTGTGGGTTCTAAGAATTCTAAATACCAAGATTTCTACCCAATGATTATAATTCAAGTAAGCCTTTTTAGATATACCTTAAGGTAATCGACAGAACCGTAAGGTAATTAAAAGAACTTTATGGATATCAACAGAACTTTAAGGTAATCAATAGAAATTTAAGGTAATCAAAAGAACTTCAATGTAATCAACGGAACTTTAAGTTAATTAAACTTAAGGAAATGAACATAACTTTAAGGTAATCAACAGCACTTTAAGGTAATCAACGGAACTTTAAGGAAATCAACCTTAAGGTAACCAATAGAATTTTAAGGGGATCAGCATAACTTTATGAAAAGATCCATTAATTCTGCAGTACTCAACAACAGAACTTAATGAAAATTAGTGAAAATTGTACTTCAATTAGTACCTACAAACAATATTAATGCTTTGAGATCATAGAAAATAGATTTGTAAAATAAAATGAAATTAATATATATATATATATATATATATATATATATATATATATATATATATATATATATATATATATATATATATATATATATATATATATATATATATATATATATATATATATATATATATAATGTACGTATGTATATGTATATAAAATAAAAACGCTGTGATTTTGATTAAAATCGTTTGAGCAGTTTGTTAGCAATTAATGAAAAACACGATTTTTTCAATGGCAGTTACCTTATGTTCATGCGAAATGTTGACGAAAACCTTAATGGTAGCACCCATGGTCACCACTAACCCGGACACCAAATTTGAGTCTCCTAGTTTAATTTGTTTGGGAATTATACTGACTACATGCACACAGACATACATTTTTTCTAGACGACGTTTTTGAAATCAGGGTGTTCCAAAACGTGGAGAAATGGAAAAAGAATTGAATTCTTTTTTGGCTGAATACCATACTTTCTTTACTTACCCTATGTAAGCATATGGGTAATTGAAAGTAATTAAACGAAGTAATTGTAACCTACTTCAATACGAAATGACGACTACAAATACAAGGACGAACACATAAAATTAATTTTAAAATTTTGTGCGTTCTGATTATAATTGTCTCATTAAAAGGGAAAATTATGCCTTAATTGGAAATATTTCATAAAAGGAACACATATTTCATTAATTTCAGTTGTTTCTTCGAAATATCGCAATAATTACTTCGTTTTTTGTAATAGTTATTAATAATTTTCTTAATGTAAAATATCCAAGCAAGAAATATTACGCATTTTAATAATACGTTGTCGTCGTTTACGTAAGAAATAAACAAATTGTTAAGCAATATCTAAATGAAGAATGAAAATTTTAAGTAATTACATCGAAGAAAATAAGATCAAATGATAAATTGGAAACGTTCAATCTAGATAAAACAAATTCAAATGATTAATTAAAACAGAACGTCTCCAAACAAATTCAAAACTGATATTAAAATCATTTTAATTGAAACATAATGAGAACTGAAGTAATCTGTAGGTTTGAAATCTTTACGTTAATTATATCGGCATACTTTAGAATATCTTGAATTGAGTGTTTCCTACTTTTTGTGTTCGTCATAAGTTAATTACAAATATTCAATGAATGCATTTTAGAGCAATTAATGAAACTAGTTATATCTGCTTTAAGATATTATAAATATAAACAACGAATATGTCAAATATACTCCTTAATAGTTTCATTGGGACATTGTACTGCGTCGATTGTCATTCAAGTCATCAATGCTCAATGCTGGTTCAATTTAAAAGACCTCCCGGATTGCTCTTCCGCCTCTTAGATCTAGTCCAGGTAGTACAACAGTATTAACCTGTGTCGGAAACAGGAATTCAGGAAGATTTGTCAATCCTGGCCGAAACTCAAACATCGCTCCAAAAATTTATTTTCAAAAAAACATCACAAACAATATTTTTTTTATTTTTTTTTTTAGCCTCATCTCTCATTTCTTATCCTTACAATATTTCAATTTCAAAACTGTTCATCAACATTTGAAACCTCCAGCATATTTTATCCAGGATTGAATGAAATTGGCCAGCATGTCCAGCATGTGAAAAATTACAATACATAAATTACGAACGAAGGGGTGCTTAGATAGTTTTATGGGGGTTTATATCCTATACAAGTGGTCAACACTTGATATCATTCTGGTTTGGTTTGTACTCTGTAATAATCAGGCCGGGACCTACAGCTTAACGTGGATTCCGAGCCACAACGAACATCCATGCCTAATTCCAGGATTCGAACCAGGTACCTTTTGGCATTCGAGGCCAGAGCGCTAACCCTACAGCCGTCAGACCGTCTGAAAAATGGTGTTGATAATATTTGAAACATATAATTGCAGTTATCGTAGTATAATAGTGTGGACAAACAATGATTTATGCTACATATAAATGTATGTATCATATAAATTTTTATTTGGCTTATCTTTATTTAGTTTAAGGTGTTCTGATAAATTGGGTAGAGTTCATTAGAATGGACATACTAATTTAAACTATGAACACCCTCTAAATGACAAACAATAAACCCCCATCACATATTGAAGAGGAATAACCTACAGCACTTAAATACACATCCTGACCTTTCGCAGTAAAAGCTTTTCAAAATAACTCTTTCTAAAAGCATCTTAAAGCCGAGATATTCTTAAACTCAGCGTTACGCCGTCAGAGGATAATGCATTCCACCACTCGCTTTGTTCCATTCTTTTCCGCTTTCGGGAGGAGGACCCATTGAAGAGGATTGTTCTTTAATTCCTTTTTGGTGGGAGTATCAACCTCGCCGTTCGTGGGATGAGTATTTAGCTTGACGTGTGTGGCAGCAAGGTCGTTGTTAACCAGTCATGCGGGTTGGCTGCTATACGCCTTCTTTGTGCAACATCTTGAGATGTCATGTGTAATCTTTATGTTCACTTGCGGTTTTCAGCTTATGTTGAGTTGCGTCGTAAATTTCGGGGATGGGCATAAATATGACATTTTTGTGTCTTGGTCGTTAAAGGTCCAATGACTGATATGAATAAGTGAAGCTATAAAAGGATACTATAAAACAGTTGCAGTGGGGGCAGAACCAATGACCTTTTTTTCTTTTTGTGATTGATTAAAATAAAGAATATTCTCTTTTTAAATCGTTTACATTAACTTCGAGATTGTGCGTCGATGGCGGGAAAGAACTCCCTTGCCGTCATCCAATCGAGTTGAAACTTGGCAGACAGATTCGATGTCGATGACAATGCATTCTATCAAATTTTGGGGCTGTAAATGTTACGAAAAGGTCGCTTTTACGGAATACTAGTAAACCAACTTGCCGTCATCCAATTGTGCTGAAATAGCTTTTAACCGATCATTGAAGAAACTCTTTCCTGTTGCGAAATCTTTTTTTAAATAAATAAATAAATAAATAAATAAATAAATACATTGTTTTAATCAGAATAAATAAACGATATTTGGAATTTAAGGCATAAATTCACTTTTAATGAATAAATTTTGAAAAGTAGTTGACAACACATTTTGCTGATAGATATGTTTTAAATATTTAAAATTAGATGCAAACGCCAAGCACACGTTTACACCAGAAACTGTACTATGTTAAAAAATATAAAAATTAGTGACGCATGTAAAGGATTTACTTAAAAAACTTCTTTTGCGTTATATTATTCAGCTTCTACAGTACATTAATATAATAATAAGTTTATAAATGTTCTTTTTGTGTCTTGGCTGTTCAAGATCCAATGACTGACTGGAATAAGTGAAGTTATGATGAGTACTGTAAAATAATTACAGTTGCAGTTTGGGCAGAGCCAATGACCTTTTGCTTTTGGGATTGATTAAAATAAAGATGTTTTCCTGTTCAGCTTCTGCACTACTTTAGTGTAGTGAGAAGTTTATAATAAGTCTTTGTCTTCTAGCATTCCCAGGCATAAACTGAGAATGCTGCAGGGGTGTGTGATATTTCTAGTGAAAGGTATCGTCAAAGGGATATTTCTCACCAAAATTCAAAATAAATTAAGGTTTTAAGAATTAGAAATGGAAACTGAAAATTCATATTTGTAATTTATTTCACCCAAACCTATAATTGGATGTTTCCTATATCAGTTGGAATGTCTCGTTAAGGTAAATAGTATTACGTAAAAATTAAGAGGACTATGTACTTTTTATACCCCTGTATTGTTAAATTACCTATTTGGATTGTATTGTTTCTTCGAAAGGTTTCAGCAAATAAGTTTGAAATTTTTTTATATTGGTTTAATAGATCTTATATACTGGGGTTAAAAATTGATAAACAATATTATCAATATTGTTACATTTTATTTATTCTTTCATTTTTTTAAAAACTTTTCCTTTACAAAGATATGGTATATAAAAAATAATTATGAAAATAACAGGACATTTTTTAACCTCAGTTTAAGCCTGTTGGTTAAGTACCAGAATTCAAATTTTTTTTTTTTTTTTATATATATATACTCTCCAAGTTAGTGAGGAATGGTGCATTGTAATTTAAAATACTGCGTTTAGAGAAATTCAAGTTATAGATCAAAGTTATATAGTTGAAAACTTATAGTTTGCTTTCTAAAACAAAATATATCATAGTTCTAATTTTAGCATAAACTAATATAATAGCAAGACAAGAAGGCATAAAACATGAAGTACAAATCAATTTCTTATTATTTAAACAGTACAGAGTCCTCTTACTATTAAGTGAGTAAGTGATTTGAAGTTCGACAATAGAATTCATCCATTGCAACTCTACGAGAAATACTTATCTTGGCTTGGTAGATATTAGATCATGAAGTATATTCGGTGACATATTTTCTCACCAAAATTGTTGTCTCACTTGACGACTTGGCTAAATTTTGTTTATAAAAAGCCTCAATGTGACAGTGGGTGGCGACCAAACGGTATAGTGGTTAGCGTGCTAGCTTCCAGACCGCGAGGTTGCGGGTTCCGAGTCCCATGTTTGGCATGGGTGTTTGTAAATATATTTTGGCTTTTCTAATGACGAATGTTTCGGTGCATTATAGCCCTCGTGTTGCTGACGACGCCAGATAATCTGAAAACAACCAACCTTGACAGTGGGTTTTAGGTCTTTGATCATTAAAAGTCACCAAACTGTAAACACTTGATATCTGAACCAGACGTACTGTATTTGAAAAAATGTGTAAGAAGGGCCATTTAATGACAGGATGACGAATGTTTCGGCGCATTATAGCCCTCGTGTTGCTGACGGCGCCAGATAATCTGAGTACAACCAACCAACCAACCAATTTAATGACAGGATTTGTCACGATTTAACTTGTTTCTTTAATTTATAATCCACTGTGTTTGTTTAGTGTGGAAATATGCGTTTGACTGTCACATTTCAACTTGTTTTATTCGATTATATTATTTCCAGGAAAATATGTGTGTTCCTGCTTTTTGAGAAAATTCGCACTTAAGTTTATAAAGGAGGATATCTAAATGCCAAACGAGTTTGAAATTTAGATGAAATAACTTACTTGAAAGCAGTTAATATGTCTAATGTGAGTTAAGGTATACATATACAATAGAGATGATTTTCTTTAATTTTTAGGTTATAATTTCAAACTTTTTGGCAGTATATCAGAATTAAAAAGTGATGCATTTTTATGTACGAACTTTTTTTTTTCCGTCAATTTTTCAATCAGCTAATTGCAATTAAAGTGATTAATTAGGACATTATTAGAACATACATAAATAAACTTGTAATTAACTTAGAGGTATTATTTTTGTTGCAAATATAAGAGATATTATATTGACGCATGTTCCTATGGAGAATTTTGAATTTGGTTTCAATATTTATTTAATTATAAGTTTTAAAATAAAAAGTTTTAAGAAATACATAGTTTTTAACAAAAAATTAAGATTAAAATATGCACAAAAAAATTTGATTATAGCAATATGTAATAGATTCTCCATAGAAAACACATTCACAACTATTTTCTACAAAACAAAATTAGAATTTTGTAAATTGGACCATTTATTATGAAGTTATGACCATTGGCGTAAAGTCACATAACATCAAAATGTCATTCTTCAGAAAACGCGTTTAAAGCTTACTATTCTAATGAACGTGATACAAAATAGGTTCACAAAACCCACTGTAATTTAAAAAGTAATTTGAGTCTCAGAAAGAAATTGGCATCATTTTAATGGTAATGAATTCGGGAATATTTTAAAACAAAAAACAAAAATGCAGAATTGAGTCAAATTTCGCGATTCCTAATGTATATGTATACCTTAACGCTTGATTTTATGATTTTAGGAAAATTAAAACTACAAAATCTACATATCAGGTAAGGTAAACGAAATAGTCTGATGGATTCGTAATCTCAGGAAGGCGAAATGTAATTATTTTCAAATGTTAAACTTCACGTGTATGAAATTGTTAATTATGAGTGATAACATAAAAATGCTCATAGAATAATATTTATACGAATGTAATTAATCACAAGTCAAGTATTCCGTATGGTGTAATAAAATGTGAAACAGACAGCTACAGTTCCCACAACTACGAAGTAATTGGGTACAGACTTTAGTCTACTCAATTAGAAATTATTAAAAGGCAAACACAGAAGTGATTTTAAAAGTACTAAATTTTTTTTTCTTCTTTAAGGTTGGTTGTTTTCAGATTATCTGGCGCCGTCAGCAGCACGAGGGCCATAATGGGCCGAAACATTCGTCATTAGACAAGCCAACATACATTTACAAACACCCATGCCTAACACGGGACTCGAATCCGCAACCTTGCGGTCTAGAAGCTAGCACGCTAACCACTATACCGTTTGGTAGGCTTTTCTTTAAGGAACAAATCACTAACAATAAATAATAAACACTAATTGTAGGATGAGCTTATTAACGAAATGGTATTTACTATTTGTAATAAAAGTAGATTGATAGAAAGTACATTAGTAAACAATAATTAAGTTCATAATCAAAACAATAAGTTTATTGTTAGGAAATCATATTAATGTCAATGAACAGAGGAACTCCAGTTAATAAAAAATGGATGGATAGGATTAGGGTGACAATTAGTTGTAATGTAAGAAACGTAACGGATATTGAATGAAGAACTTATCTCAAGAAACACTTAAATAATATTACATTTTCCTTATCAAAGTATGCAACCAAAGTTATGAAAATATTACTCATAATAACTTATTGTATCATAATATTATAATTTAGGTATATTTTATTTTAATGAAGGCGAATATACTAGATCAGAGTGCTGAAATATGCATAAATACTAGAAAAAATAATAACAACAATAATAAGGAATATAGAATTAAATCAAGCAGTATCTGTCAGAAGAAAATGTTAATCATTGTCCTAAAAAAATTAAGGCTTCTAGTTATTAATTAAAGTCAAGGTGTTAGTTTCATTTAAGCAAAAAAACATTTCCGAGCTAAACAAAGCAATTTCCAAATAGAAAGCAATCGTGTATTAAAGAATACACTAGTTTTGTTGTTAAAAAATGCTAATTGCATACAATTTTTTATTTCTTGACGTTATAAAGAAATATATTGTTCTCATTATATATATATGTAAATGTATTGAATCAAATCTAGATTACTTTAATTGGCTGAGTATCCCATTTGTTAATAGATATTCTATTCAAAGTAGTCCCATGACGGTCTGACTACCTACAACTGTGTCTTCATGTGAACATATTCATGCAGCGTCCTACCTTTTCATTTGGATAAATATCGCAGGCAAAAAGACAATGGCTTGCTTTTGCATTCTAATTGTGGTAACGTGTGAAACTCGCATCGTCTCGAGCGGTTTATTATCTTCATTAGTATAATTGTCCTACAACAATAAATCTTTCTTGGGGAGAGAACAAACATACAGTTGCAGCTCCATAACGCTTTGCACAAAGGGATGTTCGAATAATTAATTTTAGTTTGCCGTGAAGAGAACAATGGCGAGAAAGGCTGTTTTAAATGACAAGGCGTTGATATATATGGACATCTTATATAGGAGTAGATGTTTGAAGTTTGCGTGGATCTCAGTTTATTATTGTCAGAGATGGAGCGATCGTTTTGAGAGACTAATTGAAGCAATTTTAAAATTTGTGTCATAACATTTCTAGGTTAATTAGGGATGGGAGAGACACGGCAATGGACGATTCCCGCATTTTTTTTTTTTTTTTTTTTTTTTTTTTTTTTAAACGAGTGAAATTAATTTATATTTAGGAATAATTTCTTTAATGAAATTAGTTGTTGTCTAGAAATACTTCCAAATATTTAAAAATTATAATTTTAAAAGCTTTAATAAAAAAAAATAGTTTTAAGGGTAGCAAGTACCTTTAAAAGGTAAGATCATAATTTAGGATCTACTGAATCAATTTGAATACATTTTTTTATCTCTAGGTATCTTGACCAATTCAGATTATCAGGAACACATCAGTGTAGAGGTCGGCATTATATCGATACGAAGATATTTTTATCAATGTTTTTTTTTTAAATATATCGATAGTAAAAATATCGATAAAAGTCACCGATATATCGATATTTTCAAACATTTTTAGTTTTTTTATGATCGTTTTGTAGTTCCATGTGTTTTTTACGATTTTCATTATTCCCATTTCAAAAACTTCAAAACTAAGGTTCGAACTTGACTGAGAGACAGTTAAAATGGCATCCTAACAAAAAAGAAAACATGATGTGATAGAAAGATAAGATTATTTATCAGTAGTCATTAACTTAGCTCCATTTCTACTGCCAGAGTGTGCCTGGAATTTGCATCTAGTTTTAAATATAAAAAACATCTATATCAGCAAAAGATGCGATAAACTACTTTTCAAAATTTCTTCTTCAAAAATAAATGTGAATTTAAGCATTGACATCCAAATGTATTTTATTTATTCTGATTGATAATATAATTTATTTATTAAAACAATTTTTATAATTTTTTTAATCAAACAATTTTTATAATTTATTTATTAAAACAATTTTGGCATGAATTCAATTCATAAAAAATAGAAATTTGCCCCTAAAAACTCTAAAAAAAAAATCATGTATCGATATATCGATATTTTATCGATATTTTTTACTATGCAACGATATAGTGTCGATATTTATTTTTATCGATATTTCCGACCTCTACATCAGTGTCATTCCAATTTTTTTTTTTATTCACAGGTCGGTCAAAATGATCACCCCTAATGAAATGACAAAAATTAAAAACTCAAAAATGGCGTCTGATATATTTTATTTTAAATTGAAATCCTTACGGTCAATGCATGTGCAGTGGCACCCCCTGCAATAGTAGTTTGCTATTTTAATTATCATTTATAATAGATAGACATTAAAAGAAAACAATTTATGTCATATCATTGAGTGATCATTTTCGTACCTACTCGCCAAATTTCTTTCAAGGTCTTATAGAAAGTAGTTTCTAAATGCACTGGGCTAGAAGAATATAGCATAGCGAGTATAAGGGAATGATCCTTACTAGGACTTCCTCTTAAATGTAGTTTTTCTTCAAAGTTTCGTAAAGCATTATCGAGTTGATGTTGTAAAATATTTTCTACCTCGTCACCATAACTTAACTGAAACGTTGTTATGGTGTAGTCCGAGAGGCGATTGAAATTTTTGGACCCCATCAAATATATATGAATTTTTTATAGAAAATGGAGAAAAGTGAGTAGATTACGAATCTACTGGTCTACCGTGCCAAATATGGCCGAAACTGATCAAAAATCGACTTGGAAGGAGTTAAACTAAAATCCAATTGCCAAATATGTCGTAACTTGTCAAAAAGATAACAAACTTTTTCGTCTGGCAACCCACTGCATTTTGATTTTCAAAGAGAAAAAGCGCAAACGATTTCTGATCTCTAGCTCGGAAAACTTGTATCTTTTAAAATTAAGCCAAATTGGCGACATCAGTTACGTCATCAGTGAGGTATTGCCAATTTGGCTCATTTGTGAAAGATGCAAGTAAGTCATAGCTACACATCCGAATCGTCTGCAACCTTCTTAATTGAAATTTAAAGAGTGGGGGTTACCAAATAAAAAAAAATGCTCATTATTTAGCAAGTTATGGAGCATTTGGCAATTGGATTTAGTTCAACCTATTAAAAGTCAATTTTTGACCAGTTTTTCTTATTATTCATATATATATATCAGAAATAAATTTTCATTGGTAGAATATTAAAAGAAAAAGGGAATTTTTAATAAATATTTCGTGTATATTAAATTATAGTGTTTGGTTTGTTATACCCATCATTCTTTTACTGGTGCCAAAGACGAGTTTAAACATTTTGTAGTAATTATTTACAAAATGTAAATTTTGTGTAAAAAGTGTTTTAAGACAAAACTCTTTTTATTACACTTTAAAATGTTCAGGCATTTTTAAAAAAATTAATCATACAAAAAAAAAAAAAAAAAAAAAAAAAAAACACATTAGTGATTTTATTTTAAATTTTGTAAATTTGTTTTTATTTTTTTATTGCTGTTGTTACATTTGATGTAAAAAGTCATTTGTTTTAAAGTAATGCTTCAGCAGATATTGCGACTTTAGTAAATGAAGCGTTAAGCATATATTGAACACAGATCATCCATCTTAAAGTTCAAAGTGGCCAGAGTCTTTAACCTTTTTACTTTCTTCCGATAAAAATAAAGGGACTTCGATACATTCCATCGATCTCCTGAAACGCTAACGACCCAAAACCAAAGGCCGTTCGTCATCCCGTCTTCAAACTGCCGCTTTATAGAGAGAGGGATGATGGAATTTATGATATTGTCATTAGACTACGAGGCTGTGATTCCTTTTATACCAAAAATAGACACTCTTTTATGAGTCCATGAATTACTTGCGATGTCCTGCTCTCGTAGAATTGAGGGTTGCGTCGATAGACTTTTATTTGACCCTTTTTCGGAGAAAATTCTAATTTTAGATTTTTTTTATTTTTTTATTTGTATGTGTGAAGGCGATTAATAGAAAATAATGTAACCCATAAAAAAAGTTTTTATAGGGGCTCAGTACTCTGAGAATAAAAGTAAAATCGTTTGGTTTTTTTTTTTATTTCTGTTTTTCTATGTTTCTTTGAATTTTCATTGATGTATTACTTTTGTTTGTACTCAAATTTGAAGTGTGTTATATCATGTTTTAAAAATGACAACTTTTAATATAAACTATATGTAAAACTTTTACTTTTCACTTTGATTTTCTCTAAACGTGATATTTTAAACTTCAATGTACCTTTTCTAACTAATTAGTAGAGATATACTAATAATTTTTTTAGTAAATTATAGTACATAAACTACAGATTAAATGGTGGTTAAAAGATTTCCAGTTATTTTCTTAATTATTATTTAATAACCAATCATTTGCATATATATATATATATATATATATATATATATATATATATATATATATATATATATATATATATATATATATATATATATATATATATATATATATATATATATATATATATATATATATATATATATATATATATATATATATATATATATATATATATATATATATATATATATATATATAACTTACTATTAGATTGGAAGTTAGTTAACATTACTCCACTGTTTAAAAAGGGATTGAAAAATGATACAGTTAAAAAATGATTAATTATATACCAGTCTGCTTGACACCTGTTATATGTAAAATGTTTGAGACAATATTGAAAAAATACATCATGAAATTTCTGGAGAGGTTTTAAGGTTGTTTAGAGGAATAGCTTTTTTTGTAAGTTCATCAGAGTTATATATTGTATTCTATTGCTGAGAAATATAAGATTCCTAATTTCTCCTCTATGTACTTAAATAGTGGTTTTTTCTTTTCTATAATGCAAAATTTTATACCATTTCTGCCTTTTTTTTTTTTTTTTTTTTTTTTTTTTTACATTGATTTTCAAACAAATTACAAGCTTAGGTCTGAAGCCTTTAAACCAATCATTGGAGAAACTATTTCCTTTTTCCAAAATTGTTTTAATAAATAAATAATACAATTGTTTTAATCGGAATAAATAAAAGATATTTGGATGCATAAATTCCCATTCATTTTTAATGAATACATTTTGAAAAGTAGTGTATCGCATATTTTGCAGATAGGGATGCTTTTAATCTTTAAAGTTAGATGCCACACGCTGGCAACAGAAACGGCGCTTTGTTAAAGAATATAAAAACTGGCAATGCAAAAAAAAAAAAAAAAAAATATATATATATATATTTTCATTAAAAACTTTTTTATGTGTTATATTATTGTTTGCTCATTTTTAATCTCTTTTAGGTGTTTCACTCGTTTTTAGTTGCGTTATCAGGTCTAACAACATGCAAATAACGCATCACATAACATATGCAGAAATAACAATAAAACGCAGGCAAATCACACCAGACGTCCATGAATATATTTATTACTCTGGGGTTTCGAGAGCCGAATCCGACTGGAATCCCGAATCTCGCCAACCTTGGCGTGCGTCACGTAATTTGGCAACCTTCTCCCACTGGAACGAACCATGTGCGAGGTTGTTGTGAAAGTGTTGTCAGTCGGGAACTTAAAAGACCGTCAAACTAGTTCTAGCGAAATAACGAGAGAGTTCTGTGTTCTGTTTTCATAAAACAAAATAAATAAAAAAAAATAGGAGTGTTGTGATGATATTTTAAAACGAGCTGGTGTTTTTCGGTGTGGTGTGACAACGCTTTGAATTTATTCTTTCCGAATTCGAAAAGTTTTTGGTGTTAAATATATATCCAGGTAGAATTTAGGATATTTTTGAAGAAGACAAGTGTTTGTTGTTGGTTGCCATGACAAGGATTATGTTGCGGTTTTTTCTCGTCTGCTTGATAGGAGAGGGTAAGTTTTAAATTTGATGTTTTTCGTGTAAATGTTTTTTTGTGGTTGGTTATTCTGAGATAATTACACTCCGAGAAATGTTCGAATTAATTGATTGTTCGTCGAATTGTGTTGTCATAGGGATTTAAAATGTTATTGCTCTAGGGTTCTTAGAGCCAAACGATATTTATAAAGTTATTAATAACATTTTAAATATAGCTTTTTTTTTTTAAAGTTTTATTCTTAAAATTGATAAGTATATTTCCTTACAAGAAACTATTTGTTTCACTTTCTGTGTAAGTTTTCGCATTTGAATGGAAAGAAAAAGCTTTGAAAACGTGCTATTCGAATTCGACATGATATTAAATCGAATACTATGAAGTATGACTCTAACAAACAATTCGGTTTGTAATGTTCCTTCTATAATTTTTTCTTCATTTTATATCGTATTAAATTAAAAAAAATATAAAGAACTCTGATCTATTGCATATTTTTTCCATTAATAATTTGTCTGTGACCAGATTGTTGATGATTCGGTTCGGTTGATGAATATTCAATTTGGTTTCAATTAGTTTTCTTGTGTTTCTTAAAGGTTATTGGAGCTTCGGTGTTGTTAATGTTTAACAACGATTTTGTTGAAAAAAAATCAGATGACAAACTATGTTGTATTGCGAATAATGTAAACAACCAGTCGCAAGAATAGCTTAACCTACTACCTGATCAATTTATATTGTTATTATAGTAACATTTTAATAATCTCTACTTTTTAAAATTGTATTCTTAAAATTGATAAGGTGTATTTCCGTTGTACAAAAAACTAGTAGTTTGACTTTCTGTTTAAGTTGTCGCATATGAATGGAAAGAAAAAGCTTTTAAACGTGCTATTCGAATTATTATTTGAATACATAAAAGGTTTTGTGTCATTTGTGACAAGTGATGATAAAACTTATAGTGTATAAGTAACTGATGTATAATTTTAAACGTTACATGTGTCATCGATAAAACAACAAATCACGAGTTACTTTTTGACAAAACTGAGTTTGCAGGTTAGAAGCATGAAGTTTATCAAACGAGCAGCACTACAGGATTAAGTTTTTTAATCTGTAAGAGATTGTATCCTATGATTAAGAACTACTCTCGCTTACGAGTCCAGATGTTGTAGCAGCCCACCTGACGGCTGCGTGGTTAGTGCTCGAGCTTTACCTCCCAAAGGTGCCGGATTCTAATCTTAAAGATAGGCATGGATGTTTGTTGTGGTTCGGAATCGACGTTAAGCTGTAATTCCCGGCCTGGTTAGCCATTATTGTGCACAAAAATAGGTAGTTGAGCATACATACTAACCAGATGTTGTAGCAATGTTACGGCACGGTTGAACTCTCGTATAATTATTGTGTCAGGAAATGTCTATTATAACTGTGGGTGTTAACAAGATGAAAAAACATTAACTTTTCCCCGTCTATTCTTGCCGACCAAACGGTATAATGGTTAGCGTGCTAGCTTCTAGACCGCGAGGTTGCGGGTTCGAATCCCGTGTTGGCATGGGTTTTTGTAAATGTATGCTGGCTTGTCTAATGACGAATGTTTCGGCGCGTTATAGCTCTCGTGTTGCTGACGGCGCCAGATAACTGAAAACAACCAACCAACCCGTCTATTCTTATTAAAAAAATCAACTTTTCGTCATAATATATTGAGTCTTTTAGATACGGATGAAATTTCATCCGTAAAATATTTTTTGAGCAAGAAAAAAAAAATGATACAAGAGCTGAAAGAGATTACTTCAGTCCAAGTAAATAATTAAAAATGTAATTTTTAGTAACAAGTTGACTTATCAATTTACACGTACCATACATAATCAAACATAATATTTATTACGATACAACATAATTCTTTTTATTTGCAGTGCATGATCATTTTTGGAAAAATACAAGGGAAGAATTTATAAAACACTACAAAACAGAATCTAAAAAACCCATAACTTTAAACAACGTACATAAGTAAAAATATCAGGCTAAAAATTAAAAGAAATTGACTAACAAAAAGAAATACAATTATATATTCTTTTTTGAACTGGGACAGCGGATAACTAAACAAATCAACATTATTGGAAAATCTATCATGCAAATTATAAAAAGTACACTTGGATATATTTGTGGCATTGTTCTTACAACTGTTGAAAAGGGTTCGAGTCCCGTGTTAGGCATGGGTGTTTGTAAATGTATAATGGCTTGTCTAATGACGAATGTTTCGGCGCATTATAGCCCTCGTGTTGCTGACGGCGCCAGATAATCTGAAACCAACCAACAACTGTTGAAAGAAAACTAAGAAAGTTCCTTTGTCGTAAATTGCTTTTTTAGACATTAAATTCAATACTTGAGATTTTATTTGGGAATCAATTAAATTATTAATCAATTTATAAATATTAAAAAACATTTAAACTCAATTAAATAAAAAAGTGTATGTAATGTTCAGTTTAATTCGCGACAATCATTTTGATGCAGTGAAATAGAAATTGCTTTTTCGTTCAAAGATACTGGCTCTTTTACCAACGTCAAGATCCAACTTAGAAATATAAAATGCTTCTCCTACACGAGCATCTTTAATCGTTAACCCTTGGTTAGGCGCGAGACCTTTTGTCTCGCGGTTAGTCACGTGGAGGACAAATGCCCCCCCCCCCCCAATTTAAATGTTTGTGCATACCATTAAATTCGTAACCAAATATCAAAGTAAGTGGGTATTTTAATTAAAAACACAACATTATTGAACAGAATAAAGTAAAAATTAAAAGAACAAATATTTTTTAAATAACTTGAAAAAAAAACTGTGAGAAGGCTTTGATCATAAGCTGTTATCTATTGAAAAATTGATCGTGGGGGGACATTTTTCAACCGAGCGACTAACCAAGGGTTAAAAACTAACATTTGGAAATAATTTTAAAATTTGACCCATTTCATAAAAAAAAAAAATTAAATTAAATTTACTGAACACTTTATTCGAGGCAATCACTTTAAAAGTCTGTAAATTTACAGCGTGAGCAATAGCTCGATCGTAAACAAAATGAAATTTACCTCTTCCTTTATCACCCTATTACAGCTTTTATCGGTTGCTCGTTGCAGTTGGCCGAATTGGCAGCCTTACAACTTCCGCGAAAAATCAATTTTCAACCTCCTTTTTGAAGGAGAAGTGAAAATCAATGTCCTTTTGCCGAACTATTATACTAAAATCATACCAACTTTATTACATTGTAAAAAAACTTCAACGTGGATGGCCATTTCCTTCAATTTAAAATTGAAAATTGCCGTTGATAGCATCTAGCTGAACCTGTTGCACTTTGGTCAGATATCGTCTACAACAATGTTATTTAGAAGCAGTACTTTGTGCGACTAATTCACTTTGCTGCCTTCATACAAAGCCAATAATAATAAACGATAATAATAATATATTGACTAAGACTTCGACTTCTAGACTTCTAACAAATGGTTTGTTTATAATTGTACGATGTATTATGTTTTTGAAAATTGAAGTTAAAAAAACATAGATGGTAAAATATTTTTTGGAACTAATGATAGTATACAGTAGATGGCAGCACTATTGAAAAGAGATAATCGCAATGTAAGCCCGTTAAGTAAACCTAAGAAATCATATATATCAGAAATATAACACAATATATCACTCTGATGGACTTTCGAAAAAGAAATTCCTCTAAGAAATGCCCACATGATGGCTGTGTGTGTTTAGCGCTCTTGACTTGCATGGAAAAAGTGCAGAGTTCGAATCCTGGGCATGGATGTTTTTGTGTTTCGGAATCCAAATTAAGCTGTAGCTGCCGCTCTGATTAGCCGTTATTGTGCACACAAATTGGTCGTTGAGCGTACAGACTAACCAACCAAACCTCTAAGCAATCTTTAATGCTCAAACTGTACATAGATGTGGAGATAGAGGGCGCACCACTAGAGAACCCCTCGTGGCGACTCCTAGCGGCAGAGGGAGGTATTCCTCATTCTGATGAGAGAGACAGATCACTGAACATTCTCGATGTGAATATACGTAAGAAAGGCGCTTGTGCCTAATGTAGTATGAGATAAGAGGCAGTAAGGATTCATTAAAGCTGGATTCTATACTCAGCAAGTGTCCCTTCTCTGATCGTCTACTCCCACATGGGGGCTCGGCATCACGAACTGAGTAGGCGTCAGAACGTTACGTTAAGAACCAAACGGCAGAACGTGTAAGGGCAAACCAGAAGTACGAGATACGAGTACAAATGAAACCGAACAGCACCGTAGTCACCCAGCAGTGAACCGGAGATCGGAGTATAAGCCGTCGTATCACCTAGCAGTGTAAACGACATAACAGCGCAGTGACCGGAAAGGGAAACCACGTCTCACCGGAAAGCGAAACTACCACGTCGGAAAAGCGAAGTCAGCGCCGACGAAGAGGATTGCCTAGCGGAAACAACAAGCATTGGAACACCGCTAACGAAGCCAAGAAACTGCTCATCGAATAAAAGAAGTCGACATCACTGAGAAGTGGAGCAGCTAGCACAGTGACCGAAAAGTGAAATCACGTCTCATCGGAAAGCGAAACCACCACGTCGGAAAAGCGAAGTCAGCGCCGACGAAGAGGATTGTTTAGCGGAAACAACAAGCATTGGAACACCGCCGTCGAAGCCAAGAAACTTCGTGTCAAATACAAGAGGTCAACATCATTAAGGAGGGGACCAGCAAGCACTGGGAGACCATAACGAAACATAGGCACTGACTGTCACAAGTCGAGGTAACAAGTCAACAGAAAAACTGTGAGTACAATTTTCGATTATACTAACATGGCGTTTCTTGCCAGAGCACGAAAGAATGACTTACTCGCTTTAATAGATGAACTGGGATTGGAACAGCCCATTAACCCAAAAATCGCTCAATTATGTAAATTAATAACAGAACACGCCGATTATGATGAAAGCTTTGTTAAAAATATGTTAAACACAATTGTAAATGACCGTGAAGAAAAGGAAGCGAAAGAATTCGAGTTAGCGAAACTGCGCATAGAAGCAGAAGTTCGCCAACTTGGCGCTACTGTAACAAACGCACGGGAAAACGAAGTAAGCAGAAGCCCAAATATATTACAGTATATGAAACCGTTTGACGGTAGTGACATAAGCATCTACTTGACACTATTTGAGAGACAAATTAGTCGTCTAGAAATATCGAAAGATACTTGGGTAAATTATTTAATTACATTGCTTCCACTTGAAATAGCAAGCTTAATAACACGTGAGCCGGAAACACTAGCGAATAATTACGACCACATTAAGAGCATTTTGCTGAGACGATACCGACTTAGCCCAGAACAGTTCAGAATACAATTCTCATTCCATAAAAAAGAACAATGTCAGACATGGAGAGACTTTGCTTTTGAACTAAACAATTATCTAACCGAATGGTTGAGCGGACTTGATGTCACAACATTTGAAGATTTAAAAGAATTAATGCTAGTAGATCAAATAAAAAGAAAATTACCCAAAGAAATTCGAGAACACTTTATGGACGAACTTCCGAAAATAAAAAATAGAGAAATCTTGGTCAACAAACTCGATGACTTTGATTCAACTAGAAATAATTTTAAAAAGAATACGGTATTTCGCGAAAATAAATATGAAGAAAAAAACAGGAAGCACTGGCAGTCTAGAGAAAATATGCAGGAACGTCCATTCGTTCGTGCTCAAACCAGTACTAACCATTTTTATAAGGAAAGAAATAATGGTATTGTTGATAACACAGAGTGGCCTAATGAATATAACCAGTTTGAAGTTAAAAATCAAGGTATTAAATGCTTTAATTGTAATGAAATCGGGCACATACAGGCCTATTGTCCAAAAAAGAAGGCAAATAGAGCTGTAATTAGTAATTATCCTAATTATAAGAGTAATGTGTATGTCAACAATGAAAGTTATAATAGTCCAATCAATAAAATTAGTGCATACACTGACAATAAAAGCACCACAAAGGTAATAATATTTGATCATGAAATAGTTGCTATTAATGATACAGGGAGCCAAGTCACTTTCATTTCTGAGGACTTGTATATAAAAATAGGTTCACCCCAATTAATGAGAAATGACATATTACTAAAAGGATTAGGTAATATAGAAGTACAACCATTAGGATATTTCCATACTGACATTAAAATCGACACTCATTCAGTCAATACAAAAATATACGTCATCAAAGACCACACAAATGAGTTAATAATTGGAATGGACGTTATAGGAAAATTCGAAAACCCATCCTTTTACAGACAGCTTCGAGATCCAAGCCGAGAGGATCCACGTGTTTTTTATTTACAAGTTATCAGGCGCCAGTCTGGCGAGGCCAAAAGAGAAAATGAAGGCGAAGAGCTCCGCAAGATGTCAATCAAATCTATTCTGACAGTTGAGAAGAAGATCGACAGCCGCGGCAGCCAATCAGGAAGCAGAGCAGAGGAGAAATTTGTATCTCCGCCTTCCCAATACAGAAGCGCTAGTCATCCTACTGGTGTAACGGGAGAAAGATTAGACCTTGGCGGCGAAAGGAAGATTGAAAAGTCCGTAGCATATGCGAAATCACCTGGTGAAAAGCGTAGGATTGCTTCATGTTTACTTACAGAATGTACGCCTTTTAAAGAAAAACTTCCTGAAGTAGAAGCGAAAAAAGCTGTACCAAGAGGAGATGAAGATTTCAAGAGAGAAATGGAAGAATTTAATTGCAAACTGAACGAAGCTCAAAGTAAGATAAAAGAATGTGAAGATGAAATCTTACAGTTGCATACAGAAGGTGCTACTTTCAAAGTACAGTGCTCTAAACTGGAAGTTAAGAATGATGCATTACAAGCTAAACTTGAAGAAATAGAATCGGAAAATTTAAAGGAACTGGCAGAAACCACTGAAATTCTTGAAAAATACAGAGAAGATATTGCAGGTTGTGAAATGGAAATTGGATCAGCTAAAGAAGAAATTATCCATCTTAAAAATGAATTGAAAATAGCCAAGTTACTACAAGAACAGTTAGATCAACGATGCCAAACTTATGGAAAATGTGAGTTGAGTGCCACTAATAAAGTCTTGCAACCCTCAGTCTTAAGTTTAGAAGAAGGAGTAAACTTGAAAAGACAGCTGAAGGAGAAAAATCACAGCATTGAAGTGAAGAGAGAGTTATGTTCCAGACAAAAAGAAGTAAAGGAAATGGATGTGAAGATAACTAAACAAGTTAGAGCAATGAAGGAAGATTCTACTCTCGTTGAACATATTCAGCATGGAATGAAACTTCAAAATGCAGAAATTTCAAAGATGAAGATAAACCTTCAACAAGATGAAACCAAAAAAGATGAACAGAAGGATGTGAAGGAAAAACATAAAAAGAAGAGATCATTATCAGATGCAAATAAGAAGACTGAAGAAACCTCAATGAATAAGGAGAGCCTCAAACAGTTTAAGAAAAGACGCAAAAATCCCAGAACATTTAAAGTTTACACTCAGCGAGCAAAATTTTTTGGCCATTACAAAGAGACACCAATCAAAAACAATCATAGATGTGA
Source organism: Linyphia triangularis (assembly GCA_963978545.1). Lineage (NCBI taxonomy): Eukaryota > Metazoa > Arthropoda > Arachnida > Araneae > Linyphiidae > Linyphia > Linyphia triangularis. Next base: position 82,597,534 of record OZ021731.1, read on the forward strand.
CAATCATAGTATCTGTGCATATTGCTTTCCTTGTGTTTTTCTATTTCAGATAACTTCAGACATAAACTATGAGGACATAGTTCGCCAAGATGACCGAGTGTGGAGATAGAGGGCGCACCACTAGAGAACCCCTCGTGGCGACTCCTAGCGGCAGAGGGAGGTATTCCTCATTCTGATGAGAGAGACAGATCACTGAACATTCTCGATGTGAATATACGTAAGAAAGGCGCTTGTGCCTAATGTAGTATGAGATAAGAGGCAGTAAGGATTCATTAAAGCTGGATTCTATACTCAGCAAGTGTCCCTTCTCTGATCGTCTACTCCCACATAGATACTAGTAGTACATGTTAATTTTGTACAGCTAAGCTGAAATAAAGATCGTTTATAGCATCTAAGACACGAATAAAGAACGCTATAAACAGTATAGGACCAAGATCCTTATAAATGTCTTTATAAATTTAGCCAGGGATAACTCTGCTATAATATCCGATGAATAAAAACTCGAATGTGATATTTGTTTTTTGTTAAGTATGAGATGAAATGAATCTAGGTTTGAAAAATAAATAAAAAATATTTTAAAGTATGGAGAGAAAATTTCATAACTTCTTCTTCTTGAAATACTTAAGGGGGTCCGGTACCGAAAATAAAAAAAACTTTATTTATGTACATTTTTATGTCAAAAATTTATTTTATGTATGAGATACTATTTATAAATCTTTGAGAAAATGTTTTTTTAAATATTGTGTTTTGTTCTTTAAAAAAAATTTAAAAACCAAGAAAAATCCATAATAATTGATGTTTGCGTATTTTGATATAAGTCAAGAAAAAATAAAAAAAAATTTCAAAGTGAAAGCTTTCTGTAATACATAATTATATAAAGAAAATTTTATCTTCACAGAATTTTGATAGGTGAATTGAAAAAAATTAAAAAAATTCTCAAAGTTAAAATATTGAAATTTTTGCTTTTTTTATGTTATCTTTTACGCTAAAAATTATATTTTAAAACAGAATTAAAAAAATAAAATTCTGTGAAGAGAAAATATTTAAAACTATATAAATTAAATGCTTCAAAAATTTGAATAGCCAATTGTTAATGGTTCTGAAGATATATCGATTTGAATCTGCAACATCTGTGAAAAACACTAGTGCTCGAAAAACGCACTTTAAGCAGACGCTTCAAGACGTTACGCCCATTAGTGATGTTTAAATCACAGGTAATTTTGTGGCGTTCTAATCACCGGAGGAATAAGATAAAAACATCATTCTCTTCAGGAATGTATGAACTATTTTTTAAAATCAGAAAAAAAAATTTGGGATTTTTGAAGAAATTTCGGTACTGTACCCCCTTAGAACATGAGGCAAAGTCTCACACAGCGAGGTTCTCGAAATTTTTTTGATCAATGGAGAAAGCCTCGTTCGTTGAGTTCTCAAAATATTTTACAGCGCAAGACAACTGGAGCAAGAGTTAATTGGATTTAATGTTATACAAACAATTTTAATTTTGTCAGATTAGTTTTCAAATCTCAAAACTCTTTCGATTGGATACATTGCTCATTCAGTTTTGAATCATTGATTTCTTAATCATAGTTTAGGAGGAAAATTTCTTTTACGTACGTAAAATAGTTCTATAAAAGTGACTCAATTTAACATTAAAACTATTAATACATTTCAGTAACTAAAACTTTCTAATTTACATTACATTAACTTATTAATAAACAATTTTCCTAAGTTGCGATTGCCGACCAAACGGTATAGTGGTTAGCGTACTAGCTTCTAGACCTCGAGGTTGCGGGTTCGAGTCCCGTGTTAGGCATGGGTGTTTGTAAATGTATGTTGGTTTGTTAAATGACGAAATGTTTCGGCGCATTATAGCCCTCGTGTTGCTGACGGTGCCAGATAATCTGAATACAACCAACCAACCTAAGTTGCGATTGCAAAATTTAATTTACAACTCATCTTTTTCACACTTTAAAAAAAAAGTAACAGTAGAATTCGTCAGATTTCTTAACGCTTGGACACCCAAAACTACTGAGTAGATAACACTTTTTTTTTTAACCTTCTAAAATTAGCGATCGCCACGCGAATAACCTTAATTTTGTAACTCGTTGTTATGGCTGAGGGGTTATACATTTAGTTAACTATGCGATGACTTAAGGAGTAAACATTGAATTTGGAGTGTCATTCGCAGTAGTAACAAATTTGGCATATCCTGAGAAGCTAATTGGTGGAAGAGAAAATGTATGACAAAGTATATGAGTTAAATATTACGTCACTGATGACGTAATATTTATTGCCCAATTTGGTAAACTTTAAAAAGATGAAAGACTTGGCATTAGAAAATATAAATCGTCTTCAACCTTCTCAATTGAAATTAAAGCGCGGTGAAGTTATCATACAAACAAGAATGCTCATTATTTAGCAAATTGACATGTATTTGAAATCATTCAAAGTCGATTTTTGTATAGTTTCAGCCATTTTTGCCCCTGAAGACCAGTGTATTTATACCTACTTTTCTACATTTTATAAGTGCAATTTTTGATGTGCAATAGGAAACGAAGCCATTCATTTTAAAAGGGGACTCGGTACCTTAAAAATGGGCTCCCGGTAGCCTAGGCGGTAGAGCATCGAGCTCGTAACCGGAGGGTTGCGGGTTCTGTCCTCGGTTATCCAAATATCGGTGCCGACCAAACGGTATAGTGGTTAGCGTGCTGGCTTCTAGACCACGAGGTTGCGGGTTCGAGTCCCGTGTTTGGCATGGGTGTTTGTAAATGTATGTTGGTTTGTTAAATGACGAAATGTTTCGGCGCATTATAGCCCTCGTGTTGCTGACGGCGCCAGATAATCTGAATACAACCAACCAACCAAATATCGGTGTGTACCTAATGGGGGCTGGTGCACATTAAATCTGTCGTGGCCTCAATGTCCTCTCGTTGGTGTGGTGGGGTCGGAGAGAGGGGTTTACACTAGAAGATTTCGATCTCGTATTCTTCTAGATGCTCAAAATTACTAGACGTATTTGGCTGTGTTAAGCACTTCATAAGTGGCAGAAATAGACAGTCGGTGGTTTCAAAACAAAACAAAACAAATCAAAACAAAACCTTAAAAATAAAAATATATCGGTTTTGAGATTTTTATATCATGCTACTCTAAGTATTTTTGCCTTTCCATTGATGTATTTCTTTTGTTTCTACTCAAATTATAAGTATGTTATATGTTGTTTTAAGAAAGCAAATTGTCAATGTTAACTATACAAGCCTTTTACCTTTAACTTTGATTTTTTCTAAACGTGATTTTAAACTTCAATGTATCTTTTCTAACTAACTAGTAAAGGATATACAATTAATTTTTTTTATGAAATTGTAGTACATTATCTACAGAATAATCTGAGATCAAAATTGGGTAAAAATTATCATTACAATTTTTTTGTTCCATTTCAATCAATTTTCTAAATTTTTTTAAAAGAAAAACCGCTTTTTTTTTACAAAGATTTGGCATTTAAAAAATAATTAAGAAAATAACAGGATAATTTTTAACCTCAGTTTAATTTGTAGGTTATGTACTACAATTTAGTAATAAAAATTACTGGTATATCTCTACTAGTTAGTTAGAAAATGTACATTGAATTTTAAAAGATCACGTTAAGATAAGTTAAAGGTAAAATGCTTATATAGTTAACATTGGTAATTTGCTTTTTGGAATAAAATATTACATTCTTCTAATTTGAGTAGAAAAAAAGAGTAATACATCAATGAAAAGGCAAAAATAAATCGAGTAACATGAAATAAAAACCCCAAAAACGACTTATTTTTAGGATACTGAGTTACCCCTTAAAATAAAATAAAATAAGCCTTAACACAATGTCAATCCATATACTGTTGATGACTGGTAACATCACCAACTCTTACGAAATTCTACAGCAAAAATTAATTGCTTTATATAATGCAACACACAACAGAATAAATTTAATTTCTTCTTATGAAATTTTCCAAATGTTTTTCTTTTAATCAATGTTTTAGAACAATGTCTCTTAGAGAATATTTTCAACGAAATTATGATCGAAATTAATTTTGGATATTTATGTAACATTGCTGGAGTTTTGTAATCAGTAACTGATTCAGAAATTAAATTAAATTTTTCTTCAGGGTGAAAAAGAGGATTTTGGCAATAGCTCTTTCTTCATAATTACGGAGATAGTGTACAACTTTTTTTTTCTGAAAAATTCGTAATTAACATATAATGTTGCGAAATCCCCACTGATATTGGAAAAGTAATCAAGAATATTCAGAAATGCAGATAAAAAAAAAAGCGTAGTTATTGGAATTCGATTTATGTAAATTTCTGATTTTTTAACGTAATTATATGAATTATACAAGAAAGAAAATATTGACAGACATTAAATATCAAAAGGAAGTGCTAGTAAAGATCATTCCCTTATACTCGCAATGTTACAATCTTCAAGCCCAATGTGCCGACCAAGAGGTATCGTGGTTAGCGTGCTAGCTTCTAGACCGCGAGGTTGCGTGTTCGAGTCCCGTGTTAGGCATGGGTGTTTGTAAATGTATGTTGGCTTGTCTAATGACGAATGTTTCGGCGCATTATAGCCCTAGTGTTGATGACGGCGCCAGATAATCTGAAAACAACCAATCTAGCCCAGTGCATTCAGAAACTACTTTCTATAAAATTCCTTGACATTTGGTGAGTAGGCAAGCAAAACCTTGCCTAATGAAATGACATAAATTGTTTTCATTTAATATCTTATCTATTATAAATGATTACAATATATCAAATATAAAATATATATAAAATATGTGTAATTTGTATAAAATATATATATAAAATATGTGTAATTTATATAAAATATATATATAAAATATATATATAAAATATAATATTAAATATATTAAACGCTATATTCGAGTTTTTAATGTATGTTCTTTCATTGAGTGACCATTTTTGTACCTACTCTCCAAGTTTCAAGGTTTTATAGAAAGTAGTTTCTAAATGCACTGGGCTAGAAGATCGTAACATATCGAGTGTAATGGAATGATCCTTACTAGTACTTCCTCTTTAGTTAAGTGAATTTTATTCTTTAAATATGTTTGAATTTCAAAGACTCAGAAAAATTACATAGGTAAATGCAGGACTTTATTTTATTAAAAAAAGATTTTATAGTAAAATGAAATCCTACGTTTGAAAATCCCAACAAACAAAATAAAACATTCTGCTCATTTTTATTTAAAAACTAAAATAGTTTTATTGGTAAACCTTTTCATTTAAAGTTTTGGCAATAATTTTAATAAAGATTAAGAGAGAAATTTTTGAATTTTCTTAGAAATATATTTTGTAAAAATAAAATATAATTTAAATATTATGTAACCATCCGGAAGCGAATTAAATACTCTGGTAGTTAGCTTTTAATATTTTTGAATGTGGAAGATTATTTTCTTAACAATGATGAAGAATATTACTTATTTCCATTCCACATATATTCTTTTTCTAAAGTACACTTAACGCAGCTTTTTTAACATAAAATTGAATTTCAAAGTTCTTTGTAAATATATTTCAGGTGTAAAGCCTTTCACTAATAAAATATTCAATGTTGGCGATTCTTAAATGTTTGATACGAGGATTCTGAATGTCAATTATTGTGAACTGTTTTTTAAGAAAGGAAAAACTGTTCAGTAAAGCGTCGTATTGCTCTGCAGGTGGAAATGTAATTTAACGTAGGAAAAAAATTAATTTTTCAGAAGCGCTAGTTTGTGGAATTTAAAGTCGCACATAAACAGTTTCGCTCATTGGAACCAAACATTTTAATTTATATACATAAAATATTTATTAAAAATTACATTTTCTTTGAATATTGTGTGAGTGAAAGTAATTTCTACTTCATAAAGCAAAATGACGAAAAAATATTTGAGAAAGAAATATTTTTAAATGAAAAACCTGCATTACGCTTGAATTCAATTGGGGAAATTAAGTGCAATTATCGATATTCGTTGACAATAGAATCGGCGCTATTATCGATTTGTGAGTTGCCATCGATAAAATCGATTATCATCGATCGATAATCGATTAACATTATATCGATTCTGTGCTTGGTGTTTGCATCGAATTTTAATTAATGAAAACATCCCTAACAGTAAAATGTGCTACAAGGTACGTTCAAAATTTATTTAGCCCATCTGATGGCTGTGGGGCTAGCGCTCTGGCCTCGCATGCCAAAGGTTCCGGGTTCTAATCTCGGGTTGGATATGGATTTTTGTTGTGGTTCGGAATCCACTTTAAGCTGTAGGTCCCGGTGTGATTAGGCCGACCAAACGGTATAGTGGTTAGCATGCTAGCTTCTAGACAGCGAGGTTGCGGGTTCGAGTCCCGTGTTGGCATGGGTGTTTGTAAATGTATGTTGGCTTGTCTAATGACGAATGTTTCGGTGCATTATAGCCCTCGTTTTGCTGACGGCGCCAGATAATCTGAAAACAACCAACCAACCCGGTGTGATTAGCCGTCATTGCGTTTAAAAATAGATAGTTGAGCGTACAAACCAACCAACCAAAATTTTTTTATTAAAAACGAATGTGAATTTATACATTCATGCCTAAAGTATCTTTTATTTATTCTGAATAAAACTATTTTAGCAACAGGAAAGAGTTTCAACAATGGTCGGTTAAAATGCTTTCACTTACAGCGGTACTACGTGTGGCGATCTCACATAACAGATAAAACTTCTGTGCACTGGAGTACTCTTTTGCACAGCGGTAAAGTATCTGCCTCGAGACCCAATGGTCTCGGGATCGAGGCCCGTCGTCCACATGAAAGTAACATACGCTTTAATGGTGACCCGGACGCGAAGAATTTTGATATGCTTATTGACCATTAAAGCGTATGTTGCTTTCATGTGGGCGACGGGCCTCGATCCCAAGACCATTGGGTCTCGAGGCAGATACTTTACCGCTGTGCAAAAAAGTACTCCAGTGCACAGAAGTTTTATCTGTTATATGAGGTTGTCACATCGAATCGCAACGTTGAATCGACTGTACCACGTTTCATAAAGAATTTATGAATTCACTTCGAATTTGTTTTTATTTATCCCGATTAAAACAATTTTGGTGACAGGAAAGAGTTTCAACAATAATCAGTTAAAATTTAACTTACAGTATTACAAAGTGAGTGAGTCAGTTGGGTAGTGGTTAGTGTAACTCTCATACTAATGAATAATAAAGCAATATTTACATTCATACGTCATTCTACATTGCAACAGTCGAGAATAGGTGTCTATCGCTTTCATTTATTTCGAGATTATGCAATTTTCGCAAAATCTGAAGTATCAAAAGATTTCATGTTCTATATAATTTTCATTGTTACTCGCAAGAAAACACAAGCACACCAAAAGGACAGCCTTAGGGAACACGATGAATAGTTGTAAAACAAAACAAAAAAAAAATAGTTAAAAAAACATTCTTGTTGGTCGTTTCTATGTTCTATATGCTCTAATAAACAATAGCTAGAAAATGGTAACAGAGCAATTACGCACATAAAAAAAAATAACATGGCTAAACCACGACATGCAATGCGTTGTTTAACGATTACGTGATATCACGAAAGGGTGTTTTCTCACATTTATTTCATACTTGAATGCCGCCGGAAAGTGTGGGGTTTTTGTATGTTATTGGGGGGCTCTTCTTTTATTTTTTGCTATTTGGACAGATATTTTTGTTTAATCGAGCCGATGACAAGTTTTGTTTATGTTTTGATCGGTTGAGGAAAATAAATCGATAGCGAACGGTTGATTCCTGCCTTTGACAAAAAGCTGACTCATTCGTGAGTGTATTTGAATTAAAAAATAGTGGTTCAGGACATCGCAAAACTTTCAATTACATTTTACTGACGTGGATTAGTGTTATTTGCCATTTTTATATTTTCATCAATCATTTAGAAATAAATGGCCAGTTTCAGTCCGAGAGGCGACTGCAATTTTTGGACCCCATAGAACATCATTTTGAATTTTTTTATAGAAATTGGAGAAAAGTGAGTAGATTACGAATCCACTGGTCTGCCGTGGCAAAAATGGCCGAAACTGATCAATAATCGACTTGGAATGAGTTGAACTAAAATCCGATTGCCGAATATGTCATAACTTGCCAAAAATAGAACATACTTATTCGTCTGGCAACCCACTTCATTTTGCTTTTCAATGAGAAAAAGCGCAAACGATTTCTGATCTTTGGCTCGGAAAACTTATATCTTTTAAAAGTAAGCCAAATTGGCGACATCAGTTACGTCATAAGTGACGTAATATTTTTTGCCAACTTGTCTCCCTTTTAATAGATGCAAATAAACCGTCGCCAGATATCTAAATCGTCTACAACCTTCTTAATTGAAAATTAAAGAGTGAGGGTTACCAAAAAAAAAAAAAAATGTTTATTATTTGGCAAGTTATGGCTCATTTGTCAATTGGATTTAGTTCAACTTATTAAAAGTCGATTTTTGACCAGTTTCGGCGCCACGGCAGACTAGTGGATTCGTAATCTACTCACTTTTCTCCAATTTCTATAAAAAATTCAGAATGATGTTCGATAGGGTCCAAAAATTGCAGTCGACTCTCAGTCTATTTGGCAATATTTTTCGTGATGATTCTTATGTAGGATTAAAAAAAACATCGCCAAAATGACGATATTGGTTATATACTTTGCAATAATTCTTATACTATCCTTTCCTGGCCGACTAAACGGTATAGTGGTTAGCGTGCTGGCTTCTAGACCGCGAGGTTGCGGGTTCGAGTCCCGTGTTGGCATGGGTGTTTGTAAATGTATGTTGGTTTGTTAAATGACGAAATGTTTCGGCGCATTATAGCCCTCGTGTTGCTGACGGCGCCAGATAATCTGAATACAACCAACCAACTATCCTTTCCTGTAAGTGATACAGGGGATAGGGGGAAAACAGTAGTTGATGAGCGATGCTCAAGGGAATAGAACTCTGTGTTGAAGACATTCGCTTTTCAGTTTTTACGCTTTTATAGCATTTTTACGAGAATTTCAGAGATGGGGACGTTGAGAACACCTTAAGAGACATTACCGCAGCGATTTTGATCAAAATCGTTTCAGCCGTTGCTTAGCAATTACTGAAAAAACACGATTTTTTCAACGGGAACTATCTTTAGGCTCATGCGAAATGTTGACGAAAACCTTAATGGCTGGTCTCATGTTCCCCACTAACTTTACACTAAATTTGAACATCGCAGGTCAATTCGTTCGTGAGTTATGTTGACCACGTATTCACAGACATTTTTGAAGACCACTCATTTGTAGCCAGGATGTTACAAAACTTGGAGAAATGTAAAAAAAGTCAATTTTTTTTTTTTTTTTTTTTTTTTTTGACCGAAAACAATAGTTTTATTACTCTTGGTAAACATATGGGTAATTGAAAGTAAACATTCAATGGATAAAGGCCGATTTACATATTACCAGCCGGTTTATCAGTTGGGGTCGCCTGTCAGATCTTATACCCTGTAAATGACGCGTCATTCCAGTTCTAGGAGAAGCCATTTTTACGTGATCGCCTCTGGTCAGCCTTATCAATTGTTGGCCGACCAAACGGTGTAGTGGTTAGCGTGCTAGCTTCTGGACCGCGAGGTTGCGGGTTCGAGTCCCGTGTTAGGCATGGGTGTTTGTAAATGTATGTTGGCTTGTCTAATGACGAATGTTTCGGCGCATTATAGCCCTCGTGTTGCTGACGGCGCCAGATAATCTGAAAACAACCAACCTTATCAATTGTTGGATTTAAAATTTCTAGGTTGGAAATTTTTCCCAATCAATATTTTTACCTTTTGAAATATCAATAGTACTTAAAAATTTAAGACTTCCTGCATATCAAAAAAGTACTAAGAAAGGCACTATGCTAGAATATTGATGTGGGAAAAACAACGTGGTATTAAAATAGTTATTTATACAACTAGTGGGGAAAGTAATACTTTTTCTCAAACGAGGCAAAATGCTTAGTTAACGAATGCGATCAAACGAGTCAAATGATTTGGCTAGTTTGAAAAAATTATTTCTAACATGTTCCGTACAATATTTTTTATAATCACGTGCAAAAAATATCTTTCATACAAATATAAACTATTGTTGGTAATGAATCTCTTCTAAAAATGTCATTTCTATGGCAAAACTTTATAAAATTTGAGCACGAGGCATGCGGGAAAGTACTTTTTGACACTAGTATGAAAAAGTTATTTTCCAGCACTCCTCGTGGTAAGTTCTACTTTCGTCATGGTTTCTAATTAAAAATGCTTAAATAAGGTTTTATTTTTTTTTTTTTTGCTCGTCGTTATTAAAATAATATCAGTTCAATAAAAATACAATTATTTGCTCTGCAAGTTATACTTTCACTTGAAGGAGGAAGTATAAAATTTCAAACAAAATTAAATTTTTTAAATAGTGTATTACATTTTATATCACTAACATATAACAGCAAGTGAAAGTTTCCTCATCTGCTATAAACACATATTTCTGTTTTTAAAATAACTTGTTAAAATGGCTATTCAATAGAACCTGTTTTATAAAATAAAATGATAAAGTTGAATGGTTTTACTTCCGCATAGCGAGAGTAAGATTTCACCAGACAAGGCATGGAATGTGCTTCTTTTTTTTTTTTTGTAACTTTGGGAAATAATAAAAATCGTCTTCACCTTTTCCAAGTAGAATTTATTTTATCAAGTCGATTATTTCATTATGGTATAAAATGTGCCTTGCACAGTAGCTTCTTAGAGTGACTTATATATGTTATATTTTCAAATCGTTCGAGTAACTTTTTTTTTTTAAGTAATCAATAGATAAAGTGAAGCTGATACAAAACGTTCCGTAACTCCAACTAGGTGACTTTTTTGTCCTCTATGTGTTAGTTTATGAACAGTACCGATTTGATCACGGTATAGTTGTGTTTTTACCGTAAAACTTGTTGCGTTTGTACCTTTTTATACAGGCTAAAGAACTTCGCTCGTGATCGATAAATTGAAGAATTTTTGGGGGTTATGTTTCTCGTCCAATCAATCAATATATCAATACTTTTCATTAAATTTTTAATTTATTGATATTTGAAGGGTTATGGCAAAGAACGGTCAGTGTCTGTTTTTTTCTCTAATTCTCTAGGAAAGCTTTTTTAATGTTTGAAGTCTTAAGGCTTGTACCAGAGTTGAAGTAACTGGTTTCTCAAATTCACATCTCACTTACCATGATATTTATTTGCCAGAAGACTTCGCGTGGTTAAACTTTATGCTATAACCTTGCAGATGGCGGAAAAAACTGGACTTCGAAAAAATTGACCTCTGATCGTTCTTTGCCGGAACCCTCCATTTCAAATGTTTTTGTTTTGATTTTTATCCGTCAGTAGGTTTTTTTTTTTTTTTTTTTTTTTCTTTTTTTTTTTTTTTGGCATAGTATAACCATCCATATAGATAAACAACTGGATAGACTGCTCCATTGGCAATGCAAAGAGAAAAACGCGCCGGGGATTGCAAAGCTGGTGGGAAGATTAACCAATCACAGTTCACTTTTATAGTTGGATGGGAATGCGAAAAACCTTGTAAAGCGTTAGAGTATATATTTTTTTGCACATTGTTACTAATTAAGGTCTACTATTGACATTTCTACTGTGTACAACCCAAAATTTGATTTTCAATCCTCGGCAATCCGTATTTTTTATCCCACCAATTGCATCTGGCAACTGCTTCATTTTCCCAGCGTTAAGCAGTCTATCCAGTTGTTTATCTATATCGATGAGTATAACCAGTATGGCTGTTGTGACATTCAAAATCAGCCTAACATCGTCATTAACAAGTCTGACTGCTAGTGATTCAGTTGTCCAGCACACTCTTCAATGGGACGAGATAATACGACTTTGGAACAAATAAATACTCCGCCATGAGTAGTCGCTGGTCAAACAGCATGTTGTCGCCTTGAACTGCAAACGCTTCTCACTTGAAGTCTCCTCCATCTTCATTTGCGGATCCAATCTACATTTAAGAAAATTAGTAAAATAAAATAATCAAAGTTTATTAGCAATTAGCACATTCTAATTTTAAACTAATAATTTAGATGCAGCCCGGCTGTATTTGCTGTACCACACGAGCCGTCACTGAAAACAATCTACACCGTATTCTACCGGTTGGAAATCAAAACTCATTGGGTTTTCATTGAATTGCAGCCAGTTAAATTTTGATCTGCGTGACTTTGAACTCGCCCTGTAGCTTCTGCGCTTAGCACCGCGATGTATCTGCAAAAGTGGCCATCCACAAAACGCAATCCACAATATAATTCCTCACCTCACCTTCCAAAAGAATCAATGCCTTGAATGGTCGTGACACTTTGGACGTGATGGGAATGACTCCCTCAAAATGAATTCCTCTCCATTTGCCAACCCTTCATCAAATTCCTATCGCCTAAGTGCGCGAAGAAAGCTCCAATATCTTATCCCCCCATTCCATTTCGAACACTGCCCTTCCCCCTCCCCTTGACCGGTGGTCAGTTTCCCTAAGTGCTTCCAGTAGATTCGATTACGCGGAGAAATTCTCGTCTGCCTTGGATCTCCCTTGTGGGATGGTTGGAACACCTTTCTTATTAGTTGAGAGGGGGCTTCAGCTGACCGTCTGGAAGCTTTTCGTCCCCTTGGTCCTTAAGGATAAAGTCCCCCTTAAGAGGGATGCTTTGGTGATGAGAACTGGATGGATTGCTAGAGATTTTCTTGAGGGAAAAGACCAGCCATAAAAGAGAAGCGTTTAAAAAATTTAAGTGATTAAGTTTTTTTTTTTTTTTTCTTTTTTAAAAGGTTTTTATTATTATGTGTGTGTGGAGTATAAAATGAAGCTATGAACGACTTTTCTCTTAACTGTAGGTTATTAAAGAAACTAACTCATAAAAAAAAGTTTTTTTCTGTAAATCCTGCATTGCCAAATTTTATATACAATTGCAACATATTTATTTTGACCTCAGATCGAGTTTTCATAGTGCTTGACACGGCGAAGATAACATCGATTTCTTGCCATTGGCTATTTTTTATTTTGGATCCCCAAAACTTGATAGAATTCATTGTCATCGACTACGAGTCTATCTTCTAAGTTTCAGCTCGTTTGGTTTGGTTGGTTGCTGTTTTCAGATTATCTGTCGCCGTTAGCAACACGAGGGCTATAATGCGCCGAAACATTCGTCATTAGACAAGCCAACATACATTTACAAACACCCATGCCTTACACGGAACTCGAACCCGTAACCTCGCGGTCTAGAAGCTAGCACGCTAACCACTATACCGTTTGATCGGCTCAGCTCGTTTGGATGACGGCAAATAGGTTAATTAGCCCACCTAAGATTTGTCGCAAAATCAGTTAGCATAAACGATTTTAAAATTATGAACAGGTGGTGTTTGTTTTGAGGGAAAATTATGTAGGCACATATCATACAATTTTAGTTCCGAAGACATTAAATGAATTTCTTTTTCAACTACAGGGAGGCTTCCATAAAATAATTAGATAAAATAATAGAAGTTGCGTGTATGATTTCCTTTCATTTTCTTATAAGAACATTATTTCTAACTAAATGAAAAAGATAATGTCATCTGCTTAGAAAGCAAAGCAGATTTATCCAAGGAGTGAGCGACTTGGAGCTAGAGAAAAAAAAAATCTTGTATAGCAAATTTACACAGGTTAATGGTTGGTTCTAAAATAATAGACTAAATCAATGAAATATTGCTGCCATATTATTTTAATGATGATATGGTACAGTATGTGAATGAGACACGGGAATGAGTTGTTATAAACCTTTTCCACACAAATTTCTCTGAAATACTCTAATTATAAATGCCTGCTAAAATGTCCTAGAATCAAATTAAAGTTCGAGTGCACTTTATTAAGACTACAGCTATTGGTTCATTCCATCCTGAAATGCAAATGACGAAATCTAAATTACTAAAGGATCTACGATGGACAAAGGGATTACAAAGGAGCTATTGATGTATTAAATTAGCTGAATGCCATTGTTCAGCTGCGAAACGTTTCAACTTCTGTATTTAGAATATTTAATTATTTTTAGTAAACCATTAAATGACGATTAAACGAAATCGCAATTGCTAGATTTTCTCATGTTAAAACCGAACGAACAACTCTTCTTGGTCCAATGAGGAATGGTGCACATTTGGCACGTTTTACTCTTTTTCTACTCTGAATTTTGTGGCCACCCTGAAAATTGTTTATTTTGAGCTATATAATTTTAGGCATTACATTTTTAATATGTCATGTTCGTCTTATTTTAACGTTTCTAACAATAACAAAAGAATTTGTTTAACTTTACGAAATGCCATTTTAATATGAATTCCATCAAACCTAAGCTTTCATTAGTTTGTATGGAACCATCAGGACATATTAATGGGAGATGTTGTTTACTTTTATGCCCTCCATCAACGCTAAGTAAATATTTATATTGTTACGAAACCATCTTCCGTATTTACAATTTGTATTTCAAGTCCATTAATTTCTCCTCCCTGTCTATTCACTAAACCATTACCAAACTGTTTACAGACGGATGAAAGAGAAACCATAGTACATCTTTTGTGTCAATATTTCTGCAGGCTTTCCCTTTCCATCAGAACTGCCTATTAATAACGGTTTTCAATGGAATGTGCAACTCTTCTATTTGCTCAAAGATTGGGTTTAAAGGCTTCTTGTACAAGAAATGGAATTGTGGTTCAAGAAAACGTTCAAAAGCTCCACCATTCAAAAAAAAAAAAAAAAAGGAAAAAGGTCAAATACTATGTTCGCGTACTTCTTTCTTTGACTTGGCAACGCAGCGCTAAACATCTTCCAGAACTCCTTGGGATTCCATTTATTTGAGTTGGAACAAGTTTGAGTTTGAAAATCGTTTGGCTTGGAACGGTCCCGGGGAAAAAAATATATATAATTCCGGTACCGGGGGAGAAGCTTGAAATGGAATATTTCAAACTCTTGGGGAAGAATATTTGGATTTTTATTTTGGCAGGCTATTTCCAGCTGCATTCACTGAAGTATTGGATTCGATGCTAAAAAATAGGAAGAAATATGAGCTTTTGGGGGTTTAAAATTGCTCTGTATTGGCCGGATGTGTATTCGCTCCCGTGACGAAGCAAATTATTTGTTGGAAAATGTGTCCTGTTTTTGTTTTTTTAATAGGTTTTCCTTATTGGATTCTTTGTTTAGGTTCGATTTTATTTCAACGAGTAAGACATTGGTTAGTAAAAATATTCAAGGTATTGGATAAGTTATTAAATAAGATGTTGGAAAGCTCTAAGAATTGAAGGGGTAGGTGGATGAGGGGGGTTTGTAACAGGCAATAGTTTATTTTAAATAGAAATAGTTTTCAAGATGTTCCCTCAAGATATAAAATATATACTTTTATATTTTAAATGTGACATACTTTTCATTAATCAAAAGTTAGAATTTATTGAACGGCTTACTTCAAGAATTTAAGAGTAACAATGCGTGTGATTGGGCAAGAGCATTGGGTAAAACAATTTTTTTTCCCTTCATTTCTCCACGTTTTGGAACTTGCTGATTTCCAAAAAGTAGCTTAGAAAAAAAAAAAAAACTCTTGTCTATATGTGCGTGCCAGTGGCGGCTCGTGAACTGCAGCCGGGCTGCATCTAAAATTATTAGTTCAAAACTAAAATTACTTATTTTACAATTTTCTAAAATAAAGATCCATTTCTACGGTAAATGGGGGAAAAAAAAAATCAAAAAAATCCGATAAACAACAATCTTCTTGCTCGAATAATTCAGAAGAAAAAACCCGCTTCTAATTAAAGTGATTTCTTCCGAACACAACAGCCGCGTTTCCTGAAATGTGTTTCGGGCAGCCACGTTGCCATGGTAACCGATGGAAAGCAATAGAAGCCTTCCCTCTACGCATTGCAACAGCGGTGCTGCAGATCAGGTATTATTTCTAACAACTTCGGCTGCCCTTGAGAATTCGATGAGCTGATTGGCTCAGCATATGAGAATCTGCGTGGGTGGGGTGAGTGTGTTACCGAAACAGCGCCATTTTATGACGACATCATTAACTGATTCGCAAGTTTAAAAGAAAGGAGGATTGATTTTGTTTCCAAAAAATAAGTAAGTGTTTTCTTTCTTCATTTTATTCATTTTATAAAAATTGAAAGGAAACTTTGATTTGAGTTTGAGTATTAGATTATTAAGATTAAAGACTTAGCGTTCATGAATGATTGTGAAAAGTGTGTGGTGTGTGTGGAGGGGGGGGGGGGACGCATGTCTCCGGGGCTGCACTTGCATTTTTGATCACGGGCCGTCACTGGCTCAACATAACTCTTGAACAAAATGAACTAGGATGTTCAAATTTAGGTGTACGTGTTAGAGGTGGCCATGGGACTTAACATTACGGATTTCGTCAAAACTAACACATTCGCATAAGGTAGCCGCCATTGAAAAAATCATGTTTTCCTGTAATTGCTCATAAATGGCTCTAACGATTTTGAACAAAATAGCTGTGGTAAAGTCTCTTGAGAGGTTCTAAACTAACCTACCTCCGAAATTTCCCTAAAATGCTTTAAGGGCGTAAAACATTGAAAAACGAAGGTCTTCAACACACAGTTATCTTTTCTGAAACATCGCTCATCAACGACAGTTTTTCTTCTCTCCTCTGTTTCACTTTCAAGAAAATATGATATAAGTATATCTCCAAAATGGCCATTTTGAGATTTGTTTTTAAAGACCCATACAAGACTAATCACCACAAATATTTCGCCAAACTTTCCATTTTTTTTCTAAATGAATGATGAAAATATAAAAACGTTAAATAACGATAATTCAAATCAGTATAATAGTGTAATTGAAAAATTTCGCGATGTTCTCCATCCCTAGTTTATTTTGCATTACAGAATCACAAGTGGTAAGTTAAAACTTTACGTAATTCGTCAGATGGGGAGAAAAAAAAAAAAATCCAGTGAAAGAAAATCCTCCTACGTGCTTGTGCATTTGATTAGGAAAATTTGCATAGACGTTTTATATCTTCGTTCACTCGTATTATATATTTTTATAAAACGCCATTCTATTAAATGTATAACGAAGTAATAATTAGCATTTCTTTTATTTGAAAACTGATGCCTGTGAACGGTTCGAGGCACTTTGGTATCATTATTGAATAAACAAGCTGAGTTAAAAATTCCCTTTAGAAATATTACTGCCGCCCTTAATTATTTAAATATTCTGCCGTTTCTGCTCTCCGCGCTTGGAATATTTCTTCCTTTTTTTTTTCTTTTTTTTTTTTAGTTTCCGGAATGAACGGTAGTTCATTTTAAATTCTAAACACGGCGAAGGTAGTTTAAGAAGTATTTCCTTTTGAATTTTATTTCCCTAATAAGCTGGATCTTGAGTAAACAAATTTAGGATTTATTTTTAAAGGTTTTGAATAGCTTAAATTCAGTGATGGTGGACGACTTTATTTCTTGTTTTAATGTGTAAGCTCTAGCTGTTGCAATTTATACTTTTGTATAATTGGGATTAATCTATTTCTGTAAGGTTTGTTAAGTTTTTAAAGGATTCCGATAAGGATGGTTAAGCAATTAAGGATTAATTTAATTAGTACTGTTATTTACTAAAGTCAACGTCTGTATCACTGAAAACGTGTTGCGATTGTGAAAAAGCAAACCTATACGTGTGCATTTGTTTTAATTTATTTTATAATTAAATCATTTATATTAGTTTCGATTTTGTGTGTGGGTTGGTTGGTTGTTTTCAGATTATCTGGCACCGTCAGTAACACGAGGGCTATAATGCGCCGAAACATTCGTCATTTGACAAGCCAACATACATTTACAAACATCCATGCCTTACACGGGACTCGAACCCGCAACCTTTCGGTCTGAAAGCTAGCACGCTAACCACTATACCTTTTGGTCGGCTTTGTGTGTGGGGATATTGGTTGTTTTCATTTACAAACATACATTTACAAACATCCATGCCTTACACGGGACTCGAACCCGCAACCTTTCGGTCTGAAAGCTAGCACGCTAACCACTATACCTTTTGGTCGGCTTTGTGTGTGGGGGTGTTGGTTGTTTTCAGATTATCTGGCACCGTCAGTAACACGAGGGCTATAATGCGCCGAAACATTCGTCATTTGACAAGCCAACATACATTTACAAACATCCATGCCTTACACGGGACTCGAACCCGCAACCTTTCGGTCTGAAAGCTAGCACGCTAACCACTATACCTTTTGGTCGGCTTTGTGTGTGGGGATATGTTTGTCGATGGCGGGCAAATCTGCGGAGGCCTAAATAAAACCTTTGCCGTCATCCAATAAGACTGAAACTTGGCAGATAGATTTGGCTTATTATCGAAATCATATACAACCATCACCAAATTTACTTCCACCCATTAATTTTTCAAACCGACGTATTTAACATTCTATACCTGTCTACTCACCCTGCCACTATACTAAACTTCAACTTAACTTGACATCACTAGACGGTAGATCGTCACAGCGCTCATAGGTAAATTGTCCATTTTGGCGGAGTATAATGCTCGCCAAACCACAACCCTGTAGAGAACAAAAGGCTATAAGGTTTGGCGAGAATTATGTCTTCACTCCGCTAAAATGGATTAATTACCTATGAGCACGGTGAAGATCTATCGTCTAGTGATGTCAAGTTAAGTTGGAGTTTAGTATAGTTTTTTTTTTTTTCTATCTCTCACTGTTTCACAGATATGCTATTTCAGAGTTAGAAAGCCTTTTCTGAAAGACCCTGACGTGTATCCGACATGAAGCAAAATTTTGTTGACTCTAATCTAATCACTAACTAACTAAGCAAACTTATTCCTCGTAAATTCAATCACCGTTCGCGAGCTTTATCAGTGTTAGGTTTAGAATTTTAAATGAACGCGCCTCTACATACTGATGTAATTGAATTCGATGTTTGATACTCGGCCGGCTGGTTTCACCGAGAATATTTAATGCATTCAAAGTTTACTTTTGTCGCAGGTAATGCGCCCAAAGACTGAATAGTGTGTCAAGAGCTGTTTTGATTAATGGCCGGAATTATAATTCCGTCGCCATGTTTGTGTCATTTCACGACAATAAATTTGGACATTGCAGATCACACGATGTGTTGGGTTCCACAAAGTTAAATATTAGAATAAGTGCATTAATATTCCTGTAGACAATTATCCATTAACTGGCATAAATGAAAATGGATAGATTCGATAACTGATGTCTCAAAAGGAAACTAACCCAGTGTTCCCATAACTTGTGGCTCGTGGCGGGTAGGGAATAATTTTTATATGTGTGAGGTTTTCATATGAAATTTGGTTGGTTGTTGGTTGTATTCAGATTATCTGGCGCCGTCAGCAACACGAGGGCTATAATGCGCCGAAACATTTCGTCATTAGACAAGCCAACATACATTTACAAACACCCATGCCAACACGGGACTCGGAACCCGCAACCTCGCGGTCTAGAAGCTAGCATGCTAACCACTATACCGTTTGGTCGGCCATATGAAATTTGGAAGTAATAAAAAATACCGGAAATGAGAGTAATAGAAAATGTTAATAAGTAGCTTCCTGTTCGGTCCTTTTTGGTCCTGCCGACCAAACGGTATAGTGGTTAGCGTGCTAGCTTCTAGACCGCGAGGTTGCGGGTTCCGAGTCCCGTGTTAGGCATGGGTGTTTGTAAATGTATGTTGGCTTGTCTAATGACGAATGTTTCGGCGCATTATAGCCCTCGTGTTGCTGACGGCGCCAGATAATCTGATAACAACCAACCATTTTGGTCCTTTTTGTGAGACAAGGGAGTTTCAAATACAATGTTTTTTCGTAGTTTTTGGAACTTTCAAATCAATAGACAATTAAAAAATTGACACTGAATTGTACATGGTCCCAAACCCTATATTAAGTGTAAATTGCTTTTAAAAACCTGATGTATATTTAATAATTTTTATCGATTTTTATTATTTCTATTAATTTAGGTACGTTTTAGTAATTTCTTTAATAATAATACGACTTAAAGTTTTGTTTTTATTATCAATAAAAAGAAACGTTTGAAATAATTTAAAACACTTGACGGAAGGGGATGTGATAAATAGAAAATGGATATCGTGGTTCATTTATTGTTAAAAAAAAAGGTGGGTTTCGACTTTTGAGAGTTTTGGGATCTCTGATCTAACCGATTCTAACACACTGTTAGTTTCATTAACATTTATTTGCTAAAGAAACGCCTCATTTCATTTCAAGCAGGATAATTGTGAACATTATTGGTATATGTATCCATCAAGTAGCAATTTGGTGTGTCAGATCTAGGTGTTACCTTTTGATTATCAGTTTAAAGAGTCGAATACATCGCTTCTCGAAAGGTTATAATACAGTAAATTTAGATGTCTCTCTCTCTTTTGGAATTCCCCGTGGAAAATAAAGTTAGTCTGGTTCCCATTTCAACAGACAGCGCTAGACGTTGTGCCGGGAGGTATGTGGTGGCATTTTCAGGTAATAAAAGAAACTTAACAAGAAATTATTCAGGTACTATTTTCTTATCTGGTAAACTTAAACAACAAATCGCCGACCAAACGGTATAGTGGTTAGCGTGCTGGCTTCTAGACCGGGAGGTTGCGGGTTCGAGTCCCGTGTATGGCATGGGTGTTTGTAAATGTATGTTGGCTTGTCTAATGACGAATGATTCGGCGCATTATAGCCCTCGTGTTGCTGACGGCGCCAGATAATCTGAATACAACCAACAACCAACCATAAACAACAAATCGCTCTATTGAAAATATACTTTTCTTTTAATTGATTGCGTTGTTGATGCATCTATTGGTCTATAATTTGTTTTCATTTTTAATGGGATTAGATGATTTTTTTTTTATTTAAAACATTTGCTTAGTTGGGTGGAAATATCCCTCGCTAAATCGTTTAGGATCAAACTTGTTTCTTCTGATAGTTATTTTTGGTACATTTTGAGTTGCAAATAATAATAAACAATATAATTAAAATTATTTAACAATGTAAGTGTTTTGAATTGTACATCGACGTTGTATTTTGCAGTGTAAAATGCGTAGATAATTTTATATGGGTATTTATAAATCCCGATTGTTTTGAGAGTACTATCTCGGAAAAGAAAAGAATAAATGTAAATGTTCGATTCACTTTTAGTTTCAATCTGTTTATAATCGCTTTTATCAGATCACTGAAGTTTCCTTATAAACACAGACAAAAGAAAATAGCGTCGGAAGTATACAATAAAACTTCTTCATCTGTTAAGAAAGCGGTGGGAAAATACCGCCAACGAGCCGTTGAATTTGTTACAGAAGAACATTACTAAAAAAAAAAAAAAAAAAATGGCGTCAGTAAAAACAGGTCAACTTCCCAAGTAGCAAAAACATTCCACCCTAAAACAGGTTTGGCGAGTAAGTGGCGCAACTTGAAATTCAGTGGCGAGAAAGTGAACGTGGAAGCATTACTTTCCCTCACTGGGGGGAGGGGGGGGGGGGTTCTTTTGATTATTCAATTAAAACCGACGGAGCGGCCTTTTTTGGGGCCAACAGCTTTTACAGGCTACTAGTCATGTGGGCTGCAGACACTGAGGTATTTGTATTTCTCAATATTGCAGCATGTGTCGTATCATATCTAAAGTAGAATCTTCTCGGGTCGGTGTTTTTTTTGTTTTGGAGTTATTTACCTTTTGAATAAGTCTCATTTGAATGGAGCAGGACTTTTCAGAGTTTACTGTGATAAGCTGTTAAGTACCAAATATTTACAGCAGGATCAGCGCTTAATTTTAAGGGAATTTTTGTGATGAATATTGCATTTTTTTTTAACAAAGTGCACAAAATTAAGCTTTATTTGATCATTTTTAATCGGAAATAGTGCTGAAAGTAGCACTTTGCACCGAGGAGTGTGAGAAAGTAATTTTTTCGCTCTATTATGCATTCATTATATATCATTCAATTTCAGTTAATGAGTAAAAGAAATCATTTACTAAAGTGAACTTCTTGATTAATTTAGTTTAATTTATTGTAAAAAAGCTCATTTTCGCATGCTCAAATTTTACATAATTTTGTTGACAAAATGACATTTTACAGAGATTCGTTAACTGGAGCTGTCAGCATTTATTATATGTATTAAATATTTTATATATGTATTAAAAACATATTTTTCATGTAAAAAATATTGTATGCAATACGAGGGAAAATACTTTTTCGTACTCGGTAAATTATTTGTCTCGTGCTAAAGCACTCGTCAAATTAGCCTTTTACCTCGTTTGAAAAGTATTACTTTTCCAATTAGTTGCATAAATAACTATTCTATTATGTTAAACAGATAAATCACATTAACTGTCATTGAAAACGACATTTGACTTGAAGAAGATATTTCATTACTTGATTATTCAACTACTTTACTGCAATATATGTGTATACATTACGATAAAGTACTTTATTTTGTCTACGAATCTAACAAACTCAACACTGGTCAAATAAGCATTTTGCCCCGTTTGAGAAAGTATTGCTTTTACAACTTGTTGAAAAAATAATTATTTTATAACAACTTGCATAAAATTTAACTTTTCTTACTCGTAAATCGTGGGTTGGTTGGTTGGTTGGTTGGTTGGTTGGTTGTTTTCAGATTATCTGGCGCCGTCAGCAACACGAGGGCTATAATGCGCAGAAACATTCGTCATTAGACAAGCCAACATACATTTACAAACACCCATGCCTAACACGGGACTCGAACCCGAAACCTCGCGGTCTAGAAGCTAGCACGCTAACCACTATACCGTTTGGTCGGCCGTAAATCGTGGGAAAATAACACTTTTTCGCGAAAAGTTTCTCGCTCTAATGTGCAAAAATACTTTCCAGTACTCCACGTGTTCAAATATTATATAGTCTTAGAATAACATATTTTCAGAAGAAATTTCTTGACTGGAGTTGCCAACATTAATAAATAAATGTATTAAACATATTTTTTGCGCGTGATTATAAAAAATATTGTAATCAACACGTGGGTAAATACTCTTTTAAACTCGGTAAATTAAAATTCTTTGCAAGTTGTTTTAAAAATTATAAAACTATCTTAACAAGTTTAGTAATTGGATTATAATTTCTTATCAGTTAACGAACAACAAGAAAAAGTCGCTTTTTTTTTTTACTATAACGCCTTTTATTTGTGACGGATTTTCTGCTTTAGGTGGAAAGAATTAACATATAAAAATAAAAACATTTTATAGTTTGTTTTCTTTAAAAAATTTCGTTAATTAATCGCGACAATTTTTTTTTTACATTTAGGGTTCTCATTTAAAAGTATAGAATTATGTTTTAAGAACATGAAAGGTTATACAGATTTTTCTTGAACTTTCTTTGCAAGTTTTATTGGAAAAGTTAACGCATACAAAATATCAAACTTTTTTTATTGCGTTTTAAATACTTTCTTGTTTGGTTTGTACGCTCAACGACCTATTTATATGAACAATAATGACTAATCAGGCCTGGCTTACAGCTTAACGTGGATTACGAACCGCAACGAACATCCATACTTAACCAGGGACTCGGAACCGGCACATTTGACATGTGAAGCCAGAGCGCCATCCAAACATCCATTAGGTTGTCAACTACTTTCTTGAATAACCTGCTTCTAAATTACCACTACAAACCTTTGATTGATAAAAGAAAAATGACGTATAAGTTGTTTTTATCGAAACAACGTTGGACGTTCGATATTGCCATTTTCTTAAACTAGGCGCGTTTCATATAAATTGTAAAAAATACTGCCCATTTGTTTATTTTAAACAAGCTATAGGTTAAGCGACATTGTTGTAACATGAATTCAAGTACCTATATTTACCGACATCCTGAAAAATTCGGACCAAACGGCATAGTGGTTAGAGTGCTAGCCTCTAGACCGCGAGGTTGCGGGTTCGAGTCCCGTGTTAGACATGGGTGTTTGTAAATGTATATTGGCTTGTCAAATGACGAATGTTTCGGCGCATTATAGCCCTCGTGTTGCTGACGGCGCCAGATAATCTGAAAACAACCAACCAACCAACCTGAAAAATTCGACTTGTACCATTTTGGCTTCAATTGCCTTGTAGCATATACGTACGTGGATAAAACGCACGCGATGCAATACGCAATAAATCATCGGTATTTTTCGTAACAATATCGAACCTTTTAGTGGTATTACGAGTGTATTTTATTTTATGAAAATTGATGAATGGAGCTCCCCCCCCCCCCCCCTTCCCCAGAAAAAGTACAATTTTGCTACAAGCCGGGGTCAGGATGACAGTTTTAGGGGGCAGGGAAGAAAATCAATGAAGAGGGCGGTGAACGACGAGAAAACATATGATCATGTATTTCAAAGTAAGGCAAGGGATAGATGATGGGGGGGGGGAGGGGAATCTGCCTAAATTGAAAAATGTGGTTGGTATCGTAGACGCATTTAGCTTTACTGTACGAGTTACCTTGATGAATGACTCACTCACTGTCTCATTCTGCAACGCATCAAGTTAAATTTTAAACGATCGTTGGGGGTTTGGACATTGTTTTAATCAGAAGAAATAAAAGGTAATTGTACGCGAATGCATACATGTGTGCATGGAGAGTGGAACAAGTCACTTTAATGTTGCGTTGGGTAATAACGCTGTAAAAGTGAAAAAATTTGAGTCGATCGTTTGTTGAAACTCTTTTCTGTTGCCAAAATTGTTTTAATCGGAATAAAGAAAAGACATTTGAACGTGAATGCATACATTCACTTTCATTTTTAATAAATACGTTTTTAAACGTAATTTGCTGAACATTTTGCTGAACATTTTGCTGATAGGGATGTTTTTATCCTTTAAAGTTAGATGCAAACAGCAAGTATTCGCTGATAACAGAATCGGTGCTATGTTAGTGAATAATGAGATAATAGCTATAATAGATTTGGGAGTTACCACCAATAAAATCTATTATCTTCTTTTTGATTACAGGGTTCCCACAGTCATTGAAAGTCATTAAAAGTGCTTAATATTTTTAAACTTGTTTTCAAGGCCTTGAAAGTGCTTTAAAATGCTTAGAGGTCCTTAATTTTTGCAGATGTTGTGTGGCCAACTGCAAAATTTATTAAAATACAATTCGGACTTGCTATTCCCGCGTGACTGCCTCTTATTTATTTATTATTATAAAGCACACTACAGAAAAAAAATCCATTTAAAGTGTACAAGGAATAGTACATTACAAACAAGCAAACAATAGTAACAAAACAAGATTACTCATTTAAAACCAGCAGACATTTAGCCTTGAACATAGAAAAAGATACATTAAAAATATCCAAATCATCAGAAATCAAATTAAAAATTCTATAAAATTTATACAAACAAAAGTTGTCAATGTAGTTATATTTGGTAAAAACAGTAATAAATAAATTTTGGCTACGAGTATTGGTCGGTACAGCAAATTTAACGGAATTATGGATCTCAATGCAATCAATAAAATTATTAAGGACTTTGTAAAAGAAAGAAACACAAGAAAGCTCACTTCTAGATTTTAAACTGGGGATGCTGAAAAAATTGCGGAGGAAAGAAGAGGAGAGATCATGAGAATTATAATAATAAAGATAACGCATAAATTTAGTCTGAACCCTTTCAATAATTATAATTTTATTGTTATAGTAAGGGTCCCAAATAAGTTAGCAGTATTCAAGATTTGAACGGATCTGCACCATATCAGAATTTTGTGACATATTTGTATTACGCATCCACCAACTTGTAACTTTTTTGGTAGAATATACTTGATTAAAATTTATATATAGACATGATGCCCGAAAACACATTTTTAAAGGTCCTTAAAAGCATTAATTAGTTCCTTAAAAGTCATTGATTTTCATTCTGTGATTTGAGTGGGAACCCTGCATTAACATAGTCGATTCTGTTATCAGCGTGTGCTTGGTGTTTGCATCTAGTTTTAAATTATAAAAACATCCCTAACAGAAAAACGTGTGGCAAAGTACGTTTCGAAATGTATTAATTAAAAAATTGAGCTTGAACGTTTGTTTAAATACCTTTTTATTTATTCTGATTAAAACAATTTTGGCAACTGGAAAGATTCTTCACAAATTCTTAATTCAATTACAGCGTTACTACATGACGCAACGTTGAATCGACTAGACCACGCTCAATACAGTAGAACCTCGATTAACCGTCCCTCTTCTATCCGGAACTCTCAGTTAACCGGCAATCATTTAGTTGACATCAAAAATCTCCCAAATGAGTAGTAAACCATTTGTTCCTTTTTAAATCGTAATCTTTTCCCTTGCTCTAAAGTTACATAAGTAATGGTGAGGCTTTTGACTGTTTTTCTAAAGAACTGACATGGTTAGAGCAACCTTCGGACGCAGATCAAACTGAACTATTGCCTTCAAAAAGACTCCGGGATAGAGCAGCGAAACAAAGATTATTGCAACAAAAACTCATTTCCAACAATTAAGTCATAAAAAAAACATTAAAAGTCCTGTATTCAATAAACGAAAATCATTTACTTTTTATTGTTTTTTACAACTCTTTTATCCGGAATTTTCGCTTAACCGACCTATCTTTGGTCCGAATTAGGTCGGTTAATCGAGATTCTACAGTAATGAATTTATGATTTCACGTCCGATCATCTTTTATTTATTCTGATAAAAACGATTTTGACAACAGGATAGAGCATCAACAACGATTGGTTACAATTCAACTTGTGGCGTTACAGATTGACTGAATCAGTGTCCAGGGCAACTCTTACAGCAATGCAACATCCCATTTTATTTGCTGCATCAGGATAATTATTTGCAACTCCACCCACCGCCACCCTCCAGTCCCTTGACACCCATAATCCCCTCTTCGTCCCAACTTGATTCCTCTTTAGTCTTATCTTAAGCCTTCTCTTTTCCTGACGGCATCTGATTACACAATAAACTGCCTTTTGTGTTATCCTTATTGGCGCATAAGCGAGGGAACTTTTAAGGAGAGGGTGCCAAAATTGGCGCATTCCCGGATTGGGAAACATGAGCACTTGAGAAGCCCAGGAGATAAGCAGTTGGCTTAGAAAAGATTGGCTCCTGGTGTAATTATAACTGAGGAAGTATCTCTAGGAGATTGATTTACGTTGCGTGAATTTTAAATACGTGTATTGGGAGTAGGATTTTAATTTAAATCTTTAGGTGTTTTGTTTAAAATATTTTTTTAACTACTGAAACACATATATCTGAAAGTTTTTATTGGTATTTATTTCATATCTAAAACAATGAATTAGGAATTTTGTATCGAAAATTTAATTTGTATATTTTTTTTCTGAGTTTTTTTGCTAACCGCTGTCAACTGGTTATTCAATTTTTTTTCTCCAAAAATTAAGATTGAAATTGATTTAAAGGGTGTCTACTTTTTAAGCTTTTTTCCATTTTTCACTTAGAACACCAAATAGAAATTTTTTTGACAATTCGCGTTTTTTGTAATCCTTAACTCGCAAACATAGATTTAAAAAAATATATATATATATATATATATATATATATATATATATATATATATATATATATATATATATTAGACAGGGTAGCAATTGTTATATATTTTTTTTATAATTAAATCACTTGAAATAGGCAATTTTATCCCATCAATTTTCAAAAATAGTTACAAAGTTCCCCAACATGTGGCGCAGTTAAATGAAAAATTGAAAAAACAAAATTTCAGAACATGTTGCGAAAACTAAAAAACGATTTTTTTTTTTTTTTTTGCGTTATGTTGTTGTTGAAAATGGCCGTTATTTAGAATACATCGTTTAATAGTTTGTACAACATGTTCGGACTGGTTTTTAACTTTATCAAACAGTCCCATCTGCCGGTGAAGTTTGTAACTATTTTAGAAAATTGATGGAATAAAATTCTCTATCTTTTCAAGTCGAAAACAAGAAACGGCGCAAATCCATCGAGTTCCGTATCTTTTACTTTCAATTACCTATATATTTACATAGAGTAATGGTCGGTCAAAAAGAATTTCAGTTTTTTTTTTTTTTTTGCATTTATTAACGTTATCGACGACCCTGATTTCAAAAAAGTGACCTAGAAAAAATGTATGTGTCCTGCGTGTACATAGTCAGCATAATTCCCTAACGAATTGACCTACGATGTTTAAATTTGTTGTGCGGGTTAGTGGTGGTCATTGGACGTACCGTTAAGATTTCGTCAAAATCGCGCAGGCGCATTAATTACGTTGAAATCATTAAAAAAATCATGTTTTTTAGCAATTGCTATTATAATAAACGGCTCTAACGATTTTGATTAAAATCTCTGTGCTAATGCCTCTTAAGGTGCATACAGCATTAGATACCATCCAGAAAATATTTAGCCAACCAAACGGTATAGTGTTCAGCTTGCTAGCTTCTAGACCACGAGGTTGCGGGTTCGAGTTCCGTGTTAGGCATGGGTTTTTGTAAATGTATGTTGGCTTGTCTAATGACGAATGTTTCGGCTCATTATAGCCCTCGTGTTTCTAACGGTGCCAGATAATCTGAATACAACCAACCAACGACCAGAAAATATTTAGCCTATACTCTCTATCAGTAACAAGCAAATATTTGTTCCAATCGTGACCAGCCGTCTTCACAGTCTAACCCAAACCGAAATGACCGATTGTTCTCCCAACTCCTTGTTTTACTACTACATCATCAAATTCAATCCCCCTTTTCATATTTCTCACGTGACCCAATTTCATTGGTTGCCATAGTTAAAGGAAACAATGCCGCCCCCCCCCCCCACACACACACACTCTGTTAACTGAAAGCGCAACTTGAATTCGACGCGTTCTTACAATCGATACATCGAACACTTGTCCAATATTTTTTTTTTTTTTGCGATCCCATGTAGAGAAAACAAACCCCTTGTTTAATGGACTTGTTTGTGTTGGCGATCTATAGATGGAGATGGGGGGGGGGGGGGTTGAGGTTTTAATCCTTTTGTTGGATGTAAACAATGAAGGAAGTCCATTTAGTGTTTGTTTTCCTCCTTGTAAGTTGGCATTTGGATCACGTGGTTTCCGTCGAGTCCATTTAAGGATTTGGAGTTTAAAAGTTGTGCAATCCATTAGCAAACATCCGAAAAGGGGAAAGTCAGTTTGAAACATTACACGAGCTTCTACATGGCATTGGTTTCACTTATAGAGTTCCACTAATCTGATTTTAAGACTTAGACGAATACTTTTAACTATACGGTAACTATTTCTATCGAAATAGAATTTAGGGCTTTTAACAAATAAACTTTTGGCGCAGAGTAGAATTGCGTACACTGACTTATTGAAACATTGATTTTTTATATATATGTAATCAATCTAAATGAACTAGAAAGTTATACGAGGTATTTTCGATGATCGTTTCAAAGGCTTATATACTATACTAAACTTCAACTTAACTAGACATCACTTAGACGGTAGATCGTGACAGTGCTCATAGGTATTTAATCCATTTTGGCGGAGTGAAGACATAATTCTTGCCAAACCTTATAGCCTTTTGTTCTCTACAGGGTTGTGGTTTGGCGAACATTATGTCTTCACGCCGCCAAAATGGATTAAATACCTATGAGCACTGTCACGATCTACCGTCTAATGTCTAGTTAAGTTGAAGTTTAGTATAGAAATATTTATATTAAAAAAAAAAAAAGCTTAATAGATGTTGATGTTGTGCCTGAAATTTGTGACCGTCCCTTATAAAACTTTTCGTCCACTGGAATATATTATTTGGATATCGAATACTGGAATATCGATTTTCCCCCCGATTATAATTTCTAATACCTTTCTTTACCCTAATATTAAAGTAAAAAATTGTCAGAAATCTGTTATGTAAATTCTACAAGCAATTGTATTTTATGATTTGGAAGTACTTTTTTTTCCACAATTTTTTACATGTAAAACAAAAAACAACTGTAAGTAATTTTGCCAAATTTATCAAACCTGAATGATTATGTGGTTAACGAGGAATTCATAACGCTGAAGTAAAGCATCTTCAATGATTATGATACATTGATGTTTGTTTGTCTTTGAAATATGTAGATAAATTTTATAGCTGGCTTTTTAAGTACCTTTAGGTAATAAGCAACGAAAATAAACAAATTTGAAAGAAAAAAAACCAGCTCGTGCAGTCATTAATTATTTGTCCTCTTTAAGTACATTTAGAACCATCGAAATTTTGAAAACTTCTTTTTCAACCCGATTTCTAAAACTTCCAAGAACTTTCTCAATTTCTCTTTTATGACCTACATCGACATAAGCTCCACAGCACGTTTAATGTCATCATTAGAATTCCCAAAAGGAACTGATAATATCCATACCAGCGGACTTGTTAATTACAGGAGATAAAAAAAAAAAGTAATTTAAGAAAGTATTTTATTATTATCCGATCCATTCCCCGCCAGTCTATTCGTTTAAAATAAAACCTTAACCTAGGGCAGCTCCACCCTATCAAAAACTCAATATTCACGTCACCGGTCATCAACTTTCACTTTGCTCCCTTCTTTATTCGTTCCTGAATAACTTCCAAAAAGGTGAACTTCTTTATTTTGTCCATTTTGTGTAGAAAGATTTGTCGCTATCGCAAGAAGCAATTTATTCTAAAGGGGGGAAAAGGAGGAGGGGGGGGGGGGTTCAACCGTGCTATTAAAGTGCTTTTTATAGCCGCATTTTCGCCTCAGTCTTGGAGCTCAGAAGGCTTTTCATTTTTTTTATTTTTTTTTTTTATTTTTTTATTATGGAGAAAGACGATGATACCGCCCGGAAAATATTTCCCGCCTCCGGGCATTGAAAGATGGCTTTTCAGTTTGGAGGGAATATTTTCTGTAAAGAAGTTAGAAAGCGTTTAATAATGTAAATACCTCAATCTGGTGCCAGTATTCTCTGAAAAGTCTCCATTGTCGATGAAATAAACTCTTTTTTTTTTAAGGACTCCACTGAAAATGACTTTTGATTAGACTTTTCAAAATATTTCTCTTATCGCTTTGGATTATTATACAAACATTTTGCTTTGAATGGATTTTACTATGTATTTAATTTTTAAATAATTGTTACACATGGATACTTGTATATCAAGTAGGAATTTAATGATACACCCCTTCCCTGTCTTGACTGCTGTACCATAGGCGACTCGGGGTGTCTGACACATTACAAAGATTTAAAAGTGTGAGTTATAAATTACTTGTCACTTTAAGCCAAACATGGTGACATTTGCTGAGCTTTCTCACCGAAAATGGATTGAGTAGCTGGTATTACATATATGGGTAAGTTATATTTATGTGTTACTCTCGTAACGCAGCTGATGTTCTTAAATAAGTTGTTTAGAAGTGAACCAGCTGCTTTCGTTCTCTGAGTTAATTCTCTTTATTGTAATTTTGGCAATTTAAGCCAGGATTAGATCTGGTGTTTTTTTTTAGATACGACCCCATTATAGACTTTGCAGGTTTGCAGCACCGGGAAATTTATTAGTGATGTGAATGTTAAATTAAATCTTGTTATCATAGCTTGCTTTTTTTTTTGACAGTGCTTGATAAATAAAAATATAGTAAAGAAAAGTGGTAAAATGCATGGAAAGAAGAAATATAATGTAGGTTTTAAGTTATTCATTTAAATATAAAATTTGCATAAATACGGACAAATGCTTCTGTGGGAAATCCAAATATCTTTTTTTTTTAAGTATAAAAGTTTGAACAAAAGAAAAATCCTACTTCTTTTCCCATTTCCTATTTGTGTCATCTACACGTCCTTACAACAGTAATTCTCAAATTTTCATTTATGATCTGATCCTACAAACTTATATATCTGATTATTTTGGTCTTGGTCCTACAATCGACCAAACGGTATAGTGGTTAGCGTGCTGACTTCTAGACCGCGAGGTTGCGGGTTCGAGTCCCGTGTAGGCATGGGTATTTGTAAATGTATGTTGGTTTGTTAAATGACGAAATGTTTCGGCGCATTATAGCCCTCGTGTTGCTGACGGCGCCAGATAATCTGAATACAACCATGGTCCTACAATAAAATAGTGATGAGTTAGTGCCTATTTTAAAACTAGTTTAACTCCACAAGTGCTCGTTGCTATACTAAACTTCAACTTAACTTGACATCACTAGACGGTGTACCATCATCAAGAACACCGTTTCCATAGAAAAGGATCTTTATTTTCCACACACACATGAATAATGGGACAAGGCACAATCCACACAACAAACACGAGAGATTTAAGAGAAAAAAATACATAGATATAAAGATTTAGCCATTCTTCTTCTTCCAGTCCGAGACGTCTCGTCTCCTCTTCTCTCATCTGTCTTCTCAAACCAAAACAGGCACACCAAAACTTACTGCAGCGCCACCCAGTGAGACAAAACTAAGTTCTCTATGATGTTACAACGGTAGATCATCACAGTGCTCATAGGCATTTAATCCATTTTGGCGGCGTGAAAGCATAATGTTCGCCAAACCACAACCCTGTAAAGAACAAAAGGCTATAAGGTTTGGCGAGAATTATATCTTCACTCCGCTGAAATGGATTAAATGTCTATGAGCACGTGAAGATCTATCGTCTAGTGACGTCAAGTTGGAGTTTAGTATACATTATGGCTGCATTAATTTAAGTGTTTTGAAAAAATGGCAGATTATATGAGGCGTTGCGGATACGTTAGGGCGAACTCAACAAAAGGTGGTTCTCAGAAAACGCGTTTGAAAAGTTTTCAATAAGGCAGTTTCTCTGTAGCTTGGTACCTTTCTCTGCATTTTTGAGAGAGAAAGAAGGGCGAACTCAACTTAGAATATCTATCTGCAGTATCTTTGAAGAGTCTAGATTCGGATCATGAATTTTTTTTTTAATCCAAAGTTGAGTTCATTTTTCGTATTTGCAACGCTTCATTTCTTTTCAGCAGATTTAAATACCTCCAAATATACTAAAGAATGAAAAGTTATTGTTTGGTGTTAGCACTTTCTAAAATACTGATTCTACTGGTTGAATAAATAAGTGATATTGTAGTTCAACATTAATTAAGAGAATCAGGAAGTCATGTTAAGACAATGCATTTAAAATTTTTTAAAGCGACGAATAACAAAATATTTTCCAAAGAAGGAAATAGCTTATTTTGAAATAAGAGTTGAGCTGGTTTAGAAAGAAATGATACAGCCAAGACAATTTACTTCCTTATAGATTTACAAGTTGTATAAGGTGTTTTAAAACAAAGCTGTTCTTTTACTTTGTAATCATTGGAACTGAAAAAAAAAATCATGGAGAGTCAACAATAGAAGAACAATTGGAAATCCCGAAATTTCATTTCAAAGTAAAGAAAGAAACATTTGACAAACCGGAATTGTGCACATTGTATTTATGAGATAAATGAAAATAAAAAGTGAAATTTAATGGTATAGCCAATACAATTAAAATACAGTAATAGAATATGCAAACGTAGTAAAGAACAGAAAACTGTTCTTTTATTATTTTGCAATTCTTAAAATTAAAGTAGAATATTATGTTCTCCATTTATAATTCTAAACTTTTAATTTGCAGCACGTTTTTAAATTGTTTGAAAACATTTTAATTGCGTTCAAAGTAAACGGTTGGAGAAAAACTATTTGTCTTTCCTTTTTAGGAAAGAGATAGAAATTTGGTGGAAATAACATAACCTATAAAAACGGAGTTTTCAAAAAATCCTTTATGTACAATGTCAATTTTTGCATTTATTAGCACAGCACCGATATCAAAAACATTTCTATCAGCAAAATGTGCGACAAACTATATTTCAAAATTTATTCATTAAAAATGAACTTGAATTTATTCTCTCGCATCCAAATAGTATTATTTATTTATTCTGAAATAAGTAATTTTATTATTTATTTATTAAAAAAATTTTTGGTAACAGGGAAAGAGTTTCAACAATGGTCGGTTCAATCCCATTTTAACACGATTGGATGAGGGCAAGTTCGTTTGTTTGTATTCCATAAAAGTGACCTTTTAGTGACAGTAACAGCCCCAACATTTGATAGAATGCATTGTCATCGACATCGAACCTATCTGCCAAGTTTCAATCCGATTGGATGACGGCAAGGGGGTTAATTAGGTCTCCGCAGATTTGCCTCCCATTGATAAACACAATCAAAGTTTATATAAAAAAGAATGTTTATATTATGGCTTATTAGCTTAATTACAGTTTAGGAATCGAAAAATTTATTTTAATATAGAAAGGATAAAAAAATAATTGTTTTTAGCAATGTACAACTTTAGTCATAATTTTGCTTCAAATGCACTAAAATTGAAGTAAAAATCTGCAAGAATGAAGGTATTTCAAGCACTAAAGTCGTTCTTTTTAACAAACATCTTTGGATTTTAATACTGAAATCCAGGATTTAAAATTATCAGTTTCAAATGCATCACTAAAAAATTTTGTGGTCTGTCGTAATGGACTATACTAAACTTCAACTTAACTAGACATCACTTAGACGGTAGATCGTGACAGTGCTCATAGGTATTTAATCCATTTTGGCGGCGTGAAAGCATAATGTTCGCCAAACCACAACCCTGTAGAGAACTAAAGGCTCTAAGGTTTGGCGAGAATTATGTCTTCACTCCGCCAAAATGGATTAAATACCTATGAGCACTGTCACTATCTACCGTCTAAGTGATGTCTAGTTAAGTTGAAGTTAAGTATAAAAGGAAAATGGATATACAATTTCTGAAATACATTAAAATTGTCGACAAATTATTGATTAAAAAATTTCTAAATTAAGTAAAAAGCAAAATCCCAAATTATCAATCGGTGTTTCATGGACTGGTTTTTGATAAATTCGAAACTTTTTATCGCTACTACGAGTCAATAAAAAGCTTTTGTTTGAACTCTCAAATCAATCTTCGTAATGAGTTATGGAACCCGTTGCCAATCCGTATCTACATAATAGAGCTCGGTGAAAATTATTAAAAAAAATCCCAACACATAAAAATGCAGATTCTCTACATCAGTTAAATAAAAGAAAGTTTAATTATTTTTTTTTCAGCACTAACTCTCGGAGCAATTTTATTCCAGAACAATTCTCTGGAGCAACGTTCCTCCTGATTAAGAAGGAAAGACCATTAATCTGGGATGACAGGGACTATAAGACGTGAATAATGGTCGCAGTTACAGTTAGGAACTGAAGGGAAATAATTAACTCTGGAGTTAGCAGCGAGCCACCAAAAGAAGACTCGAGGTTGTAGTTAATTAGGGCTCGTTAATGATTTATCGTCCGTAAAAAAAAAAATATTCATTTCACAATGAGCCGTTTTCTCTTTTTTTTTATTATTATTATTTAAACCGTTAATTGCGGGTCGACATGGAGCAAGCTCCAGGCTGGTGCGGTGGATGGCTTCTTGGTTGATTTACCTCGAGTTTTCCCGTAAAAGAACGGAAATTCGGGAGCTTTTATGTTTCTGGTGCTAATGAGTTGGGGGGGGGGGGGATGGTATCCCAATTAAAAGGTTGTGGGGATGACTTGTGAGAGATTAGATTTTTGATGACTTGGACTCTGAATCGGAGCCGTGAACTTGATAATTGAGCAGCGTTTAATCTTCTAGATGTTTAAGATGTATTTTTTTAAAAGGTTTGTTTGATTTATTTTATTTTTATTTTTTGGGATGGAATTTTCTCGAGGAAAAATCAAATTGCCGAGTTGAGTGGAGTTGAGATGACAATATCTGCTCGTTTGGTTTATAGGCTGCTTGATTTCAAACGTTCCGGGAATGAGAAGGTGTAAAACCTTTTTTTAATAAAATTAATTTTTTTTAATAAAGTTTTTAATAAAAAACCTTTGTCTGAGTTGTATTTATCTATTTTTATATTCTTAACATGGCACCGATATTGTGGTCAGCGTGTGGTTGGTGTTTGCATCTAATTCTAAAGAATAAAAAACATATCTATCAGCGAAAATTGTGGCAAAATACGTTTCGAAGTTTATTTATCGAAACGAAATGGTGAATTTGTGTATTCACGTTCAGATGTCTTTTATTTATTCTGATTAAAACAGTTCTGGCAAAAGGAAAGAGTTTCAACAATGATCGGACAAGTGGGATTTAACAGCATTCCAAAACGATTATAGAAAAGTGTGTAAAAGCGACCTCTTAGTGACAGTGACACCCCTCAAAACTTGATAGAAAGCTTTGTCATCGACATCAAATCTATCTGCCAATAAGTTTAATCCCGATCAAACGGCAAACTGGTTAATTAGACTTCCGAAAATTTGTCTGGCAACCACACACACACACACACACACACACACACACACACACACACACACAAACTTTAAGTTAATGTACACTATCTTTATTGGTGTGAAGTTATGACGTTTATTTAACGCATCCTACTTTTACGATCTGCCGTAGCAGTAGTCATATGTGCCACGATATTTCAACTACTCGTCCAACACCAGAGTGGCCACAGAACCGGGAAAACCTGGAAATCAGGGAAATGTCAGGGAACTTTTTAAAATTTCACTAAAATCGGGGAAATTTTGTATCTTTTAAGGTACGTTCATCCATATTTTGGCGCTATTTACCCAGAGATTTGTGGTGGTAAGCCATTAGGAGTTTCATGTTAAGGAATAATTTAAACTTTTCATCACCAGCAAAACTATTTTTTAAAAAGTTTCCATATTATCTCTTTAGCATACATGTTTTATTTTATCAGGGTGTCTAGACATCTGGAAAACCTAAAAAAATTAGGAAAATTTGAAAAAAAAAGTTTCCCCTAAAATCAGAGAATTTTTTAGAAATCTGTCAGGGAAATCAGGGAATTATCAGGGAACTTTTTGTCCCGAATTTTGTGGCTACTCTGAAATAACGATTAAATTTGATTAAATATCAATAAAATGAACTCAAATAAATACGCGCAGTGCTAAGTAGCCAAATCCTTGGATATAACTGTCGCATTCCGGATTTCAGACGAGTATGGCAAATGCCAGGTTTATTCTTACTTAAAACATCTTTTACGACACAAGTTGTAACAAAATTAATTTCCAAGCCGCTTCTCTCTCATTAACCCCCCCCCCCCACTTTCCCCCCAAAATCAACCAGCTTTTCCATTTCCCTCCCCCCCCGAAGGGTTTTCCCATTAAAACGAAATCTGCTCCTAGAGTATCCCACCGAGTTGGATCATCTATATTGCAGCCAACACGTCATTTGCATAGGGCTGAATGCGGGGGCGCTGGAGTTGCCCCGCTGAATTCCTTTTCGTGTCGCCAGGTGTATTGGAGGACTAATTCAATCCGCCTCTCCTAAAAGGGGTCCTGCACCTCATCGCATCTAATTGGGGTTGACAGCGCGGAAAGTTTTAAAGCTTTTGAGACGCAATATAGGGTTCTGATGGGAGGCGTTGTATTGCTGGATATTGCCTTTATTTTTGAATGCGGTTGTTGTAGGAGCTTGGAAGTGAAGTGAAATAAACAAGTTGAGTTGTTAATGAATCGCTGTTTCTGTACACATGATTAATGCAATTGGCTATTTTAGTGTAGTTTTGATTAAATTTAGGACTACGGCAAAGAACGATCAGAGTCCGTATTTCTCAATTCTCCAGAAAAGCTGATTTAAAGTTTCAAGTCCCAGGGCTTGTAGCCGACCAAACGGTATAGTGGTTAGCGTGCTAGCTTCTAGACCGCGAGGTTGCGGGTTCCGAGTCCCGTGTTTGGCATGGGTGTTTGTAAATGTATGTTGGCTTGTCTAATGACGAATGTTTCGGGGCATTATAGCCCTCGTGTTTCTGACGGCGCCAGATAATCTGAATACAACCAACCAACCAACCAATCCAGGGCTTGTATCAGAGGTGAGGTAAATGGCTGCTTTAAATCTCACGTACCATGATATTTATCTGACAGAAGACTTCGTGTGGTTAAACTTTATGGTATAACCTTGCAGATGGCGGAAAAACCTCAATTTCAAAAATTTTTTTACTCTGATTGTTCTTTGCCGTGGCCTTCCATTTCCGATGAGAAGATTGAGATCAAATTTTCAAATTCAGGGAAACAGTTACTGATGTTAATGATTAAGATTGGTGTGTGCTGTCGTCATTAGTTAAAAAAAAATCACACACTAATTATTCAAATGCATTTGAAATGCATATTTTTATGCTTATTTCTTCGTCCTTTGAAATTGCACATTTTTTCGTATTACTTTCAATTACCCATTTGTTAAATGTTTGAACGTCTTTGGATTAGGTAATTTTTTTTTTTTTGTATGTTTGTCTGTGTGTGGTCAGTTTTACTCCCGCACGGATTGACTACGATGTTCGAATTTGGTGTACAGGTTAATGGTGGCCTGGGAACTTAACTTATAAGTTTAATCGTCAAAATTGCGCCCGAGCATATGGTAGCTGCCATTAAATTTTTTTTTTTTTTAACAATTGCTAGAAAATGGCTCTAACGATTTTGACCAAAATCGACGTGGCTCTTTAAGGTGCGCTAAACATCTCCACCTACGAAGTTTCTGTCTAAATGCAATAACGACGTACGAAGGAGATAAACGAATGTCTTTAAGACAGAGTTCTCTCCTCTTGAGCATCACACAATAACGATTCTTTCTTCTCTGTTGCACTCACAAGAAAGGAAAATGTATTGGTTATTGGATAATAATATATCACTAATTTCACCGTACTGCAAGCGGTGAGGTGTTTTTTTTTTTTTTTTTTTTTTTTTTTTTTTTTTTTGTCATTGTTAGAATTAAATCTAAAAATATCGCCAAACATGTATTTTTTTTTTTTTCAACTTATGAAAACGAAAACAGTAAATTACATCAATCCATGGTAATTTAAAATGCAGTGATCAGTATTAAGTGATTGAAAGCTGCACGATGTTCCACATCCCTAGTTTTTGTAAAGGTTGGTATAACCTAAGAAGCCCTTCAAAGAAAAGAATAGAGAAAAAAAAAATGATTACTTTTTAACTATTAAGTGTTGAAATGTGCTTTTAGTTTTAGGGCCTTTTAACTGATGACGTCAGTAGAGTATTGTATTTTTTACTAAAAAGTTAGTAGAGGATTCCTTTTAAATAACTTAAATAAAAATTGTATTATTTCTAAAATCGACAAAAAACGGAATCTTAGTTTTTGATCAAAATTATCCCACGATTTCCTATTTTCCGCTTGTATTGCGTTATAATAATTTAATATTTACAATTAAAATTTTTAATATTGGCTTCATATAAAATAATCTACCCAAGGGTTAATATATTTATAAAATTTGAAAAATGTATGCATAACAACAGGCACACTGTGTCCCTACCATATAGATAGTAATTCCGGACATTTTGATAAATTTTGTGCAAGTTAATTTATTCTTCAAAACTATCATATTAGTAGTTATTTCTATCGTGATCTACTCGATACAATGTGTCAAAACTCCTATACCACTAGGCTGGGCTCGCATGCCAAAGGTGCTGGGTCCGAATCCCAGGTTAGGCATGGATGTTCTTTGTGGTTTGGAGTCTGTAATGTTAAACTGTAGGTCCCGGCCTGGTTAGCAGTAATTGTTCATTAAAATAGTTCGTTGAACGTACAAACCAACCAACCTATACCACTAGGTTGGTTGGTTGTATTCAGATTATCTGGTGCCGTCAGCAACACGAGGGCTATAATGCGCCGAAACATTCGTCATTAGACAAGCCAACATACATTTACAAACACCCATGCCTAACACGGGACTCGGAACCCGCAACCTCGCGGTCTAGAAGCTAGCACGCTAACCACTACACCGTTTGGTCGGCTACACCACTAGGAAACACTTCACTCTTATATTTTTATAAGCCCACACGACGAAAATTTAATTTCAGCTTCAACTGTGTGCACAAATGTAACAAACTTCCAAAATAAATAAAAACGAAATTCAAGCAACAAATTGAATAAATCGAAATAAAATTAATCTTGTCTGGTCCAGTCCGGTAGTAGCTCATCATACTAATTCTTCCACTAGTGTGTTCAAACCTATACGGATACTATTTAAATAACTTTAAATGGTTAGTTTTTGCAGAAGCACAATGGGGCGGTTAACTTTAATGCTTGCTTTCTTATCTTCAAATCACTTTCTGCAACAAAAAATGATA
This sequence comes from Linyphia triangularis, assembly GCA_963978545.1. Classification (NCBI taxonomy): domain Eukaryota; kingdom Metazoa; phylum Arthropoda; class Arachnida; order Araneae; family Linyphiidae; genus Linyphia; species Linyphia triangularis. The sequence continues at coordinate 82,637,631 of OZ021731.1, forward strand.
GCTGTTCCCTCGCATTTAAACCGGAGTTTCGGAATGATAATCAAAGGTTTTCCCTCCCGAGTACAAACACAAAATTGAGAAGAAATAATAATAACTTTCCGGTATGAGGAAAATTTGGATGTTTCTCTTCCTCTAATGGGGGAAACGGGGACTGTTAATACAGCTTACCAGTGAGCAAACAACTGAAGAGCCAGTTTCCTGGATTTTTAAAAAGGAAATTCTAGTAAGGAGCATTCCCTATACTCGCTATGTTACAATCTTCTAGCCCAGTGCATTTAGAAACTACTTTCTCTAACCACCTTGAAAATTTGGTGATTAGGTACAAAAATGATCACTTAATGAAATTACATAAATTCAAAACTCGAAAATAGCATCTAACGTATTTTATTTTATAACTAGCTGAATACCCGTGTTTCGCTACTAAATTTTAAAATATGCAATATTTTAGCTAGCTGTAATATTTTTCAGCAATATATAGCAATATTTTTCAGAGCTGTAGCCCTATCAAAAGTCGTTTTGTAAAATATTTATTAATTAATTAAAAAAAATTAATTAAAAAAGAACTAATAAAAATTTCAATATTCTGTTTTTCAAAAATCCAATTTAGAAGGCTAAAACTACTTATGTTGAAAATTTCAGTTACAAAGTTAAAGGACTTAAGTTTTATATAGGTAACACTGCTAGTTTGCTTTTTTAAAACAAAATATAACATACTTCTAATGCAAGTAGAAACAAAAGTAATATATCAATGGAAAGGCAAAAAAGCAGTTTGAAATACAAAAATCTCGATATTGAATTTTTTAATATTTTTAAGTTATTAAGTTCTTTTATAAACCAATGGGGACCCGAAAAAGGGGAAGGTCCAAACTGTGATGGGTTGACTGCATGACCATGGATTTTAAATCACTGAGAGTCTCAATTAGAACATCTTGTCAAGGAAGAGATCAGAATGGTAGAGGATTATGAAGAAAGCTTTGGCCCACAAAAGATGTCTGTTGCTCCAATGAAGAACAAATAACTAGTGAACACAACTACGATTTCCTAATGACTAAGTGGAATCTGGAACATGAATTACACGAATTTTAATTAAACATTACATCAGATAAAAAGAATTTTAGTTTTTCGAAATAAGCCTCGGCGACCCGCTAATAAAACTATGTTCATGAGAATCCATTAGTTTCGGTGTTTCCATTGTGCAAATCCCCATCAGAATTAACGCATCCATGGAAATGACTTGAATTCATGAGAACTTATTTGTGTTCCGAACTCGTATCATCCAATTTTTAACTTGGAGACTTATAATTAATATCCCAAAATAGCGGAATTAATAATAATAATAATAAATAACAAAAAAAAAGTACTGGATCAAAATCCCCCGCGAAAGTATTTCGTTACCAAAATATCGTATTATTCTGTCGAAACGAAAATATTAATTACAGCGGTTGTTGATCAAAAGCAACCTTTAATTAATTTTCTTGTTCATCGAAACTAAAAAAGAAATATAAAAGTACATCCTTCGAGATAAAAATAAAATAAAAAAATGAATTAAACTTCAAATTCAATTTGCCCCCCCGTACATGGCAAGCATCTTGTATTAATCTAATTTGATAGGATTCCCGCTTTTTCTTTTCGAACAAAATATTGCCGAGGAGAGTTGAGAGGATTTCCTCCTGACTAGAATGTTGTTTTTGTGAATGGGCGCTGGAGATGGCTCAACTAAATGGATTTTATGGAAAGTGACAGCAACTGAGGTTTTTAGTCCTTGTCACAGCTGTTTTTCATCCACGTTCCGACTTAAGCTTATTAATAATCTTTAGAAAGAGCGGAATATTGGCTGAGGGAATTTTCTTCTTGAATGAATGTTTTGGATGATTTTTATTAAAATAAAATTTACTTTTTAGATCAACCTAATTAATAAACGCGACTTTAAATTTTAAACCTTTCGGTTACTGTACATCAGGTAAAATTAAAATTATTTTTAATGAGATTATATTAACTGAGAGGATTTGTTATGGATCTAGTAATATTTTTAATAATATTTTTTTTCTGGCTTTTATGCGTGTTATTTGGAGCCAAGTTTTCCCATTAAATAGGGTAAGTTCTTCAACATGCAAAGAACATTCTAAATTCAATAGAAATCTAGGCTGGTTTTTTTTTTTTGGAGGGGGGGGGGAGGAGACGGGGGAATGGCGACCACTCTGTTTTGTCATTCAGGGATGAGAGTTTTCCTCCTTTTGGAGTATTTCTTCCTTTTTCGTTTTTTATGTAACATTTTCCTTCTCTTTGTCCCTATTTCGAGGATCCCCAATTTTCTGATCTGAACCAATTTTTCCTGCAAAAAGTATACTTTCCCTTATGTCTAAACAAAAGATTTTCCCTCTTAATTCCCCTTTCCTCACAGATTACTTCACAAGCTCCTAATATTTGAAATGTAATTGCTATATCGTATGGGAATTTTCATTGTATCTTTCAAGATTATTGAATCATTCTTCCAGCATACTTTTTTGTTGAATTATTGTGTATTCCTTCCGCTTGCTTTTTTAACGAATTTTTGGATTTCCTCCTTTTTGCTCTCTGATCACTCTCATCCCTGCGTCATTTCAGACGAATCACGATTTGATGGAAATACCATGTATCTTTAGTACTCTGTTTAGAATAACATCATCCTATATAATAGAGTCACGGAAAATAGTTGATCAGGAATTCATTGAATAATCAGATTTAAATACATGGTTAAGAGGAAGTCCTAATAATAATCATACCATATACTAGCTATGTTACAATATTCTTGCCCAGTGCATTTGGAAACTACTTTGCACATAACATGGAAATTGGGTGAGAATGTACAAAAATGATTACTTAATGAAATGTCGTAAGTTAAAAACTCGAAAATAGAATCTAGTATAATTTATTTTGTATTTGAAATCCTTACGTCATAGTCTATGCAGTGGCTCCATCTACAATAACGTTTTGCTTTTTAAATTTTCGTTTTTTAAACTATATTAGACGCTATTCTCGAGTTTTTTCATTTATATAATCTCATCAGGTGATCATTTTCGAAAATACTCGCCAGATGTCAAGGTTTTTTATAAAGTAGTTTCTAAATGAGCTGGGCTAAAAGACTGTAACTTAAAGGGTCTAGGGAACTATCTTTATTAGTACTTAATCTTAAACTGTGAATACTTATAGATGCAGGAATACAAAGAAATACCATGAAAATGCAGAGTATTTTCTTATTTTTTTTAGAGTAAATGAAACTTCACACACTCACATTAATGTAAACACTAGTGTAGTCTATCAAACCAGAAGAATATTTCTTTTAAGATAGTCTTAATGGTGGCGTAGCTATAGAAAAAAAAAACTCTTTTATTTCGAAATGGGAGTGATGTAAGTTGGAAATTAGTTCCAAAAAGGTTATAGTGTAGCAAATGTCCAGATAAGTTATTGTGCAGCATGTGTCCAAAAAGGTTATAATGCAGCAAATATCAAAAAAGGTTGCAGCACAGCAAATGTCCAAAACGGTTATACTAATACAGAAAATGTCCAAAAAGGTTATAATACAGAAAATGTCCAAAAAGGTTATAATACAGAAAATGTCCAAAAAGGTTATAATACAGAAAATGTCCAAAAAGGTTATAATACAGAAAATGTCCAAAAAGATTATAATACAGAAAATGTCCAAAAAGGTTATAATACAGCTAATGTCAAAAAGGTTATAATACAGAAAATGTCCAAATAGGTTATAATACAGCTAATGTCCAAAAAGGTTATAATACAACTAATGTCAAAAAAGTTATAATACAGAAAATGTCCAAATAGGTTATAATACAGCAAATGTCCAAAAAGGTTGCATATAAATCTTTCTCCTTTAATCCTCCTTCAGAAAATAATTATTGTTTTTTTTTCTATGGCAACAGACAACACTGGCCATCATGGAGGGAGATATTCTTCTTAAAGACAGTATTTCGTTATGACCATTTCGGAGGCTCAGAAACGAGCCTTTTGACAAACAAATCCTGTAAAAGTCAAGTCTCCTCCATTCATATAACCCGATGCAATTAGTACTTAACTTTTAAATTAGAATAAAAATATCCAGTACTATCCAAATTAATGCTCCTTTTTTGTAATACGATTCATATGTATTGTATGTTTGGATGATAATAATTGTAATTTATTTTTTCTTTCTAGGTAAGTTCTGAATCTTTTTACAAACTTGAAACTTGAACATCTTCCAGGTAAATGACATGTTTTTACTTTTACAGACTGTTATAAAACTAAACTTAACATTTCAAAAATGAAGTTTTTACTAACGTTGTTGACAGTTTTATTAAAAAAAAATATTTGTTTCGTATTAAATCTAAACCCTTTTTTGTGCATCTTGATCTTGTGACATATGATCGATTTAAATTCGTGTTTGATTACTTAGAATGTTTAGCAACTAGAAAAATATAAACTGCCTGGATTTATTAGAGAAAAATGATTCCACAAATAAATAGCTGAATGGATGAATATCTTAACTGTATTAAAATATGTTGTCCTTTACCAATGTCGCCTAATAAGTTTTTTAAAGGTTATCAGGAAATTTGAAAAAAAAAAAAAAAAATAAAAAAAAAATCGAGTGTCTGAAAATTTCGAATAAAAAAGTTGAATCGGGGTTATCTGATTATAACGAAATCAAATATTGAGATCTTGGTTACCAATCTATCTTATGTGTGAGCCTTTTATGTGTATGTGTGAATTATTCCTTTTCAAGCGATTTTATATAAATATAGAATAATTTTCTTTTAAATTCAAGTATTATGTACTTCATAGGTAAACTCAACTATTTTAAGTACAATATTTAGCCAATAGCACTTAAGATAGTTTTCTTCTGAAGTAAAATGTTAGGTATCATATCTTGCTAATTTATGTTTTGAAAATACGTTCTTCAAACTTCTTCGAAATATCCGGGATATTCTAATTTATTAATTTAGGCTTAATTCGATTGTTTAAAATACATTTTTTTTTTCCACCTTGATATAATTTATTGAGGACATAATTGGGACAACCTAAATATTAACAGTACACAAAGAGCATTTTCTATTGATGCTAAACCAAAGAAAAAAAAATGAACGCTGTAATCTTTCTATTTGTCTCATTTCGAATCGAAATGGAACAAAATCTTTATTATATGGAGTTTTCGTTCCCTATGCCTTCTCAGTATTTATTGTAAAGTGCACTGTATTATTTATTTATAAGTAGATTCCTAATGGGAAAAGTGAATTTCCATCTTTGCTTTTACAACTAATTTCGAAAAGGATTATTTAAGCGCAATTTCTATTCTGGCGTTACAAACCCAAACAACCCGTCAACGTCAAACCCAGTTTAATACAGTTCCCTTACTCCAAAACTTCTCTCGTTATTATGTCTCTTCCAATACAAATTTGTGTACACCTTTACTCAATCCATTTATCGTCTTGCGATGCCAGTTAAGAGAAGGATCTTTGCAGAACTGTCAAGCCGATAGGACTCCACCACTCCACTTAAAAAGTAGAATCGATTTTAGTACTTATCACTCAGAAACAAACGTCTGCAGGTTGCGCTGCAATCGGGGGGGGGGTGTCGAAGCACTACTCCCCCCCCCCCCCCCCAACCCTGGTGATCTCCGGCGCTTGACAGGCAACCCGATATTGGATTTTTGCTCAATTGAGTGCCCGGGGGGGGGGGGGGGAGCAAAACGAAGTGTTGATGCCTCTTCTGAGGACTCTTTGGAACACGTCAAAAAGAATTTCAATTTGCCGAGTTCGTGAAATTTTTATTTCTTTCGGTGACATTTTATTGTCGCAAGATGTGGCAGATTCGACGTTTAAAATATAGCCAGCTACTATGTCGCGGAATTCGCAATTTAATATCTAGGTGCTTTAAAAAAAATATAATGGCCGACCAAACGGTATAGTGGTTAGCGTGCTAGCTTCTAGACCGCGAGGTTGCGGGCTCGAGTCCCGTGTTAGGTATGGGTGTTTGTAAATGTATGTTGGCTTGTCTAATGACGAATTTTTCGGCGCATTATAGCCCTCGTGTTGCTGACGGTGCCAGATAATCTGAAAACAACCAACCAAAAAGTATAATGTATATATTTGCACTTATTTTTGTTGGAAGATAACATAACAGATTAAAAAAAAAAAAAAAAAAAAGCCAAGAGTCGGTCACTGTTAACATAATTGGCAACCAAAATTGGATTTTGCAACGCTCTTGACAAGTGATTTATAAATAGTTTATTTCAGGAATATTATTACTTGGTTGATGATTACAACTAAATTTTTTACGAGTATTGTTTTCATTACAAAATTCACCGTATTTACTATTTTTCTAAAACGGCTATAAGATTTGTCGATCTTGTTATTCACTGCTTATACTATGGAATATATTTGTTATATTTTGTTGTATATGGATATGAAAATTTTATTGTATTGGCATCAGTCTGAATTCGTGAATTTAGCAGATTTTGTTGCAATATTACATCTCGCCGCTAATTTGACATAAGTTTCAAATTAAATTTAAGTTTTAACAATGTATTTTAGTTTAATTCTATTCAGAGAATAGATGAGCTCATTGCATAACTTTTGGAGTAGAGAAATTTTTATAAATATACACATCACAGGATGTGCCGTGTATATTTATAAGTCAAACGTGTTATCAAATCACATTTTAAAGTAAAATATATCAAGACCCTTGTTTTGATGTGTAAGAAGAAGAGCTGAACCATATCGTAAGACAAACTAAAAAAAATAGGATACAGTTATACAAAAATAAATTCGAATTTTCACATTCACGAAGCCCATCAAATAGCTTCTGAAATCGTTCTCTTAGCAACAGAACAAATGATGACGTCAGGCTAGTCCGAGTTTTCTTGACGTCATCAAGTATACCATCCCTACCGACACGGAAACTGCTCAGACGATTACATTAAAGCTCATAAGTCAATTAATAGCCATGATTGATTTTTTTTCCGGTACCTTATAAAGACCGACTATCCGTTCTTTTAAATATCTCAAAATTTGCTCTTTACCATCAATTCTTTAAAATTTAGAAACTTACTTAGAAAGGACATACAAGAGAGTTCCTGAAAGATTCCCCATTCTAGGGGTGCTTAATCGATCAAAAAGACATATTCTATGAAAAGAAGAAAAAAAATCTTTGCTCTTGTATCTGTTTTGTAATCGTGAGAAAAAAAGAATGAAATCACTCTCTTGTGCAAATAAAAATTCCCACGTTATCTCGGGAGTAAAAGGAAAAGTTCTTCCCACAGATAGAGATGCTTCAATGGACCGAATCGGGAAAACTAAATATACCGTCAAAGGAGATGATTTCGGAAAGTTTTTACGTTCTATTTATAGAGAGAGTCTAATATGTGGCCTAGATTCACTTCAGTTCAGGTTGACGTTAATTTCAACTTTAAATGTTCGAGATGATTCTGTGGAACAACGTCGAAATCTAAAGAATTTTTTCACAAATATTCAATATATTAATAGCTTATTAAGTAACACGCAGTACTATTAAAGGATAGACTTGCATAATCATTGTAGGATTTTATGCAAGATGAAGTCAGACCACAACTCTCCGTTTGTGACCAATCACAATTAAACATTTAGAAATATATTCGAATTTTCTCATTCATGAAGCTTATCAAAGAGCTTCTGAAGTTGTTCTCATGGTAACAGGCCAAATCGTGACGTCATTCTACTCTGAGTTTTCTTGACGTCATCAAGTATACCGTCAATACCTACACGGAAATTGCTCAGACGATTACATTAAAGCTCATAATTCCATTAATAGCCAAGATTGTTTTCCTTTGCCTTATAAAAACCGACTATTCGCTTTATTATCAGACATAGCTAACAATTCCAAATCACCCAACATTTCGGTTTAAATTTTTGTTTTACGTAAATAGTTTGGTATGGTATGGTACTCATAGTATGTAAGGTGCATGATTTCATATTTATTATAATTTAGTTGGACGTTATAAAAGGCATCTTAAATTGAGTACAATATTTTTATTGAAATTATTATTTAAAAATTATTAATAATAGCTATTTTTATTATAATTGCATGGAGGGGAGTGGAGCAAAGAAATATGTACTACTGATAAAACTACGTCATGTCCTATATTTCCTTATCCTCCCAACCCTTTGGACGTATTGGACAGGATAACCATACGTTAACGGTACATAATATATGAAAAGTGTTTGTAATTAAGAATTATTATTATTATTATTATTATTTTTTTAATTATGTTAGTTATTTGTTCTTAAAATTAATTTTATCCTCATTACTAAGCTATGTGGTTTTGAAAAATGGCAATAGATAAAATCTTCGTCCATATTTGTGACAGTTTATTATTTTCGTTTTTATAAAGAAATATAATTATTTCAATGTTGCAGGAAAATAAAAATCTGTCTTGGTTTTCTCAGATGCACATGTATCTAGATCTCTTTAATCGTGCATATTTCAATTCCTTGTTAAAACTACACAGACTAGACTAAATCTTGTGTCAAACTAGTATATCCATATCTTAAAACTGGAAATAATTCTCTTTATAGAATCTGGGAGATCTGGGATTGCTGTCATAGACGAACCTCTAATAATATGTATCATGATAGATGTTTTAAGTCCAAGACATTTCGTGAAAGAGAGCTTTTAGAGGCTAAATAGTTTTGAAGAAGAGCACACATTTCTTATTCACTATGTTTCATGGTGATATTTTGTGGAGCTGTAGGGCTTTTTTTTTTTAACGCATTCAGAAACGAGAAAAGCATTTCTAGTATTCTGCGTTCCATACCAAATTTTCCCTCTGAATAAGTTGTTAGGAATAGTGTTTAAATTTTTTTGTCAAAGTATCTTACTTTTCATTTGTGTAATTACCACATTAACATATCGGTTTTGACTGTAACTGATGCCAGTGAAAATTTTGCTTCTACTCATATTCCAAATGCGTTACATAAGGTCCTGATACCAAGTATGTACATTTTAACAATGTCGATACATGTAACAAATTCAATCTTCACTTGTTAAGATTGCTAAAAAAAGTTATCTTTATTAGATTTCTTAGATGACTTTAATGTCCTTTGTGCTTTAGAAGATTCAGAACCACATTGGAATAACTCTGTTTGTGTACACAGAAGGACGGATAAGTGTACGTGTACAACAACTTTCGGGATTTTCGATTTGCCGTGAATGTACTTTTGTCCTACTTTGTATGGTATTTTCTGCACTATATAACGTTTCTTGTAGTAAGTGTTACGACAAACGTACACACGTAATCGAATTCAATATAAAGGATTTAATAATAATATATAACAGTAATATATATAACAAGTTATATATAACAAGCAATATATAACACGTAATGTTATACATTAAATACTAAAAAAAGAGGCCCTATTTTGATTCGCTACAGAAAAAAACACGCATAAGTTAAGTGGTTAATTCAATATCACCCCCCCCCCCCCCTTTTCGTCTACAAAGTTAATGCAATTGTCAAAATATTTCCAGAAATCCTCGAACTAGAATCTCCAGTGTTCCCATTTGACTGATTTTCCGGACATGATTCTAAGCGATGAAACTGCCGACGCTAATCGAAATCTTTTCCCGCTCCGCTTAAGCTCCCCTGGAGTGAGCTTGTCAACATTTTTCGAATGAGCGAGAGCAGTGAAAGAGATCCTTTCTTCTGTAAACGCGAAAACTGCATTAAATATTCCATTCTTGGGTTATGAGTCGAGAGAAATATAATCATGCTGGAGTGTAATGTTATGCAATCTACATACTAATAAGAACAGCGATCTGAATTCTTAGAATTATTCTTTTGCGGGCTACAATGGGTAGCCATAAATAATCCGTCTGGAGCCTGTTTTATACCTCTCAGGACCACAATACTTGAGACTTGAGTACACACTGTAGGATGGATCCTTCCGCGCAAAGATATAGTTCCGGACAAATCATAACTTTTATAGCAATATTTATAACCTGCGCACATAGTTTTGTATTAAACATAAATATCTGTTGATAACAAAAAGAAAATAAGTGCTTTTAAGGTTAAATTTTGACTACTATTTTACTTTTCTAACCTCGGATACTAAAAGATTTCCAACGAACCGGTCACACATCGTTCCAATCAGCCAATCACGGCGTAGTAAAACCACTTCACACATCGTTCAATGACTTCAAGTAAGCTTGTTCCTATGTATAATAAAGGATCTTTGTGAAATTTTATATACACACTCTTTTTACTGAAAGAAATTGTTTCTGAAGAAAATAATAAACATCATATCAACATTAAACGCATTGCAAAAGATGGCAGTTTTCAATTATGCCAACAACAACAAAAATGTAATTACTTTTCGTACACGTGACAACAAAGTATAAATAATAGGGCTGAGAGATTTTTTAGTTTTCTTTCAATTTCCTTGCATTATTGTATCCTCATGCTGCTTATAATGTCGGGAGATCGCGTGTTCTAACTCGATACTGCGCCTATACACAATTCAAGTGCAAAACAGTCGTAGTCCCAAACTAATGGTGCTAGATTTCGAGAAGCCCTGAACCCAATATAAAATATAAGGAATATTATGGGTATGTGAAATTCAAGTTGTAATATTTGGTATACATACTATTTAGACAATGGAATACTATTTAAAAAGAATGAGGAATCGAAATACGAAGAAAATAAAGAGACATTTAAATATGAAGAATTTAATGAGAAATTGAAAATAATATACAACATATCACATTTTCGCCATCAGTTGAAAATATTGCAGTTGAAAGGATTGTATGGTGTACATACTTCATTTCGTGGAAAGTGATGGCGTTTTCTGAAGGAGGTTTAATTTCTAAAGGGCTCTAGACTGTTGTAAATCGTGTCAGTTTAAGAGACTGTCCCGCTGACCAAACTGTATAATTGTTAGCGTGCTAGCTTCTAGACCGCGAGGTTGCGGGTTCCGAGTCCCGTGCTAGGCATGGGTGTTTGTAAATGTATGTTGGCTTGTCTAATGACGAATGTTTCGGCGCATTATAGCCCTCGTGTTGCTGACGACGCCAGATAATCTGAAAACAACTAAGAGACTGTCCCTGCTTTATGACCTGATGCTTCATCTGTTTGGTCGTAATATCTCTCTCTGTGCTGGTCGTAATGTTTCTCTGATACACATTAGTTTTTTTATACCAGAAATAACAATAGTAACAACTCCAAAAATAAGCTGAAAATGAATGTTCAAAATAACTGGAAAACAGCTCAAAAACACTAAATACATTTGGAAGTGTCTTTTTTTTTTCTGTAATTGTGTTTAAATTTTCCAGAACGTTGAAAGGAAATTCATCAATTGGCTTTAACTTTTTTTACTTTCAATTACCCATATGTATACATAAGATAATGAAAGTATAGCATTCGGTCAAAAAGACCCATAAGAATTATCGCAAAAAATAACTACAAACTGGCCTTTTTCTTCTAAATGAATGATGAAAATATTAAAACGGTAAATAACATAAATCCAGTTTAGTATTATAGTGTAATTGAAAGTTCTGCGGTGTTCCGCACCCCTAGTTTCCAACGCTGTACTGCTTATGAATAAATAACACAATCATTTAACCAGTCGATCTTCTCACAGTATAAATTTTGAATCGGGATCAATACCCATATTTAATCTCTATTCAAAATTTCCCTAAGGCCCTGTTCAACGATTTCCAAATCCAATTTCCAAATTCACATGAACGGGGAATATTTGAACAGGACGATTTCCAACGACAAAACTTTGGACCCTCTTTGTCCTTGTTTCCGCGGAACTGAGCAGCTAACGACCCTGCCACGCGAACCAAACTTCAGAACAAAAGACCCCCCCCCCCCTCATCCCTTCTTGCGAGAGATATCGTCTTCTGTCTCATATACCGAGAGAAAAGAATGGTCGGAATTCAAGAAGGTCACCGCAACCAGGGCGTGTCTCTCTGTTCTCTTTTGTGTGGACACGCTAGATTGGGTTGCGGCCGGACTTTCGGTTTCAGTTTCCGCCTTTTCTTGTTTGTTGCTCAATTGACTCGTGGTTACAGTGAAAGTGTTCTTTATCTGCTTTTGGAAAGTGGTGGCGACCTTTGAGGTTTTTACTTGACCGAGGGTCTTTTGTCTTGGATATGTCGAAACATCATACCGGATGGACTTAAGTATTGTTATTTATTGATTTATGGCTCTCTGGTTGTTGGACTGTTTGTTTGAGGTTGTGTTTTTAGTGCATTGTTTGTTCGTGGCATTGTGTCGTGGGAGTAGGCATTGTCTGCGAAAATAGGACTTGTTATTCCCAACTAATATAACCCATAAAAACAAAGTTTTTAATATTGATCCTTTAAATGTACTGCCAATTTTTACATTCATTAACATAATGCCGATTATGTTGCCAGCGTGTGCTTGGTGTTTGCAGCTAATTTTAATTATCAAAACATCTCTATCAGTAAAATGTGCAGCATACTTCGTTTAAAAATTATTTATTAAAAATGAATCCGAATTTATACATTCTCGTCCACATATCTTTTATTTATTTTGATTAACATAATTTTTTCAACAGGAAAGAGTTTGAACAGTGATCGGTTAAATGGGATTTATTACCATACCAAAAAAATATTGTAGAAACAGGTGTAAAAGCCACCTTTTAGTGACAGTGCCATCCTCCAAAATTTGGCAGATAGATTCGATGTCGATAACAATGCATTATACTTCAAATCGATTTAAAAATATTTTACATTAGATTTTATAGACTTAGCCTTTGTATATATTTATCGCTTCATAAGTGTAAAAACCAAATCTAATGAATGATTTTAAAGGAATTAAAAAAATATATTTAAAAAAAAAATGTCTTTCATATCTAAAAAGAGTTTGGAAACTGGACTATCAACTAGTGTCAAAAACATTCAAATTTTCTAAATAAATCCTCTTTAAAAAAAAAGTGAATAAATAAACACCGATTGAGACTCATTCATGCGTTTATAAACTATGAATATTAAAGGAGAAACGCAAACTTGGAACAGAAATTCAAGACCGCATGCCAATATCTCTCGGGTTATTCACTACACCGATCTAGAAAAGTCAATGAAGGGTCTTTTCCACATTCTCTCCCGTGCGAAAGATCTTCACCTCATCTATTCACCATCTCCTATTATCCATAAATATTCTTTTGTGAGCACTTTACTCTTTCAAAGAGAAGAGCATCTTCCTCAACGAGGATTATCAGCTATTTCTCTCTCGTCCTCTTTCTAACGACGCTCTTTAAAAGATCATTCACTGCTTCTCGTTGTCCTCCACTGTTACTCGCTCGAAACTGAATATTTAATGCCTGCATAAATTAGGTAAATATCGAATATAATTTAAAACTAAGCTGTTTAGGATTAACACGAAAGGTGAAAGGTGAGTTAAGAGTGTATTTTAACTGGTGATGAAAAATTAATGCGTTTTAAAATTATTTGGAAAGTGAATAGTAATACATTTTACATGTTTTAAAATAACATCCAGTGGATGGAGAAGAGAAGATTATTTCTCTTCTGACTTGGGGCCATTTGAGTTTTTTTTCTCTTTTTTTTAAATTTTGTATGTTTAGTTTGGCACTGTAGTGCATTTGATTTACACCACATCTGCTGTCATGAAGTTAAAAAAAAACTCTAAATCCAAAAGAATTCAAATGCGCATTTTTACGTTCGTTTTTTTTTTTTTTTTTAATTACAATATTTTTATTGTTGTATTGGTTAGTATGACCTAATGACTTAGCAATTGAATGAAATAAAAAGATTATTTCTAAAGGACTAATCGGAAAGTGTCGAAATACATTTGAATTGTTATTGATTTAGGGCCATACAGCTTTTGACGTTAGACATATTCTCCAATATAGTAGTTATTATTAGAATATTGATAAGCAAAAGACACGGACAGACACCAGGGCCGGCCGGTAGTCATAAGCATCGATATAGATAAACAACTGGATAGACTGCTCCATTGTCAATGAAAAGAGAAAAACGCGCCAGGGATTGCGAAGCTGGTGGGAAGATTAATCAATCACAGTTCACTTTAATAGTTGGATGGGAATGCGAAAAACCTTGTAAAGTGTTAGAGTATATATATTTTTGCTCATTATTACTTATTAAGGTCTATTATTGACATTTCTGCTGTGTACAACCCAAAATTTTATTTTCAATCCTCGGCAATCCGTATTTTTTATCCCACCAATCGCATCTGGCAACGGCTTCATTTTCCCAGCGTTAAGCAGTCTATCCAGTTTATCTATATCGATGGTCATAAGTGGTGGATCAGTAAAAAGAGCGAATTTAAATTAAGTACTTTCTAAAAGCGCGAAGCTTTTTATAGGAGCCCCTTAGAATAGATTTTAATTATAATTGCTGAAAATGATCTCTCGCAGAAGTGGAAAAAGAATTCTATGAATGATCTCATGAATATATTCAGATTAAAAGATGGAATAATAAAGTTCTTCTATATTATTCATTCGGACATCCTACGAAATATTCCTCTTATTAATTCCATTCTCTTCTTACTTAGATGATGCTCACACTAAGTAAAAAAAAACAAAAAACGCTCGCCTTCAACATTGTTGTACTTTCAAATATAGTTTTCAAATACTGATTAATTATTTTTTAACATTATAATTAAAAAAAAACAAAAAAAAAAAAAAAAAACGCTCGCCTTTAACAATGTTGTACTTTCAAATATAGTTTTCAAATACTGATTAATTATTTTTTTAAATAATGATTAAAAACATGAGAATTTTTGAAATTTTTCCTAGACTTCCACTTTGCTGGATGGTATACCTTCCAGTGTTAAAAAAAGCAACGGTCTATTATGTTGAAACACATTTTGTAAAACGTAGAATAAACGCGTTTAATAATTTTGTTATATAATAACGTCAGATTGGAGTAAAAAGATGTCAACTTCAGTTTGTCAAAGTTTTCAAGAGATCAAGGGGGGAAATAAACCTTTCTAAAGTGTGATGTCTAAACAAGGACTTGGGGCTTTTGCATATCACTCATTCGCCACAAATTTGTTTCAGTAATCAACTTATAACTTTTACTAATCGACGAGTCTTTTCTTCTTGTGTCCAAATATTCCAATAAGTTGGAACTTTTTCACTCTATGCCAACGATACACCGATGCAACTTCATTTTTACTAAGAATTACTTTAGAAATCTTTGGAAAATGGAAGTAGTTTTCGAAATTAAGAATCAATATTTTGTTATTTATTTCACAATAGAAGTTGGATTTTGAAATGAAAATTTTACGTTTTATTGCATAGCGTAGTACGTGTAAACGAAACGCAGGGTATTCATAAAGTAACTATATGCAGTGTGGAAAGTAGAGAAGACGTTCGAAGTCCTGCCACTTGACTTGGAGACACAGTTTCACACGTTTCTGCGAGTGTAGTGGAAGACCTTGTTGAAGAACAGGAGAAGTGATGTCCCGAATTTGATGGATGAATTGAATCGTACTTTGGAGCATCATGTCCTGCGCTTCCAACACCTTTTCTTCGGGTGTGGATGGCCTGTCTGATTTTGAAACATTAAGAACGCTTCCGGTCTCGCGAAATTTGGTCATGAGGTTCCGAAGAGTATTCTGGTTAGGCACTTTCAGTCCTGAGAACTTTGCTGGAAATGGAGCTGCTGTGGTAAACTCGTCTGCATTCCGGAACACATGCTCCATCAGAAACTCTTTTTTTTTTCCATCGTCAGCATGATCACAGGATCACAACTTCCCAAACGATGTCGCTACTCCACTGATCTGCAATCTAACCGGACCTACGGACTAATATACTGTGTATTAGTACTTATCACAACGACTCACTGCATAGTTACTTTTTGAACACCCTGTGTATACGAATTTATATATCACTTCTTTCATTCATTGCGAAGAACTTTGTCGTTTTATATTCAGATGGCAGCTCAATAAGTGGATAAAATTCAAAACACCATTTCGAATGGAACACGAGCGATGCTTTATTTAAGCGGTGGAATAAACCACCTCTAAGCACATCTTTCTGTCACCAGGTGGAAGAGATATAAATCTCTTTTAAATCGAGATTAAATAAAAACAACCCCATTCCTTTTTCGAATTCAAGGGGGAAAAAAAACCCCTGGAAAATACGGTTTTTGGAACGCATACCACTCTGGGTTCAAGAGGCGTAGAGAGGGGGAGTGGGGGGGGGTAAGAGTGGACCATATCATTTCAGATCTCGAATTCCACTCAAGCTCCATCAGCAAAAAAGACCTGAAAGTGAGTCCCGATTGGAGAACAAACCGCGCATGCGTGTCGAGAGTGGGACCTGTTGTCGGTAACCCTTGGCAACCGTTTTGTTTGACCTCTGGTCAGGAAGACGAGGATATTTTCGGTCTGAAATTTTCCAAACGATCTCATTCTATTTTGAAGATACTTACGGAAGTATCTTTAATGACCTACTTGGATTTTTTTTTTTTAAGTCTTGTTTCTGATAATGACGGCAGAACTGACGCACGCTGTGTTAACCTTCGAATGCCTTTCCTACAAATCACGTTTCTCCATTCTTTTTCATTCTGGTCGTTGGGGAAACTACTTTTTTTTGTGTGTGGAAGTTTATGAGGATCGTGAAAATAGAGTAACGATTCTCCACTGACCACTTATGATTCAACTAAACCAGCGTTAACCACAGTTAGCGGGCTGGTTTTGGAACCTAGTAAAAAGCTGGTAAAAATTCAAAATCCATTGGACTGAGAGGTTCCATAACTTCTAAACGTCAAATAACTCGTATAAAGAATTAATATTTAATGACACACATTTCATATGCCCCCTTTCCCCCCTATATACTATGTAATTGCTTTAAGATACATTTTTATTCACGTTTAATGTAAATTTATCCAAAAATACTCTTTTCTACTCAACGCTGGAAAAATGATGCCGTTGGGTGGACAAAAGATACGGATTGCTGAGGATTGAAAATAAAATCTTGGGTTGTACACAGCAGAAATGTCAACAGTAGACCTTAATTACTAATAATGTGCAAAAAAAATATCTACTCTAGCATTTTACAAGGTTTCTCGCATTCCCACCCAACTCTAAAAGTGAACTGTGATTGGTTAACTATCCACCCAACATCATCAACCACCGACGCGTTTTTCACCTTGCAATGACATCGGAGCAGTCTATCCAGTTCTTTATCTATATGGATGACTATATCTTGTGTTCCTCATAAATTTAAAATATATATATTTTTTTACTTTTAATGTATAGTTCCAATAATTAAAAATGCCTATACAACGGTCACCTTTTAATTGCTTTGTGTGGGAAGCTAAAAGAGTATTTTAATATTTCCGTCAAAAGAAAATACTTTTTTTTTTTTCGTTAATCACAATATCCAAAGGCTTACAAGACTTCGTCCCTGGTTTCGGCACCAAAATATGTGACGGATTTTGATTCTATCTTAATAATTCTACATAAGGCAATTAAAACACATTGTTATAATAACAAACAACGTTTATTTACAATTCCTTCGTTAATTCTACAGAATGTTAGGCCTGTGCCTAAACATTTCTCAATAGGCTGAATACAATGTCGCAGCTTTAAGGCCTGCGTCTTTCCTCTGATACAGAACCGGTGGAGACTCCCTCTTCGACCAAGGCAAGGCAGTGAAGCGCTTTACAAGTGGTCTGGCCATCTGGTTAATATCCATGATAATAATGCATAGTATAGCATCTGTGCTACACAAATTATCGAAGAGAAATCTTAGAACAAAAATAAAAAGCTTCGTTAGGACATGATGTTGCATTTAGGCTAAATTATTTATAGAAGAGAAATCTTAGGCAAAAAAAAAAGAGCATCGTTTGGACATGGTGTTGCATACATGCCACACAAACTTATAGAAAAGAAAAAAGAAAAAAAAGCTTCGTTAGAGCATGATGTTGCATATGTGCTACACTACTCTTTTAAATAATTATTTAATTAAATAGGCACTTAGGATTTTTGCTGTACATTTTTTAAACGTTCCAGTAGCAAGAAGAAAACGAAAAAAATTACTCGATTCATTAAAAAAAAAATATATATATATATATGCACAATAGGGTTGAATTACAGAGTGAAACGAGCACAATTAATAACTTCGCGATCTACCAAAAAATATCTTAAGACCCACAGTTTAAGAAACATTTCCTTGGAAAATTACAATTTGAAAACTTTTCGAACTGCAGTTACGGCATGCGAAGTGTCATTATCTTTTACTTGTTGCTCAAGTTTATCTTCTCCCCAATCCCCGGTATCAACATCGATTTTCGGTTGTTAACATATAACCTGAAGCAATAGTTTAATTAAAGTATGGCTTAAATTCAATATTTATTTTCGATCTTAATCACCAACTAATTTGGTTTTAATATAAGATGTCCTATCTCGGAGCGAAAAATATCGAACTGAAAAGAACTCTAATGCACTGATGGCATGTCATTTGAACACTTACGTTGAAACTTACGCCCCAACAGTAGCAATCTAATCTTCAAATACGTTTCTTTATTTTTACAACTTTAAAATTCTCTAGCACTAGAATGAAAAAATATTACTTAATCCAATAATACTTAAACCTATAATAATTAAAACTATAGTAATAATTATTACCCTTATACCTAAAATAATTTTCCACAGTATTCCATAAGTTATTAAAATCAATTCCATATTGTTTCTTAAGGGATTTAAATTATATGTTGCGAGACTACTAGGCCCTGGTCAAGTATTGTAATCATGTATAACATATATAACGAGCAAATCCGTCCGAAATTTACGCATTTACGATTAAGAGGACAATTTTTTGGGGAGGGATTTCATCAGAGTTAGATGTAGTATTCTATTGATGAGAGATATTATAAAACTCGATATGGATAGCAGAACTCGGCACGGTACAGCTTTTGTAGCTGATCTGTTTGGTAATAAATCTTGTCCCATGCCATCCATCATGGGGTATTCGATGGAACTTTTTTAACATTTAAGTTCGAGGTAACAACATATCATGAAAGTTAAAGAAGATAACTACTTCTTTTAAACGGTATTAGATTTATTTATTGTGGTTTATAGTACGAAGGGAGAAGAGAATATCATTTCTGAGCGGACACGATGTATCCCCTACCTAGAGAACCCTCTTTACAGAGTGCCAAAATAAAATAAAAAATATTTAACTTCAATTTTCAAAGAAATACTCTCACACCCCGTTAACACGAAATCGCTTAACACGAAATCCCGTTTAAAGCGAAGTAAAAGCAGTTCTCCGTGCATAAAACTTAAACGTTAATTTACTCGTTTAACACGAAATTCGAATAACGAGAACAATTTCAGCGGAGCCATCGACTTCGCTTTGACGGGATTTGAGACTGTAATACAATGTACAATTGTAATTAAATTATTCGCCCGATGCCTTTTAGCTTTTAAAATTAGCTTATTAATAAAATATTTCTAATTTCCTGCAAGAGGGGAGAAAAGCAAGGACCGTTAAGTTAGTAAAGCAGAGTGGCCACCAGTACCTCGAGAACTTCAGGGAAATGTCAGGGAGCTTTCTGATTCTGGAAAAGAGTCGGGGTGATGTCAGGGAATTTTTTGAAATTTCATGAATTTTCTGAAAGGGAAATCTTTGTTCTGAAGGTATGTTTCGTTGTTCATCCGTATTTTGGTGCCATTTACTCGGAGAATTGCAGTGGTAATCGTTAGAGGTTCAATGTTACAGAATAATTTAAACTTTTAACTACCGCCTTGACTGTTTATAAAAAATTGCCATATTATCTTTTTGACATACATGTTCTATTTGATAACACATCAGGAAAAGTTGGGAAAATTTTAAAAAGGGTTTGCCGTAAAATCAGGGAAATTTTGAGACATCTACCGGGGACCTTTTTTCTCTGAATTTTGTGGCCAACTTGAGTAAGGATCATTCCTTATACTAGCTTTGTTACAATATTCTAACATAGTTCATTCAAAAACTACTTTGAAATTGGGAGAGTATAGGTACGAAATTGGTTGTATTCAGATTATCTGGCGCCGTCAGCAACACGAGGGCTATAATGCGCCGAAACATTCGTCATTTAACAAACCAACATACATTTACAAACACCCATGCCTTACACGGGACTCGAACCCGCAACCTCGCGGTCTAGAAGCCAGCACGCTAACCACTACACCGTTTGGTCGGCGGTACGAAATTGACCTCTTCATGAAATGACATAAATTGTTTTCATTTAACATCTATCTATTATAAATCAAAATTAATAAAATAATTTATTTAAATAAATAAATAATTTATTTAAATAAATAAATAAATAAATAAATAATTTATTTAAATAAATAAATAAATAATTTATTTAAATAAATAAATAAATAATTTATTTAAATAAATAAATAAATAATTTATTTAAATAAATAAATAAATAATTTATTTAAATAAATAAATAAATAATTTATTTAAATAAATAAATAAATAGTTTATTTAAATAAATAAATAAATAAATAATTTATTTAAATAAATAAATAAATAATTTATTTAAATAAATAAATAAATAATTTATTTAAATAAATAAATAAATAATTTATTTAAATAAATAAATAAATAAATAATTTATTTAAATAAATAAATAAATAAATAATTTATTTAAATAAATAATTTATTTAAATAAATAAATAAATAAATAATTTATTTAAATAAATAAATAAATAAATAATTTATTTAAATAAATAAATAAATAAATAATTTATTTAAATAAATAAATAAATAAATAATTTATTTAAATAAAATAAATAAATAAAAACTATTGTAGGTGGTGTCACTGCATAGGCATTGACGTAAAGATTTCACAAATAAAATTAAATATATTAGTCTCTATTTTCGAGTTATTAATGCATGTCATTTTATTGAGTGATCCTTTTCGTACCAACTCACCTAATTTAAAGGTTTTATACAAAGTAGTTTCTAAATGAACTAGACTAGAAGATTGTGCCATGTAGACTGAGAAGCGACTGCAATTTTTGGACCCCATCGAACATCATTCTCAATTTTTTTATAGAAATTAGTGAAAAGTGAGTAGATTACGAATCCACTGGTCTGCCGTGGCAAAAATGGCCGAAACTGGTCAAAAATCGACTTTTAATAAGTTGAACTAAATCCAATTGCCAAATGAGCCATAACTTGGCAAATAATGAGCATTTTTTTTTTTTTTTTTTTTTTTTTTTTTTTTTTTTTTTTTTTGTAACCCTCACTCTTTAATTTTCAATTAAGAAGGTTGCAGACGATTCGGATATCTGGCGACGGTCTACTTGCATCTATTAAAAGGGAGCCAAGTTAGCAAAAAATATTACGTCACTTATGACTTAACTAATGTCGCCAATTTGGCTTACTTTTAAAATATAGAAGTTTTCCGAGCCAAAGATCAGAAATCGTTTGCGCTTTTTCACATTGAATATCAAATGCAGTGGGTTGCCAGACGAAAAAGTTTGTTCTATTTTTGGCAAGTTATGACATATTTGGCAATCGGATTTTAGTTCAACTCATTCCAAGTCGATTATTGATCAGTTTCGGCCATTTTTGCCACGGCAGACCAGTGGATTCGTAATCTACTCACTTTCCTCCAATTTCTATAAAAAATTCAGAGTGACGTTCGATGGGGTCCAAAAATTGCAGTCGCCTCTCGGACTAATAGGGAATGATCTTTATTACTAAGAGTTCTTCATAATACAAAATAATAACATTTGGAATTATAAATACTTGTATATAAAATAAATTTTATTAACTGACTTGTTTATAAAAGCAATACTTAATGGCAGTATTGGTTAAAGATTTCTCAAAAATAAAGATTCTTCCCTATTTGCGAAAAAAAATTACTGATTAGATTTAAATCGTCAATCGCAACTAATCAACTAAACCCAAATTTTTAACTAAAGGAAGGTTTTTCTTACATGGCTCCGATTGGTCAACGAAATTAATGTTTTCTTGTTTTGATGCAGTATTTGTGAAATGCTTAGCAGTAAGTAGCATTAGTGTAAGACGTCTTAGCAATAACACCTTTGAATAAGAGTCTTAAATAAGAATCCGTGTCGTCCCACGATACTAAATTTGCGCCTAGAAGCAATTTGCAGTCCATTGACCTACGGTTATGCGTGAAGAAAAACAAGCTTTTTAACACCTTGTCAGAGCTTGAAAAATGAATGGTTTTCCTGCGCCAAATCTAAAATGTGTTAATCTTGTTTGTAGAAACTCGAAATAGGGTAAGACCCAATGAAAAGAGTTGGAGGGAAGAATTTTCCACCAAAAAGAATGGATGTTTTTTATTTAGTGCACATTTATCAACTGTTGGTGTTAGTGGTGACCCCGTTTTTCTTGGAATAAGTCGATATTAAATTCTTTCCAATCTAGAGTTATTTTTCTGGAAAGACGCAAAGTTTATTGTCCACCACTAGGAGAAAATTGAGATAAAAGTAAATGCGACTTTTCGTTATCGAAATATTTTATGAACAATTATTAGTGAGAGAAATGGTAAATATAGATATGTTTAGATTCAGCATTACAACAACGTATTAATTTACGACACATTGTTATCTTCTATAATAATAAAATAACAAAGTGTGTCTGTCTGTCTGTGGCTCTGTGGATCTATATAAACCTACTTAAAATTGGAGTAGAGCTCTGAAATTTTCAGCATAACTAGTTTTGGCCTTCTTATTGTATGCATCACAAACAGAATGTTAAAATTTGAATTAGTTCTTTTTTAATTAATTTTTTTAATTAATTAATAAATATGTTACAAAACGATATCTAATAGGACTACAGCTCTGAAATTTTCAACATAAGTAGTTTTGGCCTTCTAATTGGACTTTTGAAAAACAGAATTTTAAATTTTTGTTTAGTTCGTTATGAATTAATTTTTTTAATTAATTAATATATATATTACAAAATGATTTCTAATAAGATTACAGCTTTGAAATTTTCAACATAAATAGTTGTGGACTTCTAATTAGATTTTTGAAAAACAGATTTAATTTTTTTAATTTTTTTTAATGAATTAACAAATATTTTACAAAACAATTTTTAATTGGGCTACATTTCCGAAATTTTCAACACAAGTAGTTTTGACCTTCTAATTGGACAGACAAAGAATGTTAAAAATTTAATTTGTTTTTCAATTAATTTTGTTATTAAATTTGTTATTAATTTTTTCACAAGACTTCGAATAGGCCTAAATCTCTGAAAGTTTCAACATAAGTAGTTTTAGCCTTTAATTTTGCTTTCCATAAACACGTGTTAAAATAATCTTAAAGGAGTGTTGTATTATTGTATTAACGGGGAATTTTTTTTCTTGACAAGGGAGATTCTTCCAATATTAAGTCTTTACGTAGCAATTAGATTTTAGTGAGTGAAGCGAGCTTATACTTACGCAGGAATGAATCTTTCAGCGAGCGAAGCGAGCCTATGCTTGCATAGCAATGAACCTTTCAACGAATGAAGTAAGCCTGTTTTTATGTGTCAATTAACTTTTCATCGAAAGAAGCGAGCTTGATTTTGCGTAGCGATGAACCTTCCTGCGAGCGAAGCGCCAAAAACTGGGTCCTATACACGAATGAAAGATTTCCACCATGCGAGGCCTCACAGCTAGCTAAAATATTGCACATGTTAAAAGTTCGTAGCTAAGCACGGGTATTTAGCTAGTTAATTATAAAAACTACATTCATTATATTTGCTAGTGGGATCCCCTGTGAGCACCAACACGTAAAAGGTAAGACAAAATAATCAGCCATAGGATTAAAATCCAAAACATAGTTTATTTCTTTAAACCCCACCAATTTAATTTAACGCCAGATTAAATACCAACTAGATTGATATATCGGCATGTCGTATAAATCTGAAATCAGCAGGATTAGATTTGCATTCTATTACTGAGAAAAAAATTATTCATTAAGTTTTGTTCTGAAATTGCAGTTTTCTCTTTTCCATAGTGCTGCCATCTACCGTATACAATCACAACTTCTCACAATTTTTGGACTATTTATGATTTTTTTTTTTTTTTTTTTTTTTTTTTTTTTTTTTTTTTTTTTTTTTTTTTTTTTAATTTTGATTTCCAAGCAAATAACGCAATGCACAATTCTAAATAAATTATTCACCAAAAGTGGAGGCTTTAAACTTTAAATTGGTACATCATTTTTCGTTTTATGTAAAAGTATAAAATAAATAAAAACACTGCCGAGAAATAATACGTAGGATATCAATTTAAAACACGAAAATGAATGACAATGTCCTTTCGTTATGTCCTTTTGTATGTTTTACTTAAACTAACATTTCCAAACTTTATTTTTTTTTAACTGGCTACAAAACTTCCAAACCTTACTTCCAATAGATTCTTTAAATACAACGGTATTTTTTCTTTATTCCCTTTGTTAAGAAAGCGACTTTTTTTAAGACCATCTCTCTCGTACATAGCAAGACATTTTAACGGCGACGTTGCACAACCATCTTTTTTTTTCCCTCCATAGTCTGTCATTTTTCCAAATAATAAATGACGGGTCTTACCGGGATTTCTTTTCTACGTATGGCAGCAGTTGTATTTCCAGAGCGTAAGGCTGTCTTCTTTTTTTCTTTTTCTTTTTTTTTCTTTTCTTTTTTTTCTTTTATCTCTCTTTTTTATATTTCTGGAGTGAGAGATGATACAATCAGAGTTTCATATTCCCGTTTTTTTTCTTACTAGTTTCACATCTAAATCTCATATTTTTTTTTGTAGTTTGTTGGATTGAAATCCACCAATCACGACAGCTATTCTACGGAAGTTGAAGCCACAGTGGAAGGCTTTTAGAATTTTATATTAGTTCGTGATTTTACTTACGAATTCTTTTTCGCACCGAGAAATGTATGTTTCTTGTATTTCAAAATGTTGGCCTTGTCTTTTTATAAATTCATAGCGATTCGAAATCAATGAACAAATATGTATGCGCCGCTAAATTTTGCAGGTGTTGATTTTTTTTTTTTACTTCTATGTTCATTATAGTTTTATTATTAACTGTCTTGCTAATTAAATTTCGTACTTTGAATTACAAATATACAATGCAATCAACAACCAACCAGGTTAGAATTGTAAAATTGTGGCAATTTGTTAGATACTGATTCTTCCAATTTAATTTGTTAAATTAATGATTTATCATTTTAATAGTTTATCAAGTTAATAATTAGTCAAGTTCAAGTTAATAGTTTTCCAATCTCATTGTTTTCCAAGTTAATAGTTTAAGTTAATAACTTATAATGTTAATAATTAAGTTATGAATTGAATATTTTTCTTTAATATTTAATAATTTGTTCTTAATTTTATCCTTAATTACAACAATTATGTTGTACAAATTTTAAAAAAAATCGATAATAATTTACTACAAAAAAAATTAAAACTTAATACTATTAATTAAAATAACTGAATTCCTTGGTACTTTTATTATCTAATATTTATATCATTAATAATTCTACCAGAGTTACTTCCCCCCCCCCCCCTTAGTTTTAACTGTTATCAAATCAAGAAACTACTCATGTGACATATTTCAAGATACGCTTCTGGTCTGGAGCTGCAAAATTGCCATTTTGCGAAAGTGAATTTCGGAGCTCTTTCCGCAATGAGTCTCCTTTTTTTTTTAATGACCCCCTTTTGAATAGAGTCCTTCAAGTAACCAATTAAATTTCTAGGGAAACGGAACGAGAGTATTGCGGGAGAAATGCTCCTTGGAGTGGATTAAAGTGGAGAAGTGCAAGTGAGTGGAAAGAGCAATTACATCTGCTCCACTCTCGTCAAACTCCGAATTACTGGTTATAAATTGCGACACATCCCTTTGATTGCAGTTGTTGTGTGCGCGAGGCTCTTGTATCTCTTGATGAGGCATAAAATACGTTGAAATTCAATTACTGCATTTTTGGCTGACTTCCACGAATTTTCCCAGTTCGGTAATGAATCGCTTAGTTTTAAGCGCAACATACTTTTAATAAAAGTGAAACAGATTTATACTATATATGAATGTTTTAGTGGATCTTGCAATTTCTATGCAATTTTTGAATGGAAAAAGTAAATTTGTAACCCTTTTATTTACTGACCGAAATTATAAGTCTCATATATAAGTTTTCTCATGACACTGTCTCTGGTTTCGCATGCCGAAGGTACCGGGTTCGAATCCTGGGTTAGGTATGGATGTTCGTTGTGGTTCGGAATCCACGTTAAGCTGTAGGTCCCGACCTGATTAGACGTTACTCTGCGCAAAAATAAGTCGTTGAGCGTACAAACAAACAAACAAACTCATGGCACTGTGTTAGTTTAAGAGACCCATTGAATATCTGAAATTTACTTCTATGATGTTCATTCTTCATTGGACAATTCCCGTATTTTTTAAAAACGATTGAAATTAGTTTAAATTTATGAAAAATTTCTTCCCGATTCCAAATATTATCCATTACTGGATATCAGTACAATTTTTTTTTTTTTTTTAATATGCTGACACATGGACGATTTTCAATGTTCTAGCCATGCATGGGGGTCTTGAGCTTCTAGACCGCGAGGTTGCGGGTTCGAGTCCCGTGTTTGGCATGGGTGTTTGTAAATGTATGTTGGCTTGTGTAATGACGAATGCTTCGGCGTATTGTAGCCCTCGTGTTGTTGACGGTGCCATATAATCTGAAAACAACCAGCATGGGGACCTTGCAATGTCTCATATACTTGTTTTCTAGCAAACTTCCGAATAGAAACAGGTTTGTGCTGCCATCCAACAATTGAAGGACAAACTTCATACAAGTGAATTTCAATGTCCCAGTGGGTCTCAAAGCATTTAAATGAATGCAGTACTGCGAGGATATTGACGAGATTTTATATTTCTCGTCACTAAATAAACGGTTAGGGATTAGTAGATTTACCAACTGATGTTGAAAGTTAGTAGTTTGATACAGAATGCCACTAAAACAGACCCTCTTGAATTACGATATCTAAAAAAAATAATTATGTAAACTAATATCAGTGGTATTCTTAGTTATTTTAAATAAACACACATATATGGCCGAAAATAACGCAATAATAGCAACAGCAGAATCTAATCTAAATTGAGAAATGACGCATATAATTAACCGAAATAACACTAAAACTATTTCTTACATTTATTACTAAGAATTTGCGTTATGATCTACTGAAATTTCAGATATGATACTTCCCTGGCTCTTCAACTTCAAGATTTGATTTCCGTGAACTTAGTATACTTTTATGGGTTTAGAAAAATAATATAACCCATAAAAACAAAGGTTTTGATATAAATCCTTTATATGCATTGCCAATTTTTATATTCATTAACATAGCTCCTATTCTGTAAACAGCGTGTACTTGGTGTTTGCATCTAATTTCAAACGTCAAAAACATTTCTATCAGCAATATGTGCGGCAAACTACGCTTTAAAACTTATTTAATAAAAATGAACGTGACTTTATGCACTCACATCCAAATATTTTTTATTTATTCTGATTAAAACATTTTTATTATTTATTTATTAAAAAAATTTAGGCAACAGGAAAGAATTTCTTCAATGGTCGGTTAAGAGCTGTTCTAGCGCGATTGGATAACGGCATATTGGTTCATTGGTATTCCTTAAAAACGACCTTTTAGTGACAGTTACAGCCACACAATTTGATAGAAAGCATTGTTATCGACATCGAATCTATTTGCCAAGTTTCAGCCCTATTAAATAACGGCAAGGGAGTTGATGATGTCTTCGCAGATTTGTCCGCCTTTGATACATACACCCAATGAATTATTTGTATCTCTACTCCAGTTACAGTTACCGCGTTCTGTATCACTCTAGAAATACTCTCCCCAAAGATACCGGTATCCTGAGATTTAGAGAGTAAATCACATGACCTCTACTCTTCCATAATTCATACTTCAGGAACTCTTTTTTTCTGGGCCACATAATATGACCATGAATATATGCATTCCACGACTGCGTCTTGATCCCCGAGTATCTCAAGACACGAGAAATACTCGGCCACAACTAGGAATTCCTTATTCCAAGAGGGAAAAGTCCCGAAGAAGACAAACAAAAACGGAACACTACAAATGGCAGAAAACGAAGAACGGTTCTTCCATAATTCAGCGGCCTTGCTTACTCTGGGGATCCCGGAATCCTGTGGGGAGTTGAGCTGTCGACCTCCTGCTCTTTAAGTGTGGATTTTGTAGGCTAGAGGGGAAGAATCATCACTCGCAAGGTCACTTCTAGTCAAAAGGTTTGAAAATATTTAGGTCAGGATGACCTTGCTGGCCAGGTATATAGCTTGATATGATCTCAAACACGTTCTTCGGAATTTAATTTGGCCAACGGAATCCTCCATTGTCATCGTTTACAGTTGAATTCGTGAGTGCGGGATTCCTGCTTGGCATTCTCTATTTTGGCAAATATTGAGGAATTTCGAACCGTTTTGGTTTGTACTATTTTCAACCGTGGTTTAGTAAAAAATGTCATTCGTAGGATATGAAACTTATGGGATTTTTCAACAATTTTGAGTCTACCTGGCAGTAAAAAGATTACATCACTGTAATATATTTTGAACTCTTCTAAACTGGGACATAACCTATTTTTTATTTTCTTGGTTAAAGGGTTAAGCTCTTGGTTAACCTTTAAAGTGAAACAAATCCTCTAGAGACTTATTGCTGAATTGCCTCAAAATTGGAACTGATGAATGTGGATATGTTTTTTTTATGGAAAAAGTTCTTTGGATTCATTAAAATTGTTTTTCCATCCGTAGCGGCGGTAAACATATTGCAATTTTTATGTGGAATATTGAAGTAATTTTGCGGTCATAGAAATATTTTTTTTTGCTAGTAAACATGTATTAAATACAACATGTGAAGTTTTTCAAAGAAAAATGACGTTTTAATTAAAATTAAAATCTATTGGATTGGTAATTTCAAAAATACCGTTTCCTATTTAAAACTAGAAAGAAAACTAGAGTTAAATATTTATATGTACGCTTATCAAAGATTATTTTACAGCTAATCAGCTGAACTTTCAGCTCAGGCCATCGTCAAACATAACGACACGAATTGAAACTCGGCAATGCCTGATTGTCATACCCGTTGTTTTTATGAAATCAAAATAGTCCGAGAGGCGACTGCAATTTTTGGACCCCATCGAACGTCACTCTGAATTTTTTATAGAAATTGGAGGAAAGTGAGTAGATTACGAATCCACTGGTCTGCCGTGGCAAAAATGACCGAAACTGATCAATACTCGACTTGGAATGAGTTGAACTAAAATCCGTTTGCCAAATATGTCATAACTTGCCAAAAAGAGAACACACTTTTTCGTCTGGCAACCCACTGCATTTTGATTTTCATTGAGAAAAAGCGTAAACGATTTCTGATCTTTGGCTCGGAAAACTTATATCTTTTAAAAGTAAGCCAAATTGGCGACCTCAGTTAAGTCATAAGTGACGTAATATTTTTTGCCAACTTGGCTTCCCTTTTAATAGATGCAAGTACACCGTCGCCAGATATCTGAATCGTCTGCAACCTTCTTAATTGAAAATTAAAGAGTGAGGGTTACCAAATAAAAAAAAAAATGCTCATTATTTGGCAAGTTATGGCGCATTTGGCAATTGGATTTAGTTCAACTTATTAAAAGTCGATTTTCGACCAGTTTCGGCCATTTTTGCCACGGCAGACCAGTGGATTCGTAATCTACACACTTTTCTCTAATTTCTATAAAAAAATTCGGAATGATGTTCGATGGGGTCCAAAAATTTCAGTCGCCTCTCAGTCTAAAAGGACACGGAATTTGCTTTGGCACTCTTTGAAGGAATTGACGCGTGTCTCAACAAATCGTCGCAAACAACTTTGAGCTTCAGAATCTCTGAACGAGAGGTTTAATTGGTGTTTGTTGAGGCTCCTTTTCTCAATGAGACTTCCGTATTCGAAAAATCCTTTCTCGATGTTTCCGTGAAAGCATTGAGAGGATTGAGCACAGAAAAACAAGTAGGAAATCAATCGTTGTCGAAGGTCTTCCGAGATGATTAAGAAACATCCTTGGGCGAAAGTTTTCTTTCAACCGGATTGTCGATTCGTAACATATTATATGTCTACTTGTCCTCGGGATTTGCATTAGGACTTAAAACCTTCTAACTTCTTTCTGTACAGCCTCCACCAAACTCTTGAAGTCAATGAAGATTCATAAGATGCCTGAGTATTAGTTAGCTCTCTGGTTGTTTGTATTCAAAAAACGACTATCAATAAACTAGAAAGTAGTAAGACTCTTAAGGGAGACCCGTAACAGAGTGACCACAGAATCGGGAATACCTGGAAATCAGGGAAATGTCAGGGAGCTTTCTGATTCTGGAAAAAATCAGGGAAATATCAGGGAACTTTTTAAAATTTCATGAAAATCAGGGAAATTTTGTATTGTTTAAGGCACGTTCATCCATATTTTGGCGCTATTTACATGGAGATTTGTAGTGGTAAGCAATTAGAAGTTTAATGTTACGGAATACTTTAAACTTTTCATTATCAGCAAAACTATTTTTTTAAAAATTGCATATTATCTTTTTAGCATACATGTTCTATTTGATCAGGGTGTCTAGGCATTTGGAAAACCTAAGAAAATTGGGGACATTTGGAAAAAAGTTTGAGCTAAAATCAGGGAATTTTTTAGAAATCTGTCAGAGAAATCAGGGAATTACCAGGGAACTTTTTTTCCTGTATTTTGTGACCACTCTGTGTAAGCAAAAATCCAAAATTTTTATTAATGAATTTAGTAGCGCCAAATTTTTTATATAAATAAAACATCTATTTTTAAACAATTATTGACACAATTTTTTGTTTTTTAAATTTAATATTTTTGATATTTTTGTTTTTTAGTGTTTTTTTGGACGAAATATACGCCTTTTTAAAAAGACAACGCCTCCTTCCATTTTTAATATTTTTATTAAATTTCAAATCTAATTAATTATATTAAAGTATACACTAAAGATGTAGAGAGAGATTATTTTTAACTAGTTTGACTGGGCATTTTAAAAAGGTAGTTTGTGTTTTTCACAAGGAATTTCTAAATTTTCATGAAAAATTCCTATCTTTTTTTTTTTAATTCTTAAAAAAAAAGATAATATAATTTACTAAAAAAACTCTCGCTACATTTATAAAACAGATATTCAAGATTTCAAAAATATAAACAGATTAAACATAAGTAAATTTTTCTCAACGCCCTAGCATTTAAACACAGTCGAAATTGCCAGTTCTAGATTTCGAGAAAAACGAACTTAAAAATAGAAACTTGCAAACAACTAAACAGTAGATCTGTATGTAAAAGTTTAAAAATCCAATGTTTGCAGTTCCTTAGAAGTTTGAAATTTCTCCCATGTCTTCTTGAAGATATATATAGCTTAATTTTATGTAATAAAGTAAAAAAGTTTTTTGTTTGTTTGTTTTTTCTGTGTTTGGGGTACGTGTCTCCCTTAAGATGGCTGTTGTAAAAATGATGAATTTAACAAACACTTTAATTTAATATTTAGGACTTATTTATCAAAAATTCAGTTAATATTGCACAAGTGAAAAATATTTCTGATGTATATAAAATAATAAAATGAAAATCCCAATCCCTCAGAGTCTTATAATAAAATATTTTCCCCCTCAAGGCAATTCTATCTTCCACTCTTGCTTCTTTCATTGTAACTCTAAACAAATTATGCTGAAATTAAATTTTTTCTTGTGTAATTTTCTATAAGAATGTAACAAAAAGCCATCCTCCCACTTTTGCTACTTTCATTATAACGTAAAAAAAAACCCGTTATATTCAAATTTAAACATTTATCTTGAAAAATAAAAAAAATCGTAACAATAACAATGTAATTTCCATATTACGTAAACAAATAAAATTAAAAAAAAATGCACGAGCATCGAATTAATCTTAATTTATACAACAAATCTAATTTTCATATCACGTGAACAGAAATAAAGGAAAAGATTCATCGTTACAGAGTCACTCAGTCAGTCAGTGATGAGCGTAACTCCTACAGTAATACAAGCAGAATATTTATGGTGTTTTTGCTTTCATTTACTTTATATTTGTATTACAGAGTAGTGAAAGTAATTCGGTAAAGACAAAATCTATTTTGTTTTATTTCGATACATTTTGGAACATCTTTAGTTTAAAAACAGTGGTCTAGAATAAAATATAAGTGTCTTTGGTCAGAATAACTCTCGAACAGATTGACCTCCGATGTTCAACTTTTATATGCAGGTTAGAAGTGTCCATGGAATCTGTTTTTAAAAGTTATCCGAAAAGAAATAATGTAATGATTATCGCCAAACATATCGTCCATTTCGCCAGTTTGACATCTTTTTGGTCAATTTTTTGGTCAATTCTGTAAACAGCGCGCGCTTGGTGTTTGTATCTAATTTTAAGTATCAAAAACACTTCTATCAGCAAAATGTGCGACAAACTTCTTTTAAAAATTTACTTATTAAAAATGAACGTGATTTATGCACTTACATCAATTTATTTTGTTTTGTTTTGAAACCACCGACTGTCTATTTCTGCCACTTATAAAGTGCTTAACACAGCCAAATACGTCTCGTAATTTTGAGCATCTAGATCGAAATCTTCTAGTGTAAACCCCTCTCTCCGACCCCACCACACCAACGAGAGGACATTGAGGCCACGACAGATTTAATGTGCACCAGCCCCCATTAGGTACACACCGATATTTGGCGAACGGAGGCCCGAACCCACAACCCTCCGGTTATGAGCTCGATACTCTACCGCCTAGGCTATCGGGAGCCCCTACATCAATTTATCATTTGCTTATTCTGATCAAAACAATTTTATTATTTATTTAACAAAGTTTTGGCAACAGGAAAGAGTTTTTTCAAAGGTCGGTTTGGTATTATTTTAGAGCGATTGGATGATGGCAAGTAGGTATATCAGCAGTCCATAAAAGCGACTTTTTAGTGACAGTTACAGCCCCTTAAAATGTTATAGATTGCATTGTCATCGATATCGAATCTATCTGCCAAGATTCAGTCCGATTGGATGACGGCAAGGGGTTTAATTAGGCTTCTGTAGATTTGTCCGCCATCGACACACAAAATCGAAGTTAAAATAAAGGGTATAGGTTTCAAATTTTTTTTTTTTTTAATTTTCAATTTAAAAGTTAGACCTTTGCACCTTGAAAAGTACATTATTTGTTAAACTGTTTCCAATATTTTTTTTTTAAATTTCTTTAATTTTAATTAACATTTAATCAACTAATTAGGCTAATTTCGTACGGTAATGACAAAAATTCTAATTAACACACAGATACAATTTTGGTGTTCAATAATGCGGAATACCCTGCTCTATGTGTTGACCCTATTAACAGAATTTTACAGTGTGTATATTTTGGGATATCTTGCTTTAACTGAATCTATTAGAAAAATCCAAGTTTTTTTTATACAGAATCTTATCTTTAAGATTCTATTTAAAAAATATTTATTTACAAATCACTTAGTATTTAGGGTCAAAACATTCAACAATGCATGCAGATTATATAGCAAATAAACAATTTTCAAAAAATATTATTTAAACTGGAGCTATTACAGTCATTCAGGGTAACTTTGAGCCATAGGGTATAACTTTGCGCCACTTCCTAGTTTTCAGTATTTTTGGTTTTAAAGAGCTGCTAATGATCCACTGCTGCAAAATGCTGGCAAGGTTGTGAAATTGAATTTTTGCTCTATAGTTTAGAATATGAATTGGCAAAATAGTACATAATTTATTTGGCCATTCAGTTGCTTTTCTGAAGTACTGTTTGCAAGTTCCATTTAAATGCTTATTTGAAGTTGATGTAAATCAACTAATTTATGCAAGTAAGCATCAACTTACCACTTTATAAGTTATATAACTTTCTGGAAATAGTGAAATTGTTAGTAGCTAATGGTTATTTATTTACTAACATTTGGTAAAAAGCAAAAAACTAAGGCACTACCATTTTACCACGTATTCAGTGTAACTTTGAGCCGGTTCAAAGTTAGGCTGATAACAGTATGTAATGCATACACTGCTCATATAATTCATATTTTATTCCAATTTATTTTTGTTTTTGCTTTTAAATACATTTATATACATACAAATGCAATTTAATTTATGGAATCTTCCCTTGTATGCAAAATCCGATAAAATTAAAATATTGAGAATGAATTCAAAAAGTACCTAAAAATATTAGAAATAATGTTCTAGCAGTCATTCCCAGACCTAAAAAAAAATCTGCCTACCTGTGATGGCTGTTAAAAGCGTTTCATTTGAGAAAGTGAAAAATTTCTATGCAAAAAAAATAAATCGTAAAGGAATATGCATAGCAAGGACATGAGGGGATCGTCCAAAATCCTCTACTATATGAACTCCTGGTAGACACAAGAGTACAAGTCCTAAACCAGGTGATCCACCTGATGGCTGTGTGGCTAGAACTCAGGCCCCGCATGCCAAAGGTGCCGGGTTCAAATCCTGGGATAGTCATGGAAGTTCGTTGTAGTTCGGAATCCACTTTAAGCTGTAGGTGGTTGAGTGTATAAACCAACCAACCAACCTGAACTAGATGGTGCAGATGACAGTGTATGTGCAACACTATCATTTTCAGAGAAGGTGAAAGTTGGACAATAATGACATGATAGAGGTTTATACTGTTGAAATTGTTGTGGAGAATGTTACTGAAAAATCAGAGATTGTTCAAGTGATGGCTGTTGAACACATCAATGAGAACGGAATTTTATACACAAAGCATGCAAGTGTTTTAGATTTTGGTTATGGCATATCCAAAGTTTACGACCACATAATTATTCAATACGATGGAGAAATGTACCCAGATCAAATTGACTTAAAAGACAACGTGATATTTGGTGGTTCATGAAGAAATCTGGTGCATATTGGAAATGGCCCAATATCAATGGGGATCTGTAGTATGAAAAATTAGGAGTGTTTAAAAAAATTATCTCCAGAAATTATTATTCCAGCTAGAAGACGAGAAGTTTTCTAGATCAATAATTCTTTCTTTGATGCAAAACTATTAATCTGAAAAATGCCAAAGTGGAATTTTTTGAAGTTTGAACTTTATTTTTATATTGTCATACTATTTCTAACATTAAGAATATAATATTCGTATTTGTGCCACATTGTGACTTGCAAACACCATAGTACTTAATTAATTGCATAAGGGCGGCCTATCAGTTTTATTATTTTCTATTCATCTTTTCAATTTTTAATTGATAAAATGAGTTTATATTTAAGTGAATGAACTGAAGATTGTTTTTTCACTATATTTGTATGTTTAAACTGAACAATAAATAGGTTTTTTTGCAATATATTCATGTGATTCATCATCCATTGTTCCGACCTAATATATTCTTTGTAGTATTATTTAAAATATACAAACTTGAGGATGTTGAAAACTGCAGCTGATGATGTTTCAAATATTTAGAAACTTAATTTTACTAGTTCAAATATTGAATAGTCCTAGACTGAATAAAAAAAAAGGTATTTTATATGAAACTTCTGATAGTGGTTCAAAGTTACCCTAAATGCCAGGGTAACTTTGCACCGGGTTATTTTCCAATTATTTGGTGCTTTCATCATCAACATTTACTAATTTGAGTAAATTAAAATATAATTTAGGGTTTATTCTTCCATTTTAGGCCATTAAGTCTGAAAATACTATAAAAACATAAGTGGGGAAGAAGAAAATACTGAAAATGTGGTTCAATGTTACCCTGATTGACTGCACTGTTTGAATGAAATTCAAAATAGAAAAAACTACAATCCGAGAATAACTTTAAAAAAAAAGTATTTTTTATATAAAAAAAACTGTTATTATTATACTAATTATTATATATTTCCTTTTTAGTATGCTCCTCCATCATAGGGTTTCCTTCTTTTGTGTTGTTTTTTATTTTGCTTTTGTTTTTTATTTTGCTTTTGTTTTTTACGGCCTTACAAATCTTCCCCGATTTTTGCGATTTGAAGCCTATATACATATACCTTAAAAAATTTATTTGTTTTAATTCGCAGTCTACGAGTCGAATAATTAGCTGATTTGTTTAGCTCTCTTGGGTTAAAATAAAGTATCTGTACGTGAATTGGTATTAATAAGAACTTTGTGCTCACCAAATCATTCGTTAAGTCTCAACGGATTTGCGTTACAGATACTGAAAAAAGAAGGCTAAGCCGAGTCACGGCCGCATTAGTTTTCCAACTGTCGACCGCAACTACGTCATAGATGGCAGTTGCTCCTGACGACACTGGCTCCGATACTTCTATATCGTAATTCAATATCGCGCGGACGTCATCAAAATACGAAAGAGAAACAGATGTTCGGCAGAATGACCAATGGTGGGATATCTGATTGCCCCCCCCCCCCCCCTACACGGATATTATTTTTAGGCATCCGTCGAAGTAATCATAAATGGGGTTATTGGGTTTCATGGAGCTATTGCTAATTAAATAATGTCTTCGAAAAATAGTTAAGTAAGGAATTACTCCCCCATTTTGTATGTTTTTTCAAAATTCAGGATTGTCTAACTTCTATTTAGGGGTGTAGAACATCGCACAACTTTCAATTACACTCCCAGCTTTTAAAGTTGGCTTGGATTGGTGTAATTTATCGATTTTTTTTTTTTTAATTTTCATTAATTAAACAAAAAATTGGACGCTTTGGAGATGTGTTTTTGGCGGTAATTAATTAATTGGGAAAAAAAAAACGCGCCAAAATGGCGAAATTAGCCATAAGCTTTTTGAGATTAATATTACATTATCCCTTCTTGTAAGTGAAACGGAGAATAAATTGTCAATGATGGGCAATGCTCAAGGGAAGAGAACCTTGTGTTAAAGACATTAGTTAAAAAAAAAAAATTACACCTTTATCGCATTTCTATGGAGTCTTCGGAGGTGGGGAGGTTTAAAACAACTTAAAAAGCATTAAGACAGCGATTTTGATCAAAATCGTGTTTTTTTTTTTTTTTTTTTTTTTTTTTTGCAATTGTTGAATAACATTTATTTATTTTTTGAATAACAGGTACTTTATTATTTGGACGGAAACCCTAAGGGCAGGTCCCATGCCCAGTACTAACTGGTACAAATATTTTTTAACAACAGAGGGAGTAATGATGTCCAGAAAAAGACACACACAAAAACATAGATTTTTTTTAGACCAATTTTTCTTTTCAACTCGGCACCTTCCAAAACGTGTAAAAATGCAATAAAAAAAATCAATATTTTTTTTTACCGAATGTAATAATTTCATTACCCACCCTATGTCAAGATATGATAAAAAGCTGTAAAAAAAAAAAAAAAAAGAATCATTGGTCAATTTAATCATTGGAGATTTGACTTGAATATTTCGATCAATCTGATCAAAGATATTTTTGCAACTTTTAAGAAGTTAAATTTCATTTATAGTTTACCTTGTTTTTTATTACACTAATTATGAAGCTTTTTTTATGCCTCTTTTGAGATGTTAATAGGTAGCGAGGAAGGCAAGAACGGGATGATTCGTGATGCGTGAAGCAGGTGACCACCAAATATGTAACTGTAAAGATTAAAAAAAATCCGTCACAAATTTTTAAAATTTCTTATCTCGGACTTGTTTCAAGGGGGATGCCTTTGCATTCTTTTTGTTTCCTTCATATTTTGTGAGGAAAAGGGTTAGTATTTAAGTTTTCTTACCTGTAAGCGAATTTCGAAAACTTTTTCGAAAACCTTTTGTAGTGGCCGGAATATATGAGAGCATCACA
Source organism: Linyphia triangularis (assembly GCA_963978545.1). NCBI lineage: Eukaryota > Metazoa > Arthropoda > Arachnida > Araneae > Linyphiidae > Linyphia > Linyphia triangularis. The sequence continues at coordinate 82,675,437 of OZ021731.1, forward strand.
TGCAGAAATCAAGAGATTTTTAGTGAGAAAAATTTAGGATTTTTTTTTTTTTTTTTTTTTTTTTTTGTGCAGCAAAGATATTTAATGTAAAAAAAAAGAAGCTATTTTTATGAATAAATCTTTCTAAATTTTCGGGTGAGTTTCAAAAAGGATCCATCTCAGAAAACTATATTTTCGTACACACATTTCGAACAAACCTCTTCGTTGAAACTGTTCGAAAGAAGTTCGTTTTGAATCTTTCTCTTGTATATTTCAAAAGTGGGAGGTGTGCCCTTTTCGTAATCAACGATTACATTTTAATTTTAATTATTTTTATGATTTTTTTTTTTTTTAAATTTAAATAAAAGAAAGAAAAACACTCTTATTTTATTTCGTGTTAGAAAATACGTGATCTATCCTGAAATCTATTCATAGTGAAACTTTGGCCCTTGGCTACAGAAATCGTTCTTCCCCGAAGGATGTTACTTTTGTTTTGAAGTAACCACCTCACCACTCTAAAATACTGTTGATGATCAATTATCATGGATTTTTCTTGGTTTTTATTAAAAAAAAATAAAAAATTATCTCAGACACACAAATAGTATTTCATACATGAGAAAAATGTTTGTTGACTGAAAAATATTTGTAAAAAAAGGTTTTTTTATTTTTTATACCGGACCGCCTTATGAACATGGTAAGCGTTTTGCTGTTAAGGTATATGTATATAGGCTTCAAATCGCAAAAATCGGGGAAGATTTGTAAGGCCTTAAAAAACGAAAGCAAAATAAAAAACAACGCACAAAAGAAGGAAACTCTATGATGGAGGAGCATACTAAAAAGGAAATATATAATAATTAGTATAATAATAACGTTTATTTATATAAAAATACTTTTTTAAAAGTTATTCTCAAATTGTAGTTTTTTCTATTTTACATATAATTCAAACAGTAATAAATCCCGTTTAAATAATATTTTTTGAAATTTGTTTTTTGCTATATAATCTGCATACATTGTTGAATATTTTGACCTTAAATACTAAGATTTGTAAATAAATATTTTTTTTAATTGAATTTTAAAGATAAGATTCTGTATAAAAAAACTTGTATTTTTCTAATAGATTCAGTTAAAGCAAGATATCCCAAAATATACACACTGTAAAATTCTGCTAATAGGGTCAAAACATAGAGCAGGGTATTCTGCTAATAATTTATTGAACACCAAATTGTTTCTGTGTGTTAATTAGAATTTTTGTCATTACCGTTCGAAATTAGCCTAATTAGATGATTAAATGTTAATTGATTATTAAAATTGAAGAAATTTAAAAAAAATATATTGGAAACAGTTTAACAAATAATGTAATTTTCAAGGTGCAAAGGTCTAATTTTTATATTGAAAATTAAAATAAAAAATGTTGAAACCTATACTTCTACCTTAAATCGATCAATTTCAAACAAGTGTTGCTCTTACTTCTCAAATAAAAAAAAGTGTTCAGTTTTTAAAGTGTTGCTTTTACTTCTCAATTTACGGCAAAATGTAGTTTCATGTAGTTGGTAAAATATAGTTTACCTGATTTAGTTGATATTTTGACAATGTAATCAATTTCTGCGATAACCGAATCCAGAATTTCGCAGTTCATAAAAAGTGATGAATAAGTGAAACATTATGCTTGGCCAAATGGCATTAGCGAAAGTTTTTGTGGCTAATGTCGGCTTTCAGTTGTTATCCAGTTCATATATAAACGCCCTTAAAATTTTTATTATTCAACGGGATATTTTTCTATTTATGAATATTGAAATATCCGAAACATCATTGCTTATTTAAAATAACATTCTTTCTAACATAATTTTTATTTCTTAATAACAGTAGCAACGTAACATTTATTTTTCTAAAATGAATATTCTTGTCGTAAAATCACAAGCAGATGTGTAAAAAAAAATATTTTTAACCGTGGTCGATTAGATTTTTTGTATTAAATTTTTTATTTTAAATTCCGCTGGGGAAGAAATGGATGGTAGAGATCTTATAAACGTAGCTTTACATTGACATGGTTTAGTAAAGAACATGTTTTTTAGAACTAGCGAAAAAATCAATTTTTTTTTACTAAAATAAAATATACGTATTCATTAACAGTAGAGAGTAGTGAAATTTTAGTTCCACTTTCCGAATATTATTTTATTGACTTATTTCACTAAAACTATGAATCCTTTCAATTTTGCATTTTTGCTTTAGTGGAGCCCTTTTCTGCCACTATATGCATCATACATAATCAGGAAACTTTAATGTCTTTTATTCTTATTTTATTCATTTCTATTAAAACTGCAGTTAAAAGTTAAACGGGGACTGAAATCTCATTCATATTGCAAATTAAATGATCTATTTAGGTACTATTAAGTAGTCATCTAAGTGCTGTGTTTTTTTTTTCGATATACTCGTTCGAAATAAAGTCTGCAAAATTGTCGAGGTCAAGATCTTTTCTTTTATTTACAAGCAGCACCACAAAAGTATGAACATACAAGTATTCATATCACTTTACACTGTACTCAATGGGAAAACACCGAATGACAATTCCGTAGCGACCAGGCACGAGGAAAACAACCACTCCCAACACATTTTCAGCATTTCTGTTTTTTTTTCCTCCTCTCGTCCCTTCGTCTTTTCCAAGATATATTCAACCTATGGGCCACACACTCCGAACAATGTCCTCTCTTCGCTTCAGTACAGCTCATCTAACTATCCCATGTCCATCCAACCTATATCCTAATCCGACTGGCCGTGCCTTGTGCCACAACATTACAACATAAGCTACGCATTTCACTATGTGGTTCCAGTATTTCTTAAAACTGGTTTTTATTTATATATTCTCGATTTGTAAGTACAGTATTAAATAAGTGAAATTCTGAGTCTTAGCTGGTATGTTATATAGTATTTCTAGACAATGTCTTTTTCTTTTTTTTTTTTTACAATGATCATTTTATACTTCTGTTTTACACATTCAAAATCGATAAATTATATACCAATTTACAGGCTAAAACCTTCACTTTTGACAAATAATTTATTTACAATCGTATTTGAAGTGCTAATTTAAAAAAAAATATCGGAAGCAGTCCCAACATTTTAGTTAGTTTTGATACTAAACAGCAGAGGAAAACACTATAGAAAAGAGAAAATTGCAATTTAAGCACGTTTAGGAAGTATAAGAAATCTTCGATCACTCAGCAATAGAGCCAACCAAACGGTGTAGTGGTTAGCGTGCTAGCTTCTAGACCGCGAGGTTGCGGGTTCGAGTCTCCGTGTTAGGCATGGGTGTTTGTAAATGTATGTTGGCTTGTCTAATGACGAATGTTTCGGCGCATTATAGCCCTCGTGTTGCTGACGGCGCCAGATAATCTGAAAACAACCAACCACTCGGCAAAAGAATGTAAAATCTATCTCTGACGACCTTCAAAAAAGTACTCTTTTAAATCTTAATGGCGGACCATGGTCGAACATGTTAGTGCAGCGGGAAATATGTGATTCCCCCCATCACCAACATCACACTCACTTTCCACAATCATGCACAATCACACTTAATTTTTTTTTTTTTTTTTAATTATGAAAATCAAATTCTTTTTGCATTTAAAAGTACATAATTAGTGAGATGTTTAAATGCTGAAAATTTCAGTTTTATTAAAAAATTAATTAACTAATTAGCATTTGACTCGTTATAATTAACATATTTTTGAAAAGTGATTAATCGAGTTGTATGAGGTCCAAAAAAGAAATTATGGTTCCAAATTATTCGTAATATCATTCTTAATGTTATGAAACTCCATCAAGTTCCTAAATTATATAGTTTAATTTTAATAGAAATTTTGTTAACATTGAAAATAGAAAAAAAATCGCAATTTTTCTAAAAACATTTGCATTTAAAAATCTGGCAAAATTCTTTTTCTTTTCCAATAAATTTGACTGAGGTTCAAAACATCTAAATAGTAAATGCAGATTTGTATTCTCAAATCATTTTTCAAACAGATAATATCAAACTTCAGTTATCACTGTTTTAAATAAAGTTTCACGTGTCAAAAATACGATTTTTTTTTTAAATAATGAGTTTAAAATATTAAAATTTATTTCCAGAACAAAATAATACTTCAAACTAATAAAATAATTCTCTAGTCTTCAGGTCATAGCATTATCTTTCAAAAATTTCACGTTGAGATTATTTTAAAGCAGAAATTCTCAAGGACAGTCGAAGTCGAAAAATCTCTGATCTGGCTGCCATGTTACGTAGAGCGTAGGCTTTATTGGATTCCATTGGTTACCATGGCAACGTCGCAGCCGAAATGCGTTTCAGGAACACATGGCTGTCGTTCAGAGGAAGATCATGTTGATTAGAAACGGTTTTTTTCCCTCGTGAATTGAGTATTGAGGCAAGAAGTTTGCCGTTTATCGGATTTTTTTACACTTACCGTAGAAAGCAGAACATCATTTTAGAAAATTGTAAAATATATAATTTTGTTTTGAACTAATAAATCAAGATGCATCCCGGCTTGGTACATGAGCCGTCACTGTTAAACCCTCATTGCGCTGGCTATGTGCGCACGTTCGCAAACACTACACAGTTTTTTTTTTTTTTTTTTTTTTTAAGCGCTACTATCCGCAGTGGATTCTTATGAGCAATGCAATCCAATAATTTGAAAAGTAATAAAAATAATATTTAAAAAGAGTCTTTTAAAAGGGGGAAAAATCGACGCATAACTTCAAATAAATCCTCATAAAAAAATGTAAGCCTCTTCAAAAGTTCTTTTCATACCAGTTTCAAATGTTAAAAAAGTTGCATCTCAAAAAAATAAAAGTTTAACTACAATGTGTTCTTTCTTAGCGAATTTCAAAAAATTTCAATGCCCTAGGCATATTTCCTTATCAACTTGCAAAGATCTTCTTGCAACAAAACAGCTCATTTTTCCTGTTCCAATGGCTTTGTATACAAAAAGACTATGAAAAGATGCTGTTTTATTCTATAAGATTGTAAGACACATATCTTTTTGTGAGGCATCAAATCTGGGAGGTTTTATTTATGCTTATTTTATCTGATTATTCGAGATTCTTTCTAAAAAGGAACCTAAAAGGAGTTGAGTCTTTTTTTATTATTTCTGGATATTTCGCGCTCTTTTTGCTGTTGTAAGCCAATTTGTAGAGTTGGAAGTAAAGCTTTTTGCTCCAGTATGGATATTCTAACACCAAAAACATATTTTTATTTAAGTAAACTCAAGACTGTGTTTTCGAGTCGAATATTTAAATATAAATTCTTTCATAAATTCGCAATCTATAGCTATAAATGCAAATTCGGAGAATTTTCATTTAAATATTTGCATAAAATTGTTCGCTGCATTACGCAGTAATGACTTCGATACATCTAAAAGGAACAATTTATTTTGAAGTGTTGTGAATTCGAAGAAAATTATTCATAGTGTACCGTGAAAGCTGAGACAGTGTAAATATATACAGTTTGAGGAGCAAACCGAAGGAAAATTGCCAGCATAATTATCTTGTATGCAATGTTATTTGCATTAAAAAATAACTGCAAACATCGAAGAGTTACTTTAAAAGGCTGTATTTTATCTTTTCAAATCTCATTTGAAAAGAGGAGAAGGGGAGGGGGCGGGGGCTAAACAATTTTGTCCTAATATTGTCTTTCACTGAGCCGTAAGAAATAAGTATCATTAGCTTTGTTTCTACTCTGCAGCTGGAAGTTTCGGTTTAGCATTATATAGAATTTTTTTTTCTGCTATATACTTAATACAGATATTAAGAATTCGAAACATTTTCAGATTGAGTAAATGTTTTTTTTTTTTTCTTTTTTTTTTTTTTTTTTTCCACTTCCACTTAGAACTATTTTGTTGTAGTCCTTTTAGTTAGTTGCTGCAGATATTTGATAATCTGCATCCAGTATTCTTATGTTTTTGCAAACAGAAATCGGTTTTGACAGTTCACATACTTAAAGTTTTGTAGCTTGTGAAGAAGTTAAGTTTAGATTTTAGTAACTAGAATAATTCTTTTGCTTTTATTGGTAACTTTTTAGACCGAATAGGTTTGTTAAAATACATATTCCAAGAAATTTAAATTTTAAAAACTCATTTTTTACATTATTGGCTTGTACTTCATAGTCATTTCTTACCGTGTCCAGAGGCACATAAACAGGGTTCCTATGATCATAAAAAGTCATTAAGAGTGCTTAATATTTTTAACTGGTTTTCAAGACCTTAAAAGTATTTTAAAATGCTTAAAGATCCTTAAAAGTACCTAAAAATGCTTATAGGTCCTTAAATGTCTTTAATTTATGTTACTTATTCGCACCGCACCAAATTTTTTAGGTATATTTGTATTAAGCATGCATCAACTTATACATGGTTTGGTTCGTATTTTCTGATTGAGGGAGTAGAAATCGAATGGTTTTAGTTACACACTTTACTCTTAGAGACAAACATGTGAGGTTAGTGGGTACGTTTTGCGAGCACAAAAAATAAAAGACCTGTCTTTTTTTTATATATCAAAATCTTTTTTTTTTTTTTTTTTTTTTTTTTGGTAAAATGTAAATGAAATATTTTGATATTATCGCTCTGTGCAAAGGAGCTGCATAATCACACATTAAAGACCTGATGCATGAAAACAAATTTTCAAAGGTCCTTAAAAAATATTATGTAGGTCCTTAAAAGGTCCTTGAAAACTCATTGATTTTCAATCTACGATAACATTGGGAATCTTGATAAAGTCTTTAGCCTAAATCTCCATCTTCTCTTACACCTTGCAGCATCCCCTGCTTCTTTCCAGCTCGCCCATCCGGCCGCGTATCTCTCGCACTCCATCATTCTTTTCCATGTTAGCTAGGACGTTCAGGTCAGCGTCTTCCCTCTGGTGCCCAAGTTAGGGCAACATTTGGGATTCCTTCACCTCTCATTCTCGAGATATGGCCAGTTATGGCACCATCTTCTAATTTTAATATCTTCATTTATTGGGATTGATTTTGTTTTTCTATTAGAGCATTTCGTTTGAAATTGTTTGTATGGCCCGACGATTTTCATAATTATTCTAAGAAATTTGTTTTAAAAGTACTTCATGTTGTTTGTTGGTCTCCTTGTCTCTTTGTGGGTTTGTACTTAAAAGTTTTCAAATAAGTAAGATTTTTTAAAATCTTATTTGAGGTCCACAATTTCGTGAATTAACTAAAAAATGAATTCATTCTCTCAAAATTGATTGGGTTTTGAAAGTGTTGCTAATTCGTTCTTTTTATTATTTCTGAATTTTACTTTTCTTACGGCGATTACGTTTTTCTCCCTTTTATATATAAAATTAATAAATAATGTGCCAATTTGATGAGTTAAACTACCCCATCCGAAGAATAGTCTATTTGCAGTTTTGCACATTCTGTTATGTAGAAATTGAAGTTAAAAAAAAAAAAAATCAGAAATGTTGTACGGTTGTGATTAAATACACTAGATGACATCATTTAGAAAAGTGAAAATAGAAATTTAACAACGTTGAAGAAGAGTAAGGAATATTGGATATCCTCATGAATAGGCCGATCAAATGGTATAGTGGTTAGCGTGCTAGCCTCTAGACCGCGAGGTTACGGGTTCGAGTCCCGTGTAAGGCATGGGTGTTTGTAAATGTATGTTGGCTTGTCTAATGACGAATGTTTTGACTCATTATAGCCCTCGTGTTGCTGACGGCGCCAGATAATCTGAAAACAACCAACAACCTCATGAATAGAATACAACATTCAACTGTAATGAACTTCCATAAAAGTAATTTTTCGAAACAATGTAAAATTAGCAAGTCGTGCACGTACTCATTTCTATTGCCTGAAAGCTGAATATGTCAACTCATTTTATTTCTAAAGGTCTCTTTCAAGCTTCTTGTATATTAAGTAAATTATACATGTTATAATTGGTTGTTGTAAATTGTGCATTAGATATAGTTGCTTTCAATTACCCACTATATTTACATAAGATAACGATAGTATCGTTTTCAATAAAAAAATCGATTTTATTTGCATATTTCTTCGTGTTATGGAACATCCTGACTTAAAAAAAAAGTGAAATCGAAAAAATATGTGTCTGTGTGTAAATAGTCAACATGACTCGCTAATAGAGGTCGGAAATATCGATCAAAATAATATCGATACCATATAGTTGCATAGAAAAAAATATCGATATATCGATACATGTTTTTTTTTTAGTTTGATTTTAAATTTTGCCAGAAACAAAGATTTTCGGGGCAAATTTCTACTTTTCATGATTACTTTTTTTGTAAGGTGACTACTTTTTCAACTGAAATGGATCTATTACAAAAAAAAAAAGGAGTTATATTTTCGCTTAATTGGTGCAGTGAATTTAAGAAATATTTAGATAATTTTCAATAGCTTTTAAGTGTATGGCAAAATATTGAATATTGGTGACATTTTAACTGTCTCTCAGCCAAGTTCAAACTTTAGTTTGAAGTTTCTGAAAAGGGAATAAATAAAATCGAAAAAACACATGGAACTACAAAACGATCATCGAAAAACTAAAAATGTTTGAAAATATCGATATATCGGTGACTTTTATCGATATTTTTAATATCGATATTTTTTTAGAAATATCGATAAACATATCGTCGTATCGATATATCGCCGACCTCTACTCGCTAACGAATTGACCTACGATGTTAAAATTTGGCTACTGGTGGCCATGAGACCTACATTAAGGTTTTCTTCAAAATTACGCTTGCAAATAAGGTTGAAATCTTGAACAATTATAAAAAAATACATTTTTTCAGCATATTAAAGAACAGCAGTAACGATTTTGATCAATATGGTTAAGGTAACGCATCTTAAGGTGTTCTAAACATTCCCACCTCCGAAATTCGCGTAAAAATGTTATAAAGGTGAAAAAAAAAATTGAAAACGAGTGTCTTTCAACACAGTGTTCTTTTCCCTTAAGCATCGCTCATCAACGACCGTTTTTCTCATCTCCTTCGTTTCACTTACAAATAAGGATAGTGTAAGAATTATCGAAAAATATATCGCCAAATTCGTCATTTTTTTTTTCTTTTTTTTTTTTTCTTTTTTTTTTCTAGCCTCTGTAAGAGTTATCGTCTTACTGGCTATTTTTCAAATGAATGAAAATATAAAATGGTAACAACACTTTTCTGCATCAATATTAAATGTGGTGATCAGTATTACAATGCAATTGACTTTTGTGCCACACCTTAGTTTTATTTACAAATAATCTCACCGCAATGTTTTCTTAACAATGTGCTTTTTAAAATGGTTCTGAGCTGAAAACTTTCAAGGAAAAGGTCAATCATTGTTTGCAGTTCATTCTCTTGAAAGGATGAATAACTTATAAACAGAAGTCTGTTATTGAGTTGTTATTATTAATCGATGAGTGAGAATGTTGATGAAGTGTATTGAAGCAATACTCCCGTTTGATGTTATATGTTTTAATTTTATTCACGTGGTTCGCGTTTAATAATCAGGTTGTTCGGCTGTATAAAATAAATTAGTTTTGTGTGTTTTACAACATTACATCTCCTCCAATTTCCTTCTTTGTGTTCAGCAATTAATTCCTTACATAAATATTTTTCTTACGAAAGTTTTTTTTTTTCTTTCTAAATCTGTGTTCTATTTCATTTTATTTGGAGAGTCAGTTTAACCATATTTCTTATTATGTTATATTCTTTATCTTATGTTCTAATTATACTACATTTTTTTTCTATATTCTTAATATTCTGCATCTTTTTTTATGTTCTTAGTATATGACATATTTTTCTTATGTTCCTAGTATACGACGTCTCTTATTCTATGTTTTTATTATACTCCATCTTTTTTCCTATTTTCGTATTTGCCGACCAAAGGGTATAGTGGTTAACATATTAGCTTCTAGACCACGAGGTTGTGGGTTCGAGTCTCGTGTAAGGCAGGGGTGTTTTGTAAATGTATGTTGGCTTGTCAAATGACGAATGTTTCGGCGCATTATAGCCCTCGTGTTGTTGACGGCGCCAGATAATCTAAAAACAACCAACCAACCTATTTTCGTATTCCACTGCATCCTTTTTTTTTTTTTTTTTCGTGCTACATTTATTAAATAATTGCTATTATTTAGTAGAAAAACTTATGCATTAAATAATACATATTGATTGTACCTACCAATTTTCTGAAACTGATAAGAGTTCAAGTAGAAAAATATAAGTGTCCCAAATTAAAATAATTGTGTTTATTATAGCTGAAAATTGCTTTTAGTTCATTATCCAAGCAATAATGAAAGGTCTGTTTTATGTCTAAAATTTTTTGTTTTTTTAAACCCTTCCATACCAATTCTCAAATGCTGTACTTATATTAACTCATTCTTTGCTACTTATTTAACTGAAACTGTAACAGGAATCCTTAAAATTGACATTCATTACCCATATTTGCTCAACATAGTTTGTAAACTCTCGAAGAAGTTGTGTGCGGAAGTTATTGCGATGAAACACTGGAAATTAGTACGTCATGTCATGATACACGAGTAGACACGATGGAGATTGCGTCGATTGTTGGTCTGGGCTCTGTATTTGTAGTGTTCCATTCCTCAAGGTGAGGAACGAAGAACTTATAGAATCACCGATGGCTGTCTCTCTGACACTTCAACTGCTATTGCACTCTTATTCCATTTAATTTGGTGTTTGGGAACCAAGCAAACCTAAGAAACAATTAATTTAATTCTTGCATTGAATTGAACTCATTCATTTTTTTAATGAGTTACGATGCTATAGTTTGAAAGAAAGCGAATTTTCAAGACTTTAAACAAATAAACAAACAAGACTTACCTAAATCGCCAAATCTGAGCTTGGGATCGTTTTGCTCTGAGATGCATAATTTCCCCAATATTCATTAATTAATGGCCAATACTGATAATCAGTCAATGTCTAATTTCTGTACAAACCCCCCAGTGACTCGGATAGTTAAGGAGTTGGTCTTATGATTGAAAGATTGTGAGATCCGACCAGCGCGTTGCCATGTTTAAAATTAATGGTGGCTGCTGCATGTTCAGTCAGTCGAGGTATCGATGTTATCTGTTTGGTGTTACTTGAACGTGAAGGAAGAGGTGCTTGTTTTCAGATGTTGGAAAATCGCCAAAGATTCCAAGATCAAAATTGCGCAAAGTTAAGTTTTTTTGTTTTTTTTTCTTCTTTTTTTTCTGCTTAACAAAAACTGCAACCTACCGACAAGGGATTTTTATACTTTAAAAGAAAGCTACCATTTAATTTACTTGACTAGTAATAATTTAGATATTCGTATAGTAACAATTAAATCAATAAGTCAGCAAATACCAGTTTTACCTCAACTATTTACATAAGAGATTACATATTTGAAAAAGTGCGGTAACTACTTTGTTTTACTGGACCATTTTCTCCCCTTAAGAACTTTCTTGATGCACATTACCGAGAACAGAGAGCCATAGAAGAAAAGAATCTTCTCCAAACAATTTTCACGTTACGTCACCGAGATGAATAAGAATAATCTCCTATAATTGATAATCTCTTCGGGGTAGGGGGGGAGGTCTGAATCGTTAATGGAAGCATTTTCCACCAACGAAAAAAGAACCAGAAGTCTTCTTTATGATTATAAAGCGATTATAGCCATAATGGATGAAGAAACTGAAGACGCACTGTAGTTATTCTCCTCGTGCGGATGTCAAATAGTTTTTTGTAAAACTATAATTGATGGCGGATTATATCGTCATTTCTCTTCTAGTTCGAAAATGTTTCTTGCAAAACGAAAATTAATCTTAGGTTAGACTGAATTTTTTTTGTGTGTGTGTATTTTACTAAGTTTTTCTTGTGGACTTCTAATCAAATGTTCCGTTTTTGATGGATCTTCGTTTGGCGATGACAAAGTGAGCGATTTTAATGTCGGATGTGTTTGTGGGACCATTTATTGTGCACGTGTCGTTTTCGAATTTGATTGCTGCTGAATTGCTTCCCGTAAAAAATGTCTGGCAGCGAACTTTGCGAGTGCACTGCCGTTCATCTCGATTGTTATAGTACGAACTCGCAAATACCTATTGGGGTTCACTGTTATCACCTAATCCTTTACCATCAGTGTAAAAATGAAGTCCTTTATTTATTTATTTAAATGATAGTTTCGAAAATAGATTTAAGGTGATAATGGATGTAATGTATTCGCATTGGAATCATCAATGTAGCTATTAGATTGCTCTCGTAAGTTCTACAGTTAGCGAGAACCAATTGGAACATTGTAGAACGTCACTCAAACTCATATAAGCTACGTAATCCGTTTTGACTCCGCCTCTTAAATATCAAATCTTGACACTAGAGATTGCATCACCCACTTCTCTCAGAGCCTCTCTGACAATAAACTTTTACATTTGTTTAATCTCAGCTGCTTTCTTTATATCCTAAGAGTGTCATCACTATATTACCGTTACATGGATATCTTTAACAATTCAAGATTTAGTGATTAATTAGCATTTTTTATGTAAATACAATGATTAGGAATCATGATTAGTACTTCGACTGGTAACGTATGAATCAGCCTTAGGTAATTTGAAGAGAGAAAAGCAAAAAACGATTTTCTCATTGATTCCGGTACTAATTTTGTCGGCTAAAGATTGAGACGTGTCCCATGCAAGAAATATCAATGATGTCTATTCGTCCCTCTAGAAAATTTTAATTCAATATGTTAAATAACATCGGATGGATTTTAATGAAACTTTAAAGGTTTGGGAGTTAATTTTAATTGAGTCCTAAGAAAAATTCAGGTCTGTACATGGGTGTGAAAACTCGGATATAAGGATTTTTGTTATATTAAGTTGGGTACAATGAATGATGGTTGCTATAACAATAGTTATCGAAATTCTCATGCCCAAACTACAATAGTTAAAAAAAAAAAAAAAAAAAAATATCTTTATAACAACGTGCAAAAAATTAAACTTTATTTCATAATTTTTAATCAGAAATCGTAGCGAAAGTAGCACTTTACAGCGAGGAGTGCGGGAAAGTAACTTTCTTGCATTGGTGTGAAAAGTACTTTCTCGCACGCCTCGTATTCAAATATTATATAGTCTTGGTATTGAAATGACATATTTTCAAAAGAAATTCATTGACTGGAATTGCCAACGTTAATAAATATATGTATTAAACATATTTTTTGCACGTGATTATAAAAAAAAAATACATGCAACACGTGGGAAAATACTTTTTCATACTCGGTAAATTATTTGGCATTTTACCACATTCGCAAACAGGGAACATAAATAGTTACATACATAACTATTTAACTTTCAATTTTATTTTGTTGCAAAATATTTTGATTCAATGATTTTTTTCATTTTATTTTTATTAATTTTAGATTCCTCAATAATGTCTATCTGTTTATATATAGACACAATCCGTCTATCTGTATGTACGAAGTCAACATCCTTATTGCCGACCAAACAGTATAGTGGTTAGCGTGCTAGCTTCTAGACCGAGAGGTTGCGGGTTCGAGTCCCGCATTAGGCATGGGTGTTTGTAAATGTATGTTGGCTTGTATAATGACAAATGTTTCGGAGCATTATAGCCCTCGTATCGCTGACGGCGCCAGATAATCTGAAAACAACCAACCAACATCCTTACCATAAGCAACACATTTACAACTATTTTTGTTACCAAGTTTACAAATTTGGCGATGTTTTTCACTAAACAATAAATTGACGCGTATATTTAGTTAGGTTGTATTAAAATACATTTACAAAAACCAGGTAGATTAAAAAAAAAAAAATTCTCTTATGGCCAAATTTTAAGAAAATTGAAGACATTTCATTAGTGATGGCATTTTTTCCCCAACCAAATTAAGTTATATCTTGCTCGATTTTCAAATAAAATTAACTGTATTGTCTATCTTAGATTTGTATTAAGTTAACAATTGTTATTTTGTAAGATGCACGCTTGTTTAAAATTCTATTCCTAAAAAAAGTATTCGTTATCAAATAGTTTATTGCGTTGATCAATGACTGGTTACACAAATAATATAAAATATCATATACAACAATTTAAATATTAAACTTTCAAATTACGTTATTTCCTTACAGTTAGAAATTACGTTAGTGAAAATCCATCAATTACTTCTATCTAAAATACTGGACGGGTTGAAATATTTATGAAGTTACAAATACTTTTTTTGAAATTGTAAAAGTATGTAACGAAAAATCAATTTAGTGGAAATATTCACCGTGTCAACAAAATAAATATGGTTTGGAATAATACGGTTCAGAATCAAATAATTGAATTGCGCATTAGAGAAATAAAATAATATAGAAAATATTTGTTAGAATTTGAAATCTCAAAACATATTTATAAATCAAATAAAAGGAGAAAGTACATCAAAAAATGAAAGGCGCAGTCTGAATAGAAATTTATCAAACATAATTATAGCTACATAAAACATTGCAAATAAATAATTGGATCCAAGGGAACAGGTATTGCTTTTTTTTTTCAATGTTCGGAGAGTTCCAGAGCAATACATAAATTTCTCTTGAGATAATTAATAAACAACTGATTTGAAATTTAAAAAAACAAAAGACAAAGATGCTTCGTAAATGAATTTTGCATAAACCTGATTTATTTTTTATTTTCGAAGTTAAATGGAGAATTTGTTAGGAATGTTCCATAATTAGAAAAGTTGACTATTGGAAGGAGTTGTCGTTTTCTAAAAAACGAAAATATTTTATTAAATATTAAAAGTATTTCAAAAATTAATGTTTCTCTTCGATGTTTCGTTCAAAAAAAAATGAAGATTTTAGCGACTAGTTTTGCTTCTCATGAAGATCGTCGGATAAATCAGAGTTTCATCATAACGATGATGTGTAGAAATGTTGGTGGCTGCTGTACGTTAAATCCGGCGGAAGTCTTGTTATTCGTTGGCTGGTATGGCGTTGGATGTGGATTAGGACAGCTTAAGTAGTACATCCTTATCTGACGTAATTCAAAATTATAAGGGGTAATTGTAGATGTTTTTGTTACAATATTACGGTGCAGTATGACCTCTCGTATAAACTTTGCATAATAAAACTGCAAAAAATTAATCTGAACTATGCTTTAATATTTAATTTTTTTTTACTTTTTAAAATTTTTTTATGTGTGTTCTATATGACTTTTTATACGTGTCATTAAATTTTACCTTTAATTTTGTTAATTTATTTGCCAATAGTCACTTTGCCTTTTATTCCAAGTGCCTCTTATTTCAGCTTCAAGTCCAGGCAGTATGCGATTTTTTACACACTTTTGTTATTTCAAAAAGGAGGATTTTTGAGTTGTATCACTTTTCTGTGCGATTCAATGAAGTGGGATGTGTCCCGTGTTTCGTCATAGACTTTGCATATATGTACATTAATTCCATTTTAAATTTTCACCTGGTCATTGCCTAGAAACAAAGCTTTAACTAATTTTGTTAATTTTATTTTATTTTTTCATTTTACCTTGGTTTCTAGCTTTTTACCTAGCTTTTTTTTTTTTAACGTTTATATTAACTTCAATTTTATTAGAGTGGGTGTGTATATCGATGAAGGTAAAATCTGTGGAGGCCTAATTAACCCCCTTGCCGACATCCAATCGGGATGAATCTTGGCAGATAGATTCGATATCGATGACAATGCATTCTATAAAATTTTGGGAGCTGTCACTAAAGGTCGCTTTTGCACAATACCAAGAAGCCAACTTGACGTCATCCTATCGGTTAAATGCTGAAATAGCATTTAACCGATCGGTGAAAAAAACTCTTTCCTGTTTCCAAACTGTTTTAAGAAATATTTTTTTTTAATCAAAATAAATAGAGTAAATTTGGCTGTCAATGCATAAATGCATATTCATTTTTAATGAATACATTTTGAAAAGTAGTTTATCGTTTATTTAGCTAATAGAAATGCTTTCAATACTTAAAATTAGATGCAAACGCCAAACACTAGCTGGCAACAGAAACACCGCTGTGTTAATGAATATAAAAGTTGGCTATGCATAACAAAGGATTTATATTAAAAACTTCATTATATTTTGCTTGTATTTTTTCTGTCAGTGTCACTCAACCCGAAAATAGATCATGCACCTATTTGGATATTGCAGAAACGAGCGAAAACACACCTAAAATCAGTACATCTAATTGCATCCATCTCTTTTATTTCTTGTGGGCACTCCTAAACCATTTCCGTTTCCTCTATTTCGTAAGCTTCTTTTTTTGTTTTGTTTTTCTCGTCTTTTGCTTCGGGACGAATATAAATGAATGTTTGATGCCCCCAAGAATAGAACAGCCGTCGATTCTTGATCTCCGACAGTCACGTGACCCCCACCTTCCTTCCCCATACCGCCAATGGAAAGCCAGGAAAATGCCTCCTCAATAACAAATCTAATTGAATCGGGACATTTCTTCAAATTGCCGAATTTGCATCGGATCATTAGGTCCAAGTATGCGTCCTGCATTCGGGATGAGCTTGGCTTTGCCTTTCTCTTTGGGAAAATTGAAATGTGAATAAATATTTGGATGCCGAATTCGTTATAGAAAAAAGCCAAAAGCTTTGTCCTCTTTTTTTTCTTCTTTCTTCTCCTTGAAAACCAAAGGAAACTTATTGGATCAATAATGGATACAATGAGTTAGTGTTTCCTTTAAGAAGTAGTATGCGTGGCTTTAATAGAAGTGTCTTGCACAGAGAAAGAAGCGTTTAAAAGGTTCTTTCTCTCTCTCTCTTTTTTTAGTGTACTGTCTTCCGATGAGTTCAATTACAAAAGATTTATTGGGTATTTCTATTAATTTTGGTTATTGTCAATGACGCATGTTTAAAAGTAGTGTTACTTGCCAACGTAGTGATGTTACTTAATATATGCATTGCTTGCAAACAAAACCACTATTTACCTACAGACAATGTCTATTATTACAAATATGAGGAAGAACGCATAAAGTGAAACATTTGGCTGAATTATGTAGGAAATGAAGGACCCATAGATCAACCAGAGACAGAAGAATTTAGAAAAAAAGCAGTAATAAATTACCTTAAATATTTTTTTTTCTTAAATATTTTTACATACTTCCTATTTATCCATAAATATTTATTTAGTTCTGCATGAGATAGAAAAAACTGACCTTTTAAAGAGAGTTAGTACCCAAAAATTCATAAATAATCGATTCGATTTTGAGTTTATTATTGTTTATCAAAATTCAAATTCTCCGCTTTAAAAGGATACCTCATTTGTAATAATACCTCAACTAGAAATATTTTTAATATTTTTTTCAAGGCAAAATTGGTAACTATTTGTAATGGTAAAGTTTTCTCTAAATTGCATTTTTCTCAAAACTACATTTTTCATTATTTACGTACATTTTTCTCAGAAACTGCATAAATTATCATCACACATTTTTTACCGCCTATTCCTTTTATGTATCTGTATATACTAGAGTGAGATTTTGTTGTTATTTTAAAAATATTTTTTTTTTTGTTTTGGCTTATTTCGGAAAAAAAAAAAAAAAAACTTGTGAATTTTAATAAATTTGAGTGACTTTTATGAAAATTCACATAAAAAAAAAAGTAAATGAATCACAATCAAAGGATAACTTCAGTACAAGATCAAGTATCTGCTAAATGCACAGAAAAAAAATTAGGCTTCTATGGCAAATACTTTTTGTGAAAAAGATAGATGAAATATGCCAAATTAACATTACGGTATAGAGGGTATCAACTCCCCTTAAAAATGTCTTCACTTTTTGGAAAGTCTCGCGTCTAAAATATAGTATAAAAATATCTGTGGCCAGTGTAACTTCCAAAACAAAATTGACATTGTCCATGGAATCGGTCTTAAGGTTTTCGTTAAAATTTGCTCAAGCGCATAATATAGTCAAAGCACGATTTTAAAAAAATGATTGCAATTGGCACAACATAGCTGATGCGGCTCTCTTATTGAAAATATTTTGTGTTATTTAAATATTAATGACAATTTTTATTACCGCTTTGATTACATTAATGTAAAGATTTTAGTATTTTTAATAACTATTGAATTATAAAAAAAAAAAAAATTATATTTCATGGTATTGAACAAGAGCACTAAACAGAGTATTAATAATTGCACAATAATTCAAAAATTTTCAGGCAATTTGGGGGCTGCCAAAATTCGGGGACCCTAAACACGGGCGTTATGGGAAATAAGGCTCTTTATATCAAACATATTTCTATCAGCAAAATGTGAGGCAAACTACGTTTAAAAATTTGTTTATTAAAAATGAACGTCACACTCACATCCACATCCAAATATCTTTAATTTATTCTGATTAAAACAATTTTATTATTTAAAAAAAAAAACATTTTGACAACACGAAATAATTTCTCCAATGGTCGGTTAAATTCTATTTTAATGCGATTGAGTGATGGCAAGTTTTTTTATTAGTATTTTGTAAAAGTGATCTCTTAGTGACAGTAAGAGCCCCAAAATTTGATTGAATGCATTGTCATCGACATCGAACCTATCTGCCCAAGTTTCAGATCGATTGGATGACGTCAAAGGAGTTAATTAAGCATCCGCAGTTTTGCCCGCTGTCGACAAACCCACAAAAAGCGAAACTATTATCCGAAAATTACCGAAGTTAATATAAATGATTTTGAAAAAATGAAAAATGAGAGTCTAAAACACAGAGCTCTCTTCCTTTTTTTATCAACAACAGTTCCTCCTTTGTTTTACGTACCCGTAATGTAACGTAATAATTATCGCCAAACACGCCAACTCGGCATACATTTAGGATTTATACAGTGTAATTGAATTTTAAAAAATGTTTGGCACTCTTTACCACTAGAATCTGGCATAGGAGGAAGTGTTTGGTTTGAAATAAAAAATAATTCGTTTAAACTCCTTGAAGCTTCTTTTATTCGGAAAATACATTGAATGCAAAAAAAAAAAAAAAGATTCACGTTCTTTGTCTCCCTGAACCAAAGATCAAAAGATTGACATCCAACGATATCCATCCTACGAGGTGCATCCTACAAGAGATTTCCCGTTTTCCTCTTTCGCGGGTTTCCATCACTCCTCTTCCTCCTCCCTAGAAATCATTTCCTGGATGCTCCGGAATTGAATTCTGGAAAAGTCCCTGACTGCTCCCCCAATCCCGAATCCAAAATAACCACAAAAGGTTCTGTTTTTCTTTTTTTTTAATTCTTTCGTATCAAAATTGAAAGGAAGTGCATCTCCCCCCCCCCCCCCCCAGTGCAACGTTGCGGGAAGGTGGTTTTGTATCTGAAAATGTAAGTTATTTTTATTCCAGTGCTGGGTGGGATTTGAATCTGTGATTTGTGTTTGAAGGTTACTAGTCAATGTTCTAGCTGTTGCATTGAAAAGGTTACAAAATAGCAAAACATCGGGATGGTTGTCCTTTTTCACTATTGCAGTAAACGTTTAAAATAAAAAGTATTTGAATTGTGTGACATTAAACGGTCGCTACAACACGCATTGGTATCGTAAGACATTTGGTCATAATTTTTCAATGATTTGATCCGGATGTTTTTTTCCGAACACCTATATGTTTATTTGGATGTGAAAATATGTATTTGGCATCATTACACTATAACAGTTATTTGAAAAGACTCTTTTCAAAGCCTTTTAAAAAATAGGATGAAACGACTAACTATGATAGTTATGTGATAAAAGGTTTCTTTGGTAACATGTTATCTTATATTCTTACATTTTGGTCAAACATCATTATATAGAACTTCACTGACAGATAATTATAAAATGTAGGAAGACTCGACTAAGCGAGATAAATACTTTTTAATGGTATTATACTTTAAAAAAAAGTTGCACTGTTATCCTGTTATTTTTTTTCGTCCAACATCTTTATAAAGTTCTCCGATATAGATTTTTTTAAATATTGTAATTCTTTTCTTATAAACGGAAACGCCTAGCTTTTACGATGTGGGGATATTTTGAAACGCATCTCTTCCTTTAAAAGTAGGTATCATTATCGATATCTCTGTCGTAATGTTTCACTAGCCATATGAAATTTTAAAAGTACTTTATTTACTGGGACACATTTTGTTTAATATTTTAAAAAAGAAAGCTCACAATCAAATAAAGGCATTTGTTCCTACTTATGTAGATAACAGTTCACTGAATAAAATACTTTTAAAATAACCATTCCGTTGGAACATCCGTCAAAGCTATAATAAATTTCAGCTGACGCAGAATTTTATGTTAGGAAGAGTTGAGGAGGACTTGTATATTTCAATTTAATCTAGTCTTTTATGATTTGAATGCATTTTATTGTATGTTTTTCAATTTTTGAATATGTTTTTTATATATTTAATTGTTAAATGTCCATCCTTTATTTCTTTCTAGGGCTCATTCTTCTATCTACTGGAGAAACAACAGTATCTGTCATTAGCGAAAATGTAGACTTTTCAGAAGACAAACATCCAATTTCGTCAAATGTAGAAAACAAACCTCTTTTTAACAGTACCGAAAAAAGTCCCGTTTCAACTGAAGAGGATCTCATCAGTCAGAAGTCAAACACAGAGTTGTATACTGCAGAAATATCAACTGATCCCCCGCAAACAATTGAAACTCCCAAAGAATCTTATGCAAAAGTCCCAAATGATCCTTCTGTTACCTTTTCAGAAGTTCAAGATGTACCGACTTCAACTGACGTCCTAACCACAAGAATCGAAGTTAACGAAAGATTGGTATCTGAAACGGACTCGAAGACGACTACATTTCCGTCAAATTACGCGAATTCCGACGTAGAAGGTATTGTTGAAAGTAGGGAACATTCCTCAGAAGAGGATTCAAGCGAAAACGAGACACGAGGATCTGCAGAGGCCATTGATTTGACTGCAGTGTCGAAGAATTCCCTTGAAAGTCAAACAGAATCCGATAAATTAACCACTATTTCTGTCAAGAGCACCACTCAGAAGAGGAGTCTGAATTCAACCACAGAAAGCGACAATTTAGAAGAAACCACTACTTACGTTTCAAGCACCGATGTTCCGCAAACGGGAAGTGATTCCGTCATGGAGGTTTCTTCGGTGGAAATAGATCTTGAATCTTCCGATTCACATGGAGACATCGGAAGAGGGAAGAATGTGAGTCTAGTTGACGCTGATTCCAGCGAAGAATCATCTGAAGTGGAAAGGATAGATGCGAGTTCTCCAAATGGTTCATCGATCCCTCGTGGTGCTGAAGATCTGGAGAGAGAGAAAACTGTAGAATCGTCTAAAGAACACCCAGAAATCCATGAACATGAATATGAAACTTTAACTATGGCTGGATCAGAGGAGCATGTGGAGAAAATGTCGATGTATGACAACCATCCAAACCCAACGGCGCACCAAAATATTTTAAATGAAATCGCGACGAAAATGCCTGTAGATAGTGATAATCAAGAAAATAATCTTGAGTATGCGAGCAGTGAATTTGTAGGAGTTACGTTTGATCCGGATGGAATGAAACACGATGGACCTCAAGATCCGGACTCCGTCGTATTTTTCGCTCCAAACAACTTTCGGGAAACGGGACCTTCAGGCAACGATAAATTTGCTCCTATCAAAGAGTCTGAAGAATTTCAAATAGCGAGGGAAAGTAATTCGAACGAAGAGAAGATGATTGTTAACGGATCAAAAGCATTTGAAAAACTAGAGCACTACCATCCAGATTCGAGCACGCCGGAACACGCTAATGCTTCAGTGAAGTTTCCTTCTAAAAATCATTCTGATTCGATTTCTTTTGAAAATGGAGCGACACTTCCAGAATTTCAAATACATAACTACACATCCAAGTACAATTATGATAGTGACGAAATGATGCAAGATGCCCCGCAGTTATTCGACCCGAGCGTACTCCCAGAAAATACTCAAAGTAAACCTGATAAGTCAGTAACTGCCTCTGAGAAGCAAAATAACATAATCTCACCAACTGAAAAGACTGTATCAGGGGTAGAAACCAAGCAAGACCCTGCAAGCTCAAGCCCAGCAGCCGAAGTTGGTTCGATGTCGCAGCTACCTGACCAATCCATAATCCGTCCAGTCAAAGTAAAATTATCAAGCCCATCAGACAACCTTGCATCTACCTCTGCATCGCCTGGCTCACTTTCGACACAGTCGGGAGAATCTTCACCCACTGTGATGAACCCATCCGGTCCAACAACAGGCTCACATGAGGTTGGCAAAATAGAAAGTAGCTCGTCAGGTTCTTCAAGCCCAATTTTAATCCTGCCTGATCCTGCGCCTGAAAAAGTAGTTGGAAACGTAGAGGTTTCCACCACGAGTACTCAACCAGAGCTTGTTCAATCTGTCAATGCTGAGCAGTCGAATGCAACGATCGCTGGAGTTGCAATCAAAACGTCAGTTTCGGTTTCTTTGCCTTTGTCCAATTCGAATAACGGCAGTCAAACGCCGCCACATTTGACGAATGAAAACTCAAGTTCGAACATTTCTATTAGCTCAATAGTTTTACCTTCTACAAACGGAAGCAATGGTAATTATATCAAGATTTTTTTTTAATTTTTAAAAGTGTTCTCAATCTACTTGTGTAACTAAAAAATGGTATACTTTTTATAGCCTTATACCCTTTTTAAAATTCTAATATTCAATTGTCAGTTATGAAAAAAATTATTCTTGTTATTTCGTACTTGTTAATAACTTGTACTATATTGGCAATACATTTATATAAAAAGAATTGCATTGATTGCTTAAGAATTAACATTGATGTTCAACTATTGTATGTTGACTCTCTACTCTACAACTTAGAAGATCATATTTTTTGTCCCTGAATCTCAAGCTCTTGTGCACAAGTTACTAGGGAAGTTGTATTGATATAACCTTTAAATTTACCGAGCTAATAACTCTTTTCAGATTGCTTGGCCCCGATCAAGATGAGTATACCTAACCTATTTTACAAATTAAGCCATTATTTTAATACCTCACTCAACATATTTCCCTTCATCCGACAATAAAATAAATCATTGTCTTATTTCCAGAATCAAGTTTCCTTTCCACCGATGACCTTACAACGCCCTCCGCAACAACCGAAGCTGCATCAACAGGCTTCAAGATCCGCAAACCGAAACTGAAAATCGGCGGAGGAGATGACAGACCTTCCCGCCAGCCTTTTGTGCCTAGACGGCCAGCTGGGGGCGCCTCCACGGAAGCCCCTCCCCAAGTGTCCATCTTCAAAAAGGCGAGGACGAGGATTGCATCTATCACGTCGTCCACGACTGCTCGTCCTTTTAGACCCTTCTCCACCATTAGGATTCACTATGCAACTCATCACGGGATGGCCATTGTACCTCCTGCGGGAGAGTGGATCGTATCCACTGGTGAGTGCTTTGAATTACTGCATTAGAAATAGAGTAGTGACAGATAATATATGTCACCTATTTTTATCAGACACCATTTGCTTTTTCCGAATGTAGATTTCACAGGTCTTCAAATGTTAAGTGGACGATTTTGTCATGATATCAACGCTTTTGATTTGATTGGCTTATTCACTGCTAATCAATCTATTGAGCTTGCTACATATGTTACTTATTTTCCACGAAGATTATCCTGATACTATCTATCATGTTACAAGGACGGTTTAGGCATGTTATCAAAGCTTTCGATTTGATTCACAGTTACTCAGTCTATTGAGCTTGTTACATACGGGGCTAGTTTTCCACGGTTGTCATGATATTATCTGCTATTCAGTTTGTATAGTTAAGACCTTCCACTTAATTGAAAACAATTATTCTCGCTAAAGCCCCTTGAGATACTCTGATATCCTAGGTAGCACAATTTCTTGACAAGGACGTGGGACAATATGGTTTGAAATTCTTCTAAACAGAGTCTGCTTCAGAGAGTTTCAGTTGATAATTATTGATGGAAGCTTGAAAGGGCATTGACCAGAATGCTTCCTAGAGAATTTTGGTACTTTGTCCAATTTTGTACCGTCCTTTACCTCGGAGGTATCAAAACTGATGATCCAAAAGAATCGAATTCATGATACGACTTAAAAAGTTAAACTAAGTCGTCCCCATGGAAAAGGATCATATAATCTAATTTTGCAGAAAAAGACAAAATCCCATATACTTGTGTCTTTAAAGCCTTGTAATTTAAATCACAATATAGTTACATCAACATCTTTTTCCCCCTTGCTCAGTTTCCTGTTAAGAATCCCAAGTAGCATTACAGTATTGGCCAATGTCGGAAAATGGGATTCTGGATGGTTGGCCAACCCTAACCGAAACTCAATCATTGTTTCAAAATAGTATACGATTTTTTTTTTTTTTTTTTTTAAGTAAACCTGTCAAAACCATCTTAAAGCATACTGTATCGGCCTCTTGTCTTTCTTATAAACACAATATTTAAATTTCAAAGCTATGCATCAACATTTAAAAACTGCCCGTGTATTTTTTCAAGCATAGGCGAGATCGACTAAGATCGGTAACAACGCCGGTTTACATCTGTCCACATCGGGATTCGCCGGCGTTGCTGTGCTACTGGGGGATATTTCATTTCAAACTGTACAGCTCGAATCAAACCGATATAAGTGACCCATGTGTTTGTTTTAGAGCCCGTGACCACCTCGACAGAGCCGACCACCACAACAACGGAGGAACCCATCGAGGAGGTTCCTTTCACTGACCAGACTGTGATGCCGGTCATATCCGACTCGGCGGATGACGTCATGCTAGTCAAAGTGGCAGGATACATCGCCCTGGACAGAGGGATTTGGTGGAAGGACGAACTGGACAACAGACAGACGCCGGAGTATAAGAGGAATGAGGAAATCATACTGATGCATGTGAGTACAGCCATCTATGTTAGTTGATTGTTAATATTATTGTACAATGGTGTCAAGAAAGTTTCATCAAAATAATAAGGGTTCGATGGTACGATGTATATAGTACATAAAACTATATTAAGTCAAAAAATGTATGACGTCCTAAAGTCCTATTGATTGCCAAATTGTGATGGGAGGAGAACTCCGGACGAAATGGGCTAAGTTCGTCGGGAGTTTACTCCTGGTAGGACCACCTTAGGCGTGAAGTCCATTCTGTATACTCTAGGATCACGTGACATCATAGAACCGGTTATGCACTACGATGCCCACCAAAATCACGCCAGAATCGGCTCTTTTCCACCACGATTTCTTCAAAATTTGATCATTAAGAACCTTTAATACATCAACAAATTACAATTTTAACTGAGTCAAAATATATTTCCTCATGTCTAAAATCCATTTAGAAGGTCTGTTAAAATAATTAGTCGTTTGAAATGATTATTTACAGTTTAATTTCGATACACTCGCAGATTCCCGTTGAAACCTATGCTTTACAAGCTAGCCTTCTGCCGACCCGAAATGTCCTGGAACCGGTTTTCAATTCTCCTCCAATGCTATGTTGTGGTACAGTACAACACTCTCGCAGAGACAAGACGAACTGCTGAGAGTGGGAGAGTGTACTTGGAGCGCACGGCTTCTGCCGTCCTGAGTCAAGGTACACTCTCCCACTCGCAGCGTCTCTTGTCTTGGCTAGAGTGTACTGGTACCATTGGGAAAACATGCCACTCGCCTATGCTCAGCTAAAATCAGTAGGCGAAGGAGCCAAGACAGTCTTCTATCTCCTTGTGCTTCGATCTTAGGACTAATAGAACCTCCATACGATTTGTTGACTCAGCGATCATATCTAGTGCCTCACATTCATCAAGGGAAGGAAGGACTTCACCGCCTACTCCAAGTACAACACCAGGCTTCACCAGATCATTTGATGGATTGTTTTAACCTCTCAAAGGAGGAAATCTATCAAGATCCTCTTCTGCATAAATTCACATTCATTTTAATGGCCGACCAAACGGTATAGTGATTAGCGTGCTAGCTTCTAGAACGCGAGGTTGCGGGTTCCGAGTCCCGCGTTAGGCATGGGTGTTTGTAAATGTATGTTGGCTTGTCTAATGACGAATGTTTCGGAACATTATAGCCCTCGTGTTGCTGACGGCGCCAGATAATCTGAAAACATCCAACCATTCATTTAATGAATAAATTTTGAAACGTAATTTACGGCATATTTTGTTGTTAGAGATGTTTTTTTATATTTCAAATTAGTTGCCAACACCAAGCACACGCTGGCAACAGAAACGGCGCTTTGTTTGTGGATATAAAAATTGGCAATTCCTATAAAGGATTTATATTAAATACTTTTTTTATGGATTATATTATTTCTGCTTTTTTTTACATGCAAGTTGATTAAAGTTAAAGGACTTCGATTCCCCCAACGCTATTTTACTCTTTGTAAATATATTTGTTAATAAGCTAGCTTTGAATGCAATAGTGTTGTATGTCTCTTGAGGGAGAACTTAAATTAACGTTATCATAACTCGAAACTCGCAAAAAAGAAACTTATGTCACAGAAATATCCTCCTAGTTAATAAAATGTTTTTTTGAGATACCGCTCTTTACACAAACTCGAAGGTTTTTATAGGTTTTTATTTTCTGTTTACAAAAAACAAACTTCTTATGTGCTTACTTAAAATTGGCTATTGGTCTTTAAATAACTTGTTCATTTTCTTTCAGTTGGAAAGATTGTTCCGTTCTTCGTCCATCGCTCCTCGTCTATGGAAGATTGAGATCGACGGATTCAGGTGAGTTGATTCAACTTTTCATCTCTTCTCATAACTGGTAATTAAAAAGTTCAATGGTTTTGTTTCAGATGATCTGGTGCATAATTGTCTTTATGATAATTTATATTACTACAAGCATTTAAAAGTTAATTATTTAATCACATTACAAAAAGTATACCCGTTCACCTCTCAAGTTGTATTATCGTTTAAAATAATTTTGTTAATTTTTAATCAATGTTGCTCTGGCCGACCAAACGGTATAGTGGTTAGCGTACTAGCTTCTAGACCGCGAGGTTGCGGGTTCCGAGTCCCGTGTTGGCATGGGTGTTTGTAAATGTATGTTGGCTTGTCTAATGACGAATGTTTCGGCGCATTATAGCCCTCGTGTTGCTAACGGCACCAGATAATCTGAATACAACCAACCAACCAATGTTGCTCTGACCATGGTTTATGATTCCTATAAGAAATTTACGACGGAACTTTGCTTAGGTTTCTCTTAATTGTATTGGAAAAGTGCTCACCATTCAAGCTCTTCAATGTATTGCTTTTGCTAGATTTGTCTCCAAACGCACATACTTGGAGATATTTTTTGTTACCTAAATTATGAGATTCTTGTGAACGAAAGTTTCTGGCCAAACGGTGCTAAGATTTTCATTCTTTTATCCCAGATTCTAATAATTAACAAATTCCCTTGAACAAAATTTACAAATTCCTTTTTAGTTTTATTCTTTCTTACATCAAAAGCCCTTCAACTGAAAGTTCCGGCAGTTTGTACAATAGTAAATGATTCAGCCTTTTAGTGGGATATATTGGAGAACAATTAATCGTGTGTCTTTCATCATTCTTCTAAGCTATTGGTACACACGACTCTAAATTTCCTTTGTGTGCTCTAAACATTTATCTATCAAAGTGCAAAATTGATCTAACATAATTGGATTATCCTATAATTCTGTATAACTTTGCCATGTACCTGAAATATTCCCAGTGAAGCACTTTAACAGGATCCACCCTTGTGATTGTCCATCAAACATTTTAACGACGGGGCGTCGTAAAAAGAGCGCTCCTGGAATTGCATCGTAAAAGAATCTACACTAGACGCTTCATGTCAACACGGCTGTAGTTTCAGTGTTTGATCAAAGGGCCGGGTTTGTGTGCATGTCTTCCGAGTTTTAATTAATGCTGCTGTCACGTTTGGTTCCGAGAAGAATATTAATGTGATGAATGAGATGATTACATTGATATTTTATCTTTATAGGTAAAAGACAAAGCCCTTACTCACTCGTCTCTAATTCTCCCCACTTCTCATAGAGTTGAAACTCTGAAACTTGCATTGGATTATTTGAAGATGTTAGCATAACCCACGTATCATTGTTAAATGAAATTTGCCTTGCAATCAACTTGGAACAAAGTTTCATACTGTTTCAGTCTGTTGTTGGGTTCTATTACCATGCGGTAATAAAACGCATTTAACGAAACTTATTTTGATCTCATCGAAATCTGGTTTTGTATCTTGCCTCAGAAATAAGTACACAACCCATGTTCAATGCTCTGAAAAGTTAGTCGAACTATGTATTAGAATTATGCAATGTCTGTAGTCGGACAGTTAATGGTTATAGTACTGTCTATCACAACAATAGCTACTACCAGTATTGTCTGTTACCTTGGAAACAAAAATAGCCCCATTATCCATGGAGAGTTATCAAGAGAAAGATTGGCTTGCACTCTTCAGTTAGACGAGTACCAGATGAAAACCGAGCCAAGTTGCAGCTATAGCTCATCCAAACCAACAACCTTTAACTCATTTTTAATTCCTATAACAAACCTTTGTAGTGTGTTGCTATAGCACCCCTGTAACAAGTCTTAAACATTTAGGCTTGTGGAGATATATTTACATAAGCGGTCATTTATATGCGAGAACATTTTTCTACTAATTTATAATTCCTATAATGAACTGTTGTAATGTTGCAATAGCAACCACTTAACAAACCGTAAATATTTAACTGGTACCCGTTTAACGGAAGAGTACCATAGGCCTTAAAGTGTAATTGCACGCTACAAACCATTTGAGATCACCAGTCTGTTACGTCACCTGGATACTGGCTCCAGTAGTAGATCAAACATTTTGTTATTCACTGGCACCGGAATCTCCCTTCACGTGCGGCCGATCAAACGGTATAGTGGTAAGAGTGCTAGCTTCTAGACCGCGAGGTTGCGTGTTCGAGTCCCATGTTAGGCATGGCTGTTTGTAAATGTATGTTGGCTTGTCTAATGACGAATGTTTCGGAGCATTATAGCCCTCGTGTTGCTGACGGCACCAGATAATTTGAAAACAACCAACCTATCACGTGCGCTTTCCCCTGACCACCGACAGGCCGCGCAGCGGTCGCTTAGGAGACGTCACAGAACTGGCGATCTAAACTAAAACCCCAATTGGTAGCGTGTAAATCCGGCTTTAGGCTTCTATATCAGCGATACATGTTTGTATATGGATCGCCACCATCTAGACTATCTGGTGAGGGCTATTCTCTTGATCGACATACAGTGCTTTATACTATACTAAACTCCAACTTAACTTGACATCACTAGACGATAGACTTCACCGTGCTCATAGGCAAACAATCCATTTTAGCGGAGTAGACATAATTCTCGCCAAACCTTATAGCCTTTTGTTCTCTACAGGGTTGTGGTTTGGCGAGCTTTATGCTTTCACGTCGCCAAAATGGATTAAATACCTATGAGCACTGTGACGATCTACCGTCTAGTGATGTCAAGTTAAGTTGAAGTTTAGTATAGACTATCTGGTGAGAGCTATTCTCTTGAACGACATACAGTGCTTTATATACTACTAGAAACCCATAAGCATTTCGTGTAGTTGCACAATGAGTGATTGATTGTCCGTTGCGTTTCAGTGGAAGCAGCAGCGTTCGCCCTGTGGGAGTTGACTTCTTCCTGTACCTGATCAAGTCGAATCCAATCTTCCCCGAACATCTCGAATCCGTCTTCAGGGAGCGGTTGACCGCGAACAAGACATTCGGCACCTACAGAGTGGACACCGACAAGACGGCTTTCGAAGGTGAGTAACACAGAGCCAAGAAAGAGAACATGCATCTCGGTCAGTAGAACTTTATCTAATTCGAATAGAATTGCTTTAAAATTTATTCAGAAGAGTCTATGGAATTTGCCATCTTGACTAGAAATGAAGATATCAGTTTTTGAATTTGACTATTTGGTAGCAATTTTCTCGACAACTCGGCGACATTTGTATTAATAAACCATCCCCTATAAATTAAAGTTTTTATTATCAAGATGTTGTCAACTTCAGCGGAGAGAGAATTCAGTCATTGAATGTTGCTAAATTGTACACGCTTAGTATCTGGATTGGAGGAATCTTAATAAATATTAATAAAAGCGTATTTTTAGTGACAGTCACTATTGCAATATAACTTGTTTCCAAAACTATTCGTGTCTTGTTTGTATAAATTCTGTCACAAATATGTATTTAAAATACTCAGATGTGGATATAAACGAGTCTTCTTCTCGAGTTGGTTTGAGTGTAGCAGAATTTAAATAAAAGTATCCCAGTGTGAAACGTTCTGGTGAAGTCAACTCCTTTGACGTAAGTTATCAAAATTTTTAAAGTGTGCATTTCTGGCAATGGGGAAAGGATCAGTCAAACAAAATTTGTGTAGTCTTAAAAAAGCGAAGACATTGCAATAAGTTTCAGATTTAAACTGTGCTTGCCTAGTGTACAAATGACATATACAACACTTAGGAACTAGTGGTCGACTTTTGTCTAGTGGTTAGCGCACCTGTCTTCTGATATAGAAGTCCCTGGTTCGACTGCCCGTTAGAGCACATCGCTACAAAACTATAGAATAAAGTTTAAATATGTTTGTGTGCAGTTAATATTATACGTCAGTTTAAATAGAGTTCACAATTCCAGTCACGAATTTTTAACACCTGTGGCATAAAATTTACGCAGCATATTCAGCTTGGAATTCTTAACTCAGCTTACCTGTTTTCAGAAAGATATGCTGTTTCATTTCAAGGTTTTAAGTTAATTAATAACCAATTATCTCCATGTATGAATTAAGTCAATCTCGCTCCATAGCAGATACTTTTTCTTGCTAAGAAAAAACTGCTTCGATGCTGAATGAATCATTTATTTGAAATGAAAATTATTTACATGAGAATGCATATATCAGTCAATCTACTGTCGACTGGTCCATTGAACTTTACAGTTTTAGATGAATGGTGCCAACAATGTAAAATATCTCTTTTGCATAGCACCGTTAAAATGTGTGTCTATGGTCTTAGAACCCCCCCCCCCCCCTTCCTTTTTTTTTTTTTTTTTTCTTGCAGCCGACTCCAATTAATCGAAAGAAAATGAGAACAATTTTATAATGCAAATGTGTAAGTGTCCTGTTATAAATACCTCATATATAAAAAAAAAAAACTTTGTGAAAAATGGAAATTGTTAATTAAAAATTTTGAAATTTAGCATGATTTTTCACCATATGTTTATTTAACTGTCTTTTAAATGTTTTGTTTTCACGCACGTTGGAAGCAAATAGAAGAATTTCATGTAATTCAAATGAAAATGTTTAAAAAGAGTTCTTCCAAAGCAGCTCTATGGGAATTCCCATCTTGGCTAGAAATGGAGATATCGTTTTTTGAACTTGGAATATGCGGTAGCAAGTTTTCTCGAGAACTTGGTGCCATTTTTATTAATAAACCAACCCCTGCAATATAAGGTTTTCGTTATCAGATGTTGTCAACCTTAGAAGAAAGAGGATTTAGTCACTAAAATTGTACACCCTTAGTATCTGGACTGTGTGAACCTTAATAAAAAACGTTATAAAAAGCTGATTTTTAGTGACGGCGATTGTTGCAATATAACTTGTTTCCAAACATTTCATGTCTTGTTTTGGAAAAAAAAACAAAAAAACGTTTACAAATATGTATATAAAATACACAAGTGGAGATAAAAAGCCCTACAAAAAAAAAACAATGAATGAGGAAAAGGCGATTTTTTCCAAAAATTACAATGCGCTCCTAAACCCTCTCTTTACAAAAAAAAAATAAAAAAAAAATCCAATTATTGAAACGGAAACCACTTGCATTGATCCGGCAGTTTGTCGAAAGCCTTGTTCCGAATAACCGAATTACTTTCAGCGTGGTAAGTTCTGGAGCTTGGAATATACCTACAGACTGTGTTCTCATCCCCCCCCCCCCCTTCGATGCAAATGAAATGCTAATATTTGTCGACACTGCCTGTCTTGGGGGGGGGAGGGGAGTTTGGTCGCTTATTGGGTTATGCGGGTGACACTTTACATTTCGTTTGAGTTTGCGATTGGCGTCGAGGAGATTTACTTTTCCAATCCGGATGGAATTACAAAAGGAAAGCGCCTGTAATTGATCCATTGATTGTGTTGGAAGAAGTTTAGCGTGTCATCGGCTTCTCGAATCGGCGAGATTGGGGCTCACGGTTTTTTTTTGCTTAGTTTTGTTGGTTGTTTCGATGAATTCCCAATGGAAACAACGGATTCAAAATCAACAACATGTTTTTAGTTGGTTTTGCATAACTTATCGTTATTGTACTGTTATACAACTAGGGATTTTATGTTTAACAAGGAGACCTTACGGTCTCGGAAATTCAGATCGTGATGAAACTCGGCAGATTGATAGTATACTTTAAGGGTATCCGCACAGTAAAGAAATAAAGCGCACTAGCCAGAATATTCCGAGAAAAACAGGCTCTAAAGTATTACGTGCAGCTTATATACTAGTAGAAAATTTTGCTCTGCAACTGCCCGGTGGCTAAGTGGTCAGCGTGCTGGGTTCCCGTACGGGCGATACGAGTTCGATACCTCGTGAGGTAATTTTTTATTTTTTTTTTCAATTTATAAAGTGACTGTTACAGCTAATTGAAATTTGAATTAAAGATAATACTTTATTTTTAAATACGTAATGTATTTTTAATGAGGTAATTTTTATTTTTTCAATTTATAAAGTGACAGTTCCAGCTAATTGAAATTTGAATTAAAGATAATACTTTATTTTTAAATACGCAATGTATTTTTAATGAAGGTACATTAAAACTCTATTTACTATTTTCACAAACAAGTGATTATAAATTTTGAGATATTATAAGATGTATAGAAGTAAATGATTTTCCCAAAAAACATGAAGAACCAGTTTCTATATGGAAGAGTAAGAATGTTGTCCTATTGTACACAAGCAGGTAGTTAGAAATTTTCAAAACCCTAACGGCACTTTGCGACGTCTATTTTTATAGACAGGTAAATAATCTACTAAATCGTATGCAAAGTTGCGCATATCTGGTTGAAAATAATAGAGAAATAAATACCCGTGAAGACTGCATAAAAATACAATCAATAGTCCATCATCAATTTTTAATAAAATGATCCGGTATGCCTGGTATGCTTCCATGTTTTCTGTCGAAAGATATATTTTCATGAATGTTAATTAAGTATGTTTTCCAACGAATCTTTTACAAAAATGTTGTTCCTGTAAACAATTTTAATTTATAAATTGTGCAAGATGTCAAAACAGTTCTTGTTTTCCATGTTTTTATGATAAGTGTCATTCTGGTGTATGTATATAAATAAATAATTGACAAATAAAAACTATATGTCAAAATCCATAGATAAATTAAGTCGTACCCTAATTTTGTTGCCGTGGTAATTAGAATTTTAATTTATATCTATTTAATTTATCTCTATTTTCTATATTAAAAATACATTGCGTATTTAAAAATAAAGTATTATCTTTAATTCAAATTTCAATTAGCTGTAACAGTCACTTTGTAAATTATGAAAAAAATTGCTACACGAGGTATTGAACTCGGATCGCCTTTACGGGAACCCAGCACTCTGACCACTTAGCCACCGGGCAGTTGTAGAGCATAAATCTCTACTAGTATATAGCCTGCGTGTAATACTTTAAAGCCTGTTTTCTCAGAATCTTCTGGCTAGTGCGCTTTATTGCTTTACAGTGTGGATACCCTTAAGGTATACTATCAATCTGCCGAATTTCATCCCGATCTGAATTTCCGAGACTGTAAGGTCTCCTTGTAAGAAGAACTGATCCTAATAAAGATCGCCGACCAAATGGTAAAGTAGTTAGCGTGCTATAGCTTCTAGACCGCGAGGTTGCGGGTTCCGAGTCCCGTGTTAAGGCACGGGTGTTTGTAAATGTATGTTGGCTTGTCTAATGACGAATGCTTCGGCGCATTATAGCCCTCGTGTTGCTGACGGCTCCAGATAATCTGAAAACAACCTAATAAAGATCATTCCCTATACTCGCTTAGTTGCAATCGTTTAGCCCAGTTCATTTAGAAACTACTTTGCATAAAACCTTGAAATTTGGTGAGTAGGTACGAAAATGATCACTTCATGAAATGACATAAATTAAAAACTCGAAAATAGCGTCTAATATATTCTATTTTATGTTTGAAATCCTTAAGTCAATGTCTATACAGTGGTGCCATCTGTAATTGTCTTTAGCTTTTTTTAATTTCCATTTATTACATTAAATTAAAACACTTTATGTCATTTCATTAGGTGATCTTTTTCGTACCTACCCGCCAAATTACAAGGTTTTATATAACGTAATTTCTAAATGAACTGGGCTAAAAAGATTGTAACATAGCGAATATAGGGAATGATCCTTACTATACTTAACTTCAGCTTAACTTGACATCACTAGACGGTAGATCGTCACAGTGCTCATAGGTATTTAATCCATTTTGGCGGCGTGAAAGCATGATGTTCGCCAAACCACAACCCTGTAGAGAACAAAAGGTTTGGCGAGAATTATGTCTTCACTCCGCTAAAATGGATTAATTGCCTATGAGCACGGTGAAGATCTATCGTCTAGTGATATCAAGTTAAATTGCAGTGTAGTATAGGACTTTATCTTAATGCTATGCAAAACGTAGCCACATGCTGGTGGATTCGTATTTGGTAATTCAACCGTTAAGCTGTTTATTAGGTATGATGAATTATTTCGCCATACTCAGAATACTACTTCTGTGGGCATGATGAAATCTTTCGTCACGCGATTTCTTTAAAGACCATTATATTTTGAAATAATTATTTAAATTCGCCTAATATAATTTTGATACATTGAAAATATTTTATGTTTTAAACATCATAAAATATTTTGTCTAGATAAATTAAATCAATAAGTTAAAAATCATTTTCTTTTATTGCGACATTTTTTATGCGCATTGTGAAATGAATTGAACGCAAGTTTATTTCCGGTTAATACATTAAGGAACCCTTATTGTACATGACCAGTAAGATCATGGACTTAAATCACTTAGTGTAATGTCAACTGAAAGCATAAATTACGTGGGGCATTTTCTTTATGAAGCCATGTTACCTTTTTTTTTTTGTTTTTTTTTGTCACTGGCACTAATACCATAATGGAATCATTTTTAGTGATCACGGTGAATACGATATTAATTTCTTTTATAGTGACCACCCTATATTTGTTGTTCTTGATTCAACAAGATGACGTTATGATTTCAAATTTCATGCCAACATTTGCAACAGGTCAAAAAGAGGCTATAGTTAAAAATCTATCTCTAGAAAACCAGTGATAGAAGTGAGGGGGGAGTGAAGGGATGTCCAGAAGTTGGTAACAAGTGTACCCCCCCCCCCCCCCCTACTTTTTAATGAATATTCTGCGACTTAGTTTTAGTTTTTTTACTTAGAAGTAAGAGATAAAGTGAAGTAATAACTCAACATTATATATATATAACTGTTTATTTAGATTTAAAAGTGCTTCTAAATGTGCATTCTTTCATGAAATTAAATTAATAGATATCTCTAAAATTTTATTTTTGTCTTTATATGACACAAGAATAGAGATTTAACTTCAAAGGAAGTGTATCCAAAGTTAAAAATTGACCAAGCGTAACAGTATTTGACAGTAAAAATACTTATATCTTTATACAAAGTAGCATAATACATTTTTTAAATAGTATGATATATACCATAGATATATTTTTTTGTTATTTTTTTTACATTTAAAAACTTTAAATCACATTTTCTCAATGTCACTACATTTAAAGGTTAATGTTATTTTTCTGTAGTAGTTTTTAGACG
This sequence comes from Linyphia triangularis, assembly GCA_963978545.1. Classification (NCBI taxonomy): domain Eukaryota; kingdom Metazoa; phylum Arthropoda; class Arachnida; order Araneae; family Linyphiidae; genus Linyphia; species Linyphia triangularis. The sequence goes on from OZ021731.1 coordinate 82,711,171, forward strand.
GATTAAGTGTTTTTCAAAGTAGGGGGATAGATTTCAGTGGTTTTAGAAGTGAGGGGACGCTTGGGTATTTTCTTGAAAAGTGAGGCAACTCGTCACCTCACGTCTATCCACACTTCTAGCACTGTAGAAACCCAAGACCTGTTTTCGAATTCAAATTAATGTTTGTTGTTAATCTTATGTTGTTATATACAGTGTTGCAGGAGGAACCGTTGGTAAAGGCCACCCCACCTCCTGATGACGATGACGAGGGAGCAGAACCCCCCATTCCACAATGGGCCATCGCATGTATCGTCATCGGCGCCGCGTCACTTATCTTCATCGTCCTTTTTGCAGCAGTCACGGTGAGAACTATAGAAAAAAAAAGCATTCAATTCCTTATGATTTTTTTTTTCTGTCCAGTGAAATCAACTTTAAAGTGTATTAAGTATTCTATTTCACTTACTGATTTTTTGTACTGGAGAATGTATTGTGTATGTCCCTTGGGCTGTAAAAATGGGTTTTGGTTGATTATAATTTAATATGAAGTGTGGTTGCACAATTTATAAATTACCCATGAAATGCAATTCCGGCTGAAAATTATTCATAGTATACATATTAATACCTTACATTTCACTAAGTATACAGGGTGTAACAAAAAGAATTACTCGCCTTCTTAACAGACTGCTTTCGTTGCAGTTTTTAGTAATTTTCCGTGCGATTCCCTAAAACTTTAGGCCATGCTACACCAGCGACTCCCATTTACGAGATCTTCGTTGTAACATAAATATAACGATTTAAAATCAGATTATTCTCTTTGAAGAACCCTGCACTATGGTAAATATTCGAAATTGAAAATGAAATAAAATATTTAAAAAATATGCTACAATTCTTAACTTTCAACTGTCCCCAAAATATTCAAGTAAAGACACAAAACTGCTTGAAATAACCTACTTTTAATGCACAAGTAGTTTTACGAAAAAAACGTATAACTCTTTGAGTATTTATGAAGGGTCGCATTTTTCCAAAGCACTATTAATCAGAAATTACAGATGAAGTCTTAAAAAAATCTATTCGTTAATATTTTGATCAATACGTTAAATTTTCTAAACTATAATCATTTTTAGACCTTTGTCAAAAATTAAGAACTCAATTAAAAAAAAAAAAAAAGCAATCATCTTCTCAAATACTACCAAATGTTATTTCTTCTGATTAAAATTCTTTAAGAAAATCTTAAAAAAAATTCAATTCATGTGAAAAAAAAGAAAAGAGTTTACCCTTTTGCAAGGTCTCTAAGTCTTACAGATATTAAAAACTGTGTAATCCTCTTACACGCGATCAATAACTGCATTTGTTAATAATATAAGCCACTTGGTCATTGACTTCCATAAAGAAAGTATAAAACCATCCGTTTAGTTTATCTATGCGTCAAGTAAATCTTGGAAGCATCTACGGTTGGATTAAATTCCTTCACAAGACTTCTTCTTGCTTCCTCTTTTTATCAAGTCCTATGGGGACTAAGGCACATCTGCTATTTTTCAAGCATTTTGTACCAACACCTTTACCCGAAGGTCGGTAGTACCTTCAGTACTGCACAGGAAGTTAGCACACACTTGCTCGTGTGAGGAAGTGCACCTATAACCACCGAAGAGTTCATTTCTACCTCTTTTCGGTAGCTACCCGATAGATGGCAGCACTACCGACCGTATGTGGTACTTCTTAATTTAGAGGCAATACCAAGCAGAAGATTCCAGCAGAAGACTTCGCTATGCCACCCTTCCCCCCCCCCCCCAGAGGTACTGATTTGTATGGGAACTTGGAGGACTTATCGACCACGAGTGATTTAACGTGTACTAGCCACCATTAGCGAACACGGCGGTCTGTAGTCTGTAGTCTGTCCTGGGCCTTGAACTCGCCACCATCAGGATGGTGAGCACAAAGCCAGGATCTAGCAAGACTTACGAGACTTACTAAAGGGTGGCCAGCGTATAAAAGGTTTGATGATTTTCAAAACATAGGTTTGGGATCGGATAATTCAGAGTTACGTTTCACAACCTGAAACGTGTTTAATCTAAGGTCCCTATTACGATAGCCTCCCTGTATCTGTCATGTATATTTTTTGTGACGATAAATGTGGTGTTTTTTTTTTAACAGCTGTATGGTCGTCACCACATGCGTCGTCGCTACAGCAACAAGCTGAGCGAGGAAGGAGAGCGCTCGTCTGGAGAGTGGGAGAGCAAGATGGCGGCTGCATACGAGAACATGGCGGCCGACACGCTCTACGATGCCGACGAAAACACCTACAAGAAGGTGAGCAGCACAAACTGTGGACGACATCCAGAATAAGCGCAACAGCGTCCTGCTTTGGAAAAATGTCAATGAAAGTTATTATAAGGGACATGGGACACTTTTTCCAAAATTCATTAGTTTTGCTTAGAATTAAATAAAATTTGGCACTAACATAGATTTGATTTATAGACAACAATAAAATTTGAGGATATAATATAAAATACATAGTAAATTATTGAGAAAAATGCATTAAAAAAATACGATTTTTTTTTTTTTTTTTTTTTTTTTTTTTTAACCTTTTTCAAAATGTTAGTCGTTGCACAACATTTTAACGAGCATATGGCAGAAAAATTCGAAGTTATTTATCAATATATTATAAATATTTCCACATATGCTTTCAACTTTAGGTTCTATAGTTTAACAGAAATAAAATGTCAAACTTGGCGCTAGTGATTTTTCAATGAAAAATGCACATTTCAAATTAACAACATGAAAAAAATTAAAAATGTATGTGACATAAAAAAAAGCAAGCGCTTATCTCTTTATAATACATAAAAAATGTATAACAAAATTAGGTGAATTTATCAAAAAAAGAATCGCAGGGAGCTTTTCGAAAATACGTAAAGTGTGAGGAAAGCGAAGTTGAGAAAAATGCATTTTTAACTTTTGCCAACAAGTGTGCAATAATTTAAAATAGTTAAATAAAATAAAGATTTTTCCCACTTAAAAATCATCGGATTTCAAAAATTCACACGCGAAATTAAAGTTAGTGACGTCAGCAATTTTTATAGATCGTAAACAAAAAACGTCATTTTCGGAGATATTTTTGTAGTTTCAGTGTCCACTTAACATCAAATTTTTCTATCGTTACCCTACTGCTTACATGACTGGAAGGAATCTGTTTTGAGATAGATGAGAGCTCATTTAAAAAACAAATAGTAAATTTCATAATCCATAGTGCTTTCCAATTAGGCTTAATGTGATTCGCGGAATAATGTGTTAGGCAAGTTTCAAATGTAAATTATACGACATTGTAAAATAGTACCATGGTGGCACAGTGGTATTGGTCAATGTCAGAAACAGGGGTTCTGGGAAGATTGGGTAATTCATGCTAAAAGTCGAGTATCATTCTAAAATGCATGATTTAAAAAAAAAAAAAAAAAAAAACATGTCAAAACCATCACAAAACATATTTTTGCCCCTTCTTTCATTTCTTATAATACTAAATTTCAATTTTAAGACTTAGCATAAACATTTCAAAACTTCCAGTATATTTTCCCCAAATTGGGGGCGATTGGCCAAGATTCGTAGCAACTGCCCGTCTGCAATGGTCTACATATGGATTGGTCACTGTTGAGCAATAATGTCCAGTGCTCCACTCCAGCATTTGTGCCACTAGAGTAGAGGTGAAAAATTTATTTTGATCAGACTAATTTAAGGGCAGAAAGTTAGTTTAGTTTCTTTGACAGTTTAAGAACTTATATTTACCACTGTAGCGTTTTGGTGGTTGATAAGGAATTTTACATGAAGTAGAGAGGTAGAGGACTTTTATAGTTAGTATATATCGCCATTACCTCGATTGACTAGAGAGATAAAGTGTAAGGTCCCTTAAAAAAGTTTAAGGTAAGGTGATAAGGCTTTTATTATAAGAGTTCCTACATTAATATATCACCAGTAGCACAAGTCCGCTGGCCAGTATCAACACTCGACACTGGCCTATCCAAACCATCGATATAGATAAACAACTGGATAGACTGCTTAATGCTGGGAAAATGAAGCCGTTGCCAGATGCAATTGGTGGGATAAAAAATATGGAATGCCGAGGATTGAAAATAAAATTTTGGGTTGTACACAGCAGAAATGTCAATAGTAGACCTTAATTAGGAATAATGTGCAAAAAAATATATACTCTATAACACTTTACAAGGTTTTTTGCATTCCCATCCAACTATAAAAGTGAACTGTGATTGGTTAATCATCCCACCAGCTTCGCAATCCCCGGCGCGTTTTTCTCTTTGCATTGACAATGAAGCAGTCTATCCAGTTGTTTATCTATATCGATGATCCAAACAAGAATCTGGGCTAATCTCGTCCAGTAGTGGGTAAAATATACTGGAACTTTTAAAATGTTGATGCAGAGTTTTAAATTTGGAATATAGTGTAAGAATGGACGGATGGGTAAAAAAAATATGTTTTGTGATGGTTTTGACATGTTTATTTTTTTTAAAAATTGGGTATTTTGGAACGATGCTCGAATGATGACCTGGCCAATCTTTCCATAATCCCTGATTCTGACAATGGCCAATAGATAAAAGCACGGCGAGTAAACACGGCGGACAAAATCTCATAATTATTTAGCCTTTTGGAACTCTGGCAAAATATTACAATTATTTAGCCGTTCAGAAATCTGGCAAAATATTACAATTATTTAGCCTTTCGGAAATTTGGCAAAATATTATAATTATTTAGCCTTTCAGAAATCTGGCAAAATATTACAATTATTTAGCCTTTCGGAACTCTGGCAAAATATTACAATTATTTAGCCTTTCGGAAATTTGGCAAAATATTACAATTATTTAGCCTTTCGGAAATTTGGCAAAATATTACAATTATTTAGCCTTTCGGAAATTTGGCAAAATATTATAATTATTTAGCCTTTCAGAAATCTGGCAAAATTGCACAATATAATACGTAATTCTAATACAACTTCAGATTGTATTTCAACTTCACTAAACTTAGTCCTTTGGAAATAAAAACTTACATATATACCAGAAATATGCATCATAATCGTGCTTCACAAGTGTATTTTCATTTTAAGAAATTATTTTGAAAGCATTTTTACGCATACCAATCGCAACTTAATATGCAAAAAAAAAAAAGGTCCTACAATTTCGTTTGTTTGAATGTTTGAAATATCGAGTGTTTATAGGAAATAGACGAAACCTCAAACTAAATTATTCACAAACATCTATTTTATTTAAGCGCGTATATAGATTCATTTTTTTTCTCTTAAGGACATAAAATGTTCCCATTTATTAATGTTTCATATATCAAAATATTATATTTATAAAAAAACAGAAACAGTTCGGATTTTTTCGATGAACGAAATTCAGTTAGTTTGCTTTTAGAGTAAGAATTTTTGAGCTTTCATCTAGATGCCTTTGGGAATTGGAATTTCTTGAGAATAATAAAATAAAACGAAGTACTGAACGCCGTCTCATTAATCCTCCTGCTCTTTGTATTCAGCAGTACTTTTTTTGGAGAGACAAATTTGATCATGTTCGAGATCTTTTTGGAGTTAATAAATCTTAAAAATGGGCAATCGCAAAAATGCTTCCGGAAAGAAAAAAAAAAGTTCAAAAATTCGAATTGAATACAAAAAGATTTTCATATTACTTGTTGTGACATTGTTTTGAATAATATTATCTGCTTGTAATTCTACGAAACATAAATATATTCACTCGCATACAATTTTTTTTCATGCAGTCTTACATCTTGGACTAAGGTTTGTAAGTATTTCTGAAATGTTATCTTTATCTTATTTTTCATTTTAAATAATAGCTTTCTTACAACTCTTATGTATTTAAATTGATTTAGCTGACTGTAGAACTTTGGAATTACTATTGGCATAATACATATCTAAATCATAGTTTCATTTAAATGCAAAAGTAACAAATTTGTGTGAAAAAAACATTTTCATTTCTATCAAATGCATTAAAAACAAGTTTAATAATTTGAAAAAGGTCTTTATTATATTATTGTTCAGTATAACATTGAGTGTGTTTGGTAAAAATAATTGTAGTCTTAAGTTCATATGGAACTAGAGGTGTGGAACAGCCCACAACTTTCAATTACACTATAATATCGGTCATTGCATTAAAATGTATATTGTTATTTACCGTTTTCATATTCACACTCATTTAAATAAAAATGGCCAGTTTGGCGATATATTTGGCAATAATTTTTATCTGGCAAAAAAAAAAAAAAAAAAAGATTGCAAAATTGGAGATGTTATTCGATAGACATTACATTGCCCGTTCTTGAGCGTGAAACAGAACAAAATCAATCGTTGATGGGCAATGCCCAAGGGCAGAAAGCTCTGTGTTAAAAGCACTCTTTTTTCAACTTTTTCCGCTTTTTCCACATTTCTACTGGAATTTTGAAGATGGGGACGATTAGAACACATTAAGAGGTATTAGCACAAAGATTTTTATCAATATCGTTGTAGCCGGTTTTTAGCAATTCCTGAAAAACATGTTTTTTTTTTATTTTTCATGATTTAAACCTTTTGAGCATGCGTGATTTTAACGAAAACCTTAATGGTAGGTCCCATGGCCACCACCAATCCGCACACAAAATTTGAACATCGTAGGTCAACTTGTTCGGGAATTATACTGACCACGTACGTACAGAAATAGACAATTTTTTCTAGACCACTTTTTTGAATTCAGGATATTCCAAAACGTGGAGAAATGCAAAGGAATCAATTTTTTTTTGTTACCGAATGCTATACTTTCATTACCCTATATAAACATAACGGTAATTGAAATTAAAAAAAAAGCCTTAGGATTTATTGAGTCACAAATATGACAAAGTCCCGAGTAAAATGCATTTGAATATCACCACAAATTACATACGAATATAAAACTGATAGATGAATAAAAATGCAAAAATGAACGCGATCAAAAGACTGTAGAGTTTTGATAATTTTGTACATGTGTGCATCAATAGACTTAAAACTGTTTTCTGCATTAAAACCAAAATCACAATTTTGAAGAGACCAAACGGTATAGTGGTTAGCATGCTAGCTTCTAGACCGCGAGGTTGCGGGTTCCGAGTCCCGTGTTAGGCATGGGTATTTGTTAATGTATGTTAGCTTGTCTATTGACGAATGTTTCGGCGCATTATAGCCCTCGTGTTGCTGACGGTGCCAGATAATCTGAAAACAACCAACCACAATTTTGAAACTTGCAGCTCGAACAAGACAGCCATCATGTGGACGGGAATTTCGGAGATAGAGATGTTTAGAACAGCTTAAGAGGCATTAGCTTAGCATTAAAATAGCCTTCCGATCAAAATCGTATTTTTTTTAGAAATTACTGGGGGGAAAATGATTTTTTCAAATGCAAAATAAAAAAATTAAAAAAAAAAATCGAAATTTTTGTTGGACCGAAAACAATACTTTCCTTACTCTTTGTGCCGACCAAACGGTATAGTGGTTAGCGTGCTAGCTTCTAGACCGCGAGGTTGCGGGTTCGAGTCCCGTGTAAGGCATGGGTATTTGTAAATGTATGTTGGCTTGTCTAATGACGAATGTTTCGGCGCATTATAGCCCCTCGTGTTGCTGACGGCGGCTGATAATCTGAAAACAACCAACCGTTACTCTTTGTTAACGTATGGATAATTGAAAGTCATACATATGTACAAACTTTAAGAGCCAATATTTCAAAAGTTGCTTTATGATTTATACCTCTTTCAATCACTTATGGTCCGAGAGGCTACTGCAAGTTTAAGTACCTCATTGAATATCATTCTGAATTTTGTTATATAATGTAGAAAAATGTCAGTGGATCACACACATGAAGCCACTGGTCTGCCGGGCAAAAATAGCCGAAAGTCAACTTTGAACGAGTTGAACTATATCTGATTGCTCAAATACGTCATAACTTGCCGAATAACGAACTTTCTTCTTCTTTTTTTTTTTCTTTTTTTTTTTATTTTATTTATTTATTTTTTATTTACAGTAGCCCAATGCTTTTTTTTTATTTTCGACTAGGAAACGTGCAGATGATATTTATTCTCTGGTGATAAATACTTCCATCTTTTAAAAGCTAGCCAAATTGGCTGACTTTGAAAAGATGAAAGATCCAAGCAAGATAAACCATTCTTCTTAATGCAACCTTCTTAATTGAAAATTAAAGAGTTGCGGGTTACTAGACATAAATGGATACACTTTGTTTGACAAGTTACGACATATTTTGCAGGAAGGTTGACATGGTTTAAACCAAATGGTTTTTTTTCTCAAAAGAACCAATTGGGTTTTTTAAAGAATAATTTAATTTTGTTTTTATTTATTTATTTACAATTAGAGTTTTCAGATTTTTTGATGTTGTAAATAACTTCTACTTTTAACCCAAAGTTTTCCATTCCAAAGATATCTTTTTCAAAAGGAATTTATTGAAAATGTAACAGTTGTTGAATGATGGTGAATGCAAGAAAACGATGCAAAAAGTTTAATTCTGATACATTGAAGGAAATTTAAATAATTTTTATTGCAAAATTAACTACAGCGAATCTTGAGAGGATATTTTCTTTCTATTTGAAGCTGTACAATTGTTGCTTAATAGACAGGTTTTAGAAAAATTCACTAAATGAAATATCTACATTCTTGTTACTATAACATGATTGAGTGATGTTTTTGCAAAAGAAAAGTTATACAAATACTATAGATAGATCAAGTACTAATCTATTTTTAAATAAATCTTGCATTTAAAGACTACCTATTGAACATTAAGTTTTTACATTAATTTAATAGATATATTAAAATCTATAATTATAAAATTATAGTCCTGCATCTTAAATTTGTTTCTAAAATAAAAGTTTTGTGTTTTAACAACTTATTTTTAAATCTTAAAAATATATTTTTGATCTATTTATCACTATTACTGATGAATCCAAGAGCAATATTCCATGTGTTATGTAGTAAACAATTACCATTGCATTATACTGTATACATTGAAATTAAAAACTAGTATCTCTCAATAAAATTATAAATTATGATTTGAATGTCAACATAAGTAGCAACAATTGTTTATTTACTTAATTTAAATTATTTTCCAGAACGAATATTAATAGTTATTTGAACAATAATTATTCTAGTCAATGTCAAATTTTATTTATAAATATGTATACAAGTAATTAGAAAGGATTTAAAAAACACCCGTTTTAACCCTCCCCCCCCCCCCCCAAAAAAAAACCCCGGTTTATTTGCATTTTTTTTTTTTTTAAAGAAAACCTGGTTTTTTTCCAACCCTGTTTTGCTGTCGTATTTAGTCCAACACCATCAAAGTCGATTTTTGAATAGTTACGGCCATTTTTGATCCAGCAGACCAATGGATTCGTGATCTAATAATATTTCTCTACATTCTATGAAAAAAAAAAAATCAAAATCAGAATGATGTTTGATGATGTACCTAAACTTGCATTCCGCCTCTCAGTCCATTTTCCCTTAAGAAATGTTTATGCATCCTGATCGTTCTTATGTTCATTTCTTTCCAGCACGCGTCGAGCCGAATCGCTACGTTCCACGGCATCCCCTCTCCCCTGCAGCGTGGCGACAGCTGGTCAAGCGCCAGACGGACACCGCGCTGGACATCGCACTTCGACTGACCACCACAACTCTGCATGCACTACTCAGCCACCGCAATTAAACTCGATAACAGAAAAAGAAAACAGTGCTATAGTGAACCCGGCCACACCTGTCCAGTGTTTCCATATGCTATATGTTTAGTCACAGTTCAGATACGGAAATGTTCTCTACCCTCCATGCATCTGTTGCCACCAAATCCCGAAGTTCAGTCGTCTTGTGAGGTGGCTCGTAGCTTAGCGAATTGACCGAATCGTGACGTATACAATCTGGTACAGTCAGTGATATTCCAAAAAAAAAAAAAAAAAAATTAGTTACTTATCATAATGGCTGAATTGCATGATTTGGCTTCGGTCAACAATGAACTATCTTCAGAATGCAAATATTGGTTACGTAGCGTTCTTTTACGTCTGCCAATTCGCGGTTATCGCAAGACGCATTAATAACCAGCTGGCTTAATAATTAGTCAGCTAGTTATCAATGCGTCTTGTTCCTTTCGAAGTGACTAAGCTTCATAATTCGGTCGTAACACAAAGTCTGCCCATTCACGAAATGATCAGCTTCCCGGGTAGCGCAGCGGTATTAGGGGCCTTAGTATTAGCTAATAGGGGAAACAGGGGTTCTGGGAAGATTACCCAGTCCATGCCAAACTCGAGCACCTTTCCAGAATACACGATTTAAAAAAAAAAAATAATAATAATAATAATAATAATAATAATAAACAGGTCAAAACCATCACAAAATCTATTTTTTACCCCGCCATCGTTTCCTAAAGCACTATATTTCAATTTTAAAACTGCATCAACATTTCAAAACTTTCAGTATATTTTACCCAGCACAAGGCGAGATTGGCCAATATCCGTAGCAACGGCCCACATATCGGAATTGGCCAGCGTATTTGTGCTACTAGGGTTATAATAAATTCTTCTTGACTCTTTGAGAGGTTAAGTTTCATAATTTGGCAGTAACATAATATCCACACATCGCAGAACGATGGTTTTAATTTGGTCGCTGTATGTCACTTTGCGATTTGGTTCAACTTCGGAATTTGGTCGTAACACATACAACCCTTTCGTAAAACTGTTCACTCCTATAAAATTGATGCTATTTTCCTTTAGGTTTTCTTTATGTACTAAAAACTTTCAATCATTAATTTGGCGCGATCCTTGATATTAAATATTAGAGAGTGGCCACAAAACCTAGAAATCAGGGAAATTTTTTAAATTTCACAAAAATTGGGGAAATTTTCTTTTTTCCTGGAGATACGTTCCGAAGAATTGCGATGGTAATCGTCAGAAGTTTAATCTTACCGAAAAATTTAAACTTTTCATACCGCCAAAACTATTTAAAAAAAAAAAAACTGGAATGTTATCTCTTAGGCCTACATGTTCACACATCTGGAAAAGTTGGGAAAATTTGAAATAAAAGTGCTTTAAAATAAGGGAATTTTTTAGAAATCTATCAAGGAAATCGGGAAACTTTTTTTCCCTAAATTTTGTGGTCACCCTGTTTATATTCCAAGAATATGTATATATTAATATGCAAAACACTACAGCAAGTTAAATTTAATGCATATTTTAATTGGTTTTTAGCTTTATGTAATTTTCCACAAGTTAAAATATAGCAGCTGGAATCACTGGGGTGGGGTTAGCCCATTCACAAAGCATTGAGTATTTGTATTTTGTAAATAGCTAGTTGTAGGATTTATCACAATCCTCCAATTTCGATGCATGTGTTCTATTTAATATTTGGTAGTAGTGCCATTTCTTTCTTATATTCTTCTTATTTTTAATTATTTTTTTTTTCACTTCGTGATGATGTTACTACTTTGAATTGAATGAAATATGATGTTACTACTTTGAATTGATTGAAATATGATGTTACTGCTTTGAATTGAATGAAATATAAAATATGTATTTTGGTAAAGAGGTGCCGAGCCAAAAAAAAAATAATAATAATAATATTAATAATTTTATCTCAAAATAGAAATGTTTAAATTAGTTAAAACTTTCACGATTGGATATAGTTTAAAAATTTGTCTTATTTAATTTTGGCTATTTTTCCCGAAGTATTTACTTTTGTTACATTCTGTGAGTCAATTTTTTTTTTTTTTTTTTTTAAATACTTTAAAATTATTCAAATGAAGGCGGCCACTTCCCTTTTCGAAAATTTGAAAGCTGACCTTAAATTGGGTCCATGTATATCAAAACATCTCATTTTAAACATCGTAGGGATATTAAACATTTTTATATCATATCCGTGTTTATTAAGAATGAGAAAAATGCATTCCATATAAGGATATGAACTTATTTTTGTTACACTTATGATTAATAAATTTTAAAAAGCGGTAAATTATGACATTACAAGGAAGTGGCTGTCATTTTCTAGTCATTGCGAATCATAATTATGTATATTTAGTGTCATTTGTAAAAGGAGTGAATCTATTCATTTTATTTTGTTTCTTTGTACATTCCCTTTATTTAATTATTCAGAACGTGTTGTAAGGTTTAGCCGTACATGTAAAGGCCTAGCAGGTGGTACTGTTAGATTGGACAGTACTTATTCTTTGGCTTAGCAGCACTTGTAAAGCTAAACAAGACGTACCGTAAGCTTAACAGGCTTTATTGTAGATGTTATTTCACATGAGACAGTCATCTTAGACTATGGCAACGCAATTTTAATGTTTTGAAACAAGTCTATTGACTTAAAGTAAATGTTATGGAAGTTCAATGATATATAAACACTTCTAAAGTACTTTTTAAAAATGAAAAGTGTATTATACCCATTTTAACTGATTTGTATTTTTGAAATTAGCCGACTGAATCACTTTATAAAATAAGTGCAGTTTTTAAAGTTATTTAGGCAATATTAATGCCGTAAGCTAGCGAATTTTATTTTTTTTCCCGCTATTGACTTTCATTATTAATAAATTAACGAAAGAACCGTTTCTTAAATTTGGTAATTAATTTAGGAAATTAGGAATTAGGAAATTATTTTTATTAGTTATAGTTGATACGTGTTAAAAATTGAAATGTGTTCATCCAAAAAAGGTTAATTATTTTGTACAGTTCTAGAAGTTTATTGCGGAAATAGAGTTAGGAAATTGATTGCACATTATGCATAGATTATTTCATACGTTAAGTAAAAGTCCTAAGTTATAACAATACATTATAAATTACAGTATAATATACGTAATTTATTTTATTGGAAAATAGACTGTTAAAAATATTATTTCAATGGAAAGGTTAAGTACTCAAAGGTTAAAAATGTTATTGGAGGCTATTTTAACGTGTGCTATTTTTGCCCACACTCGAAGGTGCTAGAAAAAAAAATACTACTGTACAAATTGTGAATTTTAAAACTTTGAAAGAAAAAAAAATATCTTAATATACTTATAGTATCTCCTCCGCTGCATTTTAACTCGATTCTACACTTAGAATTGCCTTAAAATAGATTAGTTTAAATCACCGAAATCTATTTTTGGGAGAACAGCTTATACACTTTGAATACTAATTTGAATTTATTCCAAGACAGCCTTATTTTATGTTGATTAGGAAAACTACTCATTTATACTAATTACGGAAACTGCCCTTTTAAGCGAAACTGCCCCCTTATTGCTTATTAGAGAAACTTATTTAGCACTGTAATTGGTAGAAATTGCAATTTATATTATTTAGAAAACTGTATGACTATTGAGGTCATTAATTGTTTTCCTTATTAAAATGATTTCTCTTTATCGTATATATATATATTTAGAAAATTACATAGTTATACTAATAAGAATAATAAATTCGTTATGCTAAATTGGTTAAGATCTTTTTATGTTAAATTAAAAACAAAATAACTAGCATAATATGAGCCGTAACTTAGTTTTGAATTTCGTTTTTTTTTTTTTTAAATGACCTAATCTTTCTACTATTGTATCCCTTCACAAAGTAATATACAAAAAAAAACCTTAAAACTATTGTAACTATACTAAACTTCAACTTAACTAGACATCACTTAGACGGTAGATCGTTACAGTGCTCATAGGTATTTAATCCATTTTGTCGGAGTGAAGATATAATTCTCGCCAAACCTTACAGCCTTTTGTTCTCTATAGGGTTGTGGTTTGGCGAACATTATGCTTTCACGCCGCCAAAATGGATTAAATACCTATGAGCACTGTGACGATCTAACGTTTAAGTGATGTCTAGTTAAGTTGAAGTTTAGTATAACTTATTTTCACACAACTTAATTCACTATTAACGTAAAAGAAATACTCGTGACTTGATACGAATTAGTAAAACGTGGCTTTTTAAAAATAGTTTTGAACTATTCTCAAATCTAGATTAGGGGTTAATTTCTTAAAATATCCCCTAAACACAATTATTAGTATCCTTTTGAATAACTTTTCTAATAAACGGTGCACGTACGCTTCGCAAACAGTGGCTCAACAAAGGCATATTTCTTTCCCATTATTTTAATGCCAAGGGATGTGTCTTTTATATGATAAATTTTAATGAAGAAAAAGAAATCGAGTTGTAGTTAACTGAATCCTATATTCGCAACCTACAGAAACGCAAATAAAATCTGTTTCGTGACATTCTTTGGCTATCGATTATTTTGCTTATTATTTATCACCGTCTAACAGATCTAAAGTTACTTACCAATTTCTAATTAAACAGAAATGGTCACCCTGTACACGTCCAATCTCTGCAATTTCGATAAAACAGGTAGGTCATAATATAACTGACGCTGTTTTTATAACAGCTTCAGTTATATTATCACCTACCTGTCTTATCGAAATTTTATTGAAATTACAGGGATTGGATATGTATAGGGTGACCATTTATGTGTAGTCTCATTTTTAAATATTTTTTTAATTTTATTTTTTTATTTTTTTTTCCGTCTTTAAGGAAATATAAATAGTTAAAAAATATATACAACGCTCAATACAGTTAAAACTCAGCTATTAAAGTTAACTCTCATGTAAGCTCTTAACCCTTTATGTACTGACGAGACTTCTTATGGTATTGTGTTAATTTTCGAGACCCACTGGAACTTTAAAATCAACTTCTATAAAGTTCATCCATCAATTGCTGTGTAGCAACACAAGCTAATTTCTTTTTAATTCAAACACATGGACGATTTTCAATCTTCTAAGAATCCATCTTGTTCTTGAGTAGTCTAACATATTTGTCTCTAGAAAAATTCCAAAGAGAAATAAGCTCGTGCTGCCATCCAACAAACGAAGAAAATTTATGGATTTATAAGTCATGTCAGTAACTAAAGAGTCAAAAGTGCCACATATATATCTAGTAGTGAAAATACATACCATTTTTTTTTATCAGTAATGTTCCCATTGTATAAATAGTATGTATTCATTAGAAAAGATTGTATGAATGACTCTAAAGAGTTACAGTTTTATTAAGGTTGCTATTGAACCTTCTAAATCCCCAAAGAAGCTAGCATTCAAGATTACAATTCCGTCTTAGCAATACACTACTAAAGACCTATCTCCTTTTAAGGTTTTAGCATCGATGAGTAAAAACACGCGATGGCATTTCTGACGGACATTCACTCAAAAGTCTAGCTGCATACATTGTAATACTATTTTTTAGTTTCGCATCACTTCTAGGGATGCACCTGAACGAGCTCTCTATTGTGCATTTACTATAGAAAAGAAATAATGATGCTATAAGGTTTGGCAAGTTTTTTCAATTTTGTCGCCAAACATTATTTTAGCAGCAGCCTAAATCCTCAAAGAAGGCATTTGAAACTTGGCGCGAAAATTATCGCATGTTTATGACCAACCGTTAACGTCGCCAAGAACTTAACTAGTTTGTTCTGAATAAGGATGTATCATCACGTGCAAGAAAATATTGCTGTTTAGCATGTATCATCGAAAAACTATGATACTGGAAGGTTTTGCTTGGGCATTGAGCGTTTTCTACAGAATAAAGTGTAGCTTGTTGTAATGTTGCCTTGTCGATTGGACAAGAAAGTTCTATTACCTATAATATATTAATCTACATCAACTCCTGTACATAATATTACTTATTTAAAAACTTATTGAAGAGCCTCTTGTGATAATGTGGCTGTAATTTTTGTTTTTTGTTTTAATAAAGTTTGCACTACTAGTTTCCAAACCTGTTTTGTGTCATTTTTTTTCTTTTTCGTACGACTGTTTTTACTTTTTATCAGTTCCTGTTTCTAGAAGCTGAAGATAAAACGCTTTTAATGACTAATTATTACTTTCAATTACCCATATGTATACATAGGGTAATGAAAGTGTAGCATTCTGTCAAAAAAGAAATTTCGATTTTTTTTTTTTTTTTTTTTGCCTTTCTTCACATTTTGGAACATACTGATTTCAAAAAAGTAATCTAGAAAAAAATTCTGTGTGTACGTGTTCAGCATAACTCCCTAACAAATTAACCTTCTAGGTTCAAATTTGGTTTATGGTTTGGTTAAGGTTTTCGTCAAAATCGCCCCATGAGCATAAGGTAGCTGCCATTGAAAAAAACATGCTTTTCTGTAATTGCTGAAAAACGGCTCTAACGATTTTGTTCAAAATCTCTGTGGAAATGCCTCTTAAGGAGTTCAAAACATCCCCACCTCCGAAACTCCCGTAAAAATGCTTTAATGGAGTCAAAAGTTGAAAAACAAATGCTTTTACTCAGAGTTCTCTTTAGCATACCTCCTCAACGATAATTTTTTCTCCTCTCCTCAGTTTCACTTATAAGAAACGATAATATTCGAATTATTGAAAAGTATATCGCCAGAATCATCTATTTGGCAATTTTTTTTTTTTTTTTTTTTTTTTTTTTTTTTTTTAAAGAACCATACAAGAATTATGGTAAAAAAAATATCGCCTAACTGGCCATTTTTCTAAATGAATGATGAAAATATGAAAACGGTAAATGACACAAACTGATATCAGTATTATAGTGTAATTGAAAATTGTGCGATGCTCCACACCCCTAGTTTTTGAATAGTAGAATGTCTCAAAATTACATCAGTAGTATATACATATTTTGTTTACATTTTCTAGAAGCCTCTTTCTCAATGCCGACAAATTAAGGAGAGATCCTGGACAGCAATATACGTCGTGCCTTTATTTAAAATTCAATATTTTTAATTAATTTTTTGACAAATAGTTAACAGTAGAATATTTGTTTTGAATATTACATTGATAATTTTTATTTTGTTTTATATAATCTTTATTTAATAAGTGTATATTTGAGATTTGGAATTTTAAAATTATTATACGGCAACTTATGGTTAGGTGCTCTTTTCTGAAATTTTATTTAATATTTTAATATATATTTTCCCCGTGATAATGATATCACTCGAGATTTATCTAGTAAGGATAAAATATTTCTTAAATTAGGACAAATAAATGTCTTATGTGTGTGATATTTTATGTTGGGGAAAAATGACAATTTTTATATACGCAAAATACATTATTTTTGTAAATAAATAGAGAGATAATTTTAATGGTATACTAGATAAAAAAAAAAGTTTCAAATACAAGGAAAGTCTCAAATACATAAAGTATACATACAGTTAAATAAAATTATCAGATTAATAATCATAACAAATACGTTAAAAAATAATTAAAAATACTGCATTTTAAAATAATTTAGAGCACTTTTACGTAGAATGAAAATAAGACTAATTTGGTTGTCCAAGACCCTTTTGTCTCCCCTTAAGAAATTTTCATTATATTAGAAGTAGTGGGAAAATTTGGACTCATTTTTCAAATTTAATGCTTTTACTTTTAGTTTTTAAGCAGTAGTGTTCAAAATCATGAATGTGCATCAGTAAGTTTCTTTCCTATTCAATTTGATCCTTGAAATTGTTTTTGAATATATAAAACTAGCTAAATACCCGTGCTTCGCTATGAAATTTTAACATGTGCAATATTTAAGCTAGCTGTGAGACCTCGCGTTCCGGAAATCTGTCATTCGTGTATAAGACACAGTTTTGAGGCGCTCCGCTCGCAGGAAGGTTCATCGCTAGACAAAATCGAGCTCGCTTCGTTCGCTGAAAAGCTCATGGACACATAAACACAGACTGATTTCACTGTTTAAAAGGTTCATTGCTATGCAAGCATAGGCTAGCTTCGCTTGCTGAAAGGTTCGCTTGCTCATTGTTACGTAAAGCCTTAATATTGAAATCCTCTCTCTTGTCAAGAAAAAAAAAATTCCCCTTTAATACAATAATACAACACCCCTTTGAGAATATTTTAACACGTGTTTGTGGAAAGCAAAATTAGAAGGCCAAAACTACTTGTGTTGAAAATTTTAGAGCTGTAGCCCTATTAGAAATCGTTTTGTAAAATATTAATTAATTATAAAAATTAATTAAAAAAGAACAAAATAAAAATTTAAAATTCTGTTTTTTAAAAGTCCAATTAAAAGTCAAAAACTACTTATTTTGAAAATTTCAGAGCTGTAGCCCTATTAGATATCGTTTTGTAACATATTTATTAATTAATTAAAAAAATAATTAAAACATAACTAATTAAAATTTTAACATTCTGTTTGTGATGTATACAATAAGAAGGCCAAAACTTTTTATGCTGAAAATTTCAGAGCTCTACTCCAATTTTAAGTAGTTTTCTATAGATCCACAGAGCCACAGACAGACAGACACACAGCTTGCTTTATTGTTAGAGATAAAAATATTGATGTAATTTAATGGGAAAGTATAAACTATATCAATTTTGCTTGTAATATTCAGTTTCAATGTTCATCAAAACATAATTCCATTCCGCATGTCTCATTTACATCTCTGAATAGGAAAAAAAGAATATGTGTTGAGTGCGAAAGAAAGACTTTTTTAAATTCTTTGTATAAACTTCACTTAAGTCGATGGGAAACAAATCTGCGGATGTCTAATTATATCCCCCTTGCCGTCATTCAATCGGGCTGAAACTTGACAGATAGGTTAAATATCGATGACAATGCTTTCTATCAAATTTTGGGGTTGTTACTGTAACTAAATGGTCGGTTTTACTGAATACAGTCATCCAATCGCGCTTTGGCTAGCATTTAAGCTTGGCGTCCACTATCGCTAAGCAGATCAGAGCGGAGTGGACTAGAGCCAATTACAAGGTTGCCAATGTCTACTATAGCACGAGCCTCGAGCTACAGTTGACAGCCTAGTAATTGGCTTTAATCCACTCCGCTCTGATCTGCTCTGCTCTGCTTAGCGATAGTGGACGCCAAGCTTTAACTGACCATAATTGAAACTATAGCCGATTGCCAATTTTTTTTTAATAAATAATAAAATTACTTTAAATCGAATAAATCAGTGATTTTTGGATGTGAGATTCACGTTCATTTTTAATAAATTAATTTTGAAACGTAGTTTATCGCCCGCTGACAGAAATGTTTTAATGAATATAATTAGGGGTGTGGAACATTGCACAACTTTTAATTACACTATATAATATTGGTCATTGCAGGAAAATTTGACATGGTGTTACCATTTTTTATTTTCTCTCATTTCAATAAAAAGGCCAGCTTGGCGATATTTTTGGCAATAATTTTTTTCACATAAGAAGGAAGGGAAAAAAAAAAAAAAAAAAAAAAAAAAAAAAAAATGGGGAATTTATTCGATACATTGTCCTTGCTTGCCCACGAAACGCAAGAAAAAAAAATCAATCGTTGATGTACGATGCTCAAGGGCTCTGTGTTAAAAGCACTCGTTTTTCAACTTTTTACGGTTTATCACATTTTTATGGAAATTTCGGAGGTGGGAATATTTAGAACACTTTCAGAGGCATTACCACAGCGATTTTAATCAAAATCGCTAGAGCCGTTTTTTTAGCAGTCATTAAAAAAATCACGATTTTTTTCAATGGCAGCTACCTTATACGCCTGCGCGATTTTGACGAAAACCTTAATGGTACATCTTTGTGCCACCACCAAACCATAAACCAAATTTGAACACTGATGATCAATTTGTTCAGGAGCTATGCTGACCACGTTACACACAGACGTTTTTTCTAGATCACTTTTTTGAAATCAGAATGTTCCAGAACGTGGAGAAATACAAAAAGAATCAACAACAAAAAAAGTTTTTGAACGAATACTATACTTTAAGTACCCTAAGTATACATATGGGTAATTGAAAGTACAAATTGATAATCCATATAAAGGATTTTTTAAAAAGATTTTTATGGGTTAACAAAGAATCCGCATATTGCTCGGATTTTTAATTAAAAAAAAAAGAATATTGTATGAGTTACCTTGATCAATGTCGCACTCACTGCCTTACTCTGTAACGCTGTAAGTTAAATTTTGAACGATCATTGTTGAAACTCTTTATTATTACCAAAATTGTCTTAATCAGAAAAATAAAAGACAATTGCACAAGAGAAATCATAGAATTATTTTGGAGTGCGGTCCAGTCAATTCAACGATGCGTTGCGTAGTAACACTATAAGTGAAAGAATTTTAGCCAATCATAGTTGGAACACATTATCAGATTAATTAAAAGATATTTAGACGTGAATTCATGTTAGTTTCAATAAATAAATTTTGAAACTTATTTTACCGCACATTTCGCTTTTGGAGATGTTTTTATTATTTAAATTTGATGCGAAAACCAAGCACACGCTGACAACATAGTCGACGCTATGTTAATGAATAGGAAGATAATCGAATTCATTACTGGTAACTCTCAAATCTATCACAGTGGCGTTTCTGATGTCAGTGACGATTGAAATGATGCATCCAATTTCCCTATTGAATTTTTACACGATGTAGCTTTTCAGTAGATTCTTCAATAAAAACTTTTTTTTTGTCAAACATTTTTTATCATATTAATATAAATCAGAAATAATTTTCATTCGCATAACATTAAAATCAAAAATTTAATTTTTAATAAATACTTCGTGTGTTTTATATCAAGAAAACTTATTGGTACCCTTAAATCTATTTTTTTTAATTTAAGCCTCTAAAATTAAAAATTTTAGATATTTGCATGTACTACTAAGCAAAAACTAAATTTTGTTGAAAAAAAAGTTCGTATGTTACTCTATATTTTCAAAATGTTAAATAAAAAAATAAATAAATAAAAATAAAAAAAAATAAAAAAAAAAAAAAAAAAAAACACACCTCAATTATCAAATTATATCGTTTTTATTTTTCATTGTTTTTCCTGATATTTTTTTAATAAAATGTGCCTCGTAATATAGTCTAAGCTTTTAGACATCGGATTTTGAATAAATAAAATAGTTTTGGAGAACAACAATAAAAACTCTACCTGGAAAAAAATCGCGAAAAAAGAAATTTTCCAACTTTAAAATTTGTGAAAAAAAGTTTTTATTTTATTCTAAAACTCATGTCTACTTTTTTTTTTTTTTGTCAAATAGATCTTAAGAATGACACAAAAGAAATGTTAAGTAATTTTATTTATATTTGTTGCTGTTTTAGTATTTTGAGTAAGCTAGGAATTTAAAAAAAAAAAATACGAACTGAGTAAAATGCGTTCGAAACATTAAAGGAGCTATTGCACCTTTGCTAAATTCTCCATAACTTTTTTTTTTTTTTCATATAAATTGCAGTTATTGGATAAGCTCAAAAACTTACCAGAATAAGAGAAAGGTTTCAAAGATTATAAACAAGCAAAAAAAAAAAAAATAGTTTTCTAATTTTTTGTGAAAACAAGGGGTACCAAGTCCCTTAAAATATATTTAATCTTTTTACAACAAACGCGTTAGGCATCTTACAACTTTCTAGTTGTTACATAAAGTGCAAACATAACTTTAACAAAACCATACATTGGACTTGTGTTCGAGATTCATTTGGGAATGGAAAAGCTCTACGAGCGTAATTGCTTCTATTTCGCACGAAAAAGTTATTTTCCTTATCCTTGTTCCATTCATGGCGCCAATACCACCTTTTCCGGAGAAACAGCTCCGGAATCCGCAAATAACATGTGGGCCGTATATCCCAATTTCACAGTGGTAAAACACTGCCTCGGAAACGGTTGCCCTTAACAACGCATCCACAAACAATCGCAGGATCTTTTTCATTCCAGGAAAGTTCCGTCCTCCCCCCGACGAGCAAATAATTTAAACAGCTGCTTTTCCGAACATTTTTCCCGTGAATGCTGTTCTTTACTTTTTCTTTTTTCTGGCACGCAGAAGTAATGGTTGTATGACCTTTTTTTTTTTTTTTTTTGCCCAACAACGAAGCAGAAAATTTGTGACTTTTCAAGGTGTTTCTTGATTTTTTGAAGATTCCTATATCAACCAGGAAATTAAATTCAATAATATGTCGAGAAAGATAGAAAAATCTGCATGCCGAACCGAAATAAAATAATGTAACATATCAAAACAAAGTTTTCATATAAATCCTTTGCATGCAAAGTCAATTTTTGAATTAATTACTATATCCGAATGGTTTAAACGCCGACCAAAAGGTGTAGTGGTTAGCGTGCTGGCTTCTAGACCGCGAGGTTGCGGGTTCCGAGTCCCGTGTTAGGCATGGGTGTTTGTAAATGTATGTTGGCTTGTCCAATGACGAATGTTTAGGCGCATTATAGCCCTCGTGTTGCTGACGGCGCCAGATAATCTGAATACAACCAACCAGCCAACCGAATGGTTTAAAATCGCCATTTTTTTGTGTAATCAACGATTTTTTTTTTTTTTTCTAATTTGACAGTCTGTTTTATCTTTGTATATATAAGACCAAGTCCTCACTCGCTGACTCACTCACCCATCACTCATACTCCCACTTCCCACACGGTCAAAATTGGTTCAAATATCAACAACGGTAAACATAGAAAAAGTAAGATATTCTTATCTCGATTAACCCACTTCAAGGGGTCTAAAAGAGGTTAAACGTTCTAAAAGAGAGATATTCGAATGTGCCACTTCCCACATGGTCACAACCAGGGCCTGATTTAGAATTTTTTTTACTGTAGGCCCAACATTCATAAAGGGGCCCCAATAGCAAATATTTATTTCTTTACGTCACAATATTACCAGATCAAGCTACATTCGTTAAGACTAACTTTTTACAATTAAAACTAATAGTTTACTTTCACGCGATTTTTTGGTTATAATTAGTATGATCTTGATTTGCTCAAAACTTTTGAATTAATCAAGACCCCCCATGAACACTAATTTTAAAGTACACTTTCCTGTATTTTAAACTTACATTTTACCACAGGGTCCACAAATTATATAATAATAAAGATTACTTAATTTTATAACAATAATTGTAAATAATACAAAGTAACCTTTCCACTGTTTCTACGATCTCACCAAAAAGGAGGGCCAAAAAAGTACACGGAAGAGCCTGCAAACCAACCAATCACAAAGACTCTTTCATTTCATAATATAAGAAGTTGTATATGGTTGGTTGATAAACATCTCTTTACAAGAGGCGAGAGAAGGAGAACAGCGGCGTAAAGCCTTTGTCTCCGTGTACATATGAAGAAGTTGTATATGATTGGCTGAACCGAAAAGATTTGCTTAGTTAGGTTTTATTAGGTTAATCTATCTAACTTAACTCTCTGTGACTATCAAAAATATGGAATTTGCGGATGTGCAACTAAAAAATTTTTATTATTTTTGTTCAGTACTTCCCATAAAAAGACCATTATATTTAAAATTTTCAGAAAACTTTCAAAATTTGGGGGCCCCCCAATTTTGGGGCCAATAGGCCCGGGCCTAGTGGGCCTAATGGTAAATCAGGCCCTGGTCACAACTCTGAAAATTGGTACAAATATCAACAATGGAAGACATATAAAAAGTAAGCTATTCCGATCACGAATAATAAACTTTAAAGAGTCGAAAAGGGGCTAAACGTTCCAAATGAGGGATATTCGAATATGCTACTTCTCACATGGTCACAGCTCTGAAAATTGATACAAATATCAACAATGTTAAACATAGAAAAAGTAGGCTATTCGGATCTTGATTGGACCACTTTACGGGGTCGAAAAGGGATTAAACGTTCCAAATGAGGGATATTCAAATGTGCCACTTCCCACATGGTCACAGCTCTGAAAATTGATACAAATATCAACAAAGTTAGACATAGAAAAAGTAACCTATTCCGATCTCGATTAACCCACTTTGAGGAGTCGAAAGGGGCTAAACGTTCCAAACGAGGGATATTCGAATGTGTCTCTTCCCACAGGGTTACGACTCTGACAATAGGTAAAAATTTCAACAAAGACAAATATAGAAAAATCGAGCCATTCCGAATTCGATTAACTCACTTTAAGGGATACAAAAGGCTTAAAACGTTCCAAACGAGAGATATTCGAATGTGCCACTTCCCACATGGTCACAACTCTGAAAATTTGTGCATATATCAACAATGGTGAACATAGAAAAAGTAAGCTATTCCGATCACGATTAATAAACTTTACAGTGTCTAAAAGGGGTTAAACGTTCCCAAACGAGGGATATTCAAATGTGCCACTTCCACTTCACACAAGGTCACTACTCTGAAAATTTCTACAAGTATAAACAAAGACAAGCATAGAAAAATGAAGCCATTCCGAATTCGATTAACTAACTTTAAGGGGTAGAAAAGAGTTAAAACGTTCCAAACGAGGGATATCCGAATGTGCCACTTCCCACATGATCGCAACTCTGAAAATTGATACAAATATCACCAGTGATAGAAACAGAAAAAGAAAGATATTCCGATCTCGATTAACCTACTTTAAGGAATCGAAAAGGGGATAAACGTTCCAAACGAGGGATATCCGAATGTGCCACTTCCCACATGATCGCAACTCTGAAAATTGATACAAATATCACCAGTGATAGAAACAGAAAAAGTAAGCTATTCCGATCTCGATTAACCTACTTTAAGGAATCGAAAAGGGGATAAACGTTCCAAACGAGGGATATCCGAATGTGCCACTTCCCACGTGATCGCAACTCTGAAAATTGATACAAATATCACCAGTGATAGAAACAGAAAAAGTAAGCTATTCCGATCTCGATTAACCTACTTTAAGGAATCGAAAAGGGGATAAACGTTCCAAACGAGGAATATCCGAATGTGCCACTTCCCACGTGATCGCAACTCTGAAAATTGATACAAATATCACCAGTGATAGAAACAGAAAAAGTAAGCTATTCCGATCTCGATTAACCTACTTTAAGGAATAGAAAAGGGGATAAACGTTCCAAACGAGGGATATCCGAATGTGCCACTTCCCACGTGATCGCAACTCTGAAAATTGATACAAATATCACCAGTGATAGAAACAGAAAAAGTAAGCTATTCCGATCTCGATTAACCTACTTTAAGGAATCGAAAAGGGGATAAACGTTCCAAACGAGGGATATCCGAATGTGCCACTTCCCACGTGATCGCAACTCTGAAAATTGATACAAATATCACCAGTGATAGAAACAGAAAAAGTTAGCTATTCCGATCTCGATTAACCTACTTTAAGGAATCGAAAAGGTGATAAACGTTCCAAACGAGGGATATCCGAATGTGCCACTTCCCACGTGATCGCAACTCTGAAAATTGATACAAATATCACCAGTGATAGAAACAGAAAAAGAAAGATATTCCGATCTCGATTAACCTACTTTAAGGAATCGAAAAGGGGATAAACGTTCCAAACGAGGGATATCCGAATGTGCCACTTCCCACGTGGTCGCAACTCTGAAAATTGATACAAATATCACCAGTGATAGAAACAGAAAAAGTAAGCTATTCCGATCTCGATTAACCTACTTTAAGGAATCGAAAAGGGGATAAACGTTCCAAACGAGGGATATCCGAATGTGCCACTTCCCACGTGGTCGCGACTTTGAAAATTGATACAAATATCAACAATGATAGACATAGAAAAAGTAAACTATTCCGATCTTTATTAACCCACTTCAATGAATCTAAAAGGGTTAAAATGTTCAAAACGAGGTATATTTGAATGGTCCTCCTATCTGGTCCTACTATCTAGCCCTCCAATTGGTCTTCCATCTGGTTCGCCTCCTATCTTATATATTTGTAGAAAATATGTTTTTCCAAAAAGTAATATGCAAGTAATGTGAGCATCAATGTTAACAAAACATTAATTATTGAAATAGAGATATTCTATACAATACATTCAGTATTATTAAACTAACAAAAAGCATATTGGCCTGTGTGGGGATTGAACACACGACCTTCGCGTTATTAGCACGACATTCTAACCAACTGAGCTAATCGGCAATACCAAAGACACAGCATAAACAAAGGAAATTATTTATACGTAACGGCAGAACACTCTTTTATGGCCAAATTTTTCAAAGGAATTTTTACGAAATTTTAGGAAAGAATCAGTTTTTCAGAAATTGGCTCGAATGTCTCCCGAAAGAGGTCCCAATGTTGGTTTTGGTATGGCCTGTTAGCTCAGTTGGTTAGAGCATCGTGCTAGTAACGCGAAGCTCGTGGGTTCGATCCCCACACAATACAATACGCTTTTTGTTAGTTTAATAATACTTTATGTGTTACATAAAATATATTTTTTTCAGTCATTATTGTGTTTGAATTTTTGCTCACATTATTTAAAATGGGACTTTAAAAAAGGGTCTTCATATCAAGTCTCCTATCTGGTCCTCCCATCTGGTCCTTTTATCTGGTCCTCCTATCTGGTATTTTTATTTTGTCTTCTTATCTGGTACTCTTATATGGTCCTCCTATTGACCCTACTATCATGTCCTCCTATATGGTCCTCCGGCCGTCCTATATTGTTGTCTTGTCTGGTCCTAACATCTAGTCCTCTTATCGTTCCTCCTACCATGTCGTCCTATCGGTCGTCCTAACTAGTCTTTCAATCTGGTCCTTCTATCTGGTCCTCCTATATGGTAGTTATATCTGGTCCTCCTATCGGTCCTCCTACCATGTCCTCCTACCATGTCCTCCTACCATGTCCTCCTACCATGTCCTCCTACCATGTCCTCCTATCTGGAACACCTATATGGTCATCTTATCTTGAAATCCTATCGGTCCTCCTATCTGATCCGCCAATCAGTACTCCTATCAGGTCCACCTATTGGTCCTTCTAACTGGTCCTCCAATCTGGTCTTCCAATCGGTCCTCCTATTTCACCTTCCTATTCATAATATCTGGTCCTCCTTTTGCTTCTACTACCTGGTCCTCCTCTCTTGTCGTCCTGTTGCTCTACCTATCAATCCTCCTATCTGGACCTCCTATTGGTCTTCCCAACGGCCCTTCTAACTGGACCTCCTATCGGTCCTCCTATATGGTCCTCCAATCGGTCCATCTATCTGGTCCTTCTATCTGGTCCTCCTATTGATCCTCCTATATGGTACTCCTATATGGTCCTCGAGGGTCGTGGGTTCGATCCCCTCATGCACCAATCAACGGATTTACCCTAATAATACTATATGTATTAAATAGAATATATTTGTTTCAATCATTATTGTGTTTGAATTTTTGCTCAAATTATTTAAAAAGTGACTTTTTGGAAAAATTAATTTTCTGTCCCAATTGATTTTAAAAAAAAAGAATGTTCTCGCGTTCCGGCAAATAGTAAACTTTTTTAAAGTTGTATATTTGGCAAACAAAAAGTGGCCTGTTGGCAGATCCCCACACAAGCCAATATCGATTTTATTTTAGTTTAATAATACTGAATATATTCTATAAAATATTAAGTATATAAAACTGGTTACAACGTCGGGCTAAAAACGCGAAAGTCGTAGGTTCGTTCTCCACATGGGCCATTGAACATTTTCTGTTTTTTTTAATTTATTAATACGATATGTATTGCATACAATATATTTTGTCAGTCATTATCGTTAATTAGTCATCCTATCGGTCCCAATATCATGTCGTCCTATCTGATCCGGTCATCTGTCCTTCTATCAGGTCTTCCTGTTGGTCCTCCTACATGGTCCTCCTAAATTGATCTCCTCTGGTTCCTCCTAAATTGTCCTCCTCTCGGTCTCCTCTGTCTCGGTAGTATAATCATTGATCAGAATCAGAACACACAATTCTTTTTCAAATAAAATAAGCTTATTTGAGAAACTGATGTCCTTCACGAAGCATCATGCAAAGCAAAACACCGTTCGAGTTATTTTTTGGCAGTAAATCAACTGCATCGTATCTAAAAATCTTCGGTCAAAAAGCTTTCGTCCTCAGCAAACGCCACAAGTCAAAATTCGAACCAAGATCACAAGAACTCATTTTTATTGGTTATTCCGATGAAGCAAAAGCCTATCGTTTTTGGGATTCAAAATTTCAATTTTAGTCAGGCCACGATACTAGACTTTTTTAAATAACTAGTAGTGAATAAACTCATCCTTGTACATTTTATTTAATATGTACATCACTATAGTGTAAGTACTAACTCTTTTCATTTTCATGTACTCATTTATTATATTCGACTAAAAATTAAAATTGCTGTATTTAGACTTATTCAAGTATAATTACATATTTATACTTATTATCATCTACCATGACTAATTTCTAGACAATTATTCAGTATATTAAATATTTAAACTGAATTGTTAAGTTTTGGTTACGACCTTGTTATCTCAAAACTCGCTATCTCAAATTTTTTTTAGTGTCCCTTCGACATTGAGATATCAAGGTAATACTGTATATATTTTGCTTAGAAAATATTTGTGTCAGTAATTTTTTGTTGGAATTTATGCTCACATTATTTCCATAGAAACTAGTTAGAACCATTTTTTTTTGGGCTATATAAGTGATATAAAAAAAGAGAGTGTTCTCTCGTTACGTATACTTTGACTTTGATGGGGGTTTTATCAAGGTACCTGTGCTCCGTTCTAGCCAATCGTTACGTATAAATAATTTCATTTTCTAATATTATGCTTTAGGTATGGCCTGTTAGCTCAGTTGGTTAGAGCGTCGTGCTAATAACGCGAAGGTCGTGGGTTCGATCCCCACACGGGCCAATGTGCTTTTTGTTAGTTTAATAATACTGAATGTTTCCAATAGTTATTTTTTGTTTGAATGTATGCTCACATTATTTCTATAGAGATTTGTTAGTAACATTTACTTTCAGTCTACATAAGTGATTTAAAAAAAAAAGAGTGTTCTAACATTACGTATAAATAATTTCATTTTCTTATATTGTGCTTTAGGTATGGCCTGTTAGCTCAGTTGGTTAGAGCGTCGTGCTAATGACACGAAGGTCGTGGGTTCGATCCCCACACGGTCCAATGTGCTTTTTGTCAGTTTAATAATACTGAATGTTTCCAATATTTATTTTTTGTTTGAATGTATGCTCACATTATTTCTGTAGAGATTTGTTAGTAACATTTACTTTCGGTCTACATAAGTGATTTAAAAAAAGAGTGTTCTAACATTACGTATAAATAATTTCATTTTCTTATATTGTGCTTTAGGTATGGCCTGTTAGCTCAGTTGGTTAGAGCGTCGTGCTAATAACGCGAAGTTCGTGGGTTCGATCACCACACTGGCCAATGTGCTTTTTGTCAATTTAATAATACTGAATGTTTCCAATAGTTATTTTTTGTTTGAATGTATGCTCACATTATTTCTATAGGGATTTGTTAGTAACATTTACTTTCGGTCTACATAAGTGATTTAAAAAAAGAGTGTTCTAACATTACGTATAAATAATTTCATTTTCTTATATTGTGCTTTAGGTATGGCCTGTTAGCTCAGTTGGTTAGAGCGTCGTGCTAATAACGCGAAGGTCGTGGGTTCGATCCCCACACGGGCCAATGTGGTTTTTGTCAGTTTAATAATACTGAATGTTTCCAATATTTATTTTTTGTTTGAATGTATGCTCACATTATTTCTATAGAGATTTGTTAGTAACATTTACTTTCGGTCTACATAAGTGATTTAAAAAAAGAGTGTTCTAACATTACGTATAAATAATTTCATTTTCTTATATTGTGCTTTAGGTATGGCCTGTTAGCTCAGTTGGTTAGAGCGTCGTGCTAGAAACGCGAAGGTCGTGGGTTCGATCCCCACACGGGCCAATGTGCTTTTTGTTAGTTTAATAATACTGAATGTTTCCAATAGTTATTTTTTGTTTGAATGTATGCTCACATTATTTCTATAGAGATTTGTTAGTAACATTTACTTTCAGTCTATATAAGTGATTTAAAAAAAGAGTGTTCTAACATTACGTATAAATAATTTCATTTTCTTATATTGTGCTTTAGGTATGGCCTGTTAGCTCAGTTGGTTAGAGCGTCGTGCTAATAACGTGAAGGTCGTGTGTTCGATCCCCACACGGGCCAATGTGCTTTTTGTCAATTTAATAATACTGAATGTTTCCAATAGTTATTTTTTGTTTGAATTTATGCTCACATTATTTCTATAGAGATTTGTTAGTAACATTTACTTTCGGTCTATATAAGTGATTTAAAAAAAGAGTGTTCTAACATTACGTATAAATAATTTCATTTTCTTATATTGTGCTTTAGGTATGGCCTGTTAGCTCAGTTGGTTAGAGCGTCGTGCTAATAACGTGAAGGTCGTGTGTTCGATCCCCACACGGGCCAACGTGCTTTTTGTCAATTTAATAATACTGAATGTTTCCAATATTTATTTTTTGTTTGAATGTATGCTCACATTATTTCTATAGAGATTTGTTAGTAACATTTACTTTCGGTCTACATAAGTGATTTAAAAAAAGAGTGTTCTAACACTACGTATAAATAATTTCATTTTCTTATATTGTGCTTTAGGTATGGCCTGTTAGCTCAGTAGGTTAGAGCGTCGTGCTAATAACGCGAAGGTCGTGGGTTCGATCCCCACACGGGCCAATGTGCTTTTTGTTAGTTTAATAATACTGAATGTTTCCAATAGTTATTTTTTGTTTGAATGTATGCTCACATTATTTCTATAGAGATTTGTTAGTAACATTTACTTTCGGTCTACATAAGTGATTTAAAAGAAGAGTGTTCTAACATTACGTATAAATAATTTCATTTTCTTATATTATGATTTAGGTATGGCCTGTTAGCTCAGTTGGTTAGAGCGTCGTGCTAATAACGCGAAGGTCGTGGGTTCGATCCCCACACGGGCCAATGTGCTTTTTGTCAGTTTAATAATACTGAATGTTTCCAATATTTATTTTTTGTTTGAATGTATGCTCACATTATTTCTATAGAGATTTGTTAGTAACATTTACTTTCGGTCTACATAAGTGATTTAAAAAAAGAGTGTTCTAACATTACGTATAAATAATTTCATTTTCTTATATTGTGCTTTAGGTATGGCCTGTTAGCTCAGTTGGTTAGAGCGTCGTGCTAATAACGCGAAGGTCGTGGGTTCGATCCCCACACGGGCCAATGTGCTTTTTGTTAGTTTAATAATACTGAATGTTTCCAATAGTTATTTTTTGTTTGAATGTATGCTCACATTATTTCTATAGAGATTTGTTAGTAACATTTACTTTCAGTCTACATAAGTGATTTAAAAAAAAAAGAGTGTTCTAACATTACGTATAAATAATTTCATTTTCTTATATTGTGCTTTAGGTATGGCCTGTTAGCTCAGTTGGTTAGAGCGTCGTGCTAATGACACGAAGGTCGTGGGTTCGATCCCCACACGGTCCAATGTGCTTTTTGTCAGTTTAATAATACTGAATGTTTCCAATATTTATTTTTTGTTTGAATGTATGCTCACATTATTTCTGTAGAGATTTGTTAGTAACATTTACTTTCGGTCTACGTAAGTGATTTAAAAAAAGAGTGTTCTAACATTACGTATAAATAATTTCATTTTCTTATATTGTGCTTTAGGTATGGCCTGTTAGCTCAGTTGGTTAGAGCGTCGTGCTAATAACGCGAAGTTCGTGGGTTCGATCACCACACTGGCCAATGTGCTTTTTGTCAATTTAATAATACTGAATGTTTCCAATAGTTATTTTTTGTTTGAATGTATGCTCACATTATTTCTATAGGGATTTGTTAGTAACATTTACTTTCGGTCTACATAAGTGATTTAAAAAAAGAGTGTTCTAACATTACGTATAAATAATTTCATTTTCTTATATTGTGCTTTAGGTATGGCCTGTTAGCTCAGTTGGTTAGAGCGTCGTGCTAATAACGCGAAGGTCGTGGGTTCGATCCCCACACGGGCCAATGTGGTTTTTGTCAGTTTAATAATACTGAATGTTTCCAATATTTATTTTTTGTTTGAATGTATGCTCACATTATTTCTATAGAGATTTGTTAGTAACATTTACTTTCGGTCTACATAAGTGATTTAAAAAAAGAGTGTTCTAACATTACGTATAAATAATTTCATTTTCTTATATTGTGCTTTAGGTATGGCCTGTTAGCTCAGTTGGTTAGAGCGTCGTGCTAATAACGCGAAGGTCGTGGGTTCGATCCCCACACGGGCCAATGTGCTTTTTGTTAGTTTAATAATACTGAATGTTTCCAATAGTTATTTTTTGTTTGAATGTATGCTCACATTATTTCTATAGAGATTTGTTAGTAACATTTACTTTCAGTCTACATAAGTGATTTAAAAAAAAAAGAGTGTTCTAACATTACGTATAAATAATTTCATTTTCTTATATTGTGCTTTAGGTATGGCCTGTTAGCTCAGTTGGTTAGAGCGTTGTGCTAATGACACGAAGGTCGTGGGTTCGATCCCCACACGGTCCAATGTGCTTTTTGTCAGTTTAATAATACTGAATGTTTCCAATATTTATTTTTTGTTTGAATGTATGCTCACATTATTTCTGTAGAGATTTGTTAGTAACATTTACTTTCGGTCTACATAAGTGATTTAAAAAAAGAGTGTTCTAACATTACGTATAAATAATTTCATTTTCTTATATTGTGCTTTAGGTATGGCCTGTTAGCTCAGTTGGTTAGAGCGTCTTGCTAATAACGCGAAGTTCGTGGGTTCGATCACCACACTGGCCAATGTGCTTTTTGTCAATTTAATAATACTGAATGTTTCCAATAGTTATTTTTTGTTTGAATGTATGCTCACATTATTTCTATAGAGATTTGTTAGTAACATTTACTTTCGGTCTACATAAGTGATTTAAAAAAAGAGTGTTCTAACATTACGTATAAATAATTTCATTTTCTTATATTGTGCTTTAGGTATGGCCTGTTAGCTCAGTTGGTTAGAGCGTCGTGCTAATAACGCGAAGGTCGTGGGTTCGATCCCCACACGGGCCAATGTGGTTTTTGTCAGTTTAATAATACTGAATGTTTCCAATATTTATTTTTTGTTTGAATGTATGCTCACATTATTTCTATAGAGATTTGTTAGTAACATTTACTTTCGGTCTACATAAGTGATTTAAAAAAAGAGTGTTCTAACATTACGTATAAATAATTTCATTTTCTTTTATTGTGCTTTAGGTATGGCCTGTTAGCTCAGTTGGTTAGAGCGTCGTGCTAATAACGCGAAGGTCGTGGGTTCGATCCCCACACTGGCCAATGTGCTTTTTGTTAGTTTAATAATACTGAATGTTTCCAATAGTTATTTTTTGTTTGAATGTATGCTCACATTATTTCTATAGAGATTTGTTAGTAACATTTACTTTCAGTCTACATAAGTGATTTAAAAAAAGAGTGTTCTAACATTACGTATAAATAATTTCATTTTCTTATATTGTGCTTTAGGTATGGCCTGTTAGCTCAGTTGGTTAGAGCGTTGTGCTAATGACACGAAGGTCGTGGGTTCGATCCCCACACGGTCCAATGTGCTTTTTGTCAGTTTAATAATACTGAATGTTTCCAATATTTATTTTTTGTTTGAATGTATGCTCACATTATTTCTGTAGAGATTTGTTAGTAACATTTACTTTCGGTCTACATAAGTGATTTAAAAAAAGAGTGTTCTAACATTACGTATAAATAATTTCATTTTCTTATATTGTGCTTTAGGTATGGCCTGTTAGCTCAGTTGGTTAGAGCGTCTTGCTAATAACGCGAAGTTCGTGGGTTCGATCACCACACTGGCCAATGTGCTTTTTGTCAATTTAATAATACTGAATGTTTCCAATAGTTATTTTTTGTTTGAATGTATGCTCACATTATTTCTATAGAGATTTGTTAGTAACATTTACTTTCGGTCTACATAAGTGATTTAAAAAAAGAGTGTTCTAACATTACGTATAAATAATTTCATTTTCTTATATTGTGCTTTAGGTATGGCCTGTTAGCTCAGTTGGTTAGAGCGTCGTGCTAATAACGCGAAGGTCGTGGGTTCGATCCCCACACGGGCCAATGTGGTTTTTGTCAGTTTAATAATACTGAATGTTTCCAATATTTATTTTTTGTTTGAATGTATGCTCACATTATTTCTATAGAGATTTGTTAGTAACATTTACTTTCGGTCTACATAAGTGATTTAAAAAAAGAGTGTTCTAACATTACGTATAAATAATTTCATTTTCTTTTATTGTGCTTTAGGTATGGCCTGTTAGCTCAGTTGGTTAGAGCGTCGTGCTAATAACGCGAAGGTCGTGGGTTCGATCCCCACACTGGCCAATGTGCTTTTTGTTAGTTTAATAATACTGAATGTTTCCAATAGTTATTTTTTGTTTGAATGTATGCTCACATTATTTCTATAGAGATTTGTTAGTAACATTTACTTTCAGTCTACATAAGTGATTTAAAAAAAGAGTGTTCTAACATTACGTATAAATAATTTCATTTTCTTATATTGTGCTTTAGGTATGGCCTGTTAGCTCAGTTGGTTAGAGCGTCGTGCTAATAACGCGAAGGTCGTGGGTTCGATCCCCACACTGGCCAATGTGCTTTTTGTCAGTTCAATAATACTGAATGTTTCCAATATTTATTTTTTGTTTGAATGTATGCTCACATTATTTCTGTAGAGATTTGTTAGTAACATTTACTTTCGGTCTACATAAGTGATTTAAAAAAAGAGTGTTCTAACATTACGTATAAATAATTTCATTTTCTTATATTGTGCTTTAGGTATGGCCTGTTAGCTCAGTTGGTTAGAGCGTCGTGCTAATAACGCGAAGTTCTTGGGTTCGATCCCCACACTGGCCAATGTGCTTTTTGTCAATTTAATAATACTGAATGTTTCCAATAGTTATTTTTTGTTTGAATGTATGCTCACATTATTTCTATAGAGATTTGTAAGTAACATTTACTTTCGGTCTACATAAGTGATTTAAAAAAAGAGTGTTCTAACATTACGTATAAATAATTTCATTTTCTTATATTGTGCTTTAGGTATGGCCTGTTAGCTCAGTTGGTTAGAGCGTCGTGCTAATAACGCGAAGGTCGTTTGTTCGATCCCCACACGGGCCAATGTGCTTTTTGTCAGTTTAATAATACTGAATGTTTCCAATATTTATTTTTTGTTTGAATGTATGCTCACACAGGGGTCGCAGACGTCCTATATGTCCTATAAATCCTATATTTTTTTTAAAATCGGTAAAAACGTCCTATATTGTCCTATATTTTACAATTGTCCTATATATCCTATATTTCTACATTGATTCGATCTATATTTTCTTCGAATTCTTAATAACGGCGCCGTTTGTTGCCGTTTTTTAATATTTCGGATTCTTTGGCGCGATCGTAGGTGAAAAAGACCTGACAAAAACGATGTTTGTAACGGCGGCGCGGCGTTTTATCTCTTGTGACGTCACGTGCTACATAACCTACAACTCAACTCTACTGGACCGGCGGGAGTTGTAAACATGTGAACATTTCCATAACAATCGGTCGTGGTCTCCCGATAGACTAGACGGTTGAGTATCGAGCTCGTAACCGGATGGTTAAGAGTTCTGTCCTCGGTCCGCGAAATATCGGTGTGTACCTAATGGGGGCTGGTGCACATTAAATCTGTTGTGGCCTCAATGTCCCCTCATTGGTGTGGTGGGGTCGGAGAGAGGGGTTTACACTAGAAGATTTCGATCTCGTATTCTTCTAGATGCTCAAAATTACGAGACGTATTTGGCTGTGTTAAGCACTTTATAAGTGGCAGAAATAGACAGTAGGTGTTTTCAAAACAAAACAATCGGTCGCGAATTTCTGATCTGATTTCTCCTCCAACGTAATAAATTAATTGGCCATAATGCAGAGAGAGATGCAACAACAGAACTCTGCCTCGGGAAAAACGGATAAAAACAACTTGGGATTAACTTGCAGGACTACTAAAGAACATTTTGAGTGCTTAGTCAATAATTGATGAAGGAAACAAAAGGGTTAAGATTTACCGTTTGATGTCGGATGGCGATTTTTTTATTCCGAATCCTGTACGGATTCTGCGCTATGAATTGTTTACATCAAACCGCTCCAAATTATGGCAACCATAGGCAGTTAGTTATCTTGCTCTTAAAAATGGCAGGGCTGCCATTTTTTTGCGAAAATCGCCTTGGCGCAGAATTCGTACCAGATTCGGAATATTCGCCACGATTTTTTCATAAAAGTCGCCAAAATTGAAAATTACGTCAATACGTTGTGTTGTCAAATCCAAACGATCACTAGGGTTGCTTTAAAACCAAGTGCCAGGTTCGCCACATTCGGCGATAAATCTCCCACTTTTCGCCGCCAATCCAGCCGACACTGAACAGTAAATCTGAATCAACAAAAGACTGCAAACAGGGATAAAAAGAAAATACTTAAAGAAATTGGAACAGTTAAAAATGCTGGAAGCAAAAGACTCATGATTGCAAATAATGTAACTAATAAAACTTGATTTAGGGATGGAATATTGAGGCAATAACGGATCACGTATTCAGGATCAGGCGTTTTCTTTTTTTAAAATGTGTTATTCTCTTAAATTCAATATAACGAGTATATAAATGTATAACGAGTTAATTTTGAAGTTCAGTAGCAACTGTGTGCAATTATTTGATGTTTTATATTGTCCTATTTTTTTTTTTTTTTTGAAAAAATCCTATATATTCTTATTTTGTCACTTTGATCCTTGCTCACATTATTTCTATAGAGATTTGTTAGTAACATTTACTTTCGGTCTACATAAGTGATTTAAAAAAAGAGTGTTCTAACATTACGTATAAATAATTTCATTTTCTTATATTGTGCTTTAGGTATGGCCTGTTAGCTCAGTTGGTTAGAGCGTCGTGCTAATAACGCGAAGGTCGTGGGTTCGATCCCCACACGGGCCAATGTGCTTTTTGTCAGTTTAATAATACTGAATGTTTCCAATAGTTATTTTTTGTTTGAATGTATGCTCAAATTATTTCTATAGAGATTTGTTAGTAACATTTACTTTCGATCTATATAAGTGATTTAAAAAAAAAAAAAAAGTGTTCTAACATTACGTATAAATAATTTCATTTTCTTATATTGTGCTTTAGGTATGGCCTGTTAGCTCAGTTGGTTAGAGCGTTGTTCTAATAACGCGAAGGTCGTGGGTTCGATCCCCACACTGGCCAATGTGCTTTTTGTTAGTTTAATAATACTGAATGTTTCCAATAGTTATTTTTTGTTTGAATGTATGCTCACATTATTTCTATAGAGATTTGTTAGTAACATTTACTTTCAGTCTACATAAGTGATTTAAAAAAAGAGTGTTCTAACATTACGTATAAATAATTTCATTTTCTTATATTGTGCTTTAGGTATGGCCTGTTAGCTCAGTTGGTTAGAGCGTCGTGCTAATAACGCGAAGGTCGTGGGTTCGATCCCCACACTGGCCAATGTGCTTTTTGTCAGTTCAATAATACTGAATGTTTCCAATATTTATTTTTTGTTTGAATGTATGCTCACATTATTTCTGTAGAGATTTGTTAGTAACATTTACTTTCGGTCTACATAAGTGATTTAAAAAAAGAGTGTTCTAACATTACGTATAAATAATTTCATTTTCTTATATTGTGCTTTAGGTATGGCCTGTTAGCTCAGTTGGTTAGAGCGTCGTGCTAATAACGCGAAGTTCTTGGGTTCGATCCCCACACTGGCCAATGTGCTTTTTGTCAATTTAATAATACTGAATGTTTCCAATAGTTATTTTTTGTTTGAATGTATGCTCACATTATTTCTATAGAGATTTGTAAGTAACATTTACTTTCGGTCTACATAAGTGATTTAAAAAAAGAGTGTTCTAACATTACGTATAAATAATTTCATTTTCTTATATTGTGCTTTAGGTATGGCCTGTTAGCTCAGTTGGTTAGAGCGTCGTGCTAATAACGCGAAGGTCGTTTGTTCGATCCCCACACGGGCCAATGTGCTTTTTGTCAGTTTAATAATACTGAATGTTTCCAATATTTATTTTTTGTTTGAATGTATGCTCACACAGGGGTCGCAGACGTCCTATATGTCCTATAAATCCTATATTTTTTTTAAAATCGGTAAAAACGTCCTATATTGTCCTATATTTTACAATTGTCCTATATATCCTATATTTCTACATTGATTCGATCTATATTTTCTTCGAATTCTTAATAACGGCGCCGTTTGTTGCCGTTTTTTAATATTTCGGATTCTTTGGCGCGATCGTAGGTGAAAAAGACCTGACAAAAACGATGTTTGTAACGGCGGCGCGGCGTTTTATCTCTTGTGACGTCACGTGCTACATAACCTACAACTCAACTCTACTGGACCGGCGGGAGTTGTAAACATGTGAACATTTCCATAACAATCGGTCGTGGTCTCCCGATAGACTAGACGGTTGAGTATCGAGCTCGTAACCGGATGGTTAAGAGTTCTGTCCTCGGTCCGCGAAATATCGGTGTGTACCTAATGGGGGCTGGTGCACATTAAATCTGTTGTGGCCTCAATGTCCCCTCATTGGTGTGGTGGGGTCGGAGAGAGGGGTTTACACTAGAAGATTTCGATCTCGTATTCTTCTAGATGCTCAAAATTACGAGACGTATTTGGCTGTGTTAAGCACTTTATAAGTGGCAGAAATAGACAGTAGGTGTTTTCAAAACAAAACAATCGGTCGCGAATTTCTGATCTGATTTCTCCTCCAACGTAATAAATTAATTGGCCATAATGCAGAGAGAGATGCAACAACAGAACTCTGCCTCGGGAAAAACGGATAAAAACAACTTGGGATTAACTTGCAGGACTACTAAAGAACATTTTGAGTGCTTAGTCAATAATTGATGAAGGAAACAAAAGGGTTAAGATTTACCGTTTGATGTCGGATGGCGATTTTTTTATTCCGAATCCTGTACGGATTCTGCGCTATGAATTGTTTACATCAAACCGCTCCAAATTATGGCAACCATAGGCAGTTAGTTATCTTGCTCTTAAAAATGGCAGGGCTGCCATTTTTTTGCGAAAATCGCCTTGGCGCAGAATTCGTACCAGATTCGGAATATTCGCCACGATTTTTTCATAAAAGTCGCCAAAATTGAAAATTACGTCAATACGTTGTGTTGTCAAATCCAAACGATCACTAGGGTTGCTTTAAAACCAAGTGCCAGGTTCGCCACATTCGGCGATAAATCTCCCACTTTTCGCCGCCAATCCAGCCGACACTGAACAGTAAATCTGAATCAACAAAAGACTGCAAACAGGGATAAAAAGAAAATACTTAAAGAAATTGGAACAGTTAAAAATGCTGGAAGCAAAAGACTCATGATTGCAAATAATGTAACTAATAAAACTTGATTTAGGGATGGAATATTGAGGCAATAACGGATCACGTATTCAGGATCAGGCGTTTTCTTTTTTTTAAATGTGTTATTCTCTTAAATTCAATATAACGAGTATATAAATGTATAACGAGTTAATTTTGAAGTTCAGTAGCAACTGTGTGCAATTATTTGATGTTTTATATTGTCCTATTTTTTTTATTTTTTTTTTTGAAAAAATCCTATATATTCTTATTTTGTCACTTTGACCCTTGCTCACATTATTTCTATAGAGATTTGTTAGTAACATTTACTTTCGGTCTACATAAGTGATTTAAAAAAAGAGTGTTCTAACATTACGTATAAATAATTTCATTTTCTTATATTGTGCTTTAGGTATGGCCTGTTAGCTCAGTTGGTTAGAGCGTCGTGCTAATAACGCGAAGGTCGTGGGTTCGATCCCCACACGGGCCAATGTGCTTTTTGTTAGTTTAATACTACTGAATGTTTCCGATAGTTATTTTTTGTTTGAATGTATGCTCACATTATTTCTATAGAGATTTGTTAGTAACATTTACTTTCGGTCTACATAAGTGATTTAAAAAAAAGAGTGTTCTAACATTACGTATAAATAATTTCATTTTCTTATATTGTGGTTTAGGTATGGCCTGTTAGCTCAGTTGGTTAGAGCGTCGTGCTAATAACGCGAAGGTCGTGGGTTCGATCCCCACACGGGCCAATGTGCTTTTTGTTAGTTTAATAATACGGAATGTTTCCAATATTTATTTTTTGTTTGAATGTATGCTCACATTATTTCTGTAGAGATTTGTTAGTAACATTTACTTTCGGTCTACATAAGTGATTTAAAAAAAGAGTGTTCTAACATTACGTATAAATAATTTCATTTTCTTATATTGGGCTTTAAGTATGGCCTGTTAGCTCAGTTGGTTAGAGCGTCGTGCTAATAACGCGAAGGTCGTGGGTTCGATCCCCACACGGGCCAATGTGCTTTTTGTTAGTTTAATAATACTGAATGTTTCCAATAGTTATTTTTTGTTTGATGTATGCTCACATTATTTCTATAGAGATTTGTTAGTAACATTTACTTTCGGTCTACATAAGTGATTTAAAAAAAGAGTGTTCTAACATTACGTATAAATAATTTCATTTTCTTATATTGTGCTTTAGGTATGGCCTGTTAGCTCAGTTGGTT
Source organism: Linyphia triangularis (assembly GCA_963978545.1). Lineage (NCBI taxonomy): Eukaryota > Metazoa > Arthropoda > Arachnida > Araneae > Linyphiidae > Linyphia > Linyphia triangularis. The sequence continues at coordinate 82,751,517 of OZ021731.1, forward strand.
AGAGCGTCGTGCTAATAACGCGAAGGTCGTTTGTTCGATCCCCACACGGGCCAATGTGCTTTTTGTCAGTTTAATAATACTGAATGTTTCCAATATTTATTTTTTGTTTGAATGTATGCTCACACAGGGGTCGCAGACGTCCTATATGTCCTATAAATCCTATATTTTTTTTTAAATCGGTAAAAACGTCCTATATTGTCCTATATTTTACAATTGTCCTATATATCCTATATTTCTACATTGATTCGATCTATATTTTCTTCGAATTCTTAATAACGGCGCCGTTTGTTGCCGTTTTTTAATATTTCGGATTCTTTGGCGCGATCGTAGGTGAAAAAGACCTGACAAAAACGATGTTTGTAACGGCGGCGCGACGTTTTATCTCTTGTGACGTCACGTGCTACATAACCTACAACTCAACTCTACTGGACCGGCGGGAGTTGTAAACATGTGAACATTTCCATAACAATCGGTCGTGGTCTCCCGATAGACTAGACGGTTGAGTATCGAGCTCGTAACCGGATGGTTAAGAGTTCTGTCCTCGGTCCGCGAAATATCGGTGTGTACCTAATGGGGGCTGGTGCACATTAAATCTGTTGTGGCCTCAATGTCCTCTCATTGGTGTGGTGGGGTCGGAGAGAGGGGTTTACACTAGAAGATTTCGATCTCGTATTCTTCTAGATGCTCAAAATTACGAGACGTATTTGGCTGTGTTAAGCACTTTATAAGTGGCAGAAATAGACAGTCGGTGTTTTCAAAACAAAACAATCGGTCGTGAATTTCTGATCTGATTTCTCCTCCAACGTAATAAATTAATTGGCCATAATGCAGAGAGAGATGCAACAACAGAACTCTGCCTCGGGAAAAACGGATAAAAACAACTTGGGATTAACTTGCAGGACTACTAAAGAACATTTTGAGTGCTTAGTCAATAATTGATGAAGGAAACAAAAGGGTTAAGATTTACCGTTTGATGTCGGATGGCGATTTTTTTATTCCGAATCCTGTACGGATTCTGCGCTATGAATTGTTTACATCAAACCGCTCCAAATTATGGCAACCATAGGCAGTTAGTTATCTTGCTCTTAAAAATGGCAGGGCTGCCATTTTTTTGCGAAAATCGCCTTGGCGCAGAATTCGTACCAGATTCGGAATATTCGCCACGATTTTTTCATAAAAGTCGCCAAAATTGAAAATTACGTCAATACGTTGTGTTGTCAAATCCAAACGATCACTAGGGTTGCTTTAAAACCAAGTGCCAGGTTCGCCACATTCGGCGATAAATCTCCCACTTTTCGCCGCCAATCCAGCCGACACTGAACAGTAAATCTGAATCAACAAAAGACTGCAAACAGGGATAAAAAGAAAATACTTAAAGAAATTGGAACAGTTAAAAATGCTGGAAGCAAAAGACTCATGATTGCAAATAATGTAACTAATAAAACTTGATTTAGGGATGGAATATTGAGGCAATAACGGATCACGTATTCAGGATCAGGCGTTTTCTTTTTTTAAAATGTGTTATTCTCTTAAATTCAATATAACGAGTATATAAATGTATAACGAGTTAATTTTGAAGTTCAGTAGCAACTGTGTGCAATTATTTGATGTTTTATATTGTCCTATTTTTTTTTTTTTTTTGAAAAAATCCTATATATTCTTATTTTGTCACTTTGATCCTTGCTCACATTATTTCTATAGAGATTTGTTAGTAACATTTACTTTCGGTCTACATAAGTGATTTAAAAAAAGAGTGTTCTAACATTACGTATAAATAATTTCATTTTCTTATATTGTGCTTTAGGTATGGCCTGTTAGCTCAGTTGGTTAGAGCGTCGTGCTAATAACGCGAAGGTCGTGGGTTCGATCCCCACACGGGCCAATGTGCTTTTTGTCAGTTTAATAATACTGAATGTTTCCAATAGTTATTTTTTGTTTGAATGTATGCTCAAATTATTTCTATAGAGATTTGTTAGTAACATTTACTTTCGATCTATATAAGTGATTTAAAAAAAAAAAAAAAGTGTTCTAACATTACGTATAAATAATTTCATTTTCTTATATTGTGCTTTAGGTATGGCCTGTTAGCTCAGTTGGTTAGAGCGTTGTTCTAATAACGCGAAGGTCGTGGGTTCGATCCCCACACGGGCCAATGTGCTTTTTGTCAGTTTAATAATACTGAATGTTTCCAATATTTATTTTTTGTTTGAATGTATGCTCACATTACTTCTATAGAGATTTGTTAGTAACATTTACTTTCGGTCTACATAAGTGATTTAAAAAAAGAGTGTTCTAACATTACGTATAAATAATTTCATTTTCTTATATTGGGCTTTAAGTATAGCCTGTTAGCTCAGTTGGTTAGAGCGTCGTGCTAATAACGCGAAGGTCGTGGGTTCGATCCCCACACGGGCCAATGTGCTTTTTGTTAGTTTAATAATACGGAATGTTTCCAATAGTTATTTTTTGTTTGAATGTATGCTCACATTATTTCTATAGAGATTTGTTAGTAACATTTACTTTCAGTCTACATAAGTGATTTAAAAAAAGAGTGTTCTAACATTACGTATAAATAATTTCATTTTCTTATATTGTGCTTTAGCTATGGCCTGTTTGCTCAGTTGGTTAGAGCTTCGTGCTATTAACGCGAAGGTCGTGGGTTCGATCCCCACACGGGCCAATGTGCTTTTTGTTAGTTTAATAATACTGAATGTTTCCAATAGTTATTTTTTGTTTGAATGTATGCTCAAATTATTTCTATAGAGATTTGTTAGTAACATTTACTTTCGATCTATATAAGTGATTTAAAAAAAAAGAGTGTTCTAACATTACGTATAAATAATTTCATTTTCTTATATTGTGCTTTAGGTATGGCCTGTTAGCTCAGTTGGTTAGAGCGTCGTGCTAATAACGCGAAGGTCGTGGGTTCGATCCCCACACGGGCCAATGTGCTTTTTGTCAGTTTAATAATACTGAATGTTTCCAATATTTATTTTTTGTTTGAATGTATGCTCACATTATTTCTGTAGAGATTTGTTAGTAACATTTACTTTCGGTCTACATAAGTGATTTAAAAAAAAGAGTGTTCTAACATTACGTATAAATAATTTCATTTTCTTATATTGGGCTTTAAGTATGGCCTGTTAGCTCAGTTGGTTAGAGCGTCGTGCTAATAACGCGAAGGTCGTGGGTTCGATCCCCACACGGGCCAATGTGCTTTTTGTTAGTTTAATAATACTGAATGTTTCCAATAGTTATTTTTTGTTTGAATGTATGCTCACATTATTTCTATAGAGATTTGTTAGTAACATTTACTTTCGGTCTACATAAGTGATTTAAAAAAAGAGTGTTCTAACATTACGTATAAATAATTTCATTTTCTTATATTGTGCTTTAGGTATGGCCTGTTAGCTCAGTTGGTTAGAGCGTCGTGCTAATAACGCGAAGGTCGTTTGTTCGATCCCCACACGGGCCAATGTGCTTTTTGTCAGTTTAATAATACTGAATGTTTCCAATATTTATTTTTTGTTTGAATGTATGCTCACACAGGGGTCGCAGACGTCCTATATGTCCTATAAATCCTATATTTTTTTTTAAATCGGTAAAAACGTCCTATATTGTCCTATATTTTACAATTGTCCTATATATCCTATATTTCTACATTGATTCGATCTATATTTTCTTCGAATTCTTAATAACTGCGCCGTTTGTTGCCGTTTTTTAATATTTCGGATTCTTTGGCGCGATCGTAGGTGAAAAAGACCTGACTAAAACGATGTTTGTAACGGCGGCGCGACGTTTTATCTCTTGTGACGTCACGTGCTACATAACCTACAACTCAACTCTACTGGACCGGCGGGAGTTGTAAACATGTGAACATTTCCATAACAATCGGTCGTGGTCTCCCGATAGACTAGACGGTTGAGTATCGAGCTCGTAACCGGATGGTTAAGAGTTCTGTCCTCGGTCCGCGAAATATCGGTGTGTACCTAATGGGGGCTGGTGCACATTAAATCTGTTGTGGCCTCAATGTCCTCTCATTGGTGTGGTGGGGTCGGAGAGAGGGGTTTACACTAGAAGATTTCGATCTCGTATTCTTCTAGATGCTCAAAATTACGAGACGTATTTGGCTGTGTTAAGCACTTTATAAGTGACAGAAATAGACAGTCGGTGTTTTCAAAACAAAACAATCGGTCGGGAATTTCTGATCTGATTTCTCCTCCAACGTAATAAATTAATTGGCCATAATGCAGAGAGAGATGCAACAACAGAACTCTGCCTCGGGAAAAACGGATAAAAACAACTTGGGATTAACTTGCAGGACTACTAAAGAACATTTTGAGTGCTTAGTCAATAATTGATGAAGGAAACAAAAGGGTTAAGATTTACCGTTTGATGTCGGATGGCGATTTTTTTATTCCGAATCCTGTACGGATTCTGCGCTATGAATTGTTTACATCAAACCGCTCCAAATTATGGCAACCATAGGCAGTTAGTTATCTTGCTCTTAAAAATGGCAGGGCTGCCATTTTTTTGCGAAAATCGCCTTGGCGCAGAATTCGTACCAGATTCGGAATATTCGCCACGATTTTTTCATAAAAGTCGCCAAAATTGAAAATTACGTCAATACGTTGTGTTGTCAAATCCAAACGATCACTAGGGTTGCTTTAAAACCAAGTGCCAGGTTCGCCACATTCGGCGATAAATCTCCCACTTTTCGCCGCCAATCCAGCCGACACTGAACAGTAAATCTGAATCAACAAAAGACTGCAAACAGGGATAAAAAGAAAATACTTAAAGAAATTGGAACAGTTAAAAATGCTGGAAGCAAAAGACTCATGATTGCAAATAATGTAACTAATAAAACTTGATTTAGGGATGGAATATTGAGGCAATAACGGATCACGTATTCAGGATCAGGCGTTTTCTTTTTTTTAAATGTGTTATTCTCTTAAATTCAATATAACGAGTATATAAATGTATAACGAGTTAATTTTGAAGTTCAGTAGCAACTGTGTGCAATTATTTGATGTTTTATATTGTCCTATTTTTTTTATTTTTTTTTTGAAAAAATCCTATATATTCTTATTTTGTCACTTTGACCCTTGCTCACATTATTTCTATAGAGATTTGTTAGTAACATTTACTTTCGGTCTACATAAGTGATTTAAAAAAAGAGTGTTCTAACATTACGTATAAATAATTTCATTTTCTTATATTGTGCTTTAGGTATGGCCTGTTAGCTCAGTTGGTTAGAGCGTCGTGCTAATAACGCGAAGGTCGTGGGTTCGATCCCCACACGGGCCAATGTGCTTTTTGTCAGTTTAATAATACTGAATGTTTCCAATAGTTATTTTTTGTTTGAATGTATGCTCAAATTATTTCTATAGAGATTTGTTAGTAACATTTACTTTCGATCTATATAAGTGATTTAAAAAAAAAAAAAAAGTGTTCTAACATTACGTATAAATAATTTCATTTTCTTATATTGTGCTTTAGGTATGGCCTGTTAGCTCAGTTGGTTAGAGCGTTGTTCTAATAACGCGAAGGTCGTGGGTTCGATCCCCACACTGGCCAATGTGCTTTTTGTTAGTTTAATAATACTGAATGTTTCCAATAGTTATTTTTTGTTTGAATGTATGCTCACATTATTTCTATAGAGATTTGTTAGTAACATTTACTTTCAGTCTACATAAGTGATTTAAAAAAAGAGTGTTCTAACATTACGTATAAATAATTTCATTTTCTTATATTGTGCTTTAGGTATGGCCTGTTAGCTCAGTTGGTTAGAGCGTCGTGCTAATAACGCGAAGGTCGTGGGTTCGATCCCCACACTGGCCAATGTGCTTTTTGTCAGTTCAATAATACTGAATGTTTCCAATATTTATTTTTTGTTTGAATGTATGCTCACATTATTTCTGTAGAGATTTGTTAGTAACATTTACTTTCGGTCTACATAAGTGATTTAAAAAAAGAGTGTTCTAACATTACGTATAAATAATTTCATTTTCTTATATTGTGCTTTAGGTATGGCCTGTTAGCTCAGTTGGTTAGAGCGTCGTGCTAATAACGCGAAGTTCTTGGGTTCGATCCCCACACTGGCCAATGTGCTTTTTGTCAATTTAATAATACTGAATGTTTCCAATAGTTATTTTTTGTTTGAATGTATGCTCACATTATTTCTATAGAGATTTGTAAGTAACATTTACTTTCGGTCTACATAAGTGATTTAAAAAAAGAGTGTTCTAACATTACGTATAAATAATTTCATTTTCTTATATTGTGCTTTAGGTATGGCCTGTTAGCTCAGTTGGTTAGAGCGTCGTGCTAATAACGCGAAGGTCGTTTGTTCGATCCCCACACGGGCCAATGTGCTTTTTGTCAGTTTAATAATACTGAATGTTTCCAATATTTATTTTTTGTTTGAATGTATGCTCACACAGGGGTCGCAGACGTCCTATATGTCCTATAAATCCTATATTTTTTTTTAAATCGGTAAAAACGTCCTATATTGTCCTATATTTTACAATTGTCCTATATATCCTATATTTCTACATTGATTCGATCTATATTTTCTTCGAATTCTTAATAACGGCGCCGTTTGTTGCCGTTTTTTAATATTTCGGATTCTTTGGCGCGATCGTAGGTGAAAAAGACCTGACAAAAACGATGTTTGTAACGGCGGCGCGACGTTTTATCTCTTGTGACGTCACGTGCTACATAACCTACAACTCAACTCTACTGGACCGGCGGGAGTTGTAAACATGTGAACATTTCCATAACAATCGGTCGTGGTCTCCCGATAGACTAGACGGTTGAGTATCGAGCTCGTAACCGGATGGTTAAGAGTTCTGTCCTCGGTCCGCGAAATATCGGTGTGTACCTAATGGGGGCTGGTGCACATTAAATCTGTTGTGGCCTCAATGTCCTCTCATTGGTGTGGTGGGGTCGGAGAGAGGGGTTTACACTAGAAGATTTCGATCTCGTATTCTTCTAGATGCTCAAAATTACGAGACGTATTTGGCTGTGTTAAGCACTTTATAAGTGGCAGAAATAGACAGTCGGTGTTTTCAAAACAAAACAATCGGTCGTGAATTTCTGATCTGATTTCTCCTCCAACGTAATAAATTAATTGGCCATAATGCAGAGAGAGATGCAACAACAGAACTCTGCCTCGGGAAAAACGGATAAAAACAACTTGGGATTAACTTGCAGGACTACTAAAGAACATTTTGAGTGCTTAGTCAATAATTGATGAAGGAAACAAAAGGGTTAAGATTTACCGTTTGATGTCGGATGGCGATTTTTTTATTCCGAATCCTGTACGGATTCTGCGCTATGAATTGTTTACATCAAACCGCTCCAAATTATGGCAACCATAGGCAGTTAGTTATCTTGCTCTTAAAAATGGCAGGGCTGCCATTTTTTTGCGAAAATCGCCTTGGCGCAGAATTCGTACCAGATTCGGAATATTCGCCACGATTTTTTCATAAAAGTCGCCAAAATTGAAAATTACGTCAATACGTTGTGTTGTCAAATCCAAACGATCACTAGGGTTGCTTTAAAACCAAGTGCCAGGTTCGCCACATTCGGCGATAAATCTCCCACTTTTCGCCGCCAATCCAGCCGACACTGAACAGTAAATCTGAATCAACAAAAGACTGCAAACAGGGATAAAAAGAAAATACTTAAAGAAATTGGAACAGTTAAAAATGCTGGAAGCAAAAGACTCATGATTGCAAATAATGTAACTAATAAAACTTGATTTAGGGATGGAATATTGAGGCAATAACGGATCACGTATTCAGGATCAGGCGTTTTCTTTTTTTAAAATGTGTTATTCTCTTAAATTCAATATAACGAGTATATAAATGTATAACGAGTTAATTTTGAAGTTCAGTAGCAACTGTGTGCAATTATTTGATGTTTTATATTGTCCTATTTTTTTTTTTTTTTTGAAAAAATCCTATATATTCTTATTTTGTCACTTTGATCCTTGCTCACATTATTTCTATAGAGATTTGTTAGTAACATTTACTTTCGGTCTACATAAGTGATTTAAAAAAAGAGTGTTCTAACATTACGTATAAATAATTTCATTTTCTTATATTGTGCTTTAGGTATGGCCTGTTAGCTCAGTTGGTTAGAGCGTCGTGCTAATAACGCGAAGGTCGTGGGTTCGATCCCCACACGGGCCAATGTGCTTTTTGTCAGTTTAATAATACTGAATGTTTCCAATAGTTATTTTTTGTTTGAATGTATGCTCAAATTATTTCTATAGAGATTTGTTAGTAACATTTACTTTCGATCTATATAAGTGATTTAAAAAAAAAAAAAAAGTGTTCTAACATTACGTATAAATAATTTCATTTTCTTATATTGTGCTTTAGGTATGGCCTGTTAGCTCAGTTGGTTAGAGCGTTGTTCTAATAACGCGAAGGTCGTGGGTTCGATCCCCACACGGGCCAATGTGCTTTTTGTCAGTTTAATAATACTGAATGTTTCCAATATTTATTTTTTGTTTGAATGTATGCTCACATTACTTCTATAGAGATTTGTTAGTAACATTTACTTTCGGTCTACATAAGTGATTTAAAAAAAGAGTGTTCTAACATTACGTATAAATAATTTCATTTTCTTATATTGGGCTTTAAGTATAGCCTGTTAGCTCAGTTGGTTAGAGCGTCGTGCTAATAACGCGAAGGTCGTGGGTTCGATCCCCACACGGGCCAATGTGCTTTTTGTTAGTTTAATAATACGGAATGTTTCCAATAGTTATTTTTTGTTTGAATGTATGCTCACATTATTTCTATAGAGATTTGTTAGTAACATTTACTTTCAGTCTACATAAGTGATTTAAAAAAAGAGTGTTCTAACATTACGTATAAATAATTTCATTTTCTTATATTGTGCTTTAGCTATGGCCTGTTTGCTCAGTTGGTTAGAGCTTCGTGCTATTAACGCGAAGGTCGTGGGTTCGATCCCCACACGGGCCAATGTGCTTTTTGTTAGTTTAATAATACTGAATGTTTCCAATAGTTATTTTTTGTTTGAATGTATGCTCAAATTATTTCTATAGAGATTTGTTAGTAACATTTACTTTCGATCTATATAAGTGATTTAAAAAAAAAGAGTGTTCTAACATTACGTATAAATAATTTCATTTTCTTATATTGTGCTTTAGGTATGGCCTGTTAGCTCAGTTGGTTAGAGCGTCGTGCTAATAACGCGAAGGTCGTGGGTTCGATCCCCACACGGGCCAATGTGCTTTTTGTCAGTTTAATAATACTGAATGTTTCCAATATTTATTTTTTGTTTGAATGTATGCTCACATTATTTCTGTAGAGATTTGTTAGTAACATTTACTTTCGGTCTACATAAGTGATTTAAAAAAAAGAGTGTTCTAACATTACGTATAAATAATTTCATTTTCTTATATTGGGCTTTAAGTATGGCCTGTTAGCTCAGTTGGTTAGAGCGTCGTGCTAATAACGCGAAGGTCGTGGGTTCGATCCCCACACGGGCCAATGTGCTTTTTGTTAGTTTAATAATACTGAATGTTTCCAATAGTTATTTTTTGTTTGAATGTATGCTCACATTATTTCTATAGAGATTTGTTAGTAACATTTACTTTCGGTCTACATAAGTGATTTAAAAAAAGAGTGTTCTAACATTACGTATAAATAATTTCATTTTCTTATATTGTGCTTTAGGTATGGCCTGTTAGCTCAGTTGGTTAGAGCGTCGTGCTAATAACGCGAAGGTCGTTTGTTCGATCCCCACACGGGCCAATGTGCTTTTTGTCAGTTTAATAATACTGAATGTTTCCAATATTTATTTTTTGTTTGAATGTATGCTCACACAGGGGTCGCAGACGTCCTATATGTCCTATAAATCCTATATTTTTTTTTAAATCGGTAAAAACGTCCTATATTGTCCTATATTTTACAATTGTCCTATATATCCTATATTTCTACATTGATTCGATCTATATTTTCTTCGAATTCTTAATAACTGCGCCGTTTGTTGCCGTTTTTTAATATTTCGGATTCTTTGGCGCGATCGTAGGTGAAAAAGACCTGACTAAAACGATGTTTGTAACGGCGGCGCGACGTTTTATCTCTTGTGACGTCACGTGCTACATAACCTACAACTCAACTCTACTGGACCGGCGGGAGTTGTAAACATGTGAACATTTCCATAACAATCGGTCGTGGTCTCCCGATAGACTAGACGGTTGAGTATCGAGCTCGTAACCGGATGGTTAAGAGTTCTGTCCTCGGTCCGCGAAATATCGGTGTGTACCTAATGGGGGCTGGTGCACATTAAATCTGTTGTGGCCTCAATGTCCTCTCATTGGTGTGGTGGGGTCGGAGAGAGGGGTTTACACTAGAAGATTTCGATCTCGTATTCTTCTAGATGCTCAAAATTACGAGACGTATTTGGCTGTGTTAAGCACTTTATAAGTGACAGAAATAGACAGTCGGTGTTTTCAAAACAAAACAATCGGTCGGGAATTTCTGATCTGATTTCTCCTCCAACGTAATAAATTAATTGGCCATAATGCAGAGAGAGATGCAACAACAGAACTCTGCCTCGGGAAAAACGGATAAAAACAACTTGGGATTAACTTGCAGGACTACTAAAGAACATTTTGAGTGCTTAGTCAATAATTGATGAAGGAAACAAAAGGGTTAAGATTTACCGTTTGATGTCGGATGGCGATTTTTTTATTCCGAATCCTGTACGGATTCTGCGCTATGAATTGTTTACATCAAACCGCTCCAAATTATGGCAACCATAGGCAGTTAGTTATCTTGCTCTTAAAAATGGCAGGGCTGCCATTTTTTTGCGAAAATCGCCTTGGCGCAGAATTCGTACCAGATTCGGAATATTCGCCACGATTTTTTCATAAAAGTCGCCAAAATTGAAAATTACGTCAATACGTTGTGTTGTCAAATCCAAACGATCACTAGGGTTGCTTTAAAACCAAGTGCCAGGTTCGCCACATTCGGCGATAAATCTCCCACTTTTCGCCGCCAATCCAGCCGACACTGAACAGTAAATCTGAATCAACAAAAGACTGCAAACAGGGATAAAAAGAAAATACTTAAAGAAATTGGAACAGTTAAAAATGCTGGAAGCAAAAGACTCATGATTGCAAATAATGTAACTAATAAAACTTGATTTAGGGATGGAATATTGAGGCAATAACGGATCACGTATTCAGGATCAGGCGTTTTCTTTTTTTTAAATGTGTTATTCTCTTAAATTCAATATAACGAGTATATAAATGTATAACGAGTTAATTTTGAAGTTCAGTAGCAACTGTGTGCAATTATTTGATGTTTTATATTGTCCTATTTTTTTTATTTTTTTTTTGAAAAAATCCTATATATTCTTATTTTGTCACTTTGACCCTTGCTCACATTATTTCTATAGAGATTTGTTAGTAACATTTACTTTCGGTCTACATAAGTGATTTAAAAAAAGAGTGTTCTAACATTACGTATAAATAATTTCATTTTCTTATATTGTGCCTTAGGTATGGCCTGTTAGCTCAGTTGGTTAGAGCGTTGTTCTAATAACGCGAAGGTCGTGGGTTCGGTCCCCACACGGGCCAATGTGCTTTTTGTCAGTTTAATAATACTGAATGTTTCCAATATTTATTTTTTGTTTGAATGTATGCTCACATTACTTCTATAGAGATTTGTTAGTAACATTTACTTTCGGTCTACATAAGTGATTTAAAAAAAGAGTGTTCTAACATTACGTATAAATAATTTCATTTTCTTATATTGGGCTTTAAGTATAGCCTGTTAGCTCAGTTGGTTAGAGCGTCGTGCTAATAACGCGAAGGTCGTGGGTTCGATCCCCACACGGGCCAAAGTGCTTTTTGTTAGTTTAATAATACTGAATGTTTCCAATAGTTATTTTTTGTTTGAATGTATGCTCAAATTATTTCTATAGAGATTTGTTAGTAACATTTACTTTCGATCTATATAAGTGATTTAAAAAAAAAGAGTGTTCTAACATTACGTATAAATAATTTCATTTTCTTATATTGTGCTTTAGGTATGGCCTGTTAGCTCAGTAGGTTAGAGCGTCGTGCTAATAACGCGAAGGTCGTGGGTTCGATCCCCACACGGGCCAAAGTGCTTTTTGTTAGTTTAATAATACTGAATGTTTCCAATAGTTATTTTTTGTTTGAATGTATGCTCACATTATTTCTATAGAGATTTGTTAGTAACATTTACTTTCGGTCTACATAAGTGATTTAAAAAAAGAGTGTTCTAACATTACGTATAAATAATTTCATTTTCTTATATTGTGCTTTAGGTATGGCCTGTTAGCTCAGTTGGTTAGAGCGTCGTGCTAATAACGCGAAGGTCGTGGGTTCGATCCCCACACGGGCCAATGTGCTTTTTGTCAGTTTAATAATACTGAATGTTTCCAATATTTATTTTTTGTTTGAATGTATGCTCACATTACTTCTATAGAGATTTGTTAGTAACATTTACTTTCGGTCTACATAAGTGATTTAAAAAAAGAGTGTTCTAACATTACGTATAAATAATTTCATTTTCTTATATTGTGCTTTAGGTATGGCCTGTTAGCTCAGTTGGTTAGAGCGTCGTGCTAATAACGCGAAGGTCGTGGGTTCGATCCCCACACGGGCCAATGTGCTTTTTGTTAGTTTAATAATACTGAATGTTTCCAATAGTTATTTTTTGTTTGAATGTATGCTCACATTATTTCTATAGAGATTTGTTAGTAACATTTATTTTCGGTCTACATAAGTGATTTAAAAAAAGAGTGTTCTAACATTACGTATAAATAATTTCATTTTTTTATATTGTGCTTTATGTATGGCATGTTAGCTCAGTTGGTTAGAGCGTCGTGCTAATAACGCGAAGGTCGTGGGTTCGATCCCCACACGGGCCAATGTGCTTTTTGTCAGTTTAATAATACTGAATGTTTCCAATAGTTATTTTTTGTTTGAATGTATGCTCAAATTATTTCTATAGAGATTTGTTAGTAACATTTACTTGCGATCTATATAAGTGATTTTAAAAAAAAAAAAAGAGTGTTCTAACATTACGTATAAATAATTTCATTTTCTTATATTGTTCTTTAGGTATGGCCTGTTAGCTCAGTTGGTTAGAGCGTCGTGTTAATAACGCGAAGGTCGTGGGTTCGATCCCAACACGGGCAAATGTGCTTTTTGTTAGTTTAATAATACTGAAGTTTCCAATAGTTATTTTTTGTTTGAATGTATGCTCACATTATTTCTATAGAGATTTGTTAGTAACATTTACTTTCGGTCTACATAAGTGATTTAAAAAAAGAGTGTTCTAACATTACGTATAAATAATTTCATTTTCTTATATTGTGCTTTAGGTATGGCCTGTTAGCTCAGTTGGTTAGAGCGTCGTGCTAATAACGCGAAGGTCGTGGGTTCGATCCCCACACGGGCCAATGTGCTTTTTGTTAGTTTAATAATACTGAATGTTTCCAATAGTTATTTTTTGTTTGAATGTATGCTCACATTATTTCTATAGAGATTTGTTAGTAACATTTACTTTCGGTCTACATAAGTGATTTAAAAAAAGAGTGTTCTATTATTACGTATAAATAATTTCATTTTCTTATATTGTGCTTTAAGTATGGCATGTTAGCTCAGTTGGTTAGAGTGTCGTGCTAATAACGCGAAGGTCGTGGGTTCGATCCCCACACGGGCCAATGTGCTTTTTGTCAGTTTAATAATACTGAATGTTTCCAATAGTTATTTTTTGTTTGAATGTATGCTCAAATTATTTCTATAGAGATTTGTTAGTAACATTTACTTTCGATCTATATAAGTGATTTTAAAAAAAAAAAAAGAGTGTTCTAACATTACGTATAAATAATTTCATTTTCTTATATTGTGCTTTAGGTATGGCCTGTTAGCTCAGTTGGTTAGAGCGTCGTGCTAATAACGCGAAGGTCGTGGGTTCGATCCCCACACGGGCCAATGTGCTTTTTGTTAGTTTAATAATACTGAATGTTTCCAATAGTTATTTTTTGTTTGAATGTATGCTCACATTATTTCTATAGAGATTTGTTAGTAACATTTACTTTCGGTCTACATAAGTGATTTAAAAAAAGAGTGTTCTAACATTACGTATAAATAATTTCATTTTCTTATATTGTGCTTTAGGTATGGCCTGTTAGCTCAGTTGGTTAGAGCGTCGTGCTAATAACGCGAAGGTCGTGGGTTCGATCCCAACACGGGCAAATGTGCTTTTTGTTAGTTTAATAATACTGATGTTTCCAATAGTTATTTTTTGTTTGAATGTATGCTCACATTATTTCTATAGAGATTTGTTAGTAACATTTACTTTCGGTCTACATAAGTGATTTAAAAAAAGAGTGTTCTAACATTACGTATAAATAATTTCATTTTCTTATATTGTGCTTTAGGTATGGCCTGTTAGCTCAGTTGGTTAGAGCGTCGTGCTAATAACGCGAAGGTCGTGGGTTCGATCCCCACACGGGCCAATGTGCTTTTTGTCAGTTTAATAATACTGAATGTTTCCAATATTTATTATTTGTTTGAATGTATGCTCACATTACTTCTATAGAGATTTGTTAGTAACATTTACTTTCAGTCTACATAAGTGATTTAAAAAAAAGAGTGTTCTAACATTACGTATAAATAATTTCATTTTCTTATATTGGGCTTTAAGTATGGCCTGTTAGCTCAGTTGGTTAGAGCGTCGTGCTAATAACGCGAAGGTCGTGGGTTCGATCCCCACACGGGCCAATGTGCTTTTTGTTAGTTTAATAATACTGAATGTTTCCAATAGTTATTTTTTGTTTGAATGTATGCTCACATTATTTCTATAGAGATTTGTTAGTAACATTTACTTTCGGTCTACATAAGTGATTTAAAAAAAGAGTGTTCTAACATTACGTATAAATAATTTCATTTTTTTATATTGTGCTTTATGTATGGCATGTTAGCGCAGTTGGTTAGAGCGTCGTGCTAATAACGCGAAGGTCGTGGGTTCGATCCCCACACGGGCCAATGTGCTTTTTGTCAGTTTAATAATACTGAATGTTTCCAATATTTATTATTTGTTTGAATGTATGCTCACATTACTTCTATAAAGATTTGTTAGTAACATTTACTTTCAGTCTACATAAGTGATTTAAAAAAAAGAGTGTTCTAACATTACGTATAAATAATTTCATTTTCTTATATTGGGCTTGAAGTATGGCCTGTTAGCTCAGTTGGTTAGAGCGTCGTGCTAATAACGCGAAGGTCGTGGGTTCGATCCCCACACGGGCCAATGTGCTTTTGGTTAGTTTAATAATACTGAATATTTCCAATAGTTATTTTTTGTTTGAATGTATGCTCACATTATTTCTATAGAGATTTGTTAGTAACATTTACTTTCGGTCTACATAAGTGATTTAAAAAAAGAGTGTTCTATTATTACGTATAAATAATTTCATTTTCTTATATTGTGCTTTAAGTATGGCCTGTTAGCTCAGTTGGTTAGAGCGTCGTGCTAATAACGCGAAGGTCGTGGGTTCGATCCCCACACGGGCCAATGTGCTTTTTGTTAGTTTAATAATACTGAATGTTTCCAATAGTTATTTTTTGTTTGAATGTATGCTCACATTATTTCTATAGAGATTTGTTAGTAACATTTACTTTCGGTCTACATAAGTGATTTAAAAAAAGAGTGTTCTATTATTACGTATAAATAATTTCATTTTCTTATATTGTGCTTTAAGTATGGCCTGTTAGCTCAGTTGGTTAGAGCGTCGTGCTAATAACGCGAAGGTCGTGGGTTCGATCCCCACACGGGCCAATGTGCTTTTTGTTAGTTTAATAATACTGAATGTTTCCAATAGTTATTTTTTGTTTGAATGTATGCTCACATTATTTCTATAGAGATTTGTTAGTAACATTTACTTTCGGTCTACATAAGTGATTTAAAAAAAGAGTGTTCTAACATTACGTATAAATAATTTCATTTTCTTATATTGTGCTTTAGGTATGGCCTGTTAGCTCAGTTGGTTAGAGCGTCGTGTTAATAACGCGAAGGTCGTGGGTTCGATCCCAACACGGGCAAATGTGCTTTTTGTTAGTTTAATAATACTGAAGTTTCCAATAGTTATTTTTTGTTTGAATGTATGCTCACATTATTTCTATAGAGATTTGTTAGTAACATTTACTTTCGGTCTACATAAGTGATTTAAAAAAAGAGTGTTCTAACATTACGTATAAATAATTTCATTTTCTTATATTGTGCTTTAGGTATGGCCTGTTAGCTCAGTTGGTTAGAGCGTCGTGCTAATAACGCGAAGGTCGTGGGTTCGATCCCCACACGGACCAATGTGCTTTTTGTCAGTTTAATAATACTGAATGTTTCCAATATTTATTTTTTGTTTGAATGTATGCTCACATTACTTCTATAGAGATTTGTTAGTAACATTTACTTTCAGTCTACATAAGTGATTTAAAAAAAGAGTGTTCTAACATTACGTATAAATAATTTCATTTTCTTATATTGGGCTTTAAGTATGGCCTGTTAGCTCAGTTGGTTAGAGCGTCGTGCTAATAACGCGAAGGTCATGGGTTCGATCCCCACACGGGCCAATGTGCTTTTTGTCAGTTTAATAATACTGAATGTTTCCAATAGTTATTTTTTGTTTGAATGTATGCTCACATTATTTCTATAGAGATTTGTTAGTAACATTTACTTTCGGTCTACATAAGTGATTTAAAAAAAGAGTGTTCTATTATTACGTATAAATATTTTCATTTTCTTATATTGTGCTTTAAGTATGGCCTGTTAGCTCAGTTGGTTAGAGCGTCGTGCTAATAACGCGAAGGTCGTGGGTTCGATCCCCACACGGGCTAATGTGCTTTTTGTTAGTTTAATAATACTGAATGTTTCCAATAGTTATTTTTTGTTTGAATGTATGCTCACATTATTTCTATAGAGATTTGTTAGTAACATTTACTTTCGGTCTACATAAGTGATTTAAAAAAAGAGTTTTCTAACATTACGTATAAATAATTTCATTTTTTTATATTGTGCTTTATGTATGGCATGTTAGCTCAGTTGGTTAGAGCGTCGTGCTAATAACGCGAAGGTCGTGGGTTCGATCCCCACACGGGACAATGTGCTTTTTGTCAGTTTAATAATACTGAATGTTTCCAATAGTTATTTTTTGTTTGAATGTATGCTCAAATTATTTCTATAGAGATTTGTTAGTAACATTTACTTTCGATCTATATAAGTGATTTAAAAAAAAAAAAAAGAGTGTTCTAACATTACGTATAAATAATTTCATTTTCTTATATTGTGCTTTAGGTATGGCCTGTTAGCTCAGTTGGTTAGAGCGTCGTGCTAATAACGCGAAGGTCGTGGGTTCGATCCCCACACGGGCCAATGTGCTTTTTGTTAGTTTAATAATACTGAATGTTTCCAATAGTTATTTTTTGTTTGAATGTATGCTCACATTATTTCTATAGAGATTTGTTAGTAACATTTACTTTCGGTCTACATAAGTGATTTAAAAAAAGAGTGTTCTAACATTACGTATAAATAATTTCATTTTTTTATATTGTGCTTTATGTATGGCATGTTAGCTCAGTTGGTTAGAGCTTCGTGCTAATAACGCGAAGGTCGTGGGTTCGATCCCCACACGGGTCAATGTGCTTTTTGTCAGTTTAATAATACTGAATGTTTCCAATAGTTATTTTTTGTTTGAATGTATGCTCACATTATTTCTATAGAGATTTGTTAGTAACATTTACTTTCGGTCTACATAAGTGATTTAAAAAAAGAGTGTTCTAACATTACGTATAAATAATTTCATTTTCTTATATTGTGCTTTAGGTATGGCCTGTTAGCTCAGTTGGTTAGAGCGTCGTGCTAATAACGCGAAGGTCGTGGGTTCGATCCCAACACGGGCGAATGTGCTTTTTGTTAGTTTAATAATACTGATGTTTCCAATAGTTATTTTTTGTTTGAATGTATGCTCACATTATTTCTATAGAGATTTGTTAGTAACATTTACTTTCGGTCTACATAAGTGATTTAAAAAAAAGAGTGTTCTAACATTACGTATAAATAATTTCATTTTCTTATATTGTGCTTTAGGTATGGCCTGTTAGCTCAGTTGGTTAGAGCGTCGTGCTAATAACGCGAAGGTCGTGTGTTCGATCCCCACACGGGCCAATGTGCTTTTTGTTAGTTTAATAATACGGAATGTTTCCAATAGTTATTTTTTGTTTGAATGTATGCTCACATTATTTCTATAGAGATTTGTTAGTAACATTTACTTTCAGTCTACATAAGTGATTTAAAAAAAGAGTGTTCTAACATTACGTATAAATAATTTCATTTTCTTATATTGTGCTTTAGGTATGGCCTGTTTGCTCAGTTGGTTAGAGCGTCGTGCTAATAACGCGAAGGTCGTGGGTTCGATCCCCACACGGGCCAATGTGCTTTTTGTCAGTTTAATAATACTGAATGTTTCCAATATTTATTTTTTGTTTGAATGTATGCTCACATTATTTCTATAGAGATTTGTTAGTAACATTTACTTTCGGTCTACATAAGTGATTTAAAAAAAGAGTGTTCTAACATTACGTATAAATAATTTCATTTTCTTATATTTTGCTTTAGGTATGGCCTGTTAGCTCAGTTGGTTAGAGCGTCGTGCTAATAACGCGAAGGTCGTGGGTTCGATCCCCACACGGGCCAATGTGCTTTTTGTCAGTTTAATAATACTGAATGTTTCCAATATTTATTTTTTGTTTGAATGTATGCTCACATTATTTCTATAGAGATTTGTTAGTAACATTTACTTTCGGTCTACATAAGTGATTTAAAAAAAGAGTGTTCTAACATTACGTATAAATAATTTCATTTTCTTATATTTTGCTTTAGGTATGGCCTGTTAGCTCAGTTGGTTAGAGCGTCGTGCTAATAACGCGAAGGTCGTGGGTTCGATCCCCACACTGGCCAATGTGCTTTTTGTTAGTTTAATAATACTGAATGTTTCCAATAGTTATTTTTTGTTTGAATGTATGCTCACATTATTTCTATAGAGATTTGTTAGTAACATTTACTTTCAGTCTACATAAGTGATTTAAAAAAAAAGAGTGTTCTAACATTACGTATAAATAATTTCATTTTCTTATACTGTGCTTTAGGTATGGCCTGTTAGCTCAGTTGGTTAGAGCGTCGTGCTAATAACGCGAAGGTCGTGGGTTCGATCCCCACACGGGCCAATGTGCTTTTTGTTAGTTTAATACTACTGAATGTTTCCGATAGTTATTTTTTGTTTGAATGTATGCTCACATTATTTCTATAGAGATTTGTTAGTAACATTTACTTTCGGTCTACATAAGTGATTTAAAAAAAAGAGTGTTCTAACATTACGTATAAATAATTTCATTTTCTTATATTGTGGTTTAGGTATGGCCCTTTAGCTCAGTTGGTTAGAGCGTCGTGCTAATAACGCGAAGGTCGTGGGTTCGATCCCCACACGGGCCAATGTGCTTTTTGTTAGTTTAATAATACGGAATGTTTCCAATAGTTATTTTTTGTTTGAATGTATGCTCACATTATTTCTATAGAGATTTGTTAGTAACATTTACTTTCAGTCTACATAAGTGATTTAAAAAAAGAGTGTTCTAACATTACGTATAAATAATTTCATTTTCTTATATTGTGCTTTAGGTATGGCCTGTTTGCTCAGTTGGTTAGAGCTTCGTGCTATTAACGCGAAGGTCGTGGGTTCGATCCCCACACGGGCCAATGTGCTTTTTGTTAGTTTAATAATACTGAATGTTTCCAATAGTTATTTTTTGTTTGAATGTATGCTCAAATTATTTCTATAGAGATTTGTTAGTAACATTTACTTTCGATCTATATAAGTGATTTAAAAAAAAAGAGTGTTCTAACATTACGTATAAATAATTTCATTTTCTTATATTGTGCTTTAGGTATGGCCTGTTAGCTCAGTTGGTAAGAGCGTCGTGGTAATAACGCGAAGGTCGTGGGTTCGATCCCCACACGGGCCAATGTGCTTTTTGTCAGTTTAATAATAATGAATGTTTCCAATATTTATTTTTTGTTTGAATGTATGCTCACATTATTTCTGTAGAGATTTGTTAGTAACATTTACTTTCGGTCTACATAAGTGATTTAAAAAAAGAGTGTTCTAACATTACGTATAAATAATTTCATTTTCTTATATTGGGCTTTAAGTATGGCCTGTTAGCTCAGTTGGTTAGAGCGTCGTGCTAATAACGCGAAGGTCGTGCGTTCGGTCCCCACACGGGCCAATGTCCTTTTTGTTAGTTTAATAATACTGAATGTTTCCAATAGTTATTTTTTGTTTGAATGTATGCTCACATTATTTCTATAGAGATTTGTTAGTAACATTTACTTTCGGTCTACATAAGTGATTTAAAAAAAGAGTGTTCTAACATTACGTATAAATAATTTCATTTTCTTATATTGTGCTTTAGGTATGGCCTGTTAGCTCAGTTGGTTAGAGCGTCGTGCTAATAACGCGAAGGTCGTTTGTTCGATCCCCACACGGGCCAATGTGCTTTTTGTCAGTTTAATAATACTGAATGTTTCCAATATTTATTTTTTGTTTGAATGTATGCTCACACAGGGGTCGCAGACGTCCTATATGTCCTATAAATCCTATATTTTTTTAAAATCGGTAAAAACGTCCTATATTGTCCTATATTTTACAATTGTCCTATATATCCTATATTTCTACATTGATTCGATCTATATTTTCTTCGAATTCTTAATAACGGCGCCGTTTGTTGCCATTTTTTAATATTTCGGATTCTTTGGCGCGATCGTAGGTGAAAAAGACCTGACAAAAACGATGTTTGTAACGGCGGCGCGACGTTTTATCTCTTGTGACGTCACGTGCTACATAACCTACAACTCAACTCTACTGGACCGGCGGGAGTTGTAAACATGTGAACATTTCCATAACAATCGGTCGTGGTCTCCCGATAGACTAGACGGTTGAGTATCGAGCTCGTAACCGGATGGTTAAGAGTTCTGTCCTCGGTCCGCGAAATATCGGTGTGTACCTAATGGGGGCTGGTGCACATTAAATCTGTTGTGGCCTCAATGTCCTCTCATTGGTGTGGTGGGGTCGGAGAGAGGGGTTTACACTAGAAGATTTCGATCTCGTATTCTTCTAGATGCTCAAAATTACGAGACGTATTTGGCTGTGTTAAGCACTTTATAAGTGGCAGAAATAGACAGTCGGTGTTTTCAAAACAAAACAATCGGTCGTGAATTTCTGATCTGATTTCTCCTCCAACGTAATAAATTAATTGGCCATAATGCAGAGAGAGATGCAACAACAGAACTCTGCCTCGGGAAAAACGGATAAAAACAACTTGGGATTAACTTGCAGGACTACTAAAGAACATTTTGAGTGCTTAGTCAATAATTGATGAAGGAAACAAAAGGGTTAAGATTTACCGTTTGATGTCGGATGGCGATTTTTTTATTCCGAATCCTGTACGGATTCTGCGCTATGAATTGTTTACATCAAACCGCTCCAAATTATGGCAACCATAGGCAGTTAGTTATCTTGCTCTTAAAAATGGCAGGGCTGCCATTTTTTTGCGAAAATCGCCTTGGCGCAGAATTCGTACCAGATTCGGAATATTCGCCACGATTTTTTCATAAAAGTCGCCAAAATTGAAAATTACGTCAATACGTTGTGTTGTCAAATCCAAACGATCACTAGGGTTGCTTTAAAACCAAGTGCCAGGTTCGCCACATTCGGCGATAAATCTCCCACTTTTCGCCGCCAATCCAGCCGACACTGAACAGTAAATCTGAATCAACAAAAGACTGCAAACAGGGATAAAAAGAAAATACTTAAAGAAATTGGAACAGTTAAAAATGCTGGAAGCAAAAGACTCATGATTGCAAATAATGTAACTAATAAAACTTGATTTAGGGATGGAATATTGAGGCAATAACGGATCACGTATTCAGGATCAGGCGTTTTCTTTTTTTTAAATGTGTTATTCTCTTAAATTCAATATAACGAGTATATAAATGTATAACGAGTTAATTTTGAAGTTCAGTAGCAACTGTGTGCAATTATTTGATGTTTTATATTGTCCTATTTTTTATTTTTTTTTGAAAAAATCCTATATATTCTTATTTTGTCACTTTGACCCTTGCTCACATTATTTCTATAGAGATTTGTTAGTAACATTTACTTTCGGTCTACATAAGTGATTTAAAAAAAGAGTGTTCTAACATTACGTATAAATAATTTCATTTTCTTATATTGTGCTTTAGGTATGGCCTGTTAGCTCAGTTGGTTAGAGCGTCGTGCTAATAACGCGAAGGTCGTGGGTTCGATCCCCACACGGGCCAATGTGCTTTTTGTCAGTTTAATAATACTGAATGTTTCCAATAGTTATTTTTTGTTTGAATGTATGCTCAAATTATTTCTATAGAGATTTGTTAGTAACATTTACTTTCGATCTATATAAGTGATTTAAAAAAAAAAAAAAAAAGTGTTCTAACATTACGTATAAATAATTTCATTTTCTTATATTGTGCTTTAGGTATGGCCTGTTAGCTCAGTTGGTTAGAGCGTTGTTCTAATAACGCGAAGGTCGTGGGTTCGATCCCCACACGGGCCAATGTGCTTTTTGTCAGTTTAATAATACTGAATGTTTCCAATATTTATTTTTTGTTTGAATGTATGCTCACATTACTTCTATAGAGATTTGTTAGTAACATTTACTTTCGGTCTACATAAGTGATTTAAAAAAAGAGTGTTCTAACATTACGTATAAATAATTTCATTTTCTTATATTGGGCTTTAAGTATGGCCTGTTAGCTCAGTTGGTTAGAGCGTCGTGCTAATAACGCGAAGGTCGTGGGTTCGATCCCCACACGGGCCAAAGTGCTTTTTGTTAGTTTAATAATACTGAATGTTTCCAATAGTTATTTTTTGTTTGAATGTATGCTCACATTATTTCTATAGAGATTTGTTAGTAACATTTACTTTCGGTCTACATAAGTGATTTAAAAAAAGAGTGTTCTAACATTACGTATAAATAATTTCATTTTCTTATATTGTGCTTTAGGTATGGCCTGTTAGCTCAGTTGGTTAGAGCGTCGTGCTAATAACGCGAAGGTCGTGGGTTCGATCCCCACACGGGCCAATGTGCTTTTTGTCAGTTTAATAATACTGAATGTTTCCAATATTTATTATTTGTTTGAATGTATGCTCACATTACTTCTATAGAGATTTGTTAGTAACATTTACTTTCAGTCTACATAAGTGATTTAAAAAAAAGAGTGTTCTAACATTACGTATAAATAATTTCATTTTCTTATATTGGGCTTTAAGTATGGCCTGTTAGCTCAGTTGGTTAGAGCGTCGTGCTAATAACGCGAAGGTCGTAGATTCGATCCCCACACGGGCCAATGTGCTTTTTGTTAGTTTAATAATACTGAATGTTTCCAATAGTTTTTTTTTGTTTGAATGTATGCTCACATTATTTCTATAGAGATTTGTTAGTAACATTTACTTTCGGTCTACATAAGTGATTTAAAAAAAGAGTGTTCTATTATTACGTATAAATAATTTCATTTTCTTATATTGTGCTTTAAGTATGGCCTGTTAGCTCAGTTGGTTAGAGCGTCGTGCTAATAACGCGAAGGTCGTGGGTTCGATCCCCACACGGGCCAATGTGCTTTTTGTTAGTTTAATAATACTGAATGTTTCCAATAGTTATTTTTTGTTTGAATGTATGCTCACATTATTTCTATAGAGATTTGTTAGTAACATTTACTTTCGGTCTACATAAGTGATTTAAAAAAAGAGTGTTCTAACATTACGTATAAATAATTTCATTTTCTTATATTGTGCTTTAGGTATGGCCTGTTAGCTCAGTTGGTTAGAGCGTCGTGCTAATAACGCGAAGGTTGTGGGTTCGATCCCAACACGGGCAAATGTGCTTTTTGTTAGTTTAATAATGCTGATGTTTCCAATAGTTATTTTTTGTTTGAATGTATGCTCACATTATTTCTATAGAGATTTGTTAGTAACATTTACTTTCGGTCTACATAAGTGATTTAAAAAAAGAGTGATCTAACATTACGTATAAATAATTTCATTTTCTTATATTGTGCTTTAGGTATGGCCTGTTAGCTCAGTTGGTTAGAGCGTCGTGCTAATAACGCGAAGGTCGTGGGTTCGATCCCCACACGGGCCAATGTGCTTTTTGTCAGTTTAATAATACTGAATGTTTCCAATATTTATTTTTTGTTTGAATGTATGCTCACATTACTTCTATAGAGATTTGTTAGTAACATTTACTTTCAGTCTACATAAGTGATTTAAAAAAAGAGTGTTCTAACATTACGTATAAATAATTTCATTTTCTTATATTGGGCTTTAAGTATGGCCTGTTAGCTCAGTTGGTTAGAGCGTCGTGCTAATAACGCGAAGGTCGTGGGTTCGATCCCCACACGGGCCAATGTGCTTTTTGTTAGTTTAATAATACTGAATGTTTCCAATAGTTATTTTTTGTTTGAATGTATGCTCACATTATTTCTATAGAGATTTGTTAGTAACATTTACTTTCGGTCTACATAAGTGATTTAAAAAAAAGAGTGTTCTAACATTACGTATAAATAATTTCATTTTCTTATATTGTGCTTTAGGTATGGCCTGTTAGCTCAGTTGGTTAGAGCGTCGTGCTAAGAACGCGAAGGTCGTGGGTTCGATCAACACACGGGCCAATGTGCTTTTTGTTAGTTTAATAATACTGAATTTTTCCAATAGTTATTTTTTGTTTGAATGTATGCTCACATTATTTCTATAGAGATTTGTTAGTAACATTTACTTTCGGTCTACATAAGTGATTTAAAAAAAGAGTGTTCTAACATTACGTATAAATAATTTCATTTTTTTATATTGTGCTTTATGTATGGCATGTTAGCTCAGTTGGTTAGAGCGTCGTGCTAATAACGCGAAGGTCGTGGGTTCGATCCCCACACGGGCCAATGTGCTTTTTGTCAGTTTAATAATACTGAATGTTTCCAATAGTTATTTTTTGTTTGAATGTATTCTCAAATTATTTCTATAGAGATTTGTTAGTAACATTTACTTTCGATCTATATAAGTGATTTAAAAAAAAAAAAAGAGTGTTCTAACATTACGTATAAATAATTTCATTTTCTTATATTGTGCTTTAGGTATGGCCTGTTAGCTCAGTTGGTTAGAGCGTCGTGCTAATAACGCGAAGGTCGTGGGTTCGATCCCCACACGGGCCAATGTGCTTTTTGTTAGTTTAATAATACTGAATGTTTCCAATAGTTATTTTTTGTTTGAATGTATGCTCACATTATTTCTATAGAGATTTGTTAGTAACATTTACTTTCGGTCTACATAAGTGATTTAAAAAAAGAGTGTTCTATTATTACGTATAAATAATTTCATTTTCTTATATTGTGCTTTAAGTATGGCCTGTTAGCTCAGTTGGTTAGAGCGTCGTGCTAATAACGCGAAGGTCGTGGGTTCGATCCCCACACGGGCCAATGTGCTTTTTGTTAGTTTAATAATACTGAATGTTTCCAATAGTTATTTTTTGTTTGAATGTATGCTCACATTATTTCTATAGAGAATTGTTAGTAACATTTACTTTCGGTCTACATAAGTGATTTAAAAAAAGAGTGTTCTAACATTACGTATAAATAATTTCATTTTCTTATATTGTGCTTTAGGTATGGCCTGTTAGCTCAGTTGGTTAGAGCGTCGTGCTAATAACGCGAAGGTTGTGGGTTCGATCCCAACACGGGCAAATGTGCTTTTTGTTAGTTTAATAATACTGATGTTTCCAATAGTTATTTTTTGTTTGAATGTATGCTCACATTATTTCTATAGAGATTTGTTAGTAACATTTACTTTCGGTCTACATAAGTGATTTAAAAAAAGAGTGTTCTAACATTACGTATAAATAATTTCATTTTCTTATATTGTGCTTTAGTTATGGCCTGTTAGCTCAGTTGGTTAGAGCGTCGTGCTAATAACGCGAAGATCGTGGGTTCGATCCCCACACGGGCCAATGTGCTTTTTGTCAGTTTAATAATACTGAATGTTTCCAATATTTATTTTTTGTTTGAATGTATGCTCACATTACTTCTATAGAGATTTGTTAGTAACATTTACTTTCAGTCTACATAAGTGATTTAAAAAAAGAGTGTTCTAACATTACGTATAAATAATTTCATTTTCTTATATTGGGCTTTAAGTATGGCCTGTTAGCTCAGTTGGTTAGAGCGTCGTGCTAATAACGCGAAGGTCGTGGGTTCGATCCCCACACGGGCCAATGTGCTTTTTGTTAGTTTAATAATACTGAATGTTTCCAATAGTTATTTTTTGTTTGAATGTATGCTCACATTATTTCTATAGAGATTTGTTAGTAACATTTACTTTCGGTCTACATAAGTGATTTAAAAAAAGAGTGTTCTATTATTACGTATAAATAATTTCATTTTCTTATATTGTGCTTTAAGTATGGCCTGTTAGCTCAGTTGGTTAGAGCGTCGTGCTAATAACGCGAAGGTCGTGGGTTCGATCCCCACACGGGCCAATGTGCTTTTTGTTAGTTTAATAATACTGAATGTTTCCAATAGTTATTTTTTGTTTGAATGTATGCTCACATTATTTCTATAGAGATTTGTTAGTAACATTTACTTTCGGTCTACATAAGTGATTTAAAAAAAGAGTGTTCTAACATTACGTATAAATAATTTCATTTTTTTATATTGTGCTTTATGTATGGCATGTTAGCTCAGTTGGTTAGAGCGGCGTGCTAATAACGCGAAGGTCGTGGGTTCGATCCCCACACGGGCCAATGTGCTTTTTGTCAGTTTAATAATACTGAATGTTTCCAATAGTTATTTTTTGTTTGAATGTATTCTCAAATTATTTCTATAGAGATTTGTTAGTAACATTTACTTTCGATCTATATAAGTGATTTAAAAAAAAAAAAAGAGTGTTCTAACATTACGTATAAATAATTTCATTTTCTTATATTGTGCTTTAGGTATGGCCTGTTAGCTCAGTTGGTTAGAGCGTCGTGCTAATAACGCGAAGGTCGTGGGTTCGATCCCCACACGGGCCAATGTGCTTTTTGTTAGTTTAATAATACTGAATGTTTCCAATAGTTATTTTTTGTTTGAATGTATGCTCACATTATTTCTATAGAGATTTGTTAGTAACATTTACTTTCGGTCTACATAAGTGATTTAAAAAAAGAGTGTTCTATTATTACGTATAAATAATTTCATTTTCTTATATTGTGCTTTAAGTATGGCCTGTTAGCTCAGTTGGTTAGAGCGTCGTGCTAATAACGCGAAGGTCGTGGGTTCGATCCACACACGGGCCAATGTGCTTTTTGTTAGTTTAATAATACTGAATGTTTCCAATAGTTATTTTTTGTTTGAATGTATGCTCACATTATTTCTATAGAGATTTGTTAGTAACATTTACTTTCGGTCTACATAAGTGATTTAAAAAAAGAGTGTTCTAACATTACGTATAAATAATTTCATTTTCTTATATTGTGCTTTAGGTATGGCCTGTTAGCTCAGTTGGTTAGAGCGTCGTGCTAATAACGCGAAGGTTGTGGGTTCGATCCCAACACGGGCAAATGTGCTTTTTGTTAGTTTAATAATACTGATGTTTCCAATAGTTATTTTTTGTTTGAATGTATGCTCACATTATTTCTATAGAGATTTGTTAGTAACATTTACTTTCGGTCTACATAAGTGATTTAAAAAAAGAGTGTTCTAACATTACGTATAAATAATTTCATTTTCTTATATTGTGCTTTAGTTATGGCCTGTTAGCTCAGTTGGTTAGAGCGTCGTGCTAATAACGCGAAGATCGTGGGTTCGATCCCCACACGGGCCAATGTGCTTTTTGTCAGTTTAATAATACTGAATGTTTCCAATATTTATTTTTTGTTTGAATGTATGCTCACATTACTTCTATAGAGATTTGTTAGTAACATTTACTTTCAGTCTACATAAGTGATTTAAAAAAAGAGTGTTCTAACATTACGTATAAATAATTTCATTTTCTTATATTGGGCTTTAAGTATGGCCTGTTAGCTCAGTTGGTTAGAGCGTCGTGCTAATAACGCGAAGGTCGTGGGTTCGATCCCCACACGGGCCAATGTGCTTTTTGTTAGTTTAATAATACTGAATGTTTCCAATAGTTATTTTTTGTTTGAATGTATGCTCACATTATTTCTATAGAGATTTGTTAGTAACATTTACTTTCGGTCTACATAAGTGATTTAAAAAAAGAGTGTTCTATTATTACGTATAAATAATTTCATTTTCTTATATTGTGCTTTAAGTATGGCCTGTTAGCTCAGTTGGTTAGAGCGTCGTGCTAATAACGCGAAGGTCGTGGGTTCGATCCCCACACGGGCCAATGTGCTTTTTGTTAGTTTAATAATACTGAATGTTTCCAATAGTTATTTTTTGTTTGAATGTATGCTCACATTATTTCTATAGAGATTTGTTAGTAACATTTACTTTCGGTCTACATAAGTGATTTAAAAAAAGAGTGTTCTAACATTACGTATAAATAATTTCATTTTCTTATATTGTGCTTTAGGTATGGCCTGTTAGCTCAGTTGGTTAGAGCGTCGTGCTAATAACGCGAAGGTTGTGGGTTCGATCCCAACACGGGCAAATGTGCTTTTTGTTAGTTTAATAATACTGATGTTTCCAATAGTTATTTTTTGTTTGAAGGTATGCTCACATTATTTCTATAGAGATTTGTTAGTAACATTTACTTTCGGTCTACATAAGTGATTTAAAAAAAGAGTGATCTAATATTACGTATAAATAATTTCATTTTCTTATATTGTGCTTTAGGTATGACCTGTTAGCTCAGTTGGTTAGAGCGTCGTGCTAATAACGCGAAGGTCGTGGGTTCGATCCCCACACGGGCCAATGTGCTTTTTGTCAGTTTAATAATACTGAATGTTTCCAATATTTATTTTTTGTTTGAATGTATGCTCACATTACTTCTATAGAGATTTGTTAGTAACATTTACTTTCAGTCTACATAAGTGATTTAAAAAAAGAGTGTTCTAACATTACGTATAAATAATTTCATTTTCTTATATTGGGCTTTAAGTATGGCCTGTTAGCTCAGTTGGTTAGAGCGTCGTGCTAATAACGCGAAGGTCGTGGGTTCGATCCCCACACGGGCCAATGTGCTTTTTGTTAGTTTAATAATACTGAATGTTTCCAATAGTTATTTTTTGTTTGAATGTATGCTCACATTATTTCTATAGAGATTTGTTAGTAACATTTACTTTCGGTCTACATAAGTGATTTAAAAAAAGAGTGTTCTATTATTACGTATAAATAATTTCATTTTCTTATATTGTGCTTTAAGTATGGCCTGTTAGCTCAGTTGGTTAGAGCGTCGTGCTAATAACGCGAAGGTCGTGGGTTCGATCCCCACACGGGCCAATGTGCTTTTTGTTAGTTTAATAATACTGAATGTTTCCAATAGTTATTTTTTGTTTGAATGTATGCTCACATTATTTCTATAGAGATTTGTTAGTAACATTTACTTTCGGTCTACATAAGTGATTTAAAAAAAGAGTGTTCTAACATTACGTATAAATAATTTCATTTTCTTATATTGTGCTTTAGGTATGGCCTGTTAGCTCAGTTGGTTAGAGCGTCGTGCTAATAACGCGAAGGTTGTGGGTTCGATCCCAACACGGGCAAATGTGCTTTTTGTTAGTTTAATAATACTGATGTTTCCAATAGTTATTTTTTGTTTGAAGGTATGCTCACATTATTTCTATAGAGATTTGTTAGTAACATTTACTTTCGGTCTACATAAGTGATTTAAAAAAAGAGTGATCTAATATTACGTATAAATAATTTCATTTTCTTATATTGTGCTTTAGGTATGACCTGTTAGCTCAGTTGGTTAGAGCGTCGTGCTAATAACGCGAAGGTCGTGGGTTCGATCCCCACACGGGCCAATGTGCTTTTTGTCAGTTTAATAATACTGAATGTTTCCAATATTTATTTTTTGTTTGAATGTATGCTCACATTACTTCTATAGAGATTTGTTAGTAACATTTACTTTCAGTCTACATAAGTGATTTAAAAAAAGAGTGTTCTAACATTACGTATAAATAATTTCATTTTCTTATATTGGGCTTTAAGTATGGCCTGTTAGCTCAGTTGGTTAGAGCGTCGTGCTAATAACGCGAAGGTCGTGGGTTCGATCCCCACACGGGCCAATGTGCTTTTTGTTAGTTTAATAATACTGAATGTTTCCAATAGTTATTTTTTGTTTGAATGTATGCTCACATTATTTGTATAGAGATTTGTTAGTAACATTTACTTTCGGTCTACATAAGTGATTTAAAAAAAGAGTGTTCTAACATTACGTATAAATAATTTCATTTTCTTATATTGGGCTTTAAGTATGGCCTGTTAGCTCAGTTGGTTAGAGCGTCGTGCTAATAACGCGAAGGTCGTGGGTTCGATCCCCACACGGGCCAATGTGCTTTTTGTCAGTTTAATAATACTGAATGTTTCCAATATTTATTTTTTGTTTGAATGTATGCTCACATTACTTCTATAGAGATTTGTTAGTAACATTTACTTTCAGTCTACATAAGTGATTTAAAAAAAGAGTGTTCTAACATTACGTATAAATAATTTCATTTTCTTATATTGGGCTTTAAGTATGGCCTGTTAGCTCAGTTGGTTAGAGCGTCGTGCTAATAACGCGAAGGTCGTGGGTTCGATCCCCACACGGGCCAATGTGCTTTTTGTTAGTTTAATAATACTGAATGTTTCCAATAGTTATTTTTTGTTTGAATGTATGCTCACATTATTTCTATAGAGATTTGTTAGTAACATTTACTTTCGGTCTACATAAGTGATTTAAAAAAAGAGTGTTCTAACATTACGTATAAATAATTTCATTTTCTTATATTGTGCTTTAGGTATGGCCTGTTAGCTCAGTTGGTTAGAGCGTCGTGCTAATAACGCGAAGGTCGTGGGTTCGATCCCCACACGGACCAATGTGCTTTTTGTCAGTTTAATAATACTGAATGTTTCCAATATTTATTTTTTGTTTGAATGTATGCTCACATTACTTCTATAGAGATTTGTTAGTAACATTTACTTTCAGTCTACATAAGTGATTTAAAAAAAGAGTGTTCTAACATTACGTATAAATAATTTCATTTTCTTATATTGGGCTTTAAGTATGGCCTGTTAGCTCAGTTGGTTAGAGCGTCGTGCTAATAACGCGAAGGTCATGGGTTCGATCCCCACACGGGCCAATGTGCTTTTTGTCAGTTTAATAATACTGAATGTTTCCAATAGTTATTTTTTGTTTGAATGTATGCTCACATTATTTCTATAGAGATTTGTTAGTAACATTTACTTTCGGTCTACATAAGTAATTTAAAAAAAGAGTGTTCTATTATTACGTATAAATAATTTCATTTTCTTATATTGTGCTTTAAGTATGGCCTGTTAGCTCAGTTGGTTAGAGCGTCGTGCTAATAACGCGAAGGTCGTGGGTTCGATCCCCACACGGGCCAATGTGCTTTTTGTTAGTTTAATAATACTGAATGTTTCCAATAGTTATTTTTTGTTTGAATGTATGCTCACATTATTTCTATAGAGATTTGTTAGTAACATTTACTTTCGGTCTACATAAGTGATTTAAAAAAAGAGTTTTCTAACATTACGTATAAATAATTTCATTTTTTTATATTGTGCTTTATGTATGGCATGTTAGCTCAGTTGGTTAGAGCGTCGTGCTAATAACGCGAAGGTCGTGGGTTCGATCCCCACACGGGCCAATGTGCTTTTTGTCAGTTTAATAATACTGAATGTTTCCAATAGTTATTTTTTGTTTGAATGTATGCTCAAATTATTTCTATAGAGATTTGTTAGTAACATTTACTTTCGATCTATATAAGTGATTTAAAAAAAAAAAAAAGAGTGTTCTAACATTACGTATAAATAATTTCATTTTCTTATATTGTGCTTTAGGTATGGCCTGTTAGCTCAGTTGGTTAGAGCGTCGTGCTAATAACGCGAAGGTCGTGGGTTCGATCCCCACACGGGCCAATGTGCTTTTTGTTAGTTTAATAATACTGAATGTTTCCAATAGTTATTTTTTGTTTGAATGTATGCTCACATTATTTCTATAGAGATTTGTTAGTAACATTTACTTTCGGTCTACATAAGTGATTTAAAAAAAGAGTGTTCTAACATTACGTATAAATAATTTCATTTTTTTTATATTGTGCTTTATGTATGGCATGTTAGCTCAGTTGGTTAGAGCGTCGTGCTAATAACGCGAAGGTCGTGGGTTCGATCCCCACACGGGCCAATGTGCTTTTTGTCAGTTTAATAATACTGAATGTTTCCAATAGTTATTTTTTGTTTGAATGTATGCTCACATTATTTCTATAGAGATTTGTTAGTAACATTTACTTTCGGTCTACATAAGTGATTTAAAAAAAGAGTGTTCTAACATTACGTATAAATAATTTCATTTTCTTATATTGTGCTTTAGGTATGGCCTGTTAGCTCAGTTGGTTAGAGCGTCGTGCTAATAACGCGAAGGTCGTGGGTTCGATCCCAACACGGGCGAATGTGCTTTTTGTTAGTTTAATAATACTGATGTTTCCAATAGTTATTTTTTGTTTGAATGTATGCTCACATTATTTCTATAGAGATTTGTTAGTAACATTTACTTTCGGTCTACATAAGTGATTTAAAAAAAAGAGTGTTCTAACATTACGTATAAATAATTTCATTTTCTTATATTGTGCTTTAGGTATGGCCTGTTAGCTCAGTTGGTTAGAGCGTCGTGCTAATAACGCGAAGGTCGTGTGTTCGATCCCCACACGGGCCAATGTGCTTTTTGTTAGTTTAATAATACGGAATGTTTCCAATAGTTATTTTTTGTTTGAATGTATGCTCACATTATTTCTATAGAGATTTGTTAGTAACATTTACTTTCAGTCTACATAAGTGATTTAAAAAAAGAGTGTTCTAACATTACGTATAAATAATTTCATTTTCTTATATTGTGCTTTAGGTATGGCCTGTTTGCTCAGTTGGTTAGAGCGTCGTGCTAATAACGCGAAGTTCGTGGGTTCGATCACCACACTGGCCAGTGTGCTTTTTGTCAATTTAATAATACTGAATGTTTCCAATAGTTATTTTTTGTTTGAATGTATGCTCACATTATTTCTATAGAGATTTGTTAGTAACATTTACTTTCGGTCTACATAAGTGATTTAAAAAAAAGAGTGTTCTAACATTACGTATAAATAATTTCATTTTCTTATATTGTGCTTTAGGTATGGCCTGTCAGCTCAGTTGGTTAGAGCGTCGTGCTAATAACGCGAAGGTCGTGGGTTCGATCCCCACACGGGCGAATGTGCTTTTTGTTAGTTTAATAATACTGATGTTTCCAATAGTTATTTTTTGTTTGAATGTATGCTCACATTATTTCTATAGAGATTTGTTAGTAACATTTACTTTCGGTCTACATAAGTGATTTAAAAAAAAGAGTGTTCTAACATTACGTATAAATAATTTCATTTTCTTATATTGTGCTTTAGGTATGGCCTGTTAGCTCAGTTGGTTAGAGCGTCGTGCTAATAACGCGAAGGTCGTGTGTTCGATCCCCACACGGGCCAATGTGCTTTTTGTTAGTTTAATAATACGGAATGTTTCCAATAGTTATTTTTTGTTTGAATGTATGCTCACATTATTTCTATAGAGATTTGTTAGTAACATTTACTTTCAGTCTACATAAGTGATTTAAAAAAAGAGTGTTCTAACATTACGTATAAATAATTTCATTTTCTTATATTGTGCTTTAGGTATGGCCTGTTTGCTCAGTTGGTTAGAGCGTCGTGCTAATAACGCGAAGTTCGTGGGTTCGATCACCACACTGGCCAGTGTGCTTTTTGTCAATTTAATAATACTGAATGTTTCCAATAGTTATTTTTTGTTTGAATGTATGCTCACATTATTTCTATAGAGATTTGTTAGTAACATTTACTTTCGGTCTACATAAGTGATTTAAAAAAAAGAGTGTTCTAACATTACGTATAAATAATTTCATTTTCTTATATTGTGCTTTAGGTATGGCCTGTTAGCTCAGTTGGTTAGAGCGTCGTGCTAATAACGCGAAGGTCGTGGGTTCGATCCCCACACGGGCCAATGTGCTTTTTGTCAGTTTAATAATACTGAATGTTTCCAATATTTATTTTTTGTTTGAATGTATGCTCACATTATTTCTATAGAGATTTGTTAGTAACATTTACTTTCGGTCTACATAAGTGATTTAAAAAAAGAGTGTTCTAACATTACGTATAAATAATTTCATTTTCTTATATTTTGCTTTAGGTATGGCCTGTTAGCTCAGTTGGTTAGAGCGTCGTGCTAATAACGCGAAGGTCGTGGGTTCGATCCCCACACTGGCCAATGTGCTTTTTGTTAGTTTAATAATACTGAATGTTTCCAATAGTTATTTTTTGTTTGAATGTATGGTCACATTATTTCTATAGAGATTTGTTAGTAACATTTACTTTCAGTCTACATAAGTGATTTAAAAAAAAAGAGTGTTCTAACATTACGTATAAATAATTTCATTTTCTTATATTGTGCTTTAGGTATGGCCTGTCAGCTCAGTTGGTTAGAGCGTCGTGCTAATAACGCGAAGGTCGTGGGTTCGATCCCCACACGGGCCAATGTGCTTTTTGTTAGTTTAATACTACTGAATGTTTCCGATAGTTATTTTTTGTTTGAATGTATGCTCACATTATTTCTATAGAGATTTGTTAGTAACATTTACTTTCGGTCTACATAAGTGATTTAAAAAAAAGAGTGTTCTAACATTACGTATAAATAATTTCATTTTCTTATATTGTGGTTTAGGTATGGCCCTTTAGCTCAGTTGGTTAGAGCGTCGTGCTAATAACGCGAAGGTCGTGGGTTCGATCCCCACACGGGCCAATGTGCTTTTTGTTAGTTTAATAATACGGAATGTTTCCAATAGTTATTTTTTGTTTGAATGTATGCTCACATTATTTCTATAGAGATTTGTTAGTAACATTTACTTTCAGTCTACATAAGTGATTTAAAAAAAGAGTGTTCTAACATTACGTATAAATAATTTCATTTTCTTATATTGTGCTTTAGGTATGGCCTGTTTGCTCAGTTGGTTAGAGCTTCGTGCTATTAACGCGAAGGTCGTGGGTTCGATCCCCACACGGGCCAATGTGCTTTTTGTTAGTTTAATAATACTGAATGTTTCCAATAGTTATTTTTTGTTTGAATGTATGCTCAAATTATTTCTATAGAGATTTGTTAGTAACATTTACTTTCGATCTATATAAGTGATTTAAAAAAAAAGAGTGTTCTAACATTACGTATAAATAATTTCATTTTCTTATATTGTGCTTTAGGTATGGCCTGTTAGCTCAGTTGGTAAGAGCGTCGTGCTAATAACGCGAAGGTCGTGGGTTCGATCCCCACACGGGCCAATGTGCTTTTTGTCAGTTTAATAATAATGAATGTTTCCAATATTTATTTTTTGTTTGAATGTATGCTCACATTATTTCTGTAGAGATTTGTTAGTAACATTTACTTTCGGTCTACATAAGTGATTTAAAAAAAGAGTGTTCTAACATTACGTATAAATAATTTCATTTTCTTATATTGGGCTTTAAGTATGGCCTGTTAGCTCAGTTGGTTAGAGCGTCGTGCTAATAACGCGAAGGTCGTGCGTTCGGTCCCCACACGGGCCAATGTCCTTTTTGTTAGTTTAATAATACTGAATGTTTCCAATAGTTATTTTTTGTTTGAATGTATGCTCACATTATTTCTATAGAGATTTGTTAGTAACATTTACTTTCGGTCTACATAAGTGATTTAAAAAAAGAGTGTTCTAACATTACGTATAAATAATTTCATTTTCTTATATTGTGCTTTAGGTATGGCCTGTTAGCTCAGTTGGTTAGAGCGTCGTGCTAATAACGCGAAGGTCGTTTGTTCGATCCCCACACGGGCCAATGTGCTTTTTGTCAGTTTAATAATACTGAATGTTTCCAATATTTATTTTTTGTTTGAATGTATGCTCACACAGGGGTCGCAGACGTCCTATATGTCCTATAAATCCTATATTTTTTTTAAATCGGTAAAAACGTCCTATATTGTCCTATATTTTACAATTGTCCTATATATCCTATATTTCTACATTGATTCGATCTATATTTTCTTCGAATTCTTAATAACGGCGCCGTTTGTTGCCATTTTTTAATATTTCGGATTCTTTGGCGCGATCGTAGGTGAAAAAGACCTGACAAAAACGATGTTTGTAACGGCGGCGCGACGTTTTATCTCTTGTGACGTCACGTGCTACATAACCTACAACTCAACTCTACTGGACCGGCGGGAGTTGTAAACATGTGAACATTTCCATAACAATCGGTCGTGGTCTCCCGATAGACTAGACGGTTGAGTATCGAGCTCGTAACCGGATGGTTAAGAGTTCTGTCCTCGGTCCGCGAAATATCGGTGTGTACCTAATGGGGGCTGGTGCACATTAAATCTGTTGTGGCCTCAATGTCCTCTCATTGGTGTGGTGGGGTCGGAGAGAGGGGTTTACACTAGAAGATTTCGATCTCGTATTCTTCTAGATGCTCAAAATTACGAGACGTATTTGGCTGTGTTAAGCACTTTATAAGTGGCAGAAATAGACAGTCGGTGTTTTCAAAACAAAACAATCGGTCGTGAATTTCTGATCTGATTTCTCCTCCAACGTAATAAATTAATTGGCCATAATGCAGAGAGAGATGCAACAACAGAACTCTGCCTCGGGAAAAACGGATAAAAACAACTTGGGATTAACTTGCAGGACTACTAAAGAACATTTTGAGTGCTTAGTCAATAATTGATGAAGGAAACAAAAGGGTTAAGATTTACCGTTTGATGTCGGATGGCGATTTTTTTATTCCGAATCCTGTACGGATTCTGCGCTATGAATTGTTTACATCAAACCGCTCCAAATTATGGCAACCATAGGCAGTTAGTTATCTTGCTCTTAAAAATGGCAGGGCTGCCATTTTTTTGCGAAAATCGCCTTGGCGCAGAATTCGTACCAGATTCGGAATATTCGCCACGATTTTTTCATAAAAGTCGCCAAAATTGAAAATTACGTCAATACGTTGTGTTGTCAAATCCAAACGATCACTAGGGTTGCTTTAAAACCAAGTGCCAGGTTCGCCACATTCGGCGATAAATCTCCCACTTTTCGCCGCCAATCCAGCCGACACTGAACAGTAAATCTGAATCAACAAAAGACTGCAAACAGGGATAAAAAGAAAATACTTAAAGAAATTGGAACAGTTAAAAATGCTGGAAGCAAAAGACTCATGATTGCAAATAATGTAACTAATAAAACTTGATTTAGGGATGGAATATTGAGGCAATAACGGATCACGTATTCAGGATCAGGCGTTTTCTTTTTTTTAAATGTGTTATTCTCTTAAATTCAATATAACGAGTATATAAATGTATAACGAGTTAATTTTGAAGTTCAGTAGCAACTGTGTGCAATTATTTGATGTTTTATATTGTCCTATTTTTTATTTTTTTTTGAAAAAATCCTATATATTCTTATTTTGTCACTTTGACCCTTGCTCACATTATTTCTATAGAGATTTGTTAGTAACATTTACTTTCGGTCTACATAAGTGATTTAAAAAAAGAGTGTTCTAACATTACGTATAAATAATTTCATTTTCTTATATTGTGCTTTAGGTATGGCCTGTTAGCTCAGTTGGTTAGAGCGTCGTGCTAATAACGCGAAGGTCGTGGGTTCGATCCCCACACGGGCCAATGTGCTTTTTGTCAGTTTAATAATACTGAATGTTTCCAATAGTTATTTTTTGTTTGAATGTATGCTCAAATTATTTCTATAGAGATTTGTTAGTAACATTTACTTTCGATCTATATAAGTGATTTAAAAAAAAAAAAAAAAAGTGTTCTAACATTACGTATAAATAATTTCATTTTCTTATATTGTGCTTTAGGTATGGCCTGTTAGCTCAGTTGGTTAGAGCGTTGTTCTAATAACGCGAAGGTCGTGGGTTCGATCCCCACACGGGCCAATGTGCTTTTTGTCAGTTTAATAATACTGAATGTTTCCAATATTTATTTTTTGTTTGAATGTATGCTCACATTACTTCTATAGAGATTTGTTAGTAACATTTACTTTCGGTCTACATAAGTGATTTAAAAAAAGAGTGTTCTAACATTACGTATAAATAATTTCATTTTCTTATATTGGGCTTTAAGTATGGCCTGTTAGCTCAGTTGGTTAGAGCGTCGTGCTAATAACGCGAAGGTCGTGGGTTCGATCCCCACACGGGCCAAAGTGCTTTTTGTTAGTTTAATAATACTGAATGTTTCCAATAGTTATTTTTTGTTTGAATGTATGCTCACATTATTTCTATAGAGATTTGTTAGTAACATTTACTTTCGGTCTACATAAGTGATTTAAAAAAAGAGTGTTCTAACATTACGTATAAATAATTTCATTTTCTTATATTGTGCTTTAGGTATGGCCTGTTAGCTCAGTTGGTTAGAGCGTCGTGCTAATAACGCGAAGGTCGTGGGTTCGATCCCCACACGGGCCAATGTGCTTTTTGTCAGTTTAATAATACTGAATGTTTCCAATATTTATTATTTGTTTGAATGTATGCTCACATTACTTCTATAGAGATTTGTTAGTAACATTTACTTTCAGTCTACATAAGTGATTTAAAAAAAAGAGTGTTCTAACATTACGTATAAATAATTTCATTTTCTTATATTGGGCTTTAAGTATGGCCTGTTAGCTCAGTTGGTTAGAGCGTCGTGCTAATAACGCGAAGGTCGTAGATTCGATCCCCACACGGGCCAATGTGCTTTTTGTTAGTTTAATAATACTGAATGTTTCCAATAGTTTTTTTTTGTTTGAATGTATGCTCACATTATTTCTATAGAGATTTGTTAGTAACATTTACTTTCGGTCTACATAAGTGATTTAAAAAAAGAGTGTTCTATTATTACGTATAAATAATTTCATTTTCTTATATTGTGCTTTAAGTATGGCCTGTTAGCTCAGTTGGTTAGAGCGTCGTGCTAATAACGCGAAGGTCGTGGGTTCGATCCCCACACGGGCCAATGTGCTTTTTGTTAGTTTAATAATACTGAATGTTTCCAATAGTTATTTTTTGTTTGAATGTATGCTCACATTATTTCTATAGAGATTTGTTAGTAACATTTACTTTCGGTCTACATAAGTGATTTAAAAAAAGAGTGTTCTAACATTACGTATAAATAATTTCATTTTCTTATATTGTGCTGTAGGTATGGCCTGTTAGCTCAGTTGGTTAGAGCGTCGTGCTAATAACGCGAAGGTTGTGGGTTCGATCCCAACACGGGCAAATGTGCTTTTTGTTAGTTTAATAATGCTGATGTTTCCAATAGTTATTTTTTGTTTGAATGTATGCTCACATTATTTCTATAGAGATTTGTTAGTAACATTTACTTTCGGTCTACATAAGTGATTTAAAAAAAGAGTGATCTAACATTACGTATAAAAAATTTCATTTTCTTATATTGTGCTTTAGGTATGGCCTGTTAGCTCAGTTGGTTAGAGCGTCGTGCTAATAACGCGAAGGTCGTGGGTTCGATCCCCACACGGGCCAATGTGCTTTTTGTCAGTTTAATAATACTGAATGTTTCCAATATTTATTTTTTGTTTGAATGTATGCTCACATTACTTCTATAGAGATTTGTTAGTAACATTTACTTTCAGTCTACATAAGTGATTTAAAAAAAGAGTGTTCTAACATTACGTATAAATAATTTCATTTTCTTATATTGGGCTTTAAGTATGGCCTGTTAGCTCAGTTGGTTAGAGCGTCGTGCTAATAACGCGAAGGTCGTGGGTTCGATCCCCACACGGGCCAATGTGCTTTTTGTTAGTTTAATAATACTGAATGTTTCCAATAGTTATTTTTTGTTTGAATGTATGCTCACATTATTTCTATAGAGATTTGTTAGTAACATTTACTTTCGGTCTACATAAGTGATTTAAAAAAAGAGTGTTCTAACATTACGTATAAATAATTTCATTTTCTTATATTGTGCTTTAGGTATGGCCTGTTAGCTCAGTTGGTTAGAGCGTCGTGCTAAGAACGCGAAGGTCGTGGGTTCGATCAACACACGGGCCAATGTGCTTTTTGTTAGTTTAATAATACTGAATTTTTCCAATAGTTATTTTTTGTTTGAATGTATGCTCACATTATTTCTATAGAGATTTGTTAGTAACATTTACTTTCGGTCTACATAAGTGATTTAAAAAAAGAGTGTTCTAACATTACGTATAAATAATTTCATTTTTTTATATTGTGCTTTATGTATGGCATGTTAGCTCATTTGGTTAGAGCGTCGTGCTAATAACGCGAAGGTCGTGGGTTCGATCCCCACACGGGCCAATGTGCTTTTTGTCAGTTTAATAATACTGAATGTTTCCAATAGTTATTTTTTGTTTGAATGTATTCTCAAATTATTTCTATAGAGATTTGTTAGTAACATTTACTTTCGATCTATATAAGTGATTTAAAAAAAAAAAAAAGAGTGTTCTAACATTACGTATAAATAATTTCATTTTCTTATATTGTGCTTTAGGTATGGCCTGTTAGCTCAGTTGGTTAGAGCGTCGTGCTAATAACGCGAAGGTCGTGGGTTCGATCCCCACACGGGCCAATGTGCTTTTTGTTAGTTTAATAATACTGAATGTTTCCAATAGTTATTTTTTGTTTGAATGTATGCTCACATTATTTCTATAGAGATTTGTTAGTAACATTTACTTTCGGTCTACATAAGTGATTTAAAAAAAGAGTGTTCTATTATTACGTATAAATAATTTCATTTTCTTATATTGTGCTTTAAGTATGGCCTGTTAGCTCAGTTGGTTAGAGCGTCGTGCTAATAACGCGAAGGTCGTGGGTTCGATCCCCACACGGGCCAATGTGCTTTTTGTTAGTTTAATAATACTGAATGTTTCCAATAGTTATTTTTTGTTTGAATGTATGCTCACATTATTTCTATAGAGAATTGTTAGTAACATTTACTTTCGGTCTACATAAGTGATTTAAAAAAAGAGTGTTCTAACATTACGTATAAATAATTTCATTTTCTTATATTGTGCTTTAGGTATGGCCTGTTAGCTCAGTTGGTTAGAGCGTCGTGCTAATAACGCGAAGGTTGTGGGTTCGATCCCAACACGGGCAAATGTGCTTTTTGTTAGTTTAATAATACTGATGTTTCCAATAGTTATTTTTTGTTTGAATGTATGCTCACATTATTTCTATAGAGATTTGTTAGTAACATTTACTTTCGGTCTACATAAGTGATTTAAAAAAAGAGTGTTCTAACATTACGTATAAATAATTTCATTTTCTTATATTGTGCTTTAGTTATGGCCTGTTAGCTCAGTTGGTTAGAGCGTCGTGCTAATAACGCGAAGATCGTGGGTTCGATCCCCACACGGGCCAATGTGCTTTTTGTCAGTTTAATAATACTGAATGTTTCCAATATTTATTTTTTGTTTGAATGTATGCTCACATTATTTCTATAGAGATTTGTTAGTAACATTTACTTTCGGTCTACATAAGTGATTTAAAAAAAGAGTGTTCTATTATTACGTATAAATAATTTCATTTTCTTATATTGTGCTTTAAGTATGGCCTGTTAGCTCAGTTGGTTAGAGCGTCGTGCTAATAACGCGAAGGTCGTGGGTTCGATCCCCACACGGGCCAATGTGCTTTTTGTTAGTTTAATAATACTGAATGTTTCCAATAGTTATTTTTTGTTTGAATGTATGCTCACATTATTTCTATAGAGATTTGTTAGTAACATTTACTTTCGGTCTACATAAGTGATTTAAAAAAAGAGTGTTCTAACATTACGTATAAATAATTTCATTTTTTTATATTGTGCTTTATGTATGGCATGTTAGCTCAGTTGGTTAGAGCGTCGTGCTAATAACGCGAAGGTCGTGGGTTCGATCCCCACACGGGCCAATGTGCTTTTTGTCAGTTTAATAATACTGAATGTTTCCAATAGTTATTTTTTGTTTGAATGTATTCTCAAATTATTTCTATAGAGATTTGTTAGTAACATTTACTTTCGATCTATATAAGTGATTTAAAAAAAAAAAAAGAGTGTTCTAACATTACGTATAAATAATTTCATTTTCTTATATTGTGCTTTAGGTATGGCCTGTTAGCTCAGTTGGTTAGAGCGTCGTGCTAATAACGCGAAGGTCGTGGGTTCGATCCCCACACGGGCCAATGTGCTTTTTGTTAGTTTAATAATACTGAATGTTTCCAATAGTTATTTTTTGTTTGAATGTATGCTCACATTATTTCTATAGAGATTTGTTAGTAACATTTACTTTCGGTCTACATAAGTGATTTAAAAAAAGAGTGTTCTATTATTACGTATAAATAATTTCATTTTCTTATATTGTGCTTTAAGTATGGCCTGTTAGCTCAGTTGGTTAGAGCGTCGTGCTAATAACGCGAAGGTCGTGGGTTCGATCCCCACACGGGCCAATGTGCTTTTTGTTAGTTTAATAATACTGAATGTTTCCAATAGTTATTTTTTGTTTGAATGTATGCTCACATTATTTCTATAGAGATTTGTTAGTAACATTTACTTTCGGTCTACATAAGTGATTTAAAAAAAGAGTGTTCTAACATTACGTATAAATAATTTCATTTTCTTATATTGTGCTTTAGGTATGGCCTGTTAGCTCAGTTGGTTAGAGCGTCGTGCTAATAACGCGAAGGTTGTGGGTTCGATCCCAACACGGGCAAATGTGCTTTATGTTAGTTTAATAATACTGATGTTTCCAATAGTTATTTTTTGTTTGAATGTATGCTCACATTATTTCTATAGAGATTTGTTAGTAACATTTACTTTCGGTCTACATAAGTGATTTAAAAAAAGAGTGTTCTAACATTACGTATAAATAATTTCATTTTCTTATATTGTGCTTTAGTTATGGCCTGTTAGCTCAGTTGGTTAGAGCGTCGTGCTAATAACGCGAAGATCGTGGGTTCGATCCCCACACGGGCCAATGTGCTTTTTGTCAGTTTAATAATACTGAATGTTTCCAATATTTATTTTTTGTTTGAATGTATGCTCACATTACTTCTATAGAGATTTGTTAGTAACATTTACTTTCAGTCTACATAAGTGATTTAAAAAAAGAGTGTTCTAACATTACGTATAAATAATTTCATTTTCTTATATTGGGCTTTAAGTATGGCCTGTTAGCTCAGTTGGTTAGAGCGTCGTGCTAATAACGCGAAGGTCGTGGGTTCGATCCCCACACGGGCCAATGTGCTTTTTGTTAGTTTAATAATACTGAATGTTTCCAATAGTTATTTTTTGTTTGAATGTATGCTCACATTATTTCTATAGAGATTTGTTAGTAACATTTACTTTCGGTCTACATAAGTGATTTAAAAAAAGAGTGTTCTATTAT
Organism: Linyphia triangularis; assembly: GCA_963978545.1. Taxonomy (NCBI): domain Eukaryota; kingdom Metazoa; phylum Arthropoda; class Arachnida; order Araneae; family Linyphiidae; genus Linyphia; species Linyphia triangularis. The sequence goes on from OZ021731.1 coordinate 82,795,269, forward strand.
TACGTATAAATAATTTCATTTTCTTATATTGTGCTTTAAGTATGGCCTGTTAGCTCAGTTGGTTAGAGCGTCGTGCTAATAACGCGAAGGTCGTGGGTTCGATCCCCACACGGGCCAATGTGCTTTTTGTTAGTTTAATAATACTTAATGTTTCCAATAGTTATTTTTTGTTTGAATGTATGCTCACATTATTTCTATAGAGATTTGTTAGTAACATTTACTTTCGGTCTACATAAGTGATTTAAAAAAAGAGTGTTCTAACATTACGTATAAATAATTTCATTTTCTTATATTGTGCTTTAGGTATGGCCTGTTAGCTCAGTTGGTTAGAGCGTCGTGCTAATAACGCGAAGGTTGTGGGTTCGATCCCAACACGGGCAAATGTGCTTTTTGTTAGTTTAATAATACTGATGTTTCCAATAGTTATTTTTTGTTTGAAGGTATGCTCACATTATTTCTATAGAGATTTGTTAGTAACATTTACTTTCGGTCTACATAAGTGATTTAAAAAAAGAGTGATCTAATATTACGTATAAATAATTTCATTTTCTTATATTGTGCTTTAGGTATGACCTGTTAGCTCAGTTGGTTAGAGCGTCGTGCTAATAACGCGAAGGTCGTGGGTTCGATCCCCACACGGGCCAATGTGCTTTTTGTCAGTTTAATAATACTGAATGTTTCCAATATTTATTTTTTGTTTGAATGTATGCTCACATTACTTCTATAGAGATTTGTTAGTAACATTTACTTTCAGTCTACATAAGTGATTTAAAAAAAGAGTGTTCTAACATTACGTATAAATAATTTCATTTTCTTATATTGGGCTTTAAGTATGGCCTGTTAGCTCAGTTGGTTAGAGCGTCGTGCTAATAACGCGAAGGTCGTGGGTTCGATCCCCACACGGGCCAATGTGCTTTTTGTTAGTTTAATAATACTGAATGTTTCCAATAGTTATTTTTTGTTTGAATGTATGCTCACATTATTTGTATAGAGATTTGTTAGTAACATTTACTTTCGGTCTACATAAGTGATTTAAAAAAAGAGTGTTCTAACATTACGTATAAATAATTTCATTTTCTTATATTGTGCTTTAGGTATGGCCTGTTAGCTCAGTTGGTTAGAGCGTCGTGCTAATAACGCGAAGGTCGTGGGTTCGATCAACACACGGGCCAATGTGCTTTTTGTTAGTTTAATAATACTGAATTTTTCCAATAGTTATTTTTTGTTTGAATGTATGCTTACATTATTTCTATAGAGATTTGTTAGTAACATTTACTTTCGGTCTACATAAGTGATTTAAAAAAAGAGTGTTCTAACATTACGTATAAATAATTTCATTTTTTTATATTGTGCTTTATGTATGGCATGTTAGCTCAGTTGGTTAGAGCGTCGTGCTAATAACGCGAAGGTCGTGGGTTCGATCCCCACACGGGCCAATGTGCTTTTTGTCAGTTTAATAATACTGAATGTTTCCAATAGTTATTTTTTGTTTGAATGTATTCTCAAATTATTTCTATAGAGATTTGTTAGTAACATTTACTTTCGATCTATATAAGTGATTTAAAAAAAGAGTGTTCTATTATTACGTATAAATAATTTCATTTTCTTATATTGTGCTTTAAGTATGGCCTGTTAGCTCAGTTGGTTAGAGCGTCGTGCTAATAACGCGAAGGTCGTGGGTTCGATCCCCACACGGGCCAATGTGCTTTTTGTTAGTTTAATAATACTGAATGTTTCCAATAGTTATTTTTTGTTTGAATGTATGCTCACATTATTTCTATAGAGATTTGTTAGTAACATTTACTTTCGGTCTACATAAGTGATTTAAAAAAAGAGTGTTCTAACATTACGTATAAATAATTTCATTTTCTTATATTGTGCTTTAGGTATGGCCTGTTAGCTCAGTTGGTTAGAGCGTCGTGCTAATAACGCGAAGGTCGTTTGTTCGATCCCCACACGGGCCAATGTGCTTTTTGTCAGTTTAATAATACTGAATGTTTCCAATATTTATTTTTTGTTTGAATGTATGCTCACACAGGGGTCGCAGACGTCCTATATGTCCTATAAATCCTATATTTTTTTTAAATCGGTAAAAACGTCCTATATTGTCCTATATTTTACAATTGTCCTATATATCCTATATTTCTACATTGATTCGATCTATATTTTCTTCGAATTCTTAATAACGGCGCCGTTTGTTGCCATTTTTTAATATTTCGGATTCTTTGGCGCGATCGTAGGTGAAAAAGACCTGACAAAAACGATGTTTGTAACGGCGGCGCGACGTTTTATCTCTTGTGACGTCACGTGCTACATAACCTACAACTCAACTCTACTGGACCGGCGGGAGTTGTAAACATGTGAACATTTCCATAACAATCGGTCGTGGTCTCCCGATAGACTAGACGGTTGAGTATCGAGCTCGTAACCGGATGGTTAAGAGTTCTGTCCTCGGTCCGCGAAATATCGGTGTGTACCTAATGGGGGCTGGTGCACATTAAATCTGTTGTGGCCTCAATGTCCTCTCATTGGTGTGGTGGGGTCGGAGAGAGGGGTTTACACTAGAAGATTTCGATCTCGTATTCTTCTAGATGCTCAAAATTACGAGACGTATTTGGCTGTGTTAAGCACTTTATAAGTGGCAGAAATAGACAGTCGGTGTTTTCAAAACAAAACAATCGGTCGTGAATTTCTGATCTGATTTCTCCTCCAACGTAATAAATTAATTGGCCATAATGCAGAGAGAGATGCAACAACAGAACTCTGCCTCGGGAAAAACGGATAAAAACAACTTGGGATTAACTTGCAGGACTACTAAAGAACATTTTGAGTGCTTAGTCAATAATTGATGAAGGAAACAAAAGGGTTAAGATTTACCGTTTGATGTCGGATGGCGATTTTTTTATTCCGAATCCTGTACGGATTCTGCGCTATGAATTGTTTACATCAAACCGCTCCAAATTATGGCAACCATAGGCAGTTAGTTATCTTGCTCTTAAAAATGGCAGGGCTGCCATTTTTTTGCGAAAATCGCCTTGGCGCAGAATTCGTACCAGATTCGGAATATTCGCCACGATTTTTTCATAAAAGTCGCCAAAATTGAAAATTACGTCAATACGTTGTGTTGTCAAATCCAAACGATCACTAGGGTTGCTTTAAAACCAAGTGCCAGGTTCGCCACATTCGGCGATAAATCTCCCACTTTTCGCCGCCAATCCAGCCGACACTGAACAGTAAATCTGAATCAACAAAAGACTGCAAACAGGGATAAAAAGAAAATACTTAAAGAAATTGGAACAGTTAAAAATGCTGGAAGCAAAAGACTCATGATTGCAAATAATGTAACTAATAAAACTTGATTTAGGGATGGAATATTGAGGCAATAACGGATCACGTATTCAGGATCAGGCGTTTTCTTTTTTTTAAATGTGTTATTCTCTTAAATTCAATATAACGAGTATATAAATGTATAACGAGTTAATTTTGAAGTTCAGTAGCAACTGTGTGCAATTATTTGATGTTTTATATTGTCCTATTTTTTATTTTTTTTTGAAAAAATCCTATATATTCTTATTTTGTCACTTTGACCCTTGCTCACATTATTTCTATAGAGATTTGTTAGTAACATTTACTTTCGGTCTACATAAGTGATTTAAAAAAAGAGTGTTCTAACATTACGTATAAATAATTTCATTTTCTTATATTGTGCTTTAGGTATGGCCTGTTAGCTCAGTTGGTTAGAGCGTCGTGCTAATAACGCGAAGGTCGTGGGTTCGATCCCCACACGGGCCAATGTGCTTTTTGTCAGTTTAATAATACTGAATGTTTCCAATAGTTATTTTTTGTTTGAATGTATGCTCAAATTATTTCTATAGAGATTTGTTAGTAACATTTACTTTCGATCTATATAAGTGATTTAAAAAAAAAAAAAAAAAGTGTTCTAACATTACGTATAAATAATTTCATTTTCTTATATTGTGCTTTAGGTATGGCCTGTTAGCTCAGTTGGTTAGAGCGTTGTTCTAATAACGCGAAGGTCGTGGGTTCGATCCCCACACGGGCCAATGTGCTTTTTGTCAGTTTAATAATACTGAATGTTTCCAATATTTATTTTTTGTTTGAATGTATGCTCACATTACTTCTATAGAGATTTGTTAGTAACATTTACTTTCGGTCTACATAAGTGATTTAAAAAAAGAGTGTTCTAACATTACGTATAAATAATTTCATTTTCTTATATTGGGCTTTAAGTATGGCCTGTTAGCTCAGTTGGTTAGAGCGTCGTGCTAATAACGCGAAGGTCGTGGGTTCGATCCCCACACGGGCCAAAGTGCTTTTTGTTAGTTTAATAATACTGAATGTTTCCAATAGTTATTTTTTGTTTGAATGTATGCTCACATTATTTCTATAGAGATTTGTTAGTAACATTTACTTTCGGTCTACATAAGTGATTTAAAAAAAGAGTGTTCTAACATTACGTATAAATAATTTCATTTTCTTATATTGTGCTTTAGGTATGGCCTGTTAGCTCAGTTGGTTAGAGCGTCGTGCTAATAACGCGAAGGTCGTGGGTTCGATCCCCACACGGGCCAATGTGCTTTTTGTCAGTTTAATAATACTGAATGTTTCCAATATTTATTATTTGTTTGAATGTATGCTCACATTACTTCTATAGAGATTTGTTAGTAACATTTACTTTCAGTCTACATAAGTGATTTAAAAAAAAGAGTGTTCTAACATTACGTATAAATAATTTCATTTTCTTATATTGGGCTTTAAGTATGGCCTGTTAGCTCAGTTGGTTAGAGCGTCGTGCTAATAACGCGAAGGTCGTAGATTCGATCCCCACACGGGCCAATGTGCTTTTTGTTAGTTTAATAATACTGAATGTTTCCAATAGTTTTTTTTTGTTTGAATGTATGCTCACATTATTTCTATAGAGATTTGTTAGTAACATTTACTTTCGGTCTACATAAGTGATTTAAAAAAAGAGTGTTCTATTATTACGTATAAATAATTTCATTTTCTTATATTGTGCTTTAAGTATGGCCTGTTAGCTCAGTTGGTTAGAGCGTCGTGCTAATAACGCGAAGGTCGTGGGTTCGATCCCCACACGGGCCAATGTGCTTTTTGTTAGTTTAATAATACTGAATGTTTCCAATAGTTATTTTTTGTTTGAATGTATGCTCACATTATTTCTATAGAGATTTGTTAGTAACATTTACTTTCGGTCTACATAAGTGATTTAAAAAAAGAGTGTTCTAACATTACGTATAAATAATTTCATTTTCTTATATTGTGCTGTAGGTATGGCCTGTTAGCTCAGTTGGTTAGAGCGTCGTGCTAATAACGCGAAGGTTGTGGGTTCGATCCCAACACGGGCAAATGTGCTTTTTGTTAGTTTAATAATGCTGATGTTTCCAATAGTTATTTTTTGTTTGAATGTATGCTCACATTATTTCTATAGAGATTTGTTAGTAACATTTACTTTCGGTCTACATAAGTGATTTAAAAAAAGAGTGATCTAACATTACGTATAAAAAATTTCATTTTCTTATATTGTGCTTTAGGTATGGCCTGTTAGCTCAGTTGGTTAGAGCGTCGTGCTAATAACGCGAAGGTCGTGGGTTCGATCCCCACACGGGCCAATGTGCTTTTTGTCAGTTTAATAATACTGAATGTTTCCAATATTTATTTTTTGTTTGAATGTATGCTCACATTACTTCTATAGAGATTTGTTAGTAACATTTACTTTCAGTCTACATAAGTGATTTAAAAAAAGAGTGTTCTAACATTACGTATAAATAATTTCATTTTCTTATATTGGGCTTTAAGTATGGCCTGTTAGCTCAGTTGGTTAGAGCGTCGTGCTAATAACGCGAAGGTCGTGGGTTCGATCCCCACACGGGCCAATGTGCTTTTTGTTAGTTTAATAATACTGAATGTTTCCAATAGTTATTTTTTGTTTGAATGTATGCTCACATTATTTCTATAGAGATTTGTTAGTAACATTTACTTTCGGTCTACATAAGTGATTTAAAAAAAGAGTGTTCTAACATTACGTATAAATAATTTCATTTTCTTATATTGTGCTTTAGGTATGGCCTGTTAGCTCAGTTGGTTAGAGCGTCGTGCTAAGAACGCGAAGGTCGTGGGTTCGATCAACACACGGGCCAATGTGCTTTTTGTTAGTTTAATAATACTGAATTTTTCCAATAGTTATTTTTTGTTTGAATGTATGCTCACATTATTTCTATAGAGATTTGTTAGTAACATTTACTTTCGGTCTACATAAGTGATTTAAAAAAAGAGTGTTCTAACATTACGTATAAATAATTTCATTTTTTTATATTGTGCTTTATGTATGGCATGTTAGCTCATTTGGTTAGAGCGTCGTGCTAATAACGCGAAGGTCGTGGGTTCGATCCCCACACGGGCCAATGTGCTTTTTGTCAGTTTAATAATACTGAATGTTTCCAATAGTTATTTTTTGTTTGAATGTATTCTCAAATTATTTCTATAGAGATTTGTTAGTAACATTTACTTTCGATCTATATAAGTGATTTAAAAAAAAAAAAAAGAGTGTTCTAACATTACGTATAAATAATTTCATTTTCTTATATTGTGCTTTAGGTATGGCCTGTTAGCTCAGTTGGTTAGAGCGTCGTGCTAATAACGCGAAGGTCGTGGGTTCGATCCCCACACGGGCCAATGTGCTTTTTGTTAGTTTAATAATACTGAATGTTTCCAATAGTTATTTTTTGTTTGAATGTATGCTCACATTATTTCTATAGAGATTTGTTAGTAACATTTACTTTCGGTCTACATAAGTGATTTAAAAAAAGAGTGTTCTATTATTACGTATAAATAATTTCATTTTCTTATATTGTGCTTTAAGTATGGCCTGTTAGCTCAGTTGGTTAGAGCGTCGTGCTAATAACGCGAAGGTCGTGGGTTCGATCCCCACACGGGCCAATGTGCTTTTTGTTAGTTTAATAATACTGAATGTTTCCAATAGTTATTTTTTGTTTGAATGTATGCTCACATTATTTCTATAGAGAATTGTTAGTAACATTTACTTTCGGTCTACATAAGTGATTTAAAAAAAGAGTGTTCTAACATTACGTATAAATAATTTCATTTTCTTATATTGTGCTTTAGGTATGGCCTGTTAGCTCAGTTGGTTAGAGCGTCGTGCTAATAACGCGAAGGTTGTGGGTTCGATCCCAACACGGGCAAATGTGCTTTTTGTTAGTTTAATAATACTGATGTTTCCAATAGTTATTTTTTGTTTGAATGTATGCTCACATTATTTCTATAGAGATTTGTTAGTAACATTTACTTTCGGTCTACATAAGTGATTTAAAAAAAGAGTGTTCTAACATTACGTATAAATAATTTCATTTTCTTATATTGTGCTTTAGTTATGGCCTGTTAGCTCAGTTGGTTAGAGCGTCGTGCTAATAACGCGAAGATCGTGGGTTCGATCCCCACACGGGCCAATGTGCTTTTTGTCAGTTTAATAATACTGAATGTTTCCAATATTTATTTTTTGTTTGAATGTATGCTCACATTATTTCTATAGAGATTTGTTAGTAACATTTACTTTCGGTCTACATAAGTGATTTAAAAAAAGAGTGTTCTATTATTACGTATAAATAATTTCATTTTCTTATATTGTGCTTTAAGTATGGCCTGTTAGCTCAGTTGGTTAGAGCGTCGTGCTAATAACGCGAAGGTCGTGGGTTCGATCCCCACACGGGCCAATGTGCTTTTTGTTAGTTTAATAATACTGAATGTTTCCAATAGTTATTTTTTGTTTGAATGTATGCTCACATTATTTCTATAGAGATTTGTTAGTAACATTTACTTTCGGTCTACATAAGTGATTTAAAAAAAGAGTGTTCTAACATTACGTATAAATAATTTCATTTTCTTATATTGTGCTTTAGGTATGGCCTGTTAGCTCAGTTGGTTAGAGCGTCGTGCTAAGAACGCGAAGGTCGTGGGTTCGATCAACACACGGGCCAATGTGCTTTTTGTTAGTTTAATAATACTGAATTTTTCCAATAGTTATTTTTTGTTTGAATGTATGCTCACATTATTTCTATAGAGATTTGTTAGTAACATTTACTTTCGGTCTACATAAGTGATTTAAAAAAAGAGTGTTCTAACATTACGTATAAATAATTTCATTTTTTTATATTGTGCTTTATGTATGGCATGTTAGCTCATTTGGTTAGAGCGTCGTGCTAATAACGCGAAGGTCGTGGGTTCGATCCCCACACGGGCCAATGTGCTTTTTGTCAGTTTAATAATACTGAATGTTTCCAATAGTTATTTTTTGTTTGAATGTATTCTCAAATTATTTCTATAGAGATTTGTTAGTAACATTTACTTTCGATCTATATAAGTGATTTAAAAAAAAAAAAAAGAGTGTTCTAACATTACGTATAAATAATTTCATTTTCTTATATTGTGCTTTAGGTATGGCCTGTTAGCTCAGTTGGTTAGAGCGTCGTGCTAATAACGCGAAGGTCGTGGGTTCGATCCCCACACGGGCCAATGTGCTTTTTGTTAGTTTAATAATACTGAATGTTTCCAATAGTTATTTTTTGTTTGAATGTATGCTCACATTATTTCTATAGAGATTTGTTAGTAACATTTACTTTCGGTCTACATAAGTGATTTAAAAAAAGAGTGTTCTATTATTACGTATAAATAATTTCATTTTCTTATATTGTGCTTTAAGTATGGCCTGTTAGCTCAGTTGGTTAGAGCGTCGTGCTAATAACGCGAAGGTCGTGGGTTCGATCCCCACACGGGCCAATGTGCTTTTTGTTAGTTTAATAATACTGAATGTTTCCAATAGTTATTTTTTGTTTGAATGTATGCTCACATTATTTCTATAGAGAATTGTTAGTAACATTTACTTTCGGTCTACATAAGTGATTTAAAAAAAGAGTGTTCTAACATTACGTATAAATAATTTCATTTTCTTATATTGTGCTTTAGGTATGGCCTGTTAGCTCAGTTGGTTAGAGCGTCGTGCTAATAACGCGAAGGTTGTGGGTTCGATCCCAACACGGGCAAATGTGCTTTTTGTTAGTTTAATAATACTGATGTTTCCAATAGTTATTTTTTGTTTGAATGTATGCTCACATTATTTCTATAGAGATTTGTTAGTAACATTTACTTTCGGTCTACATAAGTGATTTAAAAAAAGAGTGTTCTAACATTACGTATAAATAATTTCATTTTCTTATATTGTGCTTTAGTTATGGCCTGTTAGCTCAGTTGGTTAGAGCGTCGTGCTAATAACGCGAAGATCGTGGGTTCGATCCCCACACGGGCCAATGTGCTTTTTGTCAGTTTAATAATACTGAATGTTTCCAATATTTATTTTTTGTTTGAATGTATGCTCACATTATTTCTATAGAGATTTGTTAGTAACATTTACTTTCGGTCTACATAAGTGATTTAAAAAAAGAGTGTTCTATTATTACGTATAAATAATTTCATTTTCTTATATTGTGCTTTAAGTATGGCCTGTTAGCTCAGTTGGTTAGAGCGTCGTGCTAATAACGCGAAGGTCGTGGGTTCGATCCCCACACGGGCCAATGTGCTTTTTGTTAGTTTAATAATACTGAATGTTTCCAATAGTTATTTTTTGTTTGAATGTATGCTCACATTATTTCTATAGAGATTTGTTAGTAACATTTACTTTCGGTCTACATAAGTGATTTAAAAAAAGAGTGTTCTAACATTACGTATAAATAATTTCATTTTTTTATATTGTGCTTTATGTATGGCATGTTAGCTCAGTTGGTTAGAGCGTCGTGCTAATAACGCGAAGGTCGTGGGTTCGATCCCCACACGGGCCAATGTGCTTTTTGTCAGTTTAATAATACTGAATGTTTCCAATAGTTATTTTTTGTTTGAATGTATTCTCAAATTATTTCTATAGAGATTTGTTAGTAACATTTACTTTCGATCTATATAAGTGATTTAAAAAAAAAAAAAGAGTGTTCTAACATTACGTATAAATAATTTCATTTTCTTATATTGTGCTTTAGGTATGGCCTGTTAGCTCAGTTGGTTAGAGCGTCGTGCTAATAACGCGAAGGTCGTGGGTTCGATCCCCACACGGGCCAATGTGCTTTTTGTTAGTTTAATAATACTGAATGTTTCCAATAGTTATTTTTTGTTTGAATGTATGCTCACATTATTTCTATAGAGATTTGTTAGTAACATTTACTTTCGGTCTACATAAGTGATTTAAAAAAAGAGTGTTCTATTATTACGTATAAATAATTTCATTTTCTTATATTGTGCTTTAAGTATGGCCTGTTAGCTCAGTTGGTTAGAGCGTCGTGCTAATAACGCGAAGGTCGTGGGTTCGATCCCCACACGGGCCAATGTGCTTTTTGTTAGTTTAATAATACTGAATGTTTCCAATAGTTATTTTTTGTTTGAATGTATGCTCACATTATTTCTATAGAGATTTGTTAGTAACATTTACTTTCGGTCTACATAAGTGATTTAAAAAAAGAGTGTTCTAACATTACGTATAAATAATTTCATTTTCTTATATTGTGCTTTAGGTATGGCCTGTTAGCTCAGTTGGTTAGAGCGTCGTGCTAATAACGCGAAGGTTGTGGGTTCGATCCCAACACGGGCAAATGTGCTTTATGTTAGTTTAATAATACTGATGTTTCCAATAGTTATTTTTTGTTTGAATGTATGCTCACATTATTTCTATAGAGATTTGTTAGTAACATTTACTTTCGGTCTACATAAGTGATTTAAAAAAAGAGTGTTCTAACATTACGTATAAATAATTTCATTTTCTTATATTGTGCTTTAGTTATGGCCTGTTAGCTCAGTTGGTTAGAGCGTCGTGCTAATAACGCGAAGATCGTGGGTTCGATCCCCACACGGGCCAATGTGCTTTTTGTCAGTTTAATAATACTGAATGTTTCCAATATTTATTTTTTGTTTGAATGTATGCTCACATTACTTCTATAGAGATTTGTTAGTAACATTTACTTTCAGTCTACATAAGTGATTTAAAAAAAGAGTGTTCTAACATTACGTATAAATAATTTCATTTTCTTATATTGGGCTTTAAGTATGGCCTGTTAGCTCAGTTGGTTAGAGCGTCGTGCTAATAACGCGAAGGTCGTGGGTTCGATCCCCACACGGGCCAATGTGCTTTTTGTTAGTTTAATAATACTGAATGTTTCCAATAGTTATTTTTTGTTTGAATGTATGCTCACATTATTTCTATAGAGATTTGTTAGTAACATTTACTTTCGGTCTACATAAGTGATTTAAAAAAAGAGTGTTCTATTATTACGTATAAATAATTTCATTTTCTTATATTGTGCTTTAAGTATGGCCTGTTAGCTCAGTTGGTTAGAGCGTCGTGCTAATAACGCGAAGGTCGTGGGTTCGATCCCCACACGGGCCAATGTGCTTTTTGTTAGTTTAATAATACTTAATGTTTCCAATAGTTATTTTTTGTTTGAATGTATGCTCACATTATTTCTATAGAGATTTGTTAGTAACATTTACTTTCGGTCTACATAAGTGATTTAAAAAAAGAGTGTTCTAACATTACGTATAAATAATTTCATTTTCTTATATTGTGCTTTAGGTATGGCCTGTTAGCTCAGTTGGTTAGAGCGTCGTGCTAATAACGCGAAGGTTGTGGGTTCGATCCCAACACGGGCAAATGTGCTTTTTGTTAGTTTAATAATACTGATGTTTCCAATAGTTATTTTTTGTTTGAAGGTATGCTCACATTATTTCTATAGAGATTTGTTAGTAACATTTACTTTCGGTCTACATAAGTGATTTAAAAAAAGAGTGATCTAATATTACGTATAAATAATTTCATTTTCTTATATTGTGCTTTAGGTATGACCTGTTAGCTCAGTTGGTTAGAGCGTCGTGCTAATAACGCGAAGGTCGTGGGTTCGATCCCCACACGGGCCAATGTGCTTTTTGTCAGTTTAATAATACTGAATGTTTCCAATATTTATTTTTTGTTTGAATGTATGCTCACATTACTTCTATAGAGATTTGTTAGTAACATTTACTTTCAGTCTACATAAGTGATTTAAAAAAAGAGTGTTCTAACATTACGTATAAATAATTTCATTTTCTTATATTGGGCTTTAAGTATGGCCTGTTAGCTCAGTTGGTTAGAGCGTCGTGCTAATAACGCGAAGGTCGTGGGTTCGATCCCCACACGGGCCAATGTGCTTTTTGTTAGTTTAATAATACTGAATGTTTCCAATAGTTATTTTTTGTTTGAATGTATGCTCACATTATTTGTATAGAGATTTGTTAGTAACATTTACTTTCGGTCTACATAAGTGATTTAAAAAAAGAGTGTTCTAACATTACGTATAAATAATTTCATTTTCTTATATTGTGCTTTAGGTATGGCCTGTTAGCTCAGTTGGTTAGAGCGTCGTGCTAATAACGCGAAGGTCGTGGGTTCGATCAACACACGGGCCAATGTGCTTTTTGTTAGTTTAATAATACTGAATTTTTCCAATAGTTATTTTTTGTTTGAATGTATGCTTACATTATTTCTATAGAGATTTGTTAGTAACATTTACTTTCGGTCTACATAAGTGATTTAAAAAAAGAGTGTTCTAACATTACGTATAAATAATTTCATTTTTTTATATTGTGCTTTATGTATGGCATGTTAGCTCAGTTGGTTAGAGCGTCGTGCTAATAACGCGAAGGTCGTGGGTTCGATCCCCACACGGGCCAATGTGCTTTTTGTCAGTTTAATAATACTGAATGTTTCCAATAGTTATTTTTTGTTTGAATGTATTCTCAAATTATTTCTATAGAGATTTGTTAGTAACATTTACTTTCGATCTATATAAGTGATTTAAAAAAAGAGTGTTCTATTATTACGTATAAATAATTTCATTTTCTTATATTGTGCTTTAAGTATGGCCTGTTAGCTCAGTTGGTTAGAGCGTCGTGCTAATAACGCGAAGGTCGTGGGTTCGATCCCCACACGGGCCAATGTGCTTTTTGTTAGTTTAATAATACTGAATGTTTCCAATAGTTATTTTTTGTTTGAATGTATGCTCACATTATTTCTATAGAGATTTGTTAGTAACATTTACTTTCGGTCTACATAAGTGATTTAAAAAAAGAGTGTTCTAACATTACGTATAAATAATTTCATTTTCTTATATTGTGCTTTAGGTATGGCCTGTTAGCTCAGTTGGTTAGAGTGTCGTGCTAATAACGCGAAGGTCGTGGGTTCGATCAACACACGGGCCAATGTGCTTTTTGTTAGTTTAATAATACTGAATGTTTCCAATAGTTATTTTTTGTTTGAATGTATGCTCACATTATTTCTATAGAGATTTGTTAGTAACATTTACTTTCGGTCTACATAAGTGATTTAAAAAAAGAGTGTTCTAACATTACGTATAAATAATTTCATTTTTTTATATTGTGCTTTATGTATGGCATGTTAGCTCAGTTGGTTAGAGCGTCGTGCTAATAACGCGAAGGTCGTCGGTTCGATCCCCACACGGGCCAATGTGCTTTTTGTCAGTTTAATAATACTGAATGTTTCCAATAGTTATATTTTGTTTGAATGTATTCTCAAATTATTTCTATAGAGATTTGTTAGTAACATTTACTTTCGATCTATATAAGTGATTTAAAAAAAAAAAAAAGAGTGTTCTAACATTACGTATAAATAATTTCATTTTCTTATATTGTGCTTTAGGTATGGCCTGTTAGCTCAGTTGGTTAGAGCGTCGTACTAATAACGCGAAGGTCGTGGGTTCGATCCCCACACGGGCCAATGTGCTTTTTGTTAGTTTAATAATACTGAATGTTTCCAATAGTTATTTTTTGTTTGAATGTATGCTCACATTATTTCTATAGAGATTTGTTAGTAACATTTACTTTCGGTCTACATAAGTGATTTAAAAAAAGAGTGTTCTAACATTACGTATAAATAATTTCATTTTTTTATATTGTGCTTTATGTATGGCTTGTTAGCTCAGTTGGTTAGAGCGTCGTGCCAATAACGCGAAGGTCGTGGGTTCGATCCCCACACGGGCCAATGTGCTTTTTGTCAGTTTAATAATACTGAATGTTTCCAATAGTTATTTTTTGTTTGAATGTATGCTCAAATTATTTCTATAGAGATTTGTTAGTAACATTTACTTTCGATCTATTATATAAGTGATTTTAAAAAAAAAAAAAAGAGTGTTCTAACATTACGTATAAATAATTTCATTTTCTTATATTGTGCTTTATATATGGCCTGTTAGCTCAGTTGGTTAGAGCGTCGTGCTAATAACGCGAAGGTCGTGGGTTCGATCCCAACACGGGCAAATGTGCTTTTTGTTAGTTTAATAATACTGAATGTTTCCAATAGTTATTTTTTGTTTGAATGTATGCTCACATTATTTCTATAGAGATTTGTTAGTAACATTTACTTTCGGTCTACATAAGTGATTTAAAAAAAGAGTGTTCTAACATTACGTATAAATAATTTCATTTTCTTATATTGTGCTTTAGGTATGGCCTGTTAGCTCAGTTGGTTAGAGCGTTGTTCTAATAACGCGAAGGTCGTGGGTTCGATCCCTACACGGGCCAATGTGCTTTTTGTCAGTTTAATAATACTGAATGTTTCCAATATTTATTTTTTGTTTGAATGTATGCTCACATTACTTCTATAGAGATTTGTTATTAACATTTACTTTCGGTCTACATAAGTGATTTAAAAAAAGAGTGTTCTAACATTAAGTATAAATAATTTCATTTTCTTATATTGTGCTTTAGGTATGGCCTGTTAGCTCAGTTGGTTAGAGCGTCGTGCTAATAACGCGAAGGTCGTGGGTTCGATCCCCACACGGGCCAATGTGCTTTTTGTTAGTTTAATAATACTGAATGTTTCCAATAGTTATATTTTGTTTGAATGTATGCTCACATTATTTCTATAGAGATTTGTTAGTAACATTTACTTTCGATATATATAAGTGATTTTAAAAAAAAAAAAAGAGTGTTCTAACATTACGTATAAATAATTTCATTTTCTTATATTGTGCTTTAGGTATGGCCTGTTAGCTCAGTTGGTTAGATCGTCGTGCTAATAACGCGAAGGTCGTGAGTTCGATCCCCACACGGGCCAATGTGCTTTTTGTCAGTTTAATAATACTGAATGTTTCCAATATTTATTTTTTGTTTGAATGTATGCTCACATTACTTCTATAGAGATTTGTTAGTAACATTTACTTTCGGTCTACATAAGTGATTTAAAAAAAGAATGTTCTAACATTACGTATAAATAATTTCATTTTCTTATAATATTGGGCTTTAAGTATGGCCTGTTAGCTCAGTTGGTTAGAGCGTCGTGCTAATAACGCGAAGGTCGTGGGTTCGATCCCCACACGGGCCAATGTGCTTTTTGTTAGTTTAATAATACTGAATGTTTCCAATAGTTATTTTTTGTTTGAATGTATGCTCACATTATTTCCATAGAGATTTGTTAGTAACATTTACTTTCGGTCTACATAAGTGATTTAAAAAAAAAGAGTGTTCTAACATTACGTATAAATAATTTCATTTTCTTATATTGTGCTTTAGGTATGGCCTGTTAGCTCAGTTGGTTAGAGCGTTGTTCTAATAACGCGAAGGTCGTGGGTTCGATCCCCACACGGGCCAATGTGCTTTTTGTCAGTTTAATAATACTGAATGTTTCCAATATTTTTTTTTTTTTTAATGTATGCTCACATTACTTCTATAGAGATTTGTTAGTAACATTTACTTTCGGTCTACATAAGTGATTTAAAAAAAGAGTGTTCTAACATTAAGTATAAATAATTTCATTTTCTTATATTGTGCTTTAGGTATGGCCTGTTAGCTCAGTTGGTTAGAGCGTCGTGCTAATAACGCGAAGGTCGTGGGTTCGATCCCCACACGGGCCAATGTGCTTTTTGTTAGTTTAATAATACTGAATGTATCCAATAGTTATTTTTTGTTTGAATGTATGCTCACATTATTTCTATAGAGATTTGTTAGTAACATTTACTTTCGATATATATAAGTGATTTTAAAAAAAAAAAAAGAGTGTTCTAACATTACGTATAAATAATTTCATTTTCTTATATTGTGCTTTAGGTATGGCCTGTTAGCTCAGTTGGTTAGAGCGTCGTGCTAATAACGCGAAGGTCGTGGGTTCGATCCCCACACGGGCCAATGTGCTTTTTGTCAGTTTAATAATACTGAATGTTTCCAATATTTATTTTTTGTTTGAATGTATGCTCACATTACTTCTATAGAGATTTGTTAGTAACATTTACTTTCGGTCTACATAAGTGATTTAAAAAAAGAATGTTCTAACATTACGTATAAATAATTTCATTTTCTTATAATATTGGGCTTTAAGTATGGCCTGTTAGCTCAGTTGGTTAGAGCGTCGTGCTAATAACGCGAAGGTCGTGGGTTCGATCCCCACACGGGCCAATGTGCTTTTTGTTAGTTTAATAATACTGAATGTTTCCAATAGTTATTTTTTGTTTGAATGTATGCTCACATTATTTCTATAGAGATTTGTTAGTAACATTTACTTTCGGTCTACATAAGTGATTTAAAAAAAAGAGTGTTCTAACATTACGTATAAATAATTTCATTTTCTTATATTGTGCTTTAGGTATGGCCTGTTAGCTCAGTTGGTTAGAGCGTCGTGCTAATAACGCGAAGGTCGTGGGTTCGATCCCCACACGGGCCAATGTGCTTTTTGTCAGTTTAATAATACTGAATGTTTCCAATAGTTATATTTTGTTTGAATGTATGCTCACATTATTTCTATAGAGATTTGTTAGTAACATTTACTTTCGGTCTACATAAGTGATTTAAAAAAAGAGTGTTCTAACATTAAGTATAAATAATTTCATTTTCTTATATTGGGCTTTAAGTATGGCCTGTTAGCTCAGTTGGTTAGAGCGTCGTGCTAATAACGCGAAGGTCGTGGGTTCGATCCCCACACGGGCCAATGTGCTTTTTGTTAGTTTAATAATACTGAATGTTTCCAATAGTTATTTTTTGTTTGAATGTATGCTCACATTATTTCTATAGAGATTTGTTAGTAACATTTACTTTCGGTCTACATAAGTGATTTAAAAAAAGAGTGTTCTATTATTACGTATAAATAATTTCATTTTCTTATATTGTGCTTTAAGTATGGCCTGTTAGCTCAGTTGGTTAGAGCGTCGTGCTAATAACGCGAAGGTCGTGGGTTCGATCCCCACACGGGCCAATGTGCTTTTTGTTAGTTTAATAATACTGAATGTTTCCAATAGTTATTTTTTGTTTGAATGTATGCTCACATTATTTCTATAGAGATTTGTTAGTAACATTTACTTTCGGTCTACATAAGTGATTTAAAAAAAGAGTGTTCTAACATTACGTATAAATAATTTCATTTTCTTATATTGTGCTTTAGGTATGGCCTGTTAGCTCAGTTGGTTAGAGTGTCGTGCTAATAACGCGAAGGTCGTGGGTTCGATCAACACACGGGCCAATGTGCTTTTTGTTAGTTTAATAATACTGAATGTTTCCAATAGTTATTTTTTGTTTGAATGTATGCTCACATTATTTCTATAGAGATTTGTTAGTAACATTTACTTTCGGTCTACATAAGTGATTTAAAAAAAGAGTGTTCTAACATTACGTATAAATAATTTCATTTTTTTATATTGTGCTTTATGTATGGCATGTTAGCTCAGTTGGTTAGAGCGTCGTGCTAATAACGCGAAGGTCGTCGGTTCGATCCCCACACGGGCCAATGTGCTTTTTGTCAGTTTAATAATACTGAATGTTTCCAATAGTTATTTTTTGTTTGAATGTATTCTCAAATTATTTCTATAGAGATTTGTTAGTAACATTTACTTTCGATCTATATAAGTGATTTAAAAAAAAAAAAAAGAGTGTTCTAACATTACGTATAAATAATTTCATTTTCTTATATTGTGCT
Source organism: Linyphia triangularis (assembly GCA_963978545.1). Taxonomy (NCBI): domain Eukaryota; kingdom Metazoa; phylum Arthropoda; class Arachnida; order Araneae; family Linyphiidae; genus Linyphia; species Linyphia triangularis. The sequence continues at coordinate 82,813,306 of OZ021731.1, forward strand.
TTAGGTATGGCCTGTTAGCTCAGTTGGTTAGAGCGTCGTGCTAATAACGCGAAGGTCGTGGGTTCGATCCCCACACTCGCCAATGTGCTTTTTGTTAGTTTAATAATACTGAATGTTTCCAATAGTTATTTTTTGTTTGAATGTATGCTCACATTATTTCTATAGAGATTTGTTAGTAACATTTACTTTCGGTCTACATAAGTGATTTAAAAAAAGAGTGTTCTAACATTACGTATAAATAATTTCATTTTTTTATATTGTGCTTTATGTATGGCTTGTTAGCTCAGTTGGTTAGAGCGTCGTGCTAATAACGCGAAGGTCGTGGGTTCGATCCCCACACGGGCCAATGTGCTTTTTGTCAGTTTAATAATACTGAATGTTTCCAATAGTTATTTTTTGTTTGAATGTATGCTCAAATTATTTCTATAGAGATTTGTTAGTAACATTTACTTTCGATCTATTATATAAGTGATTTTAAAAAAAAAAAAGAGTGTTCTAACATTACGTATAAATAATTTCATTTTCTTATATTGTGCTTTATATATGGCCTGTTAGCTCAGTTGGTTAGAGCGTCGTGCTAATAACGCGAAGGTCGTGGGTTCGATCCCAACACGGGCAAATGTGCTTTTTGTTAGTTTAATAATACTGAATGTTTCCAATAGTTATTTTTTGTTTGAATGTATGCTCACATTATTTCTATAGAGATTTGTTAGTAACATTTACTTTCGGTCTACATAAGTGATTTAAAAAAAGAGTGTTCTAACATTACGTATAAATAATTTCATTTTCTTATATTGTGCTTTAGGTATGGCCTGTTAGCTCAGTTGGTTAGAGCGTTGTTCTAATAACGCGAAGGTCGTGGGTTCGATCCCCACACGGGCCAATGTGCTTTTTGTCAGTTTAATAATACTGAATGTTTCCAATATTTATTTTTTGTTTGAATGTATGCTCACATTACTTCTATAGAGATTTGTTATTAACATTTACTTTCGGTCTACATAAGTGATTTAAAAAAAGAGTGTTCTAACATTAAGTATAAATAATTTCATTTTCTTATATTGTGCTTTAGGTATGGCCTGTTAGCTCAGTTGGTTAGAGCGTCGTGCTAATAACGCGAAGGTCGTGGGTTCGATCCCCACACGGGCCAATGTGCTTTTTGTTAGTTTAATAATACTGAATGTTTCCAATAGTTATATTTTGTTTGAATGTATGCTCACATTATTTCTATAGAGATTTGTTAGTAACATTTACTTTCGATATATATAAGTGATTTTAAAAAAAAAAAAAAGAGTGTTCTAACATTACGTATAAATAATTTCATTTTCTTATATTGTGCTTTAGGTATGGCCTGTTAGCTCAGTTGGTTAGATCGTCGTGCTAATAACGCGAAGGTCGTGGGTTCGATCCCCACACGGGCCAATGTGCTTTTTGTCAGTTTAATAATACTGAATGTTTCCAATATTTATTTTTTGTTTGAATGTATGCTCACATTACTTCTATAGAGATTTGTTAGTAACATTTACTTTCGGTCTACATAAGTGATTTAAAAAAAGAATGTTCTAACATTACGTATAAATAATTTCATTTTCTTATAATATTGGGCTTTAAGTATGGCCTGTTAGCTCAGTTGGTTAGAACGTCGTGCTAATAACGCGAAGGTCGTGGGTTCGATCCCCACACGGGCCAATTTGCTTTTTGTTAGTTTAATAATACTGAATGTTTCCAATAGTTATTTTTTGTTTGAATGTATGCTCACATTATTTCTATAGAGATTTGTTAGTAACATTTACTTTCGGTCTACATAAGTGATTTAAAAAAAAGAGTGTTCTAACATTACGTATAAATAATTTCATTTTCTTATATTGTGCTTTAGGTATGGCCTGTTAGCTCAGTTGGTTAGAGCGTCGTGCTAATAACGCGAAGGTCGTGGGTTCGATCCCCACACGGGCCAATGTGCTTTTTGTCAGTTTAATAATACTGAATGTTTCCAATAGTTATTTTTTGTTTGAATGTATGCTCAAATTATTTCTATAGAGATTTGTTAGTAACATTTACTTTCGATCTATTATATAAGTGATTTTAAAAAAAAAAAAAGAGTGTTCTAACATTACGTATAAATAATTTCATTTTCTTATATTGTGCTTTATATATGGCCTGTTAGCTCAGTTGGTTAGAGCGTCGTGCTAATAACGCGAAGGTCGTGGGTTCGATCCCAACACGGGCAAATGTGCTTTTTGTTAGTTTAATAATACTGAATGTTTCCAATAGTTATTTTTTGTTTGAATGTATGCTCACATTATTTCTATAGAGATTTGTTAGTAACATTTACTTTCGGTCTACATAAGTGATTTAAAAAAAGAGTGTTCTAACATTACGTATAAATAATTTCATTTTCTTATATTGTGCTTTAGGTATGGCCTGTTAGCTCAGTTGGTTAGAGCGTTGTTCTAATAACGCGAAGGTCGTGGGTTCGATCCCTACACGGGCCAATGTGCTTTTTGTCAGTTTAATAATACTGAATGTTTCCAATATTTATTTTTTGTTTGAATGTATGCTCACATTACTTCTATAGAGATTTGTTATTAACATTTACTTTCGGTCTACATAAGTGATTTAAAAAAAGAGTGTTCTAACATTAAGTATAAATAATTTCATTTTCTTATATTGTGCTTTAGGTATGGCCTGTTAGCTCAGTTGGTTAGAGCGTCGTGCTAATAACGCGAAGGTCGTGGGTTCGATCCCCACACGGGCCAATGTGCTTTTTGTTAGTTTAATAATACTGAATGTTTCCAATAGTTATATTTTGTTTGAATGTATGCTCACATTATTTCTATAGAGATTTGTTAGTAACATTTACTTTCGATATATATAAGTGATTTTAAAAAAAAAAAAAGAGTGTTCTAACATTACGTATAAATAATTTCATTTTCTTATATTGTGCTTTAGGTATGGCCTGTTAGCTCAGTTGGTTAGATCGTCGTGCTAATAACGCGAAGGTCGTGGGTTCGATCCCCACACGGGCCAATGTGCTTTTTGTCAGTTTAATAATACTGAATGTTTCCAATATTTATTTTTTGTTTGAATGTATGCTCACATTACTTCTATAGAGATTTGTTAGTAACATTTACTTTCGGTCTACATAAGTGATTTAAAAAAAGAATGTTCTAACATTACGTATAAATAATTTCATTTTATTATAATATTGGGCTTTAAGTATGGCCTGTTAGCTCAGTTGGTTAGAGCGTCGTGCTAATAACGCGAAGGTCGTGGGTTCGATCCCCACACGGGCCAATGTGCTTTTTGTTAGTTTAATAATACTGAATGTTTCCAATAGTTATTTTTTGTTTGAATGTATGCTCACATTATTTCTATAGAGATTTGTTAGTAACATTTACTTTCGGTCTACATAAGTGATTTAAAAAAAAGAGTGTTCTAACATTACGTATAAATAATTTCATTTTCTTATATTGTGCTTTAGGTATGGCCTGTTAGCTCAGTTGGTTAGAGCGTTGTTCTAATAACGCGAAGGTCGTGGGTTCGATCCCCACACGGGCCAATGTGCTTTTTGTCAGTTTAATAATACTGAATGTTTCCAATATTTTTTTTTTTTTTAATGTATGCTCACATTACTTCTATAGAGATTTGTTAGTAACATTTACTTTCGGTCTACATAAGTGATTTAAAAAAAGAGTGTTCTAACATTAAGTATAAATAATTTCATTTTCTTATATTGTGCTTTAGGTATGGCCTGTTAGCTCAGTTGGTTAGAGCGTCGTGCTAATAACGCGAAGGTCGTGGGTTCGATCCCCACACGGGCCAATGTGCTTTTTGTTAGTTTAATAATACTGAATGTTTCCAATAGTTATTTTTTGTTTGAATGTATGCTCACATTATTTCTATAGAGATTTGTTAGTAACATTTACTTTCGATATATATAAGTGATTTTAAAAAAAAAAAAAGAGTGTTCTAACATTACGTATAAATAATTTCATTTTCTTATATTGTGCTTTAGGTATGGCCTGTTAGCTCAGTTCGTTAGAGCGTCGTGCTAATAACGCGAAGGTCGTGGGTTCGATCCCCACACGGGCCAATGTGCTTTTTGTCAGTTTAATAATACTGAATGTTTCCAATATTTATTTTTTGTTTGAATGTATGCTCACATTACTTCTATAGAGATTTGTTAGTAACATTTACTTTCGGTCTACATAAGTGATTTAAAAAAAGAATGTTCTAACATTACGTATAAATAATTTCATTTTCTTATAATATTGGGCTTTAAGTATGGCCTGTTAGCTCAGTTGGTTAGAGCGTCGTGCTAATAACGCGAAGGTCGTGGGTTCGATCCCCACACGGGCCAATGTGCTTTTTGTTAGTTTAATAATACTGAATGTTTCCAATAGTTATTTTTTGTTTGAATGTATGCTCACATTATTTCTATAGAGATTTGTTAGTAACATTTACTTTCGGTCTACATAAGTGATTTAAAAAAAAGAGTGTTCTAACATTACGTATAAATAATTTCATTTTCTTATATTGTGCTTTAGGTATGGCCTGTTAGCTCAGTTGGTTAGAGCGTCGTGCTAATAACGCGAAGGTCGTGGGTTCGATCCCCACACGGGCCAATGTGCTTTTTGTCAGTTTAATAATACTGAATGTTTCCAATAGTTATATTTTGTTTGAATGTATGCTCACATTATTTCTATAGAGATTTGTTAGTAACATTTACTTTCGGTCTACATAAGTGATTTAAAAAAAGAGTGTTCTAACATTAAGTATAAATAATTTCATTTTCTTATATTGGGCTTTAAGTATGGCCTGTTAGCTCAGTTGGTTAGAGCGTCGTGCTAATAACGCGAAGGTCGTGGGTTCGATCCCCACACGGGCCAATGTGCTTTTTGTTAGTTTAATAATACTGAATGTTTCCAATAGTTATTTTTTGTTTGAATGTATGCTCACATTATTTCTATAGAGATTTGTTAGTAACATTTACTTTCGGTCTACATAAGTGATTTAAAAAAAGAGTGTTCTATTATTACGTATAAATAATTTCATTTTCTTATATTGTGCTTTAAGTATGGCCTGTTAGCTCAGTTGGTTAGAGCGTCGTGCTAATAACGCGAAGGTCGTGGGTTCGATCCCCACACGGGCCAATGTGCTTTTTGTTAGTTTAATAATACTGAATGTTTCCAATAGTTATTTTTTGTTTGAATGTATGCTCACATTATTTCTATAGAGATTTGTTAGTAACATTTACTTTCGGTCTACATAAGTGATTTAAAAAAAGAGTGTTCTAACATTACGTATAAATAATTTCATTTTCTTATATTGTGCTTTAGGTATGGCCTGTTAGCTCAGTTGGTTAGAGTGTCGTGCTAATAACGCGAAGGTCGTGGGTTCGATCAACACACGGGCCAATGTGCTTTTTGTTAGTTTAATAATACTGAATGTTTCCAATAGTTATTTTTTGTTTGAATGTATGCTCACATTATTTCTATAGAGATTTGTTAGTAACATTTACTTTCGGTCTACATAAGTGATTTAAAAAAAGAGTGTTCTAACATTACGTATAAATAATTTCATTTTTTTATATTGTGCTTTATGTATGGCATGTTAGCTCAGTTGGTTAGAGCGTCGTGCTAATAACGCGAAGGTCGTCGGTTCGATCCCCACACGGGCCAATGTGCTTTTTGTCAGTTTAATAATACTGAATGTTTCCAATAGTTATTTTTTGTTTGAATGTATTCTCAAATTATTTCTATAGAGATTTGTTAGTAACATTTACTTTCGATCTATATAAGTGATTTAAAAAAAAAAAAAAGAGTGTTCTAACATTACGTATAAATAATTTCATTTTCTTATATTGTGCTTTAGGTATGGCCTGTTAGCTCAGTTGGTTAGAGCGTCGTGCTAATAACGCGAAGGTCGTGGGTTCGATCCCCACACGGGCCAATGTGCTTTTTGTTAGTTTAATAATACTGAATGTTTCCAATAGTTATTTTTTGTTTGAATGTATGCTCACATTATTTCTATAGAGATTTGTTAGTAACATTTACTTTCGGTCTACATAAGTGATTTAAAAAAAGAGTGTTCTAACATTACGTATAAATAATTTCATTTTTTTATATTGTGCTTTATGTATGGCTTGTTAGCTCAGTTGGTTAGAGCGTCGTGCTAATAACGCGAAGGTCGTGGGTTCGATCCCCACACGGGCCAATGTGCTTTTTGTCAGTTTAATAATACTGAATGTTTCCAATAGTTATTTTTTGTTTGAATGTATGCTCAAATTATTTCTATAGAGATTTGTTAGTAACATTTACTTTCGATCTATTATATAAGTGATTTTAAAAAAAAAAAAGAGTGTTCTAACATTACGTATAAATAATTTCATTTTCTTATATTGTGCTTTATATATGGCCTGTTAGCTCAGTTGGTTAGAGCGTCGTGCTAATAACGCGAAGGTCGTGGGTTCGATCCCAACACGGGCAAATGTGCTTTTTGTTAGTTTAATAATACTGAATGTTTCCAATAGTTATTTTTTGTTTGAATGTATGCTCACATTATTTCTATAGAGATTTGTTAGTAACATTTACTTTCGGTCTACATAAGTGATTTAAAAAAAGAGTGTTCTAACATTACGTATAAATAATTTCATTTTCTTATATTGTGCTTTAGGTATGGCCTGTTAGCTCAGTTGGTTAGAGCGTTGTTCTAATAACGCGAAGGTCGTGGGTTCGATCCCCACACGGGCCAATGTGCTTTTTGTCAGTTTAATAATACTGAATGTTTCCAATATTTATTTTTTGTTTGAATGTATGCTCACATTACTTCTATAGAGATTTGTTATTAACATTTACTTTCGGTCTACATAAGTGATTTAAAAAAAGAGTGTTCTAACATTAAGTATAAATAATTTCATTTTCTTATATTGTGCTTTAGGTATGGCCTGTTAGCTCAGTTGGTTAGAGCGTCGTGCTAATAACGCGAAGGTCGTGGGTTCGATCCCCACACGGGCCAATGTGCTTTTTGTTAGTTTAATAATACTGAATGTTTCCAATAGTTATATTTTGTTTGAATGTATGCTCACATTATTTCTATAGAGATTTGTTAGTAACATTTACTTTCGATATATATAAGTGATTTTAAAAAAAAAAAAAGAGTGTTCTAACATTACGTATAAATAATTTCATTTTCTTATATTGTGCTTTAGGTATGGCCTGTTAGCTCAGTTGGTTAGATCGTCGTGCTAATAACGCGAAGGTCGTGGGTTCGATCCCCACACGGGCCAATGTGCTTTTTGTCAGTTTAATAATACTGAATGTTTCCAATATTTATTTTTTGTTTGAATGTATGCTCACATTACTTCTATAGAGATTTGTTAGTAACATTTACTTTCGGTCTACATAAGTGATTTAAAAAAAGAATGTTCTAACATTACGTATAAATAATTTCATTTTCTTATAATATTGGGCTTTAAGTATGGCCTGTTAGCTCAGTTGGTTAGAACGTCGTGCTAATAACGCGAAGGTCGTGGGTTCGATCCCCACACGGGCCAATGTGCTTTTTGTTAGTTTAATAATACTGAATGTTTCCAATAGTTATTTTTTGTTTGAATGTATGCTCACATTATTTCTATAGAGATTTGTTAGTAACATTTACTTTCGGTCTACATAAGTGATTTAAAAAAAAGAGTGTTCTAACATTACGTATAAATAATTTCATTTTCTTATATTGTGCTTTAGGTATGGCCTGTTAGCTCAGTTGGTTAGAGCGTTGTTCTAATAACGCGAAGGTCGTGGGTTCGATCCCCACACGGGCCAATGTGCTTTTTGTCAGTTTAATAATACTGAATGTTTCCAATATTTTTTTTTTTTTTAATGTATGCTCACATTACTTCGATAGAGATTTGTTAGTAACATTTACTTTCGGTCTACATAAGTGATTTAAAAAAAGAGTGTTCTAACATTAAGTATAAATAATTTCATTTTCTTATATTGTGCTTTAGGTATGGCCTGTTAGCTCAGTTGGTTAGAGCGTCGTGCTAATAACGCGAAGGTCGTGGGTTCGATCCCCACACGGGCCAATGTGCTTTTTGTTAGTTTAATAATACTGAATGTTTCCAATAGTTATTTTTTGTTTGAATGTACGCTCACATTATTTCTATAGAGATTTGTTAGTAACATTTACTTTCGATATATATAAGTGATTTAAAAAAAAAAAAAAAGAGTGTTCTAACATTACGTATAAATAATTTCATTTTCTTATATTGTGCTTTAGGTATGGCCTGTTAGCTCAGTTGGTTAGAGCGTCGTGCTAATAACGCGAAGGTCGTGGGTTCGATCCCCACACGGGCCAATGTGCTTTTTGTCAGTTTAATAATACTGAATGTTTCCAATATTTATTTTTTGTTTGAATGTATGCTCACATTACTTCTATAGAGATTTGTTAGTAACATTTACTTTCGGTCTACATAAGTGATTTAAAAAAAGAATGTTCTAACATTACGTATAAATAATTTCATTTTCTTATAATATTGGGCTTTAAGTATGGCCTGTTAGCTCAGTTGGTTAGAGCGTCGTGCTAATAACGCGAAGGTCGTGGGTTCGATTCCCACACGGGCCAATGTGCTTTTTGTTAGTTTAATAATACTGAATGTTTCCAATAGTTATTTTTTGTTTGAATGTATGCTCACATTATTTCTATAGAGATTTGTTAGTAACATTTACTTTCGGTCTACATAAGTGATTTAAAAAAAGAATGTTCTAACATTACGTATAAATAATTTCATTTTCTTATATTGTGCTTTAGGTATGGCCTGTTAGCTCAGTTGGTTAGAGCGTCGTGCTAAGAACGCGAAGGTCGTGGGTTCGATCCCCACACGGGCCAATGTGCTTTTTGTCAGTTTAATAATACTGAATGTTTCCAATAGTTATATTTTGTTTGAATGTATGCTCACATTATTTCTATAGAGATTTGTTAGTAACATTTACTTTCGGTCTACATAAGTGATTTAAAAAAAGAGTGTTCTAACATTACGTATAAATAATTTCATTTTCTTATATTGGGCTTTAAGTATGGCCTGTTAGCTCAGTTGGTTAGAGCGTCGTAATAACGCGAAGGTCGTGGGTTCGATCCCCACACGGGCCAATGTGCTTTTTGTTAGTTTAATAATACTGAATGTTTCCAATAGTTATTTTTTGTTTGAATGTATGCTCACATTATTTCTATAGAGATTTGTTAGTAACATTTACTTTCGGTCTACATAAGTGATTTAAAAAAAGAGTGTTCTAACATTACGTATAAATAATTTCATTTTCTTATATTGGGCTTTAGGTATGGCCTGTTAGCTCAGTTGGTTAGAGCGTCGTGCTAATAACGCGAAGGTCGTGGGCCCGATCCCCACACGGGCCAATGTGCTTTTTGTCAGTTTAATAATACTGAATGTTTCCAATATTTATTTTTTGTTTGAATGTATGCTCACATTACTTCTATAGAGATTTGTTAGTAACATTTACTTTCGGTCTACATAAGTGATTTAAAAAAAGAATGTTCTAACATTACGTATAAATAATTTCATTTTCTTATATTGGGCTTTAAGTATGGCCTGTTAGCTCAGTTGGTTAGAGCGTCGTGCTAATAACGCGAAGGTCGTAGGTTCGATCAACACACGGGCCAATGTGCTTTTTGTTAGTTTAATAATACTGAATGTTTCCAATAGTTATTTTTTGTTTGAATGTATGCTCACATTATTTCTATAGAGATTTGTTAGTAACATTTACTTTCGGTCTACATAAGTGATTTAAAAAAAGAGTGTTCTAACATTACGTATAAATAATTTCATTTTCTTATATTGTGCTTTAGGTATGGCCTGTTAGCTCAGTTGGTTAGAGCGTCGTGCTAATAACGCGAAGGTCGTGGGTTCGATCCCCACACGGGCCAATGTGCTTTTTGTTAGTTTAATAATACTGAATGTTTCCAATAGTTATTTTTTGTTTGAATGTATGCTCACATTATTTCTATAGAGATTTGTTAGTAACATTTACTTTCGGTCTACATAAGTGATTTAAAAAAAGAGTGTTCTAACATTACGTATAAATAATTTCATTTTCTTATATTGGGCTTTAGGTATGGCCTGTTAGCTCAGTTGGTTAGAGCGTCGTGCTAATAACGCGAAGGTCGTGGGCCCGATCCCCACACGGGCCAATGTGCTTTTTGTCAGTTTAATAATACTGAATGTTTCCAATATTTATTTTTTGTTTGAATGTATGCTCACATTACTTCTATAGAGATTTGTTAGTAACATTTACTTTCGGTCTACATAAGTGATTTAAAAAAAGAATGTTCTAACATTACGTATAAATAATTTCATTTTCTTATATTGGGCTTTAAGTATGGCCTGTTAGCTCAGTTGGTTAGAGCGTCGTGCTAATAACGCGAAGGTCGTAGGTTCGATCCCCACACGGGCCAATGTGCTTTTTGTTAGTTTAATAATACTGAATGTTTCCAATAGTTATTTTTTGTTTGAATGTATGCTCACATTATTTCTATAGAGATTTGTTAGTAACATTTACTTTCGGTCTACATAAGTGATTTAAAAAAAGAGTGTTCTAACATTACGTATAAATAATTTCATTTTCTTATATTGTGCTTTAGGTATGGCCTGTTAGCTCAGTTGGTTAGAGCATCGTGCTAATAACGCGAAGGTCGTGGGTTCGATCCCCACACGGGCCAATGTGCTTTTTGTCAGTTTAGTAATACTGAATGTTTCCAATAGTTATTTTTTGTTTGAATGTATGCTCAAATTATTTCTATAGAGATTTGTTAGTAACATTTACTTTCGATCTATATAAGTGATTTTAAAAAAAAAAAAGAGTGTTCTAACATTACGTATAAATAATTTCATTTTCTTATATTGTGCTTTATGTATGGCATGTTAGCTCAGTTGGTTAGAGCGTCGTGCTAATAACGCGAAGGTCGTGGGTTCGATCCCCACAAGGGCCAATGTGCTTTTTGTCAGTTTAATAATACTGAATGTTTCCAATAGTTATTTTTTGTTTGAATGTATGCTCAAATTATTTCTATAGAGATTTGTTAGTAACATTTACTTTCGGTCTACATAAGTGATTTAAAAAAAGAGTGTTCTAACATTACGTATAAATAATTTCATTTTCTTATGTTGTGCTTTAGGTATGGCCTGTTAGCTCAGTTGGTTAGAGCGTCGTGCTAATAACGCGAAGGTCGTGGGTTCGATCCCCACACGGGCCAATGTGCTTTTTGTCAGTTTAATAATACTGAATGTTTCCAATAGTTATTTTTTGTTTGAATGTATGCTCACATTATTTCTATAGAGATTTGTTAGTAACATTTACTTTCGGTCTACATAAGTGATTTAAAAAAAGAGTGTTCTAACATTACGTATAAATAATTTCATTTTCTTATATTGTGCTTTAGGTATGGCCTGTTAGCTCAGTTGGTTAGAGCGTCGTGCTAATAACGCGAAGGTCGTGGGTTCGATCCCCACACGGGCCAATGTGCTGTTTGTCAGTTTAATAATACTGAATGTTTCCAATAGTTATTTTTTGTTTGAATGTATGCTCAAATTATTTCTATAGAGATTTGTTAGTAACATTTACTTTCGATCTATATAAGTGATTTTAAAAAAAAAAAAGAGTGTTCTAACATTACGTATAAATAATTTCATTTTCTTATATTGTGCTTTAGGTATGGCCTGTTAGCTCAGTTGGTTAGAGCGTCGTGCTAATAACGCGAAGGTCGTGGGTTCGATCCCACCACGGGCAAATGTGCTTTTTGTTAGTTTAATAATACTGAATGTTTCCAATAGTTATTTTTTGTTTGAATGTATGCTCACATTATTTCTATAGAGATTTGTTAGTAACATTTACTTTCGGTCTACATAAGTGATTTAAAAAAAGAGTGTTCTAACATTACGTATAAATAATTTCATTTTCTTATATTGTGCTTTAGGTATGGCCTGTTAGCTCAGTTGGTTAGAGCGTTGTTCTAATAACGCGAAGGTCGTGGGTTCGATCCCCACACGGGCCAATGTGCTTTTTGTCAGTTTAATAATACTGAATGTTTCCAATATTTATTTTTTCTTTGAATGTATGCTCACATTACTTCTATAGAGATTTGTTAGTAACATTTACTTTCGGTCTACATAAGTGATTTAAAAAAAGAGTGTTCTAACATTAAGTATAAATAATTTCATTTTCTTATATTGTGCTTTAGGTATGGCCTGTTATCTCAGTTGGTTAGAGCGTCGTGCTAATAACGCGAAGGTCGTGGGTTCGATCCCAACACGGGCAAATGTGCTTTTTGTTAGTTTAATAATACTGAATGTTTCCAATAGTTATTTTTTGTTTGAATGTATGCTCACATTATTTCTATAGAGATTTGTTAGTAACATTTACTTTCGGTCTACATAAGTGATTTAAAAAAAGAGTGTTCTAACATTACGTATAAATAATTTCATTTTTTTATATTGTGCTTTATGTATGGCATGTTAGCTCAGTTGGTTAGAGCGTCGTGCTAATAACGCGAAGGTCGTGGGTTCGATCCCCACACGGGCCAATGTGCTTTTTGTCAGTTTAATAATACTGAATGTTTCCAATAGTTATTTTTTGTTTGAATGTATGCTCAAATTATTTCTATAGAGATTTGTTAGTAACATTTACTTTCGATCTATATAAGTGATTTAAAAAAAAAAAAAAGAGTGTTCTAACATTACGTATAAATAATTTCATTTTCTTATATTGTGCTTTATGTATGGCATGTTAGCTCAGTTGGTTAGAGCGTCGTGCTAATAACGCGAAGGTCGTGGGTTCGATCCCCACAAGGGCCAATGTGCTTTTTGTCAGTTTAATAATACTGAATGTTTCCAATAGTTATTTTTTGTTTGAATGTATGCTCAAATTATTTCTATAGAGATTTGTTAGTAACATTTACTTTCGGTCTACATAAGTGATTTAAAAAAAGAGTGTTCTAACATTACGTATAAATAATTTCATTTTCTTATATTGTGCTTTAGGTATGGCCTGTTAGCTCAGTTGGTTAGAGCGTCGTGCTAATAACGCGAAGGTCGTGGGTTCGATCCCCACACGGGCCAATGTGCTTTTTGTCAGTTTAATAATACTGAATGTTTCCAATAGTTATTTTTTGTTTGAATGTATGCTCACATTATTTCTATAGAGATTTGTTAGTAACATTTACTTTCGGTCTACATAAGTGATTTAAAAAAAGAGTGTTCTAACATTACGTATAAATAATTTCATTTTCTTATATTGTGCTTTAGGTATGGCCTGTTAGCTCAGTTGGTTAGAGCGTCGTGCTAATAACGCGAAGGTCGTGGGTTCGATCCCCACACGGGCCAATGTGCTTTTTGTCAGTTTAATAATACTGAATGTTTCCAATAGTTATTTTTTGTTTGAATGTATGCTCAAATTATTTCTATAGAGATTTGTTAGTAACATTTACTTTCGATCTATATAAGTGATTTAAAAAAAAAAAAAGAGTGTTCTAATATTACGTATAAATAATTTCATTTTCTTATATTGTGCTTTAGGTATGGCCTGTTAGCTCAGTTGGTTAGAGCGTCGTGCTAATAACGCGAAGGTCGTGGGTTCGATCCCACCACGGGCAAATGTGCTTTTTGTTAGTTTAATAATACTGAATGTTTCCAATAGTTATTTTTTGTTTGAATGTATGCTCACATTATTTCTATAGAGATTTGTTAGTAACATTTACTTTCGGTCTACATAAGTGATTTAAAAAAAGAGTGTTCTAACATTACGTATAAATAATTTCATTTTCTTATATTGTGCTTTAGGTATGGCCTGTTAGCTCAGTTGGTTAGAGCATCGTGCTAATAACGCGAAGGTCGTGGGTTCGATCCCCACACGGGCCAATGTGCTTTTTGTCAGTTTAGTAATACTGAATGTTTCCAATAGTTATTTTTTGTTTGAATGTATGCTCAAATTATTTCTATAGAGATTTGTTAGTAACATTTACTTTCGATCTATATAAGTGATTTTTAAAAAAAAAAAGAGTGTTCTAACATTACGTATAAATAATTTCATTTTCTTATATTGTGCTTTATGTATGGCATGTTAGCTCAGTTGGTTAGAGCGTCGTGCTAATAACGCGAAGGTCGTGGGTTCGATCCCCACAAGGGCCAATGTGCTTTTTGTCAGTTTAATAATACTGAATGTTTCCAATAGTTATTTTTTGTTTGAATGTATGCTCAAATTATTTCTATAGAGATTTGTTAGTAACATTTACTTTCGGTCTACATAAGTGATTTAAAAAAAGAGTGTTCTAACATTACGTATAAATAATTTCATTTTCTTATGTTGTGCTTTAGGTATGGCCTGTTAGCTCAGTTGGTTAGAGCGTCGTGCTAATAACGCGAAGGTCGTGGGTTCGATCCCACCACGGGCAAATGTGCTTTTTGTTAGTTTAATAATACTGAATGTTTCCAATAGTTATTTTTTGTTTGAATGTATGCTCACATTATTTCTATAGAGATTTGTTAGTAACATTTACTTTCGGTCTACATAAGTGATTTAAAAAAAGAGTGTTCTAACATTACGTATAAATAATTTCATTTTCTTATATTGTGCTTTAGGTATGGCCTGTTAGCTCAGTTGGTTAGAGCGTTGTTCTAATAACGCGAAGGTCGTGGGTTCGATCCCCACACGGGCCAATGTGCTTTTTGTCAGTTTAATAATACTGAATGTTTCCAATATTTATTTTTTCTTTGAATGTATGCTCACATTACTTCTATAGAGATTTGTTAGTAACATTTACTTTCGGTCTACATAAGTGATTTAAAAAAAGAGTGTTCTAACATTAAGTATAAATAATTTCATTTTCTTATATTGTGCTTTAGGTATGGCCTGTTATCTCAGTTGGTTAGAGCGTCGTGCTAATAACGCGAAGGTCGTGGGTTCGATCCCAACACGGGCAAATGTGCTTTTTGTTAGTTTAATAATACTGAATGTTTCCAATAGTTATTTTTTGTTTGAATGTATGCTCACATTATTTCTATAGAGATTTGTTAGTAACATTTACTTTCGGTCTACATAAGTGATTTAAAAAAAGAGTGTTCTAACATTACGTATAAATAATTTCATTTTTTTATATTGTGCTTTATGTATGGCATGTTAGCTCAGTTGGTTAGAGCGTCGTGCTAATAACGCGAAGGTCGTGGGTTCGATCCCCACACGGGCCAATGTGCTTTTTGTCAGTTTAATAATACTGAATGTTTCCAATAGTTATTTTTTGTTTGAATGTATGCTCAAATTATTTCTATAGAGATTTGTTAGTAACATTTACTTTCGATCTATATAAGTGATTTAAAAAAAAAAAAAAGAGTGTTCTAACATTACGTATAAATAATTTCATTTTCTTATATTGTGCTTTATGTATGGCATGTTAGCTCAGTTGGTTAGAGCGTCGTGCTAATAACGCGAAGGTCGTGGGTTCGATCCCCACAAGGGCCAATGTGCTTTTTGTCAGTTTAATAATACTGAATGTTTCCAATAGTTATTTTTTGTTTGAATGTATGCTCAAATTATTTCTATAGAGATTTGTTAGTAACATTTACTTTCGGTCTACATAAGTGATTTAAAAAAAGAGTGTTCTAACATTACGTATAAATAATTTCATTTTCTTATATTGTGCTTTAGGTATGGCCTGTTAGCTCAGTTGGTTAGAGCGTCGTGCTAATAACGCGAAGGTCGTGGGTTCGATCCCCACACGGGCCAATGTGCTTTTTGTCAGTTTAATAATACTGAATGTTTCCAATAGTTATTTTTTGTTTGAATGTATGCTCACATTATTTCTATAGAGATTTGTTAGTAACATTTACTTTCGGTCTACATAAGTGATTTAAAAAAAGAGTGTTCTAACATTACGTATAAATAATTTCATTTTCTTATATTGTGCTTTAGGTATGGCCTGTTAGCTCAGTTGGTTAGAGCGTCGTGCTAATAACGCGAAGGTCGTGGGTTCGATCCCCACACGGGCCAATGTGCTTTTTGTCAGTTTAATAATACTGAATGTTTCCAATAGTTATTTTTTGTTTGAATGTATGCTCAAATTATTTCTATAGAGATTTGTTAGTAACATTTACTTTCGATCTATATAAGTGATTTAAAAAAAAAAAAAGAGTGTTCTAATATTACGTATAAATAATTTCATTTTCTTATATTGTGCTTTAGGTATGGCCTGTTAGCTCAGTTGGTTAGAGCGTCGTGCTAATAACGCGAAGGTCGTGGGTTCGATCCCACCACGGGCAAATGTGCTTTTTGTTAGTTTAATAATACTGAATGTTTCCAATAGTTATTTTTTGTTTGAATGTATGCTCACATTATTTCTATAGAGATTTGTTAGTAACATTTACTTTCGGTCTACATAAGTGATTTAAAAAAAGAGTGTTCTAACATTACGTATAAATAATTTCATTTTCTTATATTGTGCTTTAGGTATGGCCTGTTAGCTCAGTTGGTTAGAGCGTTGTTCTAATAACGCGAAGGTCGTGGGTTCGATCCCCACACGGGCCAATTTGCTTTTTGTCAGTTTAATAATACTGAATGTTTCCAATATTTATTTTTTGTTTGAATGTATGCTCACATTACTTCTATAGAGATTTGTTAGTAACATTTACTTTCGGTCTACATAAATGATTTAAAAAAAGAGTGTTCTAACATTAAGTATAAATAATTTCATTTTCTTATATTGTGCTTTAGGTATGGCCTGTTATCTCAGTTGGTTAGAGCGTCGTGCTAATAACGCGAAGGTCGTGGGTTCGATCCCCACACGGGCCAATGTGCTTTTTGTCAGTTTAATAATACTGAATGTTTCCAATAGTTATTTTTTGTTTGAATGTATGCTCACATTATTTCTATAGAGATTTGTTAGTAACATTTACTTTCGGTCTACATAAGTGATTTAAAAAAAGAGTGTTCTAACATTACGTATAAATAATTTCATTTTCTTATATTGTGCTTTATGTATGGCATGTTAGCTCAGTTGGTTAAAGCGTCGTGCTAATAACGCGAAGGTCGTGGGTTCGATCCCCACACGGGCCAATGTGCTTTTTGTCAGTTTAATAATACTGAATGTTTCCAATAGTTATTTTTTGTTTGAATGTATGCTCACATTATTTCTATAGAGATTTGTTAGTAACATTTACTTTCGATCTATATAAGTGATTTTAAAAAAAAAAAAGAGTGTTCTAACATTACGTATAAATAATTTCATTTTCTTATATTGTGCTTTATGTATGGCATGTTAGCTCAGTTGGTTAGAGCGTCGTGCTAATAACGCGAAGGTCGTGGGTTCGATCCCCACACGGGCCAATGTGCTTTTTGTCAGTTTAATAATACTGATTGTTTCCAATAGTTATTTTTTGTTTGAATGTATGCTCAAATTATTTCTATAGAGATTTGTTAGTAACATTTACTTTCGATCTATATAAGTGATTTAAAAAAAAAAAAAAGAGTGTTCTAACATTACGTATAAATAATTTCATTTTCTTATATTGTGCTTTAGGTATGGCCTGTTAGCTCAGTTGGTTAGAGCGTCGTGCTAATAACGCGAAGGTCGTGGGTTCGTCCCCACACGGGCCAATGTGCTTTTTGTCAGTTTAATAATACTGAATGTTTCCAATAGTTATTTTTTGTTTGAATGTATGCTCACATTATTTCTAGAGAGATTTGTTAGTAACATTTACTTTCGGTCTACATAAGTGATTTAAAAAAAGAGTGTTCTAACATTACGTATAAATAATTTCATTTTCTTATATTGTGCTTTAGGTATGGCCTGTTAGCTCAGTTGGTTAGAGCGTCGTGCTAATAACGCGAAGGTCGTGGGTTCGATCCCAACACGGGCAAATTGGTGTTAGTTTAATAATACTGAATGTTTCCAATAGTTATTTTTTGTTTGAATGTATGCTCACATTATTTCTATAGACATTTGTTGGTAACATTTACTTTCGGTCTACATAAGTGATTTAAAAAAAGAGTGTTCTAACATTACGTATAAATAATTTCATTTTCTTATATTGTGCTTTAGGTATGGCCTCTTAGCTCAGTTGGTTAGAGCGTCGTGCTAATAACGCGAAGGTCGTGGGTTCGATCCCCACACGGGCCAATGTGCTTTTTGTCAGTTTAATAATACTGAATGTTTCCAATATTTATTTTTTGTTTGAATGTATGCTCACATTACTTCTATAGAGATTTGTTAGTAACATTTACTTTCGGTCAACATAAGTGATTTAAAAAAAGAGTGTTCTAACATTACGTATAAATAATTTCATTTTCTTATATTGGGCTTTAAGTATGGCCTGTTAGCTCAGTTGGTTAGAGCGTCGTGCTAATAACGCGAAGGTCGTGGGTTCGATCCCCACACGGGCCAATGTGCTTTTTGTTAGTTTAATAATACTGAATGTTTCCAATAGTTATTTTTTGTTTGAATGTATGCTCACATTATTTCTATAGAGATTTGTTAGTAACATTTACTTTCGGTCTACATAAGTGATTTAAAAAAATAGTGTTCTATTATTACGTATAAATAATTTCATTTTCTTATATTGAGCTTTAAGTATGGCCTGTTAGCTCAGTTGGTTAGAGCGTCGTGCTAATAACGCGAAGGTCGTGGGTTCGATCCCCAAACGGGCCAATGTGCTTTATGTTAGTTTAATAATACTGAATGTTTCCAATAGTTATTTTTTGTTTGAATGTATGCTCACATTATTTCTATAGAGATTTGTTAGTAATATTTACTTTCGGTCTACATAAGTGATTTAAAAAAAGAGTGTTCTAACATTACGTATAAATAATTTCATTTTCTTATATTGTGCTTCAGGTATGGCCTGTTAGCTCAGTTGGTTAGAGCGTCGTGCTAATAACGCGAAGGTCGTGGGTTCGATCCCCACACGGGCCAATGTGCTTTTTGTTAGTTTAATAATACTGAATGTTTCCAATAGTTATTTTTTGTTTGAATGTATGCTCACATTATTTCTATAGAGATTTGTTAGTAACATTTACTTTCGGTCTACATAAGTGATTTAAAAAAAGAGTGTTCTAACATTACGTATAAATAATTTCATTTTTTTATATTGTGCTTTATGTATGGCATGTTAGCTCAGTTGGTTATAGCTTCGTGCTAATAACGCGAAGGTCGTGGGTTCGATCCCCACACGGGCCAATGTGCGTTTTGTCAGTTTAATAATACTGAATGTTTCCAATAGTTATTTTTTGTTTGAATGTATGCTCAAATTATTTCTATAGAGATTTGTTAGTAACATTTACTTTCGATCTATATAAGTGATTTTAAAAAAAAAAAAGAGTGTTCTAACATTACGTATAAATAATTTAATTTTCTTATATTGTGCTTTAGGTATGGCCTGTTAGCTCAGTTGGTTAGAGCGTCGTGATAATAACGCGAAGGTCGTGGGTTCGATCCCCACACGGGCCAATGTGCTTTTTGTCAGTTTAATAATACTGAATGTTTCCAATATTTATTTTTTGTTTGAATGTATGCTCACATTACTTCTATAGAGATTTGTTAGTAACATTTACTTTCGGTCTACAAAAGTGATTTAAAAAAAGAGTGTTCTAACATTACGTATAAATAATTTCATTTTCTTATATTGGGCTTTAAGTATGGCCTGTTAGCTCAGTTGGTTAGAGCGTCGTGCTAATAACGCGAAGGTCGTGGGTTCGATCCCCACACGGGCCAATGTGCTTTTTGTTAGTTTAATAATACTGAATGTTTCCAATAGTTATTTTTTGTTTGAATGTATGCTCACATTATTTCTATAGAGATTTGTTAGTAACATTTACTTTCGGTCTACATAAGTGATTTAAAAAAAGAGTGTTCTAACATTACGTATAAATAATTTCATTTTCTTATTTTGTGCTTTAGGTATGGCCTGTTAGCTCAGTTGGTTAGAGCGTCGTGCTAATAACGCGAAGGTCGTGGGTTCGATCCCCACACGGGCCAATGTGCTTTTTGTCAGTTTAATAATACTGAATGTTACCAATAGTTATTTTTTGTTTGAATGTATGCTCACATTATTTCTATAGAGATTTGTTAGTAACATTTACTTTCGGTCTACATAAGTGATTTAAAAAAAGAGTGTTCTAACATTACGTATAAATAATTTCATTTTCTTATATTGTGCTTTAGGTATGGCCTGTTAGCTACGTTGGTTAGAGCGTCGTGCTAATAACGCGAACGTCGTGGGTTCGATCCCCACACGGGACAATGTGCTTTTTGTTAGTTTAATAATACTGAATGTTTCCAATAGTTATTTTTTGTTTGAATGTATGCTCACATTATTTCTATAGAGATTTGTTAGTAACATTTACTTTCGGTCTACATAAGTGATTTAAAAAAAGAGTGTTCTAACATTACGTATAAATAATTTCATTTTCTTATATTGTGCTTTAGGTATGGCCTGTTAGCTCAGTTGGTTAGAGCGTCGTGTTAATAACGCGAAGGTCGTGGGTTCGATCCCCACACGGGCCAATGTGCTTTTTGTCAGTTTAATAATACTGAATGTTTCCAATATTTATTTTTTGTTTGAATGTATGCTCACATTACTTCTATAGAGATTTGTTAGTAACATTTACTTTCGGTCAACATAAGTGATTTAAAAAAAGAGTGTTCTAACATTACGTATAAATAATTTCATTTTCTTATATTGGGCTTTAAGTATGGCCTGTTAGCTCAGTTGGTTAGAGCGTCGTGCTAATAACGCGAAGGTCGTGGGTTCGATCCCCACACGGGCCAATGTGCTTTTTGTTAGTTTAATAATACTGAATGTTTCCAATAGTTATTTTTTGTTTGAATGTATGCTCACATTATTTCTATAGAGATTTGTTAGTAACATTTACTTTCGGTCTACATAAGTGATTTAAAAAAAGAGTGTTCTATTATTACGTATAAATAATTTCATTTTCTTATATTGTGCTTTAAGTATGGCCTGTTAGCTCAGTTGGTTAGAGCGTCGTGCTAATAACGCGAAGGTCGTGGGTTCGATCCCCAAACGGGCCAATGTGCTTTTTGTTAGTTTAATAATACTGAATGTTTCCAATAGTTATTTTTTGTTTGAATGTATGCTCACATTATTTCTATAGAGATTTGTTAGTAATATTTACTTTCGGTCTACATAAGTGATTTAAAAAAAGAGTGTTCTAACATTACGTATAAATAATTTCATTTTCTTATATTGTGCTTCAGGTATGGCCTGTTAGCTCAGTTGGTTAGAGCGTCGTGCTAATAACGCGAAGGTCGTGGGTTCGATCCCCACACGGGCCAATGTGCTTTTTGTTAGTTTAATAATACTGAATGTTTCCAATAGTTATTTTTTGTTTGAATGTATGCTCACATTATTTCTATAGAGATTTGTTAGTAACATTTACTTTCGGTCTACATAAGTGATTTAAAAAAAGAGTGTTCTAACATTACGTATAAATAATTTCATTTTTTTATATTGTGCTTTATGTATGGCATGTTAGCTCAGTTGGTTATAGCTTCGTGCTAATAACGCGAAGGTCGTGGGTTCGATCCCCACACGGGCCAATGTGCGTTTTGTCAGTTTAATAATACTGAATGTTTCCAATAGTTATTTTTTGTTTGAATGTATGCTCAAATTATTTCTATAGAGATTTGTTAGTAACATTTACTTTCGATCTATATAAGTGATTTTAAAAAAAAAAAAGAGTGTTCTAACATTACGTATAAATAATTTCATTTTCTTATATTGTGCTTTAGGTATGGCCTGTTAGCTCAGTTGGTTAGAGCGTCGTGCTAATAACGCGAAGGTCGTGGGTTCGATCCCCACACGGGCCAATGTGCTTTTTGTCAGTTTAATAATACTGAATGTTTCCAATATTTATTTTTTGTTTGAATGTATGCTCACATTACTTCTATAGAGATTTGTTAGTAACATTTACTTTCGGTCTACATAAGTGATTTAAAAAAAGAGTGTTCTAACATTACGTATAAATAATTTCATTTTCTTATATTGGGCTTTAAGTATGGCCTGTTAGCTCAGTTGGTTAGAGCGTCGTGCTAATAACGCGAAGGTCGTGGGTTCGATCCCCACACGGGCCAATGTGCTTTTTGTCAGTTTAATAATACTGAATGTTACCAGTAGTTATTTTTTGTTTGAATGTATGCTCACATTATTTCTATAGAGATTTGTTAGTAACATTTACTTTCGGTCTACATAAGTGATTTAAAAAAAGAGTGTTCTAACATTACGTATAAATAATTTCATTTTCTTATATTGTGCTTTAGGTATGGCCTGTTAGCTACGTTGGTTAGAGCGTCGTGCTAATAACGCGAACGTCGTGGGTTCGATCCCCACACGGGACAATGTGCTTTTTGTTAGTTTAATAATACTGAATGTTTCCAATAGTTATTTTTTGTTTGAATGTATGCTCACATTATTTCTATAGAGATTTGTTAGTAACATTTACTTTCGGTCTACATAAGTGATTTAAAAAAAGAGTGTTCTAACATTACGTATAAATAATTTCATTTTCTTATATTGTGCTTTAGGTATGGCCTGTTAGCTCAGTTGGTTAGAGCGTCGTGCTAATAACGCGAAGGTCGTGGGTTCAATCCCCACACGGGCCAATGTGCTTTTTGTCAGTTTAATAATACTGAATGTTTCCAATATTTATTTTTTGTTTGAATGTATGCTCACATTATTTCAATAGAGATTTGTTAGTAACATTTACTTTCGGTCTACATAAGTGATTTAACTCTTTAGTTCCCAATGCAGTTTTCTGGAATATCCTTTAGGGACCAGGTTCCCGCCCGAAAAGAAAAACCATTTTCACCCCTCCAAGTGCAGCATTAAGAGAGAAGGGCAATAGACCCCCTGCTAAGCTAAGGGTAATTTATCTCTCTTCGCTATCTGGTTTCCAGATAGAGATTGACAACTAGTAAATCCTCAAGGCGTTTTGTTTGTTTTCTTTAGTAGTACAAAGTATTTGTGTTTTGGACATGAAAGCTTGGAAAAGAAAGGCTTCCAAAGATAAGAATGAAAACCACCTGTTATACCCATCCTAGTGTGACGACAGTCGCAAGAATACCTTGGCCCCTCTTCTCCCTCCCGCTGTGAAGAGAAATCTCTGACCCATTGTAGTGAGCCGTTAATGGTATCGGACCTCCAAGGTCCACCCAAGAAGGGGGGTAGGAATTGTAAGTGAAAAGACACGGCCGGAATGGAACTCAGCCGGCTTGGCCGTTTGGGCCGTTACGGGGATTAAAGAGTTAAAAAAAAAGAGTGTTCTAACATTACGTATAAATAATTTCATTTTCTTATATTGTGCTTTAAGTATGGCCTGTTAGCTCAGTTGGTTAGAGCGTCGTGCTAATAACGCGAAGGTCGTGGGTTCGATCCCCACACGGGCCAATGTGCTTTTTGTAAGTTTAATAATACTGAATGTTTCCAATAGTTATTTTTTGTTTGAATGTATGCTCACATTATTTTTATAGAGATTTGTTAGTAACATTTACTTTCGGTCTACATAAGTGATTTAAAAAAAAGAGTGTTCTAACATTACGTATAAATAATTTCATTTTCTTATATTGTGCTTTAGGTATGGCCTGTTAGCTCAGTTGGTTAGAGCGTCGTGCTAATAACGCGAAGGTCGTGGGTTCGTCCTCACACTGGCCAATGTGCTTTTTGTCAGTTTAATAATACTGAATGTTTCCAATAGTTATTTTTTGTTTGAATGTATGCTCACATTATTTCTATAGAGATTTGTTAGTAACATTTACTTTCGGTCTACATAAGTGATTTAAAAAAAGAGTGTTCTAACATTACGTATAAATAATTTCATTTTCTTATATTGTGCTTTAGGTATGGCCTGTTAGCTCAGTTGGTTAGAGCGTCGTGCTAATAACGCGAAGGTCGTGGGTTCGATCCCAACACGGGCAAATTGGTGTTAGTTTAATAATACTGAATGTTTCCAATAGTTATTTTTTGTTTGAATGTATGCTCACATTATTTCTATAGAGATTTGTTGGTAACATTTACTTTCGGTCTACATAAGTGATTTAAAAAAAGAGTGTTCTAACATTACGTATAAATAATTTCATTTTCTTATATTGTGCTTTAGGTATGGCCTCTTAGCTCAGTTGGTTAGAGCGTCGTGCTAATAACGCGAAGGTCGTGGGTTCGATCCCCACACGGGCCAATGTGCTTTTTGTCAGTTTAATAATACTGAATGTTTCCAATATTTATTTTTTGTTTGAATGTATGCTCACATTACTTCTATAGAGATTTGTTAGTAACATTTACTTTCGGTCTACATAAGTGATTTAAAAAAAGAGTGTTCTAACATTACGTATAAATAATTTCATTTTTTTATATTGTGCTTTATGTATGGCATGTTAGCTCAGTTGGTTATAGCTTCGTGCTAATAACGCGAAGGTCGTGGGTTCGATCCCCACACGGGCCAATGTGTGTTTTGTCAGTTTAATAATACTGAATGTTTCCAATAGTTATTTTTTGTTTGAATGTATGCTCAAATTATTTCTATAGAGATTTGTTAGTAACATTTACTTTCGATCTATATAAGTGATTTTAAAAAAAAAAAAGAGTGTTCTAACATTACGTATAAATAATTTCATTTTCTTATATTGTGCTTTAGGTATGGCCTGTTAGCTCAGTTGGTTAGAGCGTCGTGCTAATAAAGCGAAGGTCGTGGGTTCGATCCCCACACGGGCCAATGTGCTTTTTGTCAGTTTAATAATACTGAATGTTTCCAATATTTATTTTTTGTTTGAATGTATGCTCACATTACTTCTATAGATATTTGTTAATAACATTTACTTTCGGTCTACATAAGTGATTTAATAAAAGAGTGTTCTAACTTTACGTATAAATAATTTCATTTTCTTATTTTGTGCTTTAGGTATGGCCTGTTAGCTCAGTTGGTTAGAGCGTCGTGCTAATAACGCGAAGGTCGTGGGTTCGATCCCCACACGGGCCAATGTGCTTTTTGTCAGTTTAATAATACTGAATGTTACCAATAGTTATTTTTTGTTTGAGTGTATGCTCACATTATTTCTATAGAGATTTGTTAGTAACATTTACTTTCGGTCTACATAAGTGATTTAAAAAAAGAGTGTTCTAACATTACGTATAAATAATTTCATTTTCTTATATTGGGCTTTAAGTATGGCCTGTTAGCTCAGTTGGTTAGAGCGTCGTGCTAATAACGCGAAGGTCGTGGGTTCGATCCCAACACGGGCCAATGTGCTTTTTGTTAGTTTAATAATACTGAATGTTTCCAATAGTTATTTTTTGTTTGAATGTATGCTCACATTATTTCTATAGAGATTTGTTAGTAACATTTACTTTCGGTCTACATAAGTGATTTAAGAAAAGAGTGTTCTAACATTACGTATAAGTAATTTCATTTTCTTATATTGTACTTTAGGTATGGCCTGTTAGCTCAGTTGGTTAGAGCGTCGTGCTAATAACGCGAATATCGTGGGTTCGATCCCCACACGGGCCAATGTGCTTTTTGTCAGTTTAATAATACTGAATGTTTCCAATAGTTATTTTTTGTTTGAATGTATGCTCACATTATTTCTATAGAGATTTGTTAGTAACATTTACTTTCGGTCTACATAAGTGATTTAAAAAAAAAGAGTGTTCTAACATTACGTATAAATAATTTCATTTTCTTATATTGTGCTTTAGGTATGGCCTGTTAGCTCAGTTGGTTAGAGCGTCGTGCTTATAAGGCGAAGGTCGTGGGTTCGATCCACACTCGGGCCAATGTGCTTTTTGTTAGTTTAATAATACTAAATGTTTCCAATAGTTATTTTTTGTTTGAATGTATACTCACATTATTTCTATAGAGATTTGTTAGTAACATTTACTTTCGGTCTACATAAGTGATTTAACTCTTTAGTTCCCAATGCAGTTTTCTGGAATATCCTTTAGGGACCAGGTTCCCGCCCGAAAAGAAAAACCATTTTCACCCCTCCAAGTGCAGCATTAAGAGAGAAGGGCAATAGACCCCCTGCTAAGCTAAGGGTAATTTATCTCTCTTCGCTATCTGGTTTCCAGATAGAGATTGACAACTAGTAAATCCTCAAGGCGTTTTGTTTGTTTTCTTTAGTAGTACAAAGTATTTGTGTTTTGGACATGAAAGCTTGGAAAAGAAAGGCTTCCAAAGATAAGAATGAAAACCACCTGTTATACCCATCCTAGTGTGACGACAGTCGCAAGAATACCTTGGCCCCTCTTCTCCCTCCCGCTGTGAAGAGAAATCTCTGACCCATTGTAGTGAGCCGTTAATGGTATCGGACCTCCAAGGTCCACCCAAGAAGGGGGGTAGGAATTGTAAGTGAAAAGACACGGCCGGAATGGAACTCAGCCGGCTTGGCCGTTTGGGCCGTTACGGGGATTAAAGAGTTAAAAAAAAAGAGTGTTCTAACATTACGTATAAATAATTTCATTTTCTTATATTGTGCTTTAAGTATGGCCTGTTAGCTCAGTTGGTTAGAGCGTCGTGCTAATAACGCGAAGGTCGTGGGTTCGATCCCCACACGGGCCAATGTGCTTTTTGTAAGTTTAATAATACTGAATGTTTCCAATAGTTATTTTTTGTTTGAATGTATGCTCACATTATTTTTATAGAGATTTGTTAGTAACATTTACTTTCGGTCTACATAAGTGATTTAAAAAAAAGAGTGTTCTAACATTACGTATAAATAATTTCATTTTCTTATATTGGGCTTTAAGTATGGCCTGTTAGCTCAGTTGGTTAGAGCGTCGTGCTAATAACGCGAAGGTCGTGGGTTCGATCCCCACACGGGCCAATGTGCTTTTTGTCAGTTTAATAATACTGAATGTTTCCAATAGTTATTTTTTGTTTGAATGTATGCTCACATTATTTCTATAGAGATTTGTTAGTAACATTTACTTTAGGTCTACATAAGTGATTTAAAAAAGAGTGTTCTAACATTACGTATAAATAATTTCATTTTCTTATATTGTGCTTTAGGTATGGCCTGTTAGCTCAGTTGGTTAGAGCGTCGTGCTAATAACGCGAAGGTCGTGGGTTCGATCCCCACACGGGCCAATGTGCTTTTTGTTAGTTTAATAATACTGAATGTTTCCAATAGTTATTTTTTGTTTGAATGTATGCTCACATTATTTCTATAGAGATTTGTTAGTAACATTTACTTTCGGTCTACATAAGTGATTTAAAAACAGAGTGTTCTAACATTACGTATAAATAATTTCATTTTCTTATATTGTGCTTTAGGTATGGCCTGTTAGCTCAGTTGGTTAGAGCGTCGTGCTAATAACGCGAAGGTCGTGGGTTCGATCCCCACACGGGCCAATGTGATTTTTGTTAGTTTAATAATACTGAATGTTTCCAATAGTTATTTTTTGTCTGAATGTATGCTCAGATTATTTCTATAGAGATTTGTTAGTAACATTTACTTTCGGTCTACATAAGTGATTTAACTCTTTAGTTCCCAATGCAGTTTTCTGGAATATCCTTTAGGGACCAGGTTCCCGCCCGAAAAGAAAAACCATTTTCACCCCTCCAAGTGCAGCATTTAGAGAGAAGGGCAATAGACCCCCTGCTAAGCTAAGGGTAATTTATCTCTCTTCGCTATCTGGTTTCCAGATAGAGATTGACAACTAGTAAATCCTCAAGGCGTTTTGTTTGTTTTCTTTAGTAGTACAAAGTATTTGTGTTTTGGACATGAAGCTTGGAAAAGAAAGGCTTCCAAAGATAAGAATGAAAACCACCTGTTATACCCATCCTAGTGTGACGACAGTCGCAAGAATACCTTGGCCCCTCTTCTCCCTCCCGCTGTGAAGAGAAATCTCTGACCCATTGTAGTGAGCCGTTAATGGTATCGGACCTCCAAGGTCCACCCAAGAAGGGGGGTAGGAATTGTAAGTGAAAAGACACGGCCGGAATGGAACTCAGCCGGCTTGGCCGTTTGGGCCGTTACGGGGATTAAAGAGTTAAAAAAAAAGAGTGTTCTAACATTACGTATAAATAATTTCATTTTCTTATATTGTGCTTTAAGTATGGCCTGTTAGCTCAGTTGGTTAGAGCGTCGTGCTAATAACGCGAAGGTCGTGGGTTCGATCCCCACACGGGCCAATGTGCTTTTTGTAAGTTTAATAATACTGAATGTTTCCAATAGTTATTTTTTGTTTGAATGTATGCTCACATTATTTTTATAGAGATTTGTTAGTAACATTTACTTTCGGTCTACATAAGTGATTTAAAAAAAGAGTGTTCTAACATTACGTATAAATAATTTCATTTTCTTATATTGGGCTTTAAGTATGGCCTGTTAGCTCAGTTGGTTAGAGCGTCGTGCTAATAACGCGAAGGTCGTGGGTTCGATCCCCACACGGGCCAATGTGCTTTTTGTCAGTTTAATAATACTGAATGTTTCCAATAGTTATTTTTTGTTTGAATGTATGCTCACATTATTTCTATAGAGATTTGTTAGTAACATTTACTTTAGGTCTACATAAGTGATTTAAAAAAGAGTGTTCTAACATTACGTATAAATAATTTCATTTTCTTATATTGTGCTTTAGGTATGGCCTGTTAGCTCAGTTGGTTAGAGCGTCGTGCTAATAACGCGAAGGTCGTGGGTTCGATCCCCACACGGGCCAATGTGCTTTTTGTTAGTTTAATAATACTGAATGTTTCCAATAGTTATTTTTTGTTTGAATGTATGCTCACATTATTTCTATAGAGATTTGTTAGTAACATTTACTTTCGGTCTACATAAGTGATTTAAAAACAGAGTGTTCTAACATTACGTATAAATAATTTCATTTTCTTATATTGTGCTTTAGGTATGGCCTGTTAGCTCAGTTGGTTAGAGCGTCGTGCTAATAACGCGAAGGTCGTGGGTTCGATCCCCACACGGGCCAATGTGCTTTTTGTTAGTTTAATAATACTGAATGTTTCCAATAGTTATTTTTTGTTTGAATGTATGCTCACATTAATTCTATAGAGATTTGTTAGTAACATTTACTTTCGGTCTACATAAGTGATTTAAAAACAGAGTGTTCTAACATTACGTATAAATAATTTCATTTTCTTATATTGTGCTTTAGGTATGGCCTGTTAGCTCAGTTGGTTAGAGCGTCGTGCTAATAACGCGAAGGTCGTGGGTTCGATCCCCACACGGGCCAATGTGATTTTTGTTAGTTTAATAATACTGAATGTTTCCAATAGTTATTTTTTGTCTGAATGTATGCTCAGATTATTTCTATAGAGATTTGTTAGTAACATTTACTTTCGGTCTACATAAGTGATTTAACTCTTTAGTTCCCAATGCAGTTTTCTGGAATATCCTTTAGGGACCAGGTTCCCGCCCGAAAAGAAAAACCATTTTCACCCCTCCAAGTGCAGCATTTAGAGAGAAGGGCAATAGACCCCCTGCTAAGCTAAGGGTAATTTATCTCTCTTCGCTATCTGGTTTCCAGATAGAGATTGACAACTAGTAAATCCTCAAGGCGTTTTGTTTGTTTTCTTTAGTAGTACAAAGTATTTGTGTTTTGGACATGAAGCTTGGAAAAGAAAGGCTTCCAAAGATAAGAATGAAAACCACCTGTTATACCCATCCTAGTGTGACGACAGTCGCAAGAATACCTTGGCCCCTCTTCTCCCTCCCGCTGTGAAGAGAAATCTCTGACCCATTGTAGTGAGCCGTTAATGGTATCGGACCTCCAAGGTCCACCCAAGAAGGGGGGTAGGAATTGTAAGTGAAAAGACACGGCCGGAATGGAACTCAGCCGGCTTGGCCGTTTGGGCCGTTACGGGGATTAAAGAGTTAAAAAAAAAGAGTGTTCTAACATTACGTATAAATAATTTCATTTTCTTATATTGTGCTTTAAGTATGGCCTGTTAGCTCAGTTGGTTAGAGCGTCGTGCTAATAACGCGAAGGTCGTGGGTTCGATCCCCACACGGGCCAATGTGCTTTTTGTAAGTTTAATAATACTGAATGTTTCCAATAGTTATTTTTTGTTTGAATGTATGCTCACATTATTTTTATAGAGATTTGTTAGTAACATTTACTTTCGGTCTACATAAGTGATTTAAAAAAAGAGTGTTCTAACATTACGTATAAATAATTTCATTTTCTTATATTGTGCTTTAAGTATGGCCTGTTAGCTCAGTTGGTTAGAGCGTCGTGCTAACAACGCGAAGGTCGTGGGTTCGATCCCCACACGGGCCAATGTGCTTTTTGTCAGTTTAGTAATACTGAATGTTTCCAATAGTTATTTTTTGTTTGAATGTATGCTCACATTATTTCTATAGAGATTTGTTAGTAACATTTACTTTAGGTCTACATAAGTGATTTAAAAAAGAGTGTTCTAACATTACGTATAAATAATTTCATTTTCTTATATTGTGCTTTAGGTATGGCCTGTTAGCTCAGTTGGTTAGAGCGTCGTGCTAATAACGCGAAGGTCGTGGGTTCGATCCCCACACGGGCCAATGTGCTTTTTGTTAGTTTAATAATACTGAATGTTTCCAATAGTTATTTTTTGTTTGAATGTATGCTCACATTATTTCTATAGAGATTTGTTAGTAACATTTACTTTCGGTCTACATAAGTGATTTAAAAACAGAGTGTTCTAACATTACGTATAAATAATTTCATTTTCTTATATTGTGCTTTAGGTATGGCCTGTTAGCTCAGTTGGTTAGAGCGTCGTGCTAATAACGCGAAGGTCGTGGGTTCGATCCCCACACGGGCCAATGTGATTTTTGTTAGTTTAATAATACTGAATGTTTCCAATAGTTATTTTTTGTTTCAATGTATGCTCACATTATTTTTATAGAGATTTGTTAGTAACATTTACTTTCGGTCTACATAAGTGATTTAAAAAAAGAGTGTTCTAACATTACGTATAAATAATTTCATTTTCTTATATTGTGCTCTAAGTATGGCCTGTTAGCTCAGTTGGTTAGAGCGTCGTGCTAATAACGCAAAGGTCGTGGGTTCGATCCCCACACGGGCCAATGTGCTTTTTGTCAGTTTAATAATACTGAATGTTTCCAATAGTTATTTTTTGTTTGAATGTATGCTCACATTATTTCTATAGAGATTTGTTAGTAACATTTACTTTAGGTCTACATAAGTGATTTAAAAAAGAGTGTTCTAACATTACGTATAAATAATTTCATTTTCTTATATTGTGCTTTAGGTATGGCCTGTTAGCTCAGTTGGTTAGAGCGTCGTGCTAATAACGCGAAGGTCGTGGGTTCGATCCCCACACGGGCCAATGTGATTTTTGTTAGTTTAATAATACTGAATGTTTCCAATAGTTATTTTTTGTCTGAATGTATGCTCAGATTATTTCTATAGAGATTTGTTAGTAACATTTACTTTCGGTCTACATAAGTGATTTAAAAAAAGAGTGTTCTAACGTTACGTATAAATAATTTCATTTTCTTATATTGTGCTTTAGGTATGGCCTGTTAGCTCAGTTGGTTAGAGCGTCGTGCTAATAACGCGAAGGTCGTGGGTTCGATCCCCACACGGGCCAATGTGCTTTTTGTTAGTTTAATAATACTGAATGTTTCCAATAGTTATTTTTTGTTTGAATGTATGCTCACATTATTTCTATAAAGATTTGTTAGTAACATTTACTTTCGGTCTACATAAGTGATTTAAAAACAGAGTGTTCTAACATTACGTATAAATAATTTCATTTTCTTATATTGTGCTTTAGGTATGGCTTGTTACCTCAGTTGGTTAGAGCGTCGTGCTAATAACGCGAAGGTCGTGGGTTCGATCCCCACACGGGCCAATGTGATTTTTGTTAGTTTAATAATACTGAATGTTTCCAATAGTTATTTTTTGTCTGAATGTATGCTCAGATTATTTCTATAGAGATTTGTTAGTAACATTTACTTTCGGTCTACATAAGTGATTTAAAAAAAGAGTGTTCTAACGTTACGTATAAATAATTTCATTTTCTTATATTGTGCTTTAGGTATGGCCTGTTAGCTCAGTTGGTTAGAGCGTCGTGCTAATAACGCGAAGGTCGTGGGTTCGATCCCCACACGGGCCAATGTGATTTTTGTCAGTTTAATAATACTGAATGTTTCCAATATTTGTTTTTTGTTTGAATGTATGCTCACATTATTTCTATAGAGATTTGTTAGTAACATTTACTTTCGGTCTACATAAGTGATTTAACTCTTTAGTTCCCAATGCAGTTTTCTGGAATATCCTTTAGGGACCAGGTTCCCGCCCGAAAAGAAAAACCATTTTCACCCATCCAAGTGCAGCATTTAGAGAGAAGGGCAATAGACCCCCTGCTAAGCTAAGGGTAATTTATCTCTCTTCGCTATCTGGTTTCCAGATAGAGATTGACAACTAGTAAATCCTCAAGGCGTTTTGTTTGTTTTCTTTAGTAGTACAAAGTATTTGTGTTTTGGACATGAAGCTTGGAAAAGAAAGGCTTCCAAAGATAAGAATGAAAACCACCTGTTATACCCATCCTAGTGTGACGACAGTCGCAAGAATACCTTGGCCCCTCTTCTCCCTCCCGCTGTGAAGAGAAATCTCTGACCCATTGTAGTGAGCCGTTAATGGTATCGGACCTCCAAGGTCCACCCAAGAAGGGGGGTAGGAATTGTAAGTGAAAAGACACGGCCGGAATGGAACTCAGCCGGCTTGGCCGTTTGGGCCGTTACGGGGATTAAAGAGTTAAAAAAAAAGAGTGTTCTAACATTACGTATAAATAATTTCATTTTCTTATATTGTGCTTTAAGTATGGCCTGTTAGCTCAGTTGGTTAGAGCGTCGTGCTAATAACGCGAAGGTCGTGGGTTCGATCCCCACACGGGCCAATGTGCTTTTTGTAAGTTTAATAATACTGAATGTTTCCAATAGTTATTTTTTGTTTGAATGTATGCTCACATTATTTTTATAGAGATTTGTTAGTAACATTTACTTTCGGTCTACATAAGTGATTTAAAAAAAGAGTGTTCTAACATTACGTATAAATAATTTCATTTTCTTATATTGTGCTTTAGGTATGGCCTGTTAGCTCAGTTGGTTAGAGCGTCGTGCTAATAACGCGAAGGTCGTGTAATACTGAATGTTTCCAATAGTTATTTTTTGTTTGAATGTATGCTCACATTATTTCTATAGAGATTTGTTAGTAACATTTACTTTCGGTCTACATAAGTGATTTAACTCTTTAGTTCCCAATGCAGTTTTCTGGAATATCCTTTAGGGACCAGGTTCCCGCCCGAAAAGAAAAACCATTTTCACCCCTCCAAGTGCAGCATTTAGAGAGAAGGGCCCTGCTAAGCTAAGGGTAATTTATCTCTCTTCGCTATCTGGTTTCCAGATAGAGATTGACAACTAGTAAATCCTCAAGGCGTTTTGTTTGTTTTCTTTAGTAGTACAAAGTATTTGTGTTTTGGACATGAAGCTTGGAAAAGAAAGGCTTCCAAAGATAAGAATGAAAACCACCTTTTATACCCATCCTAGTGTGACGACAGTCGCAAGAATACCTTGGCCCCTCTTCTCCCTCCCGCTGTGAAGAGAAATCTCTGACCCATTGTAGTGAGCCGTTAATGGTATCGGACCTCCAAGGTCCACCCAAGAAGGGGGGTAGGAATTGTAAGTGAAAAGACACGGCCGGAATGGAACTCAGCCGGCTTGGCCGTTTGGGCCGTTACGGGGATTAAAGAGTTAAAAAAAAAGAGTGTTCTAACATTACGTATAAATAATTTCATTTTCTTATATTGTGCTTTAAGTATGGCCTGTTAGCTCAGTTGGTTAGAGCGTCGTGCTAATAACGCGAAGGTCGTGGGTTCGATCCCCACACGGGCCAATGTGCTTTTTGTAAGTTTAATAATACTGAATGTTTCCAATAGTTATTTTTTGTTTGAATGTATGCTCACATTATTTTTATAGAGATTTGTTAGTAACATTTACTTTCGGTCTACATAAGTGATTTAAAAAAAGAGTGTTCTAACATTACGTATAAATAATTTCATTTTCTTATATTGGGCTTTAAGTATGGCCTGTTAGCTCAGTTGGTTAGAGCGTCGTGCTAATAACGCGAAGGTCGTGGGTTCGATCCCCACACGGGCCAATGTGCTTTTTGTCAGTTTAATAATACTGAATGTTTCCAATAGTTATTTTTTGTTTGAATGTATGCTCACATTATTTCTATAGAGATTTGTTAGTAACATTTACTTTAGGTCTACATAAGTGATTTAAAAAAGAGTGTTCTAACATTACGTATAAATAATTTCATTTTCTTATATTGTGCTTTAGGTATGGCCTGTTAGCTCAGTTGGTTAGAGCGTCGTGCTAATAACGCGAAGGTCGTGGGTTCGATCCCCACACGGGCCAATGTGCTTTTTGTTAGTTTAATAATACTGAATGTTTCCAATAGTTATTTTTTGTTTGAATGTATGCTCACATTATTTCTATAGAGATTTGTTAGTAACATTTACTTTCGGTCTACATAAGTGATTTAAAAACAGAGTGTTCTAACATTACGTATAAATAATTTCATTTTCTTATATTGTGCTTTAGGTATGGCCTGTTAGCTCAGTTGGTTAGAGCGTCGTGCTAATAACGCGAAGGTCGTGGGTTCGATCCCCACACGGGCCAATGTGATTTTTGTTAGTTTAATAATACTGAATGTTTCCAATAGTTATTTTTTGTCTGAATGTATGCTCAGATTATTTCTATAGAGATTTGTTAGTAACATTTACTTTCGGTCTACATAAGTGATTTAAAAACAGAGTGTTCTAACATTACGTATAAATAATTTCATTTTCTTATATTGTGCTTTAGGTATGGCCTGTTAGCTCAGTTGGTTAGAGCGTCGTGCTAATAACGCGAAGGTCGTGGGTTCGATCCCCACACGGGCCAATGTGATTTTTGTCAGTTTAATAATACTGAATGTTTCCAATATTTGTTTTTTGTTTGAATGTATGCTCACATTATTTCTATAGAGATTTGTTAGTAACATTTACTTTCGGTCTACATAAGTGATTTAACTCTTTAGTTCCCAATGCAGTTTTCTGGAATATCCTTTAGGGACCAGGTTCCCGCCCGAAAAGAAAAACCATTTTCACCCCTCCAAGTGCAGCATTTAGAGAGAAGGGCAATAGACCCCCTGCTAAGCTAAGGGTAATTTATCTCTCTTCGCTATCTGGTTTCCAGATAGAGATTGACAACTAGTAAATCCTCAAGGCGTTTTGTTTGTTTTCTTTAGTAGTACAAAGTATTTGTGTTTTGGACATGAAGCTTGGAAAAGAAAGGCTTCCAAAGATAAGAATGAAAACCACCTGTTATACCCATCCTAGTGTGATGACAGTCGCAAGAATACCTTGGCCCCTCTTCTCCCTCCCGCTGTGAAGAGAAATCTCTGACCCATTGTAGTGAGCCGTTAATGGTATCGGACCTCCAAGGTCCACCCAAGAAGGGGGGTAGGAATTGTAAGTGAAAAGACACGGCCGGAATGGAACTCAGCCGGCTTGGCCGTTTGGGCCGTTACGGGGATTAAAGAGTTAAAAAAAAAAGAGTGTTCTAACATTACGTATAAATAATTTCATTTTCTTATATTGTGCTTTAAGTATGGCCTGTTAGCTCAGTTGGTTAGAGCGTCGTGCTAATAACGCGAAGGTCGTGGGTTCGATCCCCACACGGGCCAATGTGCTTTTTGTAAGTTTAATAATACTGAATGTTTCCAATAGTTATTTTTTGTTTGAATGTATGCTCACATTATTTTTATAGAGATTTGTTAGTAACATTTACTTTCGGTCTACATAAGTGATTTAAAAAAAGAGTGTTCTAACATTACGTATAAATAATTTCATTTTCTTATATTGTGCTTTAAGTATGGCCTGTTAGCTCAGTTGGTTAGAGCGTCGTGCTAATAACGCGAAGGTCGTGGGTTCGATCCCCACACGGGCCAATGTGCTTTTTGTCAGTTTAATAATACTGAATGTTTCCAATAGTTATTTTTTGTTTGAATGTATGCTCACATTATTTCTATAGAGATTTGTTAGTAACATTTACTTTAGGTCTACATAAGTGATTTAAAAAAGAGTGTTCTAACATTACGTATAAATAATTTCATTTTCTTATATTGTGCTTTAGGTATGGCCTGTTAGCTCAGTTGGTTAGAGCGTCGTGCTAATAACGCGAAGGTCGTGGGTTCGATCCCCACACGGGCCAATGTGCTTTTTGTTAGTTTAATAATACTGAATGTTTCCAATAGTTATTTTTTGTTTGAATGTATGCTCACATTATTTCTATAGAGATTTGTTAGTAACATTTACTTTCGGTCTACATAAGTGATTTAAAAACAGAGTGTTCTAACATTACGTATAAATAATTTCATTTTCTTATATTGTGCTTTAGGTATGGCCTGTTAGCTCAGTTGGTTAGAGCGTCGTGCTAATAACGCGAAGGTCGTGGGTTCGATCCCCACACGGGCCAATGTGATTTTTGTTAGTTTAATAATACTGAATGTTTCCAATAGTTATTTTTTGTTTGAATGTATGCTCACATTATTTTTATAGAGATTTGTTAGTAACATTTACTTTCGGTCTACATAAGTGATTTAAAAAAAGAGTGTTCTAACATTACGTATAAATAATTTCATTTTCTTATATTGTGCTTTAAGTATGGCCTGTTAGCTCAGTTGGTTAGAGCGTCGTGCTAATAACGCGAAGGTCGTGGGTTCGATCCCCACACGGGCCAATGTGCTTTTTGTAAGTTTAATAATACTGAATGTTTCCAATAGTTATTTTTTGTTTGAATGTATGCTCACATTATTTTTATAGAGATTTGTTAGTAACATTTACTTTCGGTCTACATAAGTGATTTAAAAAAAGAGTGTTCTAACATTACGTATAAATAATTTCATTTTCTTATATTGGGCTTTAAGTATGGCCTGTTAGCTCAGTTGGTTAGAGCGTCGTGCTACTAACGCGAAGGTCGTGGGTTCGATCCCCACACGGGCCAATGTGCTTTTTGTCAGTTTAATAATACTGAATGTTTCCAATAGTTATTTTTTGTTTGAATGTATGCTCACATTATTTCTATAGAGATTTGTTAGTAACATTTACTTTAGGTCTACATAAGTGATTTAAAAAAGAGTGTTCTAACATTACGTATAAATAATTTCATTTTCTTATATTGTGCTTTAGGTATGGCCTGTTAGCTCAGTTGGTTAGAGCGTCGTGCTAATAACGCGAAGGTCGTGGGTTCGATCCCCACACGGGCCAATGTGCTTTTTGTTAGTTTAATAATACTGAATGTTTCCAATAGTTATTTTTTGTTTGAATGTATGCTCACATTATTTCTATAGAGATTTGTTAGTAACATTTACTTTCGGTCTACATAAGTGATTTAAAAACAGAGTGTTCTAACATTACGTATAAATAATTTCATTTTCTTATATTGTGCTTTAGGTATGGCCTGTTAGCTCAGTTGGTTAGAGCGTCGTGCTAATAACGCGAAGGTCGTGGGTTCGATCCCCACACGGGCCAATGTGATTTTTGTTAGTTTAATAATACTGAATGTTTCCAATAGTTATTTTTTGTCTGAATGTATGCTCAGATTATTTCTATAGAGATTTGTTAGTAACATTTACTTTCGGTCTACATAAGTGATTTAAAAACAGAGTGTTCTAACATTACGTATAAATAATTTCATTTTCTTATATTGTGCTTTAGGTATGGCCTGTTAGCTCAGTTGGTTAGAGCGTCGTGCTAATAACGCGAAGGTCGTGGGTTCGATCCCCACACGGGCCAATGTGATTTTTGTCAGTTTAATAATACTGAATGTTTCCAATATTTGTTTTTTGTTTGAATGTATGCTCACATTATTTCTATAGAGATTTGTTAGTAACATTTACTTTCGGTCTACATAAGTGATTTAACTCTTTAGTTCCCAATGCAGTTTTCTGGAATATCCTTTAGGGACCAGGTTCCCGCCCGAAAAGAAAAACCATTTTCACCCCTCCAAGTGCAGCATTTAGAGAGAAGGGCAATAGACCCCCTGCTAAGCTAAGGGTAATTTATCTCTCTTCGCTATCTGGTTTCCAGATAGAGATTGACAACTAGTAAATCCTCAAGGCGTTTTGTTTGTTTTCTTTAGTAGTACAAAGTATTTGTGTTTTGGACATGAAGCTTGGAAAAGAAAGGCTTCCAAAGATAAGAATGAAAACCACCTGTTATACCCATCCTAGTGTGATGACAGTCGCAAGAATACCTTGGCCCCTCTTCTCCCTCCCGCTGTGAAGAGAAATCTCTGACCCATTGTAGTGAGCCGTTAATGGTATCGGACCTCCAAGGTCCACCCAAGAAGGGGGGTAGGAATTGTAAGTGAAAAGACACGGCCGGAATGGAACTCAGCCGGCTTGGCCGTTTGGGCCGTTACGGGGATTAAAGAGTTAAAAAAAAAGAGTGTTCTAACATTACGTATAAATAATTTCATTTTCTTATATTGTGCTTTAAGTATGGCCTGTTAGCTCAGTTGGTTAGAGCGTCGTGCTAATAACGCGAAGGTCGTGGGTTCGATCCCCACACGGGCCAATGTGCTTTTTGTAAGTTTAATAATACTGAATGTTTCCAATAGTTATTTTTTGTTTGAATGTATGCTCACATTATTTTTATAGAGATTTGTTAGTAACATTTACTTTCGGTCTACATAAGTGATTTAAAAAAAGAGTGTTCTAACATTACGTATAAATAATTTCATTTTCTTATATTGTGCTTTAAGTATGGCCTGTTAGCTCAGTTGGTTAGAGCGTCGTGCTAATAACGCGAAGGTCGTGGGTTCGATCCCCACACGGGCCAATGTGCTTTTTGTCAGTTTAATAATACTGAATGTTTCCAATAGTTATTTTTTGTTTGAATGTATGCTCACATTATTTCTATAGAGATTTGTTAGTAACATTTACTTTAGGTCTACATAAGTGATTTAAAAAAGAGTGTTCTAACATTACGTATAAATAATTTCATTTTCTTATATTGTGCTTTAGGTATGGCCTGTTAGCTCAGTTGGTTAGAGCGTCGTGCTAATAACGCGAAGGTCGTGGGTTCGATCCCCACACGGGCCAATGTGCTTTTTGTTAGTTTAATAATACTGAATGTTTCCAATAGTTATTTTTTGTTTGAATGTATGCTCACATTATTTCTATAGAGATTTGTTAGTAACATTTACTTTCGGTCTACATAAGTGATTTAAAAACAGAGTGTTCTAACATTACGTATAAATAATTTCATTTTCTTATATTGTGCTTTAGGTATGGCCTGTTAGCTCAGTTGGTTAGAGCGTCGTGCTAATAACGCGAAGGTCGTGGGTTCGATCCCCACACGGGCCAATGTGATTTTTGTTAGTTTAATAATACTGAATGTTTCCAATAGTTATTTTTTGTTTGAATGTATGCTCACATTATTTTTATAGAGATTTGTTAGTAACATTTACTTTCGGTCTACATAAGTGATTTAAAAAAAGAGTGTTCTAACATTACGTATAAATAATTTCATTTTCTTATATTGTGCTTTAAGTATAGCCTGTTAGCTCAGTTGGTTAGAGCGTCGTGCTAATAACGCGAAGGTCGTGGGTTCGATCCCCACACGGGCCAATGTGCTTTTTGTCAGTTTAATAATACTGAATGTTTCCAATAGTTATTTTTTGTTTGAATGTATGCTCACATTATTTCTATAGAGATTTGTTAGTAACATTTACTTTAGGTCTACATAAGTGATTTAAAAAAGAGTGTTCTAACATTACGTATAAATAATTTCATTTTCTTATATTGTGCTTTAGGTATGGCCTGTTAGCTCAGTTGGTTAGAGCGTCGTGCTAATAACGCGAAGGTCGTGGGTTCGATCCCCACACGGGCCAATGTGCTTTTTGTTAGTTTAATAATACTGAATGTTTAAAATAGTTATTTTTTGTTTGAATGTATGCTCACATTATTTCTATAGAGATTTGTTAGTAACATTTACTTTCGGTCTACATAAGTGATTTAACTCTTTAGTTCCCAATGCAGTTTTCTGGAATATCCTTTAGGGACCAGGTTCCCGCCCGAAAAGAAAAACCATTTTCACCCCTCCAAGTGCAGCATTTAGAGAGAAGGGCAATAGACCCCCTGCTAAGCTAAGGGTAATTTATCTCTCTTCGCTATCTGGTTTCCAGATAGAGATTGACAACTAGTAAATCCTCAAGGCGTTTTGTTTGTTTTCTTTAGTAGTACAAAGTATTTGTGTTTTGGACATGAAGCTTGGAAAAGAAAGGCTTCCAAAGATAAGAATGAAAACCACCTGTTATACCCATCCTAGTGTGACGACAGTCGCAAGAATACCTTGGCCCCTCTTCTCCCTCCCGCTGTGAAGAGAAATCTCTGACCCATTGTAGTGAGCCGTTAATGGTATCGGACCTCCAAGGTCCACCCAAGAAGGGGGGTAGGAATTGTAAGTGAAAAGACACGGCCGGAATGGAACTCAGCCGGCTTGGCCGTTTGGGCCGTTACGGGGATTAAAGAGTTAAAAAAAAAGAGTGTTCTAACATTACGTATAAATAATTTCATTTTCTTATATTGTGCTTTAAGTATGGCCTGTTAGCTCAGTTGGTTAGAGCGTCGTGCTAATAACGCGAAGGTCGTGGGTTCGATCCCCACACGGGCCAATGTGCTTTTTGTAAGTTTAATAATACTGAATGTTTCCAATAGTTATTTTTTGTTTGAATGTATGCTCACATTATTTTTATAGAGATTTGTTAGTAACATTTACTTTCGGTCTACATAAGTGATTTAAAAAAAGAGTGTTCTAACATTACGTATAAATAATTTCATTTTCTTATATTGTGCTTTAGGTATGGCCTGTTAGCTCAGTTGGTTAGAGCGTCGTGCTAATAACGCGAAGGTCGTGGGTTCGATCCCCACACGGGCCAAAGTGCTTTTTGTTAGTTTAATAATACTGAATGTTTCCAATAGTTATTTTTTGTTTGAATGTATGCTCACATTATTTCTATAGAGATTTGTTAGTAACATTTACTTTCGGTCTACATAAGTGATTTAACTCTTTAGTTCCCAATGCAGTTTTCTGGAATATCCTTTAGGGACCAGGTTCCCGCCCGAAAAGAAAAACCATTTTCACCCCTCCAAGTGCAGCATTTAGAGAGAAGGGCCCTGCTAAGCTAAGGGTAATTTATCTCTCTTCGCTATCTGGTTTCCAGATAGAGATTGACAACTAGTAAATCCTCAAGGCGTTTTGTTTGTTTTCTTTAGTAGTACAAAGTATTTGTGTTTTGGACATGAAGCTT
This sequence comes from Linyphia triangularis, assembly GCA_963978545.1. Lineage (NCBI taxonomy): Eukaryota > Metazoa > Arthropoda > Arachnida > Araneae > Linyphiidae > Linyphia > Linyphia triangularis. Next base: position 82,854,694 of record OZ021731.1, read on the forward strand.
GGAAAAGAAAGGCTTCCAAAGATAAGAATGAAAACCACCTTTTATACCCATCCTAGTGTGACGACAGTCGCAAGAATACCTTGGCCCCTCTTCTCCCTCCCGCTGTGAAGAGAAATCTCTGACCCATTGTAGTGAGCCGTTAATGGTATCGGACCTCCAAGGTCCACCCAAGAAGGGGGGTAGGAATTGTAAGTGAAAAGACACGGCCGGAATGGAACTCAGCCGGCTTGGCCGTTTGGGCCGTTACGGGGATTAAAGAGTTAAAAAAAAAGAGTGTTCTAACATTACGTATAAATAATTTCATTTTCTTATATTGTGCTTTAAGTATGGCCTGTTAGCTCAGTTGGTTAGAGCGTCGTGCTAATAACGCGAAGGTCGTGGGTTCGATCCCCACACGGGCCAATGTGCTTTTTGTCAGTTTAATAATAATTAATATTATTAATATTATTATTAATAATACTGAATGTTTCCAATAGTTATTTTTTGTTTGAATGTATGCTCACATTATTTTTATAGAGATTTGTTAGTAACATTTACTTTCGGTCTACATAAGTGATTTAAAAAAAGAGTGTTCTAACATTACGTATAAATAATTTCATTTTCTTATATTGTGCTTTAGGTATGGCCTGTTAGCTCAGTTGGTTAGAGCGTCGTGCTAATAACGCGAAGGTCGTGGGTTCGATCCCCACACGGGCCAATGTGCTTTTTGTTAGTTTAATAATACTGAATGTTTCCAATAGTTATTTTTTGTTTGAATGTATGCTCACATTATTTCTATAGAGATTTGTTAGTAATATTTACTTTCGGTCTACATAAGTGATTTAACTCTTTAGTTCCCAATGCAGTTTTCTGGAATATCCTTTAGGGACCAGGTTCCCGCCCGAAAAGAAAAACCATTTTCACCCCTCCAAGTGCAGCATTTAGAGAGAAGGGCCCTGCTAAGCTAAGGGTAATTTATCTCTCTTCGCTATCTGGTTTCCAGATAGAGATTGACAACTAGTAAATCCTCAAGGCGTTTTGTTTGTTTTCTTTAGTAGTACAAAGTATTTGTGTTTTGGACATGAAGCTTGGAAAAGAAAGGCTTCCAAAGATAAGAATGAAAACCACCTTTTATACCCATCCTAGTGTGACGACAGTCGCAAGAATACCTTGGCCCCTCTTCTCCCTCCCGCTGTGAAGAGAAATCTCTGACCCATTGTAGTGAGCCGTTAATGGTATCGGACCTCCAAGGTCCACCCAAGAAGGGGGGTAGGAATTGTAAGTGAAAAGACACGGCCGGAATGGAACTCAGCCGGCTTGGCCGTTTGGGCCGTTACGGGGATTAAAGAGTTAAAAAAAAAGAGTGTTCTAACATTACGTATAAATAATTTAATTTTCTTATATTGTGCTTTAAGTATGGCCTGTTAGCTCAGTTGGTTAGAGCGTCGTGCTAATAACGCGAAGGTCGTGGGTTCGATCCCCACACGGGCCAATGTGCTTTTTGTAAGTTTAATAATACTGAATGTTTCCAATAGTTATTTTTTGTTTGAATGTATGCTCACATTATTTTTATAGAGATTTGTTAGTAACATTTACTTTCGGTCTACATAAGTGATTTAAAAAAGAGTGTTCTAACATTACGTATAAATAATTTCATTTTCTTATATTGTGCTTTAGGTATGGCCTGTTAGCTCAGTTGGTTAGAGCGTCGTGCTAATAACGCGAAGGTCGTGGGTTCGATCGCCACACGGGCCAATGTGCTTTTGGTTAGTTTAATAATACTGAATGTTTCCAATAGTTATTTTTTGTTTGAATGTATGCTCACATTATTTCTATAGAGATTTGTTAGTAACATTTACTTTCGGTCTACATAAGTGATTTAAAAGCAGATTGTTCTAACATTACGTATAAATAATTTCATTTTCTTATATTGTGCTTTAGGTATGGCCTGTTAGTTCAGTTGGTTAGAGCGTCGTGCTAATAACGCGAAGGTCGTGGGTTCGATCCCCACACGGGCCAATGTGCTTTTTGTTAGTTTAATAATACTGAATGTTTCCAATAGATATTTTTTGTTTGAATGTATGCTCAGATTATTTCTATAGAGATTTGTTAGTAACATTTACTTTCGGTCTACATAAGTGATTTAAAAAAAGAGTGTTCTAACATTACGTATAAATAATTTCATTTTCTTATATTGTGCTTTAGGTATGGCCTGTTAGCTCAGTTGGTTAGAGCGTCGTGCTAATAACGCGAAGGTCGTGGGTTCGATCCCCACACGGGCCAATGTGATTTTTGTCAGTTTAATAATACTGAATAGGGATGGAACGGATGTGAGTTTTGCCAGATACCGGATTTCGGATATCCGGGGTACCATGTCTACCGGATACGGATATCCGAAACGGATTTCACCGGATATCCGGCCGGATATTCGGTCTATATACTAAAAACGATAGTTATACGATATGCTATACGAAAAAAATGGTCATGATATGAAGTATCAAGTAAATTATAATTACTGGTTAGCGCACCGCACTGCATGCCACAGGTCCATGGTTTGATTCTCGGACTGGGCAAGGTTGACTTTAGCTGTTTATACCTGAAAGAAATAAACTGAGGAGGACCATGGATGCTTGGGAACTAAACACTGGGGTTCGGCGTCAGAATGACCATCTGACCGGAACATCTGCTATGTGACACACAAATGCCACAGTCAAGAAAGCTGAGCTGGGCCCAGCAGGCCTTGATCCACACGGGCTGTTGCTCCACAGACTTAATTTTTTTTATTTAAACTTTAGTTGATGGAGTGAAAGAGATCTTTGTTGCTGATTTTATATCTTGTAATATTGATACTTTTAGTTTTTCATATAGTTCTGGCAGGGCTTTATCACGAAAATAATTTCTACTTCGAAGCGGATAACGAGGAGCTAGGTACTTTATTAACTGACCAAAGCCTTCTCTATTCACAATGAAAAATGGTTCAGCATCAAGAGCCATTAACTTACCTAAAATTATATTAAAAACATTTTTTACAATGTTGAAGTGCAAAATATAGCTACTTCCAATTTACTTCATGCATTGTTTATAATTGATAAATGATTACAAAATTATACTGGATGCATTTATTAATAACAAAAGATTTATTTTAAATATTTTATGAAATTGAAGTCTATTTTTTTTTTGTAATGCACCTAAAACATTACGGATTTAAAGAAATCTCGTAGAAAACTTAAATTGGATCTATCGGAATATTCCGTCTTTAAATATAAACTTAAAAAATTTCGAGCCCAAAATTCATCAACATTATGTTATACCATATTTAAAATATATATTTAATATAAACAAACAAAATTAGTACTTACATATTTTTCTGGTCAAGGCTTTTGCTTTAGAATCATCTAAACTCCACAATTTTGGTACAAATAATGTCAATTCCAATGTTGTCTGCGTGCATTTCTTGTTTCGATGAATTGTTTTTTCTTGTTCATCAATATTTGATGCATTTAGTGAGTCTTTTAAGCTTTTGTGAATTTCCTTATGCACACTTATTAAATGGTTCCATAAGGATTTTGTGGAAAAGGATTTTGGGCTTTTGCCGCGCACATTTTTAAACGATTCTGTGGAGCAAGTAACACATAGGGCTTTGCTTTCGTGATTTCCATTAATTTTAAAATACTTCCAAATGGGTGATTTTAAATGAGCCATTATTAAAGATTATAAATTGGATTGTAATTGGAGAAAACTATGATTCAAGACATTCTAGAGAGCTAAATATAATTTCACATTGTGGCGCTGTGTTAAAGACCTAAAAATTACAATACTTCATTTTACGTCAGAAAAAATATACTTTCAACTTCTGCCAATGAAAAATCAGAAATTAGACCATACCATTCACAGCATAAAAAGGGGTAGGGTATTATCGTCGATAGAAAAAAAAAAGCATTGAGGAGTGAGCATTGGCTATTTATTGCTTTTTACTCGCTAGCAAATGTCAGAAAAAAAGGAGGAAGTGATAATAACTAACACTCTTATAACTTATGTTATGGAAAAAAAGTACTATTTATTAGTATTTCGGTTGGTGTTTTACGGAGAAGCATTCAAATATAACATCTGGAATTAATCAGATCATAAACTTGGAATGAAAAGAACATATTGCAAAACACGTATGAAGGATGTGTATGGAAAAATATTGGAGGAATGGTTTATGCTTATCAACTCGGCACCAATAATACAGCGAAAGCATAGTTCTCACGAAGGAACTTTTTCGTTTTCTAGCTTGATTGCAATTTATGGCCAAGAAAAAAAAATTAAGAAAAAAAAGTGTAGGATGCGGTGTCCCCTTTGTCCGAAAAAGATCATTATTTTTTGCAAAAAATTATTTCTTGTGGATACCTGGTGGCCGGATATATAGCCGGATATCCGAATGAAATTATCGGATGTTCGGTATTTCAAATCGGATATCCGAAGGGGTTTCGGATATTGAAAAATCAACCGGATATGCCGGATATCGGATATTTGACGGATATCCGTTCCATCCCTAATACTGAATGTTTCCAATATTTGTTTTTTGTTTGAATGTATGCTCACATTATTTCTATAGAGATTTGTTAGTAACATTTACTTTCGGTCTACATAAGTGATTTAACTCTTTAGTTCCCAATGCAGTTTTCTGGAATATCCTTTAGGGACCAGGTTCCCGCCCGAAAAGAAAAACCATTTTCACCCCTCCAAGTGCAGCATTTAGAGAGAAGGGCAATAGATCCCCTGCTAAGCTAAGGGTAATTTATCTCTCTTCCCTATCTGGTTTCCAGATAGAGATTGACAACTAGTAAATCCTCAAGGCGTTTTGTTTGTTTTCTTTAGTAGTACAAAGTATTTGTGTTTTGGACATGAAGCTTGGAAAAGAAAGGCTTCCAAAGATAAGAATGAAAACCACCTGTTATACCCATCCTAGTGTGACGACAGTCGCAAGAATACCTTGGCCCCTCTTCTCCCTCCCGCTGTGAAGAGAAATCTCTGACCCATTGTAGTGAGCCGTTAATGGTATCGGACCTCCAAGGTCCACCCAAGAAGGGGGGTAGGAATTGTAAGTGAAAAGACACGGCCGGAATGGAACTCAGCCGGCTTGGCCGTTTGGGCCGTTACGGGGATTAAAGAGTTAAAAAAAAAGAGTGTTCTAACATTACGTATAAATAATTTCATTTTCTTATATTGTGCTTTAAGTATGGCCTGTTAGCTCAGTTGGTTAGAGCGTCGTGCTAATAACGCGAAGGTCGTGGGTTCGATCCCCACACGGGCCAATGTGCTTTTTGTTAGTTTAATAATACTGAATGTTTCCAATAGTTATTTTTTGTTTGAATGTATGCTCACATTATTTCTATAGAGATTTGTTAGTAACATTTACTTTCGGTCTACATAAGTGATTTAAAAGCAGAGTGTTCTAACATTACGTATAAATAATTTCATTTTCTTATATTGTGCTTTAGGTATGGCCTGTTAGCTCAGTTGGTTTGAGCGTCGTGCTAATAACGCGAAGGTCGTGGGTTCGATCCCCACACGGGCCAATGTGCTTTTTGTTAGTTTAATAATACTGAATGTTTCCAATAGATATTTTTTGTTTGAATGTATGCTCACATTATTTCTATAGAGATTTGTTAGTAACATTTACTTTCGGTCTAAATAAGTGATTTAAAAAAAGAGTGTTCTAACTTTACGTATAAATAATTTCATTTTCTTATATTGTGCTTTAGGTATGGCCTGTTAGCTCAGTTGGTTAGAGCGTCGTGCTAATAACGCGAAGGTCGTGGGTTCGATCCCCACACGGGCCAATGTGCTTTTTGTTAGTTTAATAATACTGAATGTTTCCAATAGATATTTTTTGTTTGAATGTATGCTCACATTATTTCTATAGAGATTTGTTATTAACATTTACTTTCGGTCTGCATAAATGATTTAAAAGAAGAGTGTTCTAACTTTACGTATAAATAATTTCATTTTCTTATATTGTGCTTTAGGTATGGCCTGTTAGCTCAGTTGGTTAGAGCGTCGTGCTAATAACGCGAAGGTCGTGGGTTCGATCCCCACACGGGCCAATGTGCTTTTTGTTAGTTTAATAATACTGAATGTTTCCAATAGATATTTTTTGTTTGAATGTATGCTCACATTATTTCTATAGAGATTTGTTAGTAACATTTACTTTCGGTCTGCATAAGTGATTTAAAAAAAGAGTGTTCTAACATTACGTATAAATAATTTCATTTTCTTATATTGTGGTTTAGGTATGGCCTGTTAGCTCAGTTGGTTAGAGCGTCGTGCTAATAACGCGAAGGTCGTGGGTTCGATCCCCACACGGGCCAATGTGCTTTTTTTAGTTTAATAATGCTGAATGTTTCCAATAGTTATTTTTTGTTTGAATGTATGCTCACATTATTTCTATAGAGATTTGTTAGTAACATTTACTTTCGGTCTACATAAGTGATTTAACTCTTTAGTTCCCAATGCAGTTTTCTGGAATATCCTTTAGGGACCAGGTTCCCGCCCGAAAAGAAAAACCATTTTCACCCCTCCAAGTGCAGCATTTAGAGAGAAGGGCAATAGACCCCCTGCTAAGCTAAGGGTAATTTATCTCTCTTCGCTATCTGGTTTCCAGATAGAGATTGACAACTAGTAAATCCTCAAGGCGTTTTGTTTGTTTTCTTTAGTAGTACAAAGTATTTGTGTTTTGGACATGAAGCTTGGAAAAGAAAGGCTTCCAAAGATAAGAATGAAAACCACCTGTTATACCCATCCTAGTGTGACGACAGTCGCAAGAATACCTTGGCCCCTCTTCTCCCTCCCGCTGTGAAGAGAAATCTCTGACCCATTGTAGTGAGCCGTTAATGGTATCGGACCTCCAAGGTCCACCCAAGAAGGGGGGTAGGAATTGTAAGTGAAAAGACACGGCCGGAATGGAACTCAGCCGGCTTGGCCGTTTGGGCCGTTACGGGGATTAAAGAGTTAATAAAAAAAGAGTGTTCTAACATTACGTATAAATAATTTCATTTTCTTATATTGTGCTTTAAGTATGGCCTGTTAGCTCAGTTGGTTAGAGCGTCGTGCTAATAACGCGAAGGTCGTGGGTTCGATCCCCACACGGGCCAATGTGCTTTTTGTAAGTTTAATAATACTGAATGTTTCCAATAGTTATTTTTTGTTTGAATGTATGCTCACATTATTTTTATAGAGATTTGTTAGTAACATTTACTTTCGGTCTACATAAGTGATTTAAAAAAAGAGTGTTCTAACATTACGTATAAATAATTTCATTTTCTTATATTGTGCTTTAGGTATGGCCTGTTAGCTCAGTTGGTTAGAGCGTCGTGCTAATAACGCGAAGGTCGTGGGTTCGATCCCCACACGGCCCAATGTGCTTTTTGTTAGTTTAATAATACTGAATGTTTCCAATAGTTATTTTTTGTTTGAATGTATGCTCACATTATTTCTATAGAGATTTGTTAGTAACATTTACTTTCGGTCTACATAAGTGATTTAACTCTTTAGTTCCCAATGCAGTTTTCTGGAATATCCTTTAGGGACCAGGTTCCCGCCCGAAAAGAAAAACCATTTTCACCCCTCCAAGTGCAGCATTTAGAGAGAAGGGCAATAGACCCCCTGCTAAGCTAAGGGTAATTTATCTCTCTTCGCTATCTGGTTTCCAGATAGAGATTGACAACTAGTAAATCCTCAAGGCGTTTTGTTTGTTTTCTTTAGTAGTACAAAGTATTTGTGTTTTGGACATGAAGCTTGGAAAAGAAAGGCTTCCAAAGATAAGAATGAAAACCACCTGTTATACCCATCCTAGTGTGACGACAGTCGCAAGAATACCTTGGCCCCTCTTCTCCCTCCCGCTGTGAAGAGAAATCTCTGACCCATTGTAGTGAGCCGTTAATGGTATCGGACCTCCAAGGTCCACCCAAGAAGGGGGGTAGGAATTGTAAGTGAAAAGACACGGCCGGAATGGAACTCAGCCGGCTTGGCCGTTTGGGCCGTTACGGGGATTAAAGAGTTAAAAAAAAAGAGTGTTCTAACATTACGTATAAATAATTTCATTTTCTTATATTGTGCTTTAAGTATGGCCTGTTAGCTCAGTTGGTTAGAGCGTCGTGCTAATAACGCGAAGGTCGTGGGTTCGATCCCCACACGGGCCAATGTGCTTTTTGTAAGTTTAATAATACTGAATGTTTCCAATAGTTATTTTTTGTTTGAATGTATGCTCACATTATTTTTATAGAGATTTGTTAGTAACATTTACTTTCGGTCTACATAAGTGATTTAAAAAAGAGTGTTCTAACATTACGTATAAATAATTTCATTTTCTTATATTGTGCTTTAGGTATGGCCTGTTAGCTCAGTTGGTTAGAGCGTCGTGCTAATAACGCGAAGGTCGTGGGTTCGATCGCCACACGGGCCAATGTGCTTTTGGTTAGTTTAATAATACTGAATGTTTCCAATAGTTATTTTTTGTTTGAATGTATGCTCACATTATTTCTATAGAGATTTGTTAGTAACATTTACTTTCGGTCTACATAAGTGATTTAAAAGCAGATTGTTCTAACATTACGTATAAATAATTTCATTTTCTTATATTGTGCTTTAGGTATGGCCTGTTAGTTCAGTTGGTTAGAGCGTCGTGCTAATAACGCGAAGGTCGTGGGTTCGATCCCCACACGGGCCAATGTGCTTTTTGTTAGTTTAATAATACTGAATGTTTCCAATAGATATTTTTTGTTTGAATGTATGCTCAGATTATTTCTATAGAGATTTGTTAGTAACATTTACTTTCGGTCTACATAAGTGATTTAAAAAAAGAGTGTTCTAACATTACGTATAAATAATTTCATTTTCTTATATTGTGCTTTAGGTATGGCCTGTTAGCTCAGTTGGTTAGAGCGTCGTGCTAATAACGCGAAGGTCGTGGGTTCGATCCCCACACGGGCCAATGTGATTTTTGTCAGTTTAATAATACTGAATAGGGATGGAACGGATGTGAGTTTTGCCAGATACCGGATTTCGGATATCCGGGGTACCATGTCTACCGGATACGGATATCCGAAACGGATTTCACCGGATATCCGGCCGGATATTCGGTCTATATACTAAAAACGATAGTTATACGATATGCTATACGAAAAAAATGGTCATGATATGAAGTATCAAGTAAATTATAATTACTGGTTAGCGCACCGCACTGCTTGCCACAGGTCCATGGTTTGATTCTCGGACTGGGCAAGGTTGACTTTAGCTGTTTATACCTGAAAGAAATAAACTGAGGAGGACCATGGATGCTTGGGAACTAAACACTGGGGTTCGGCGTCAGAATGACCATCTGACCGGAACATCTGCTATGTGACACACAAATGCCACAGTCAAGAAAGCTGAGCTGGGCCCAGCAGGCCTTGATCCACACGGGCTGTTGCTCCACAGACTTAATTTTTTTTATTTAAACTTTAGTTGATGGAGTGAAAGAGATCTTTGTTGCTGATTTTATATCTTGTAATATTGATACTTTTAGTTTTTCATATAGTTCTGGCAGGGCTTTATCACGAAAATAATTTCTACTTCGAAGCGGATAACGAGGAGCTAGGTACTTTATTAACTGACCAAAGCCTTCTCTATTCACAATGAAAAATGGTTCAGCATCAAGAGCCATTAACTTACCTAAAATTATATTAAAAACATTTTTTACAATGTTGAAGTGCAAAATATAGCTACTTCCAATTTACTTCATGCATTGTTTATAATTGATAAATGATTACAAAATTATACTGGATGCATTTATTAATAACAAAAGATTTATTTTAAATATTTTATGAAATTGAAGTCTATTTTTTTTTTGTAATGCACCTAAAACATTACGGATTTAAAGAAATCTCGTAGAAAACTTAAATTGGATCTATCGGAATATTCCGTCTTTAAATATAAACTTAAAAAATTTCGAGCCCAAAATTCATCAACATTATGTTATACCATATTTAAAATATATATTTAATATAAACAAACAAAATTAGTACTTACATATTTTTCTGGTCAAGGCTTTTGCTTTAGAATCATCTAAACTCCACAATTTTGGTACAAATAATGTCAATTCCAATGTTGTCTGCGTGCATTTCTTGTTTCGATGAATTGTTTTTTCTTGTTCATCAATATTTGATGCATTTAGTGAGTCTTTTAAGCTTTTGTGAATTTCCTTATGCACACTTATTAAATGGTTCCATAAGGATTTTGTGGAAAAGGATTTTGGGCTTTTGCCGCGCACATTTTTAAACGATTCTGTGGAGCAAGTAACACATAGGGCTTTGCTTTCGTGATTTCCATTAATTTTAAAATACTTCCAAATGGGTGATTTTAAATGAGCCATTATTAAAGATTATAAATTGGATTGTAATTGGAGAAAACTATGATTCAAGACATTCTAGAGAGCTAAATATAATTTCACATTGTGGCGCTGTGTTAAAGACCTAAAAATTACAATACTTCATTTTACGTCAGAAAAAATATACTTTCAACTTCTGCCAATGAAAAATCAGAAATTAGACCATACCATTCACAGCATAAAAAGGGGTAGGGTATTATCGTCGATAGAAAAAAAAAAGCATTGAGGAGTGAGCATTGGCTATTTATTGCTTTTTACTCGCTAGCAAATGTCAGAAAAAAAGGAGGAAGTGATAATAACTAACACTCTTATAACTTATGTTATGGAAAAAAAGTACTATTTATTAGTATTTCGGTTGGTGTTTTACGGAGAAGCATTCAAATATAACATCTGGAATTAATCAGATCATAAACTTGGAATGAAAAGAACATATTGCAAAACACGTATGAAGGATGTGTATGGAAAAATATTGGAGGAATGGTTTATGCTTATCAACTCGGCACCAATAATACAGCGAAAGCATAGTTCTCACGAAGGAACTTTTTCGTTTTCTAGCTTGATTGCAATTTATGGCCAAGAAAAAAAAATTAAGAAAAAAAAGTGTAGGATGCGGTGTCCCCTTTGTCCGAAAAAGATCATTATTTTTTGCAAAAAATTATTTCTTGTGGATACCTGGTGGCCGGATATATAGCCGGATATCCGAATGAAATTATCGGATGTTCGGTATTTCAAATCGGATATCCGAAGGGGTTTCGGATATTGAAAAATCAACCGGATATGCCGGATATCGGATATTTGACGGATATCCGTTCCATCCCTAATACTGAATGTTTCCAATATTTGTTTTTTGTTTGAATGTATGCTCACATTATTTCTATAGAGATTTGTTAGTAACATTTACTTTCGGTCTACATAAGTGATTTAACTCTTTAGTTCCCAATGCAGTTTTCTGGAATATCCTTTAGGGACCAGGTTCCCGCCCGAAAAGAAAAACCATTTTCACCCCTCCAAGTGCAGCATTTAGAGAGAAGGGCAATAGATCCCCTGCTAAGCTAAGGGTAATTTATCTCTCTTCCCTATCTGGTTTCCAGATAGAGATTGACAACTAGTAAATCCTCAAGGCGTTTTGTTTGTTTTCTTTAGTAGTACAAAGTATTTGTGTTTTGGACATGAAGCTTGGAAAAGAAAGGCTTCCAAAGATAAGAATGAAAACCACCTGTTATACCCATCCTAGTGTGACGACAGTCGCAAGAATACCTTGGCCCCTCTTCTCCCTCCCGCTGTGAAGAGAAATCTCTGACCCATTGTAGTGAGCCGTTAATGGTATCGGACCTCCAAGGTCCACCCAAGAAGGGGGGTAGGAATTGTAAGTGAAAAGACACGGCCGGAATGGAACTCAGCCGGCTTGGCCGTTTGGGCCGTTACGGGGATTAAAGAGTTAAAAAAAAAGAGTGTTCTAACATTACGTATAAATAATTTCATTTTCTTATATTGTGCTTTAAGTATGGCCTGTTAGCTCAGTTGGTTAGAGCGTCGTGCTAATAACGCGAAGGTCGTGGGTTCGATCCCCACACGGGCCAATGTGCTTTTTGTTAGTTTAATAATACTGAATGTTTCCAATAGTTATTTTTTGTTTGAATGTATGCTCACATTATTTCTATAGAGATTTGTTAGTAACATTTACTTTCGGTCTACATAAGTGATTTAAAAGCAGAGTGTTCTAACATTACGTATAAATAATTTCATTTTCTTATATTGTGCTTTAGGTATGGCCTGTTAGCTCAGTTGGTTTGAGCGTCGTGCTAATAACGCGAAGGTCGTGGGTTCGATCCCCACACGGGCCAATGTGCTTTTTGTTAGTTTAATAATACTGAATGTTTCCAATAGATATTTTTTGTTTGAATGTATGCTCACATTATTTCTATAGAGATTTGTTAGTAACATTTACTTTCGGTCTAAATAAGTGATTTAAAAAAAGAGTGTTCTAACTTTACGTATAAATAATTTCATTTTCTTATATTGTGCTTTAGGTATGGCCTGTTAGCTCAGTTGGTTAGAGCGTCGTGCTAATAACGCGAAGGTCGTGGGTTCGATCCCCACACGGGCCAATGTGCTTTTTGTTAGTTTAATAATACTGAATGTTTCCAATAGATATTTTTTGTTTGAATGTATGCTCACATTATTTCTATAGAGATTTGTTATTAACATTTACTTTCGGTCTGCATAAATGATTTAAAAGAAGAGTGTTCTAACTTTACGTATAAATAATTTCATTTTCTTATATTGTGCTTTAGGTATGGCCTGTTAGCTCAGTTGGTTAGAGCGTCGTGCTAATAACGCGAAGGTCGTGGGTTCGATCCCCACACGGGCCAATGTGCTTTTTGTTAGTTTAATAATACTGAATGTTTCCAATAGATATTTTTTGTTTGAATGTATGCTCACATTATTTCTATAGAGATTTGTTAGTAACATTTACTTTCGGTCTGCATAAGTGATTTAAAAAAAGAGTGTTCTAACATTACGTATAAATAATTTCATTTTCTTATATTGTGGTTTAGGTATGGCCTGTTAGCTCAGTTGGTTAGAGCGTCGTGCTAATAACGCGAAGGTCGTGGGTTCGATCCCCACACGGGCCAATGTGCTTTTTGTTAGTTTAATAATACTGAATGTTTCCAATAGATATTTTTTGTTTGAATGTATGCTCACATTATTTCTATAGAGATTTGTTAGTAACATTTACTTTCGGTCTGCATAAGTGATTTAAAAAAAGAGTGTCCTAACATTACGTATAAATAATTTCATTTTCTTATATTGTGCTTTAGGTATGGCCGGTTAGCTCAGTTGGTTAGAGCGTCGTGCTAATAACGCGAAGGTCGTGGGTTCGATCCCCACACGGGCCAATGTGCTTTTTTTAGTTTAATAATGCTGAATGTTTCCAATAGTTATTTTTTGTTTGAATGTATGCTCACATTATTTCTATAGAGATTTGTTAGTAACATTTACTTTCGGTCTACATAAGTGATTTAACTCTTTAGTTCCCAATGCAGTTTTCTGGAATATCCTTTAGGGACCAGGTTCCCGCCCGAAAAGAAAAACCATTTTCACCCCTCCAAGTGCAGCATTTAGAGAGAAGGGCAATAGACCCCCTGCTAAGCTAAGGGTAATTTATCTCTCTTCGCTATCTGGTTTCCAGATAGAGATTGACAACTAGTAAATCCTCAAGGCGTTTTGTTTGTTTTCTTTAGTAGTACAAAGTATTTGTGTTTTGGACATGAAGCTTGGAAAAGAAAGGCTTCCAAAGATAAGAATGAAAACCACCTGTTATACCCATCCTAGTGTGACGACAGTCGCAAGAATACCTTGGCCCCTCTTCTCCCTCCCGCTGTGAAGAGAAATCTCTGACCCATTGTAGTGAGCCGTTAATGGTATCGGACCTCCAAGGTCCACCCAAGAAGGGGGGTAGGAATTGTAAGTGAAAAGACACGGCCGGAATGGAACTCAGCCGGCTTGGCCGTTTGGGCCGTTACGGGGATTAAAGAGTTAATAAAAAAAGAGTGTTCTAACATTACGTATAAATAATTTCATTTTCTTATATTGTGCTTTAAGTATGGCCTGTTAGCTCAGTTGGTTAGAGCGTCGTGCTAATAACGCGAAGGTCGTGGGTTCGATCCCCACACGGGCCAATGTGCTTTTTGTAAGTTTAATAATACTGAATGTTTCCAATAGTTATTTTTTGTTTGAATGTATGCTCACATTATTTTTATAGAGATTTGTTAGTAACATTTACTTTCGGTCTACATAAGTGATTTAAAAAAAGAGTGTTCTAACATTACGTATAAATAATTTCATTTTCTTATATTGTGCTTTAGGTATGGCCTGTTAGCTCAGTTGGTTAGAGCGTCGTGCTAATAACGCGAAGGTCGTGGGTTCGATCCCCACACGGCCCAATGTGCTTTTTGTTAGTTTAATAATACTGAATGTTTCCAATAGTTATTTTTTGTTTGAATGTATGCTCACATTATTTCTATAGAGATTTGTTAGTAACATTTACTTTCGGTCTACATAAGTGATTTAACTCTTTAGTTCCCAATGCAGTTTTCTGGAATATCCTTTAGGGACCAGGTTCCCGCCCGAAAAGAAAAACCATTTTCACCCCTCCAAGTGCAGCATTTAGAGAGAAGGGCAATAGACCCCCTGCTAAGCTAAGGGTAATTTATCTCTCTTCGCTATCTGGTTTCCAGATAGAGATTGACAACTAGTAAATCCTCAAGGCGTTTTGTTTGTTTTCTTTAGTAGTACAAAGTATTTGTGTTTTGGACATGAAGCTTGGAAAAGAAAGGCTTCCAAAGATAAGAATGAAAACCACCTGTTATACCCATCCTAGTGTGACGACAGTCGCAAGAATACCTTGGCCCCTCTTCTCCCTCCCGCTGTGAAGAGAAATCTCTGACCCATTGTAGTGAGCCGTTAATGGTATCGGACCTCCAAGGTCCACCCAAGAAGGGGGGTAGGAATTGTAAGTGAAAAGACACGGCCGGAATGGAACTCAGCCGGCTTGGCCGTTTGGGCCGTTACGGGGATTAAAGAGTTAAAAAAAAAGAGTGTTCTAACATTACGTATAAATAATTTCATTTTCTTATATTGTGCTTTAAGTATGGCCTGTTAGCTCAGTTGGTTAGAGCGTCGTGCTAATAACGCGAAGGTCGTGGGTTCGATCCCCACACGGGCCAATGTGCTTTTTGTAAGTTTAATAATACTGAATGTTTCCAATAGTTATTTTTTGTTTGAATGTATGCTCACATTATTTTTATAGAGATTTGTTAGTAACATTTACTTTCGGTCTACATAAGTGATTTAAAAAAGAGTGTTCTAACATTACGTATAAATAATTTCATTTTCTTATATTGTGCTTTAGGTATGGCCTGTTAGCTCAGTTGGTTAGAGCGTCGTGCTAATAACGCGAAGGTCGTGGGTTCGATCGCCACACGGGCCAATGTGCTTTTGGTTAGTTTAATAATACTGAATGTTTCCAATAGTTATTTTTTGTTTGAATGTATGCTCACATTATTTCTATAGAGATTTGTTAGTAACATTTACTTTCGGTCTACATAAGTGATTTAAAAGCAGATTGTTCTAACATTACGTATAAATAATTTCATTTTCTTATATTGTGCTTTAGGTATGGCCTGTTAGTTCAGTTGGTTAGAGCGTCGTGCTAATAACGCGAAGGTCGTGGGTTCGATCCCCACACGGGCCAATGTGCTTTTTGTTAGTTTAATAATACTGAATGTTTCCAATAGATATTTTTTGTTTGAATGTATGCTCAGATTATTTCTATAGAGATTTGTTAGTAACATTTACTTTCGGTCTACATAAGTGATTTAAAAAAAGAGTGTTCTAACATTACGTATAAATAATTTCATTTTCTTATATTGTGCTTTAGGTATGGCCTGTTAGCTCAGTTGGTTAGAGCGTCGTGCTAATAACGCGAAGGTCGTGGGTTCGATCCCCACACGGGCCAATGTGATTTTTGTCAGTTTAATAATACTGAATAGGGATGGAACGGATGTGAGTTTTGCCAGATACCGGATTTCGGATATCCGGGGTACCATGTCTACCGGATACGGATATCCGAAACGGATTTCACCGGATATCCGGCCGGATATTCGGTCTATATACTAAAAACGATAGTTATACGATATGCTATACGAAAAAAATGGTCATGATATGAAGTATCAAGTAAATTATAATTACTGGTTAGCGCACCGCACTGCTTGCCACAGGTCCATGGTTTGATTCTCGGACTGGGCAAGGTTGACTTTAGCTGTTTATACCTGAAAGAAATAAACTGAGGAGGACCATGGATGCTTGGGAACTAAACACTGGGGTTCGGCGTCAGAATGACCATCTGACCGGAACATCTGCTATGTGACACACAAATGCCACAGTCAAGAAAGCTGAGCTGGGCCCAGCAGGCCTTGATCCACACGGGCTGTTGCTCCACAGACTTAATTTTTTTTATTTAAACTTTAGTTGATGGAGTGAAAGAGATCTTTGTTGCTGATTTTATATCTTGTAATATTGATACTTTTAGTTTTTCATATAGTTCTGGCAGGGCTTTATCACGAAAATAATTTCTACTTCGAAGCGGATAACGAGGAGCTAGGTACTTTATTAACTGACCAAAGCCTTCTCTATTCACAATGAAAAATGGTTCAGCATCAAGAGCCATTAACTTACCTAAAATTATATTAAAAACATTTTTTACAATGTTGAAGTGCAAAATATAGCTACTTCCAATTTACTTCATGCATTGTTTATAATTGATAAATGATTACAAAATTATACTGGATGCATTTATTAATAACAAAAGATTTATTTTAAATATTTTATGAAATTGAAGTCTATTTTTTTTTTGTAATGCACCTAAAACATTACGGATTTAAAGAAATCTCGTAGAAAACTTAAATTGGATCTATCGGAATATTCCGTCTTTAAATATAAACTTAAAAAATTTCGAGCCCAAAATTCATCAACATTATGTTATACCATATTTAAAATATATATTTAATATAAACAAACAAAATTAGTACTTACATATTTTTCTGGTCAAGGCTTTTGCTTTAGAATCATCTAAACTCCACAATTTTGGTACAAATAATGTCAATTCCAATGTTGTCTGCGTGCATTTCTTGTTTCGATGAATTGTTTTTTCTTGTTCATCAATATTTGATGCATTTAGTGAGTCTTTTAAGCTTTTGTGAATTTCCTTATGCACACTTATTAAATGGTTCCATAAGGATTTTGTGGAAAAGGATTTTGGGCTTTTGCCGCGCACATTTTTAAACGATTCTGTGGAGCAAGTAACACATAGGGCTTTGCTTTCGTGATTTCCATTAATTTTAAAATACTTCCAAATGGGTGATTTTAAATGAGCCATTATTAAAGATTATAAATTGGATTGTAATTGGAGAAAACTATGATTCAAGACATTCTAGAGAGCTAAATATAATTTCACATTGTGGCGCTGTGTTAAAGACCTAAAAATTACAATACTTCATTTTACGTCAGAAAAAATATACTTTCAACTTCTGCCAATGAAAAATCAGAAATTAGACCATACCATTCACAGCATAAAAAGGGGTAGGGTATTATCGTCGATAGAAAAAAAAAAAGCATTGAGGAGTGAGCATTGGCTATTTATTGCTTTTTACTCGCTAGCAAATGTCAGAAAAAAAGGAGGAAGTGATAATAACTAACACTCTTATAACTTATGTTATGGAAAAAAAGTACTATTTATTAGTATTTCGGTTGGTGTTTTACGGAGAAGCATTCAAATATAACATCTGGAATTAATCAGATCATAAACTTGGAATGAAAAGAACATATTGCAAAACACGTATGAAGGATGTGTATGGAAAAATATTGGAGGAATGGTTTATGCTTATCAACTCGGCACCAATAATACAGCGAAAGCATAGTTCTCACGAAGGAACTTTTTCGTTTTCTAGCTTGATTGCAATTTATGGCCAAGAAAAAAAAATTAAGAAAAAAAAGTGTAGGATGCGGTGTCCCCTTTGTCCGAAAAAGATCATTATTTTTTGCAAAAAATTATTTCTTGTGGATACCTGGTGGCCGGATATATAGCCGGATATCCGAATGAAATTATCGGATGTTCGGTATTTCAAATCGGATATCCGAAGGGGTTTCGGATATTGAAAAATCAACCGGATATGCCGGATATCGGATATTTGACGGATATCCGTTCCATCCCTAATACTGAATGTTTCCAATATTTGTTTTTTGTTTGAATGTATGCTCACATTATTTCTATAGAGATTTGTTAGTAACATTTACTTTCGGTCTACATAAGTGATTTAACTCTTTAGTTCCCAATGCAGTTTTCTGGAATATCCTTTAGGGACCAGGTTCCCGCCCGAAAAGAAAAACCATTTTCACCCCTCCAAGTGCAGCATTTAGAGAGAAGGGCAATAGATCCCCTGCTAAGCTAAGGGTAATTTATCTCTCTTCCCTATCTGGTTTCCAGATAGAGATTGACAACTAGTAAATCCTCAAGGCGTTTTGTTTGTTTTCTTTAGTAGTACAAAGTATTTGTGTTTTGGACATGAAGCTTGGAAAAGAAAGGCTTCCAAAGATAAGAATGAAAACCACCTGTTATACCCATCCTAGTGTGACGACAGTCGCAAGAATACCTTGGCCCCTCTTCTCCCTCCCGCTGTGAAGAGAAATCTCTGACCCATTGTAGTGAGCCGTTAATGGTATCGGACCTCCAAGGTCCACCCAAGAAGGGGGGTAGGAATTGTAAGTGAAAAGACACGGCCGGAATGGAACTCAGCCGGCTTGGCCGTTTGGGCCGTTACGGGGATTAAAGAGTTAAAAAAAAAGAGTGTTCTAACATTACGTATAAATAATTTCATTTTCTTATATTGTGCTTTAAGTATGGCCTGTTAGCTCAGTTGGTTAGAGCGTCGTGCTAATAACGCGAAGGTCGTGGGTTCGATCCCCACACGGGCCAATGTGCTTTTTGTTAGTTTAATAATACTGAATGTTTCCAATAGTTATTTTTTGTTTGAATGTATGCTCACATTATTTCTATAGAGATTTGTTAGTAACATTTACTTTCGGTCTACATAAGTGATTTAAAAGCAGAGTGTTCTAACATTACGTATAAATAATTTCATTTTCTTATATTGTGCTTTAGGTATGGCCTGTTAGCTCAGTTGGTTTGAGCGTCGTGCTAATAACGCGAAGGTCGTGGGTTCGATCCCCACACGGGCCAATGTGCTTTTTGTTAGTTTAATAATACTGAATGTTTCCAATAGATATTTTTTGTTTGAATGTATGCTCACATTATTTCTATAGAGATTTGTTAGTAACATTTACTTTCGGTCTAAATAAGTGATTTAAAAAAAGAGTGTTCTAACTTTACGTATAAATAATTTCATTTTCTTATATTGTGCTTTAGGTATGGCCTGTTAGCTCAGTTGGTTAGAGCGTCGTGCTAATAACGCGAAGGTCGTGGGTTCGATCCCCACACGGGCCAATGTGCTTTTTGTTAGTTTAATAATACTGAATGTTTCCAATAGATATTTTTTGTTTGAATGTATGCTCACATTATTTCTATAGAGATTTGTTATTAACATTTACTTTCGGTCTGCATAAATGATTTAAAAGAAGAGTGTTCTAACTTTACGTATAAATAATTTCATTTTCTTATATTGTGCTTTAGGTATGGCCTGTTAGCTCAGTTGGTTAGAGCGTCGTGCTAATAACGCGAAGGTCGTGGGTTCGATCCCCACACGGGCCAATGTGCTTTTTGTTAGTTTAATAATACTGAATGTTTCCAATAGATATTTTTTGTTTGAATGTATGCTCACATTATTTCTATAGAGATTTGTTAGTAACATTTACTTTCGGTCTGCATAAGTGATTTAAAAAAAAGAGTGTTCTAACATTACGTATAAATAATTTCATTTTCTTATATTGTGGTTTAGGTATGGCCTGTTAGCTCAGTTGGTTAGAGCGTCGTGCTAATAACGCGAAGGTCGTGGGTTCGATCCCCACACGGGCCAATGTGCTTTTTGTTAGTTTAATAATACTGAATGTTTCCAATAGATATTTTTTGTTTGAATGTATGCTCACATTATTTCTATAGAGATTTGTTAGTAACATTTACTTTCGGTCTGCATAAGTGATTTAAAAAAAGAGTGTCCTAACATTACGTATAAATAATTTCATTTTCTTATATTGTGCTTTAGGTATGGCCGGTTAGCTCAGTTGGTTAGAGCGTCGTGCTAATAACGCGAAGGTCGTGGGTTCGATCCCCACACGGGCCAATGTGCTTTTTTTAGTTTAATAATGCTGAATGTTTCCAATAGTTATTTTTTGTTTGAATGTATGCTCACATTATTTCTATAGAGATTTGTTAGTAACATTTACTTTCGGTCTACATAAGTGATTTAACTCTTTAGTTCCCAATGCAGTTTTCGGGAATATCCTTTAGGGACCAGGTTCCCGCCCGAAAAGAAAAACCATTTTCACCCCTCCAAGTGCAGCATTTAGAGAGAAGGGCAATAGACCCCCTGCTAAGCTAAGGGTAATTTATCTCTCTTCGCTATCTGGTTTCCAGATAGAGATTGACAACAAGTAAATCCTCAAGGCGTTTTGTTTGTTTTCTTTAGTAGTACAAAGTATTTGTGTTTTGGACATGAAGCTTGGAAAAGAAAGGCTTCCAAAGATAAGAATGAAAACCACCTGTTATACCCATCCTAGTGTGACGACAGTCGCAAGAATACCTTGGCCCCTCTTCTCCCTCCCGCTGTGAAGAGAAATCTCTGACCCATTGTAGTGAGCCGTTAATGGTATCGGACCTCCAAGGTCCACCCAAGAAGGGGGGTAGGAATTGTAAGTGAAAAGACACGGCCGGAATGGAACTCAGCCGGCTTGGCCGTTTGGGCCGTTACGGGGATTAAAGAGTTAATAAAAAAAGAGTGTTCTAACATTACGTATAAATAATTTCATTTTCTTATATTGTGCTTTAAGTATGGCCTGTTAGCTCAGTTGGTTAGAGCGTCGTGCTAATAACGCGAAGGTCGTGGGTTCGATCCCCACACGGGCCAATGTGCTTTTTGTAAGTTTAATAATACTGAATGTTTCCAATAGTTATTTTTTGTTTGAATGTATGCTCACATTATTTTTATAGAGATTTGTTAGTAACATTTACTTTCGGTCTACATAAGTGATTTAAAAAAAGAGTGTTCTAACATTACGTATAAATAATTTCATTTTCTTATATTGTGCTATAGGTATGGCCTGTTAGCTCAGTTGGTTAGAGCGTCGTGCTAATAACGCGAAGGTCGTGGGTTCGATCCCCACACGGCCCAATGTGCTTTTTGTTAGTTTAATAATACTGAATGTTTCCAATAGTTATTTTTTGTTTGAATGTATGCTCACATTATTTCTATAGAGATTTGTTAGTAACATTTACTTTCGGTCTACATAAGTGATTTAACTCTTTAGTTCCCAATGCAGTTTTCTGGAATATCCTTTAGGGACCAGGTTCCCGCCCGAAAAGAAAAACCATTTTCACCCCTCCAAGTGCAGCATTTAGAGAGAAGGGCAATAGACCCCCTGCTAAGCTAAGGGTAATTTATCTCTCTTCGCTATCTGGTTTCCAGATAGAGATTGACAACTAGTAAATCCTCAAGGCGTTTTGTTTGTTTTCTTTAGTAGTACAAAGTATTTGTGTTTTGGACATGAAGCTTGGAAAAGAAAGGCTTCCAAAGATAAGAATGAAAACCACCTGTTATACCCATCCTAGTGTGACGACAGTCGCAAGAATACCTTGGCCCCTCTTCTCCCTCCCGCTGTGAAGAGAAATCTCTGACCCATTGTAGTGAGCCGTTAATGGTATCGGACCTCCAAGGTCCACCCAAGAAGGGGGGTAGGAATTGTAAGTGAAAAGACACGGCCGGAATGGAACTCAGCCGGCTTGGCCGTTTGGGCCGTTACGGGGATTAAAGAGTTAAAAAAAAAGAGTGTTCTAACATTACGTATAAATAATTTCATTTTCTTATATTGTGCTTTAAGTATGGCCTGTTAGCTCAGTTGGTTAGAGCGTCGTGCTAATAACGCGAAGGTCGTGGGTTCGATCCCCACACGGGCCAATGTGCTTTTTGTTAGTTTAATAATACTGAATGTTTCCAATAGTTATTTTTTGTTTGAATGTATGCTCACATTATTTCTATAGAGATTTGTTAGTAACATTTACTTTCGGTCTACATAAGTGATTTAAAAGCAGAGTGTTCTAACATTACGTATAAATAATTTCATTTTCTTATATTGTGCTTTAGGTATGGCCTGTTAGCTCAGTTGGTTTGAGCGTCGTGCTAATAACGCGAAGGTCGTGGGTTCGATCCCCACACGGGCCAATGTGCTTTTTGTTAGTTTAATAATACTGAATGTTTCCAATAGATATTTTTTGTTTGAATGTATGCTCACATTATTTCTATAGAGATTTGTTAGTAACATTTACTTTCGGTCTAAATAAGTGATTTAAAAAAAGAGTGTTCTAACTTTACGTATAAATAATTTCATTTTCTTATATTGTGCTTTAGGTATGGCCTGTTAGCTCAGTTGGTTAGAGCGTCGTGCTAATAACGCGAAGGTCGTGGGTTCGATCCCCACACGGGCCAATGTGCTTTTTGTTAGTTTAATAATACTGAATGTTTCCAATAGATATTTTTTGTTTGAATGTATGCTCACATTATTTCTATAGAGATTTGTTATTAACATTTACTTTCGGTCTGCATAAATGATTTAAAAGAAGAGTGTTCTAACTTTACGTATAAATAATTTCATTTTCTTATATTGTGCTTTAGGTATGGCCTGTTAGCTCAGTTGGTTAGAGCGTCGTGCTAATAACGCGAAGGTCGTGGGTTTGATCCCCACACGGGCCAATGTGCTTTTTGTTAGTTTAATAATACTGAATGTTTCCAATAGATATTTTTTGTTTGAATGTATGCTCACATTATTTCTATAGAGATTTGTTAGTAACATTTACTTTCGGTCTAAATAAGTGATTTAAAAAAAGAGTGTTCTAACATTACGTATAAATAATTTCATTTTCTTATATTGTGCTTTAGGTATGGCCTGTTAGCTCAGTTGGTTAGAGCGTCATGCTAATAACGCGAAGGTCGTGGGTTCGATCCCCACACGGGCCAATGTGCTTTTTGTTAGTTTAATAATACTGAATGTTTCCAATAGTTATTTTTTGTTTGAATGTATGCTCACATTATTTCTATAGAGATTTGTTAGTAACATTTACTTTCGGTCTGCATAAGTAATTTAAAAAAAGAGTGTCCTAACATTACGTATAAATAATTTCATTTTCTTATATTGTGCTTTAGGTATGGCCTGTTAGCTCAGTTGGTTAGAGCGTCGTGCAAATAACGCGAAGGTCGTGGGTTCGATCCCCACACGGGCCAATGTGCTTTTTGTTAGTTTAATAATACTGAATGTTTCCAATAGATATTTTTTGTTTGAATGTATGCTCACATTATTTCTATAGTGATTTGTTAGTAACATTTACTTTCGGTCTATATAAGTGATTTACGAAAAGAGTGTTCTAACATTAAGTATAAATAATTTCATTTTCTTATATTGTGCTTTAGGTATTGCCTGTTAGCTCAGTTGGTTAGAGCGTCGTGCAAATAACGCGAAGGTCGTGGGTTCGATCCCCACACGGGCCAATGTGCTTTTTGTTAGTTTAATAATACTGAATATTTCCAATAGTTATTTTTTGTTTGAATGTATGCTCATATTATTTCTATAGAGATTTGTTAGTAACATTTACTTTCGGTCTGCATAAGTGATTTAAAAAAAGAGTGTCCGAACATTACGTATAAATAATTTCATTTTCTTATATTGTGCTTTAGGTATGGCCTGTTAGCTCAGTAGGTTAGAGCGTCGTGCAAATAACGCGAAGGTCGTGGGTTCGATCCCCACACGGGCCAATGTGCTTTTTGTTAGTTTAATAATACTGAATGTTTCCAATAGATATTTTTTGTTTGAATGTATGCTCACATTATTTCTATAGAGATTTGTTAGTAACATTTACTTTCGGTCTGCATAAGTGATTTAAAAAAAGAGTGTTCTAACATTACGTATAAATAATTTCATTTTCTTATATTGTGCTTTAGGTATGGCCTGTTAGCTCAGTTGGTTAGAGCGTCGTGCTAATAACGCGAAGGTCGTGGGTTCGATCACCACACGGGCCAATGTGCTTTTTGTTAGTTTAATAATACTGAATGTTTCCAATAGTTATTTTTTGTTTGAATGTATGCTCACATTATTTCTATAGAGATTTGTTAGTAACATTTACTTTCGGTCTACATAAGTGATTTAAAAACAGAGTGTTCTAACATTACGTATAAATAATTTCATTTTCTTATATTGTGCTTTAGGTACGGCCTGTTAGCTCAGTCGGTTAGAGCGTCGTGCTAATAACGCGAAGGTCGTGGGTTCGATCACCACACGGGCCAATGTGCTTTTTGTTAGTTTAATAATACTGAATGTTTCCAATAGTTATTTTTTGTTTGAATGTATGCTCACATTATTTCTATAGAGATTTGTTAGTAACTTTTACTTTCGGTCTACATAAGTGATTTAAAAACAGAGTGTTCTAACATTACGTATAAATAATTTCATTTTCTTATATTGTGCTTTAGGTATGGCCTGTTAGCTCAGTTGGTTAGAGCGTCGTGCTAATAACGCGAAGGTCGTGGGTTCGATCACCACACGGGCCAATGTGCTTTTTGTTAGTTTAATAATACTGAATGTTTCCAATAGTTATTTTTTGTTTGAATGTATGCTCATATTATTTCTATAGAGATTTGTTAGGAACATTTACTTTCGGTCTGCATAAGTGATTTAAAAAAAAGAGTGTCCTAACATTACGTATAAATAATTTCATTTTCTTATATTGTGCTTTAGGTATGGCCTGTTAGCTCAGTTGGTTAGAGCGTCGTGCAAATAACGCGAAGGTCGTGGGTTCGATCCCCACTCGGGCCAATGTGCTTTTTGTTAGTTTAATAATACTGAATGTTTCCAATAGATATTTTTTGTTTGAATGTATGCTTACATTATTTCTATAGAGATTTGTTAGTAACATTTACTTTCGGTCTATATAAGTGATTTAAAAAAAGAGTGTTCTATCATTACGTATAAATAATTTCATTTTCTTATATTGTGCTTTAGGTATGGCCTGTGAGCTCAGTTGGTTAGAGCGTCGTGCACATAACGCGAAGGTCGTGGGTTCGATCACCACACGGTCCAATGTGCTTTTTGTTAGTTTAATAATACTGAATGTTTCCAATAGTTATTTTTTGTTTGAATGTATGCTCACATTATTTCTATAGAGATTTGTTAGTAACTTTTACTTTCGGTGTACATAAGTGATTTAAAAACAGAGTGTTCTAACATTACGTATAAATAATTTCATTTTCTTATATTGTGCTTTAGGTATGGCCTGTTAGCTCAGTTGGTTAGAGCGTCGTGCTAATAACGCGAAGGTCGTGGGTTTGATCACCACACGGGCCAATGTGATTTTTGTTAGTTTAATAATACTGAATGTTTCCAATAGTTATTTTTTGTTTGAATGTATGCTCATATTATTTCTATAGAGATTTGTTAGTAACATTTACTTTCGGTCTGCATAAGTGATTTAAAAAAAGAGTGTCCTAACATTACGTATAAATAATTTCATTTTCTTATATTGTGCTTTAGGTATGGCCTGTTAGCTCAGTTGGTTAGAGCGTCGTGCAAATAACGCGAAGGTCGTGGGTTCGATCCCCACACGGGCCAATGTGCTTTTTGTTAGTTTAATAATACTGAATGTTTCCAATAGATATTTTTTGTTTGAATGTATGCTCACATTATTTCTATAGAGATTTGTTAGTAACATTTACTTTCGGTCTATATAAGTGATTTAAAAAAAGAGTGTTCTATCATTACGTATAAATAATTTCATTTTCTTATATTGTGCTTTAGGTATGGCCTGTTAGCTCAGTTGGTTAGAGCGTCGTGCAAATAACGCGAAGGTCGTGGGTTCGATCCCCACACGGGCCAATGTGCTTTTTGTTAGTTTAATAATACTGAATGTTTCCAATAGATATTTTTTGTTTGAATGTATGCTCACATTATTTCTATAGAGATTTGTTAGTAACATTTACTTTCGGTCTGCATAAGTGATTTAAAAAAAGAGTGTTCTAACATTACGTATAAATAATTTCATTTTCTTATATTGTGCTTTAGGTATGACCTGTTAGCTCAGTTGGTTAGAGCGTCGTGCACATAACGCGAAGGTCGTGGGTTCGATCCCCACACGGGCCAATGTGCTTTTTGTTAGTTTAATAATACTGAATGTTTCCAATAGATATTTTTTGTTTGAATGTTGCTCACATTATTTCTATAGAGATTTGTTAGTAACTTTTACTTTCGGTCTACATAAGTGATTTAAAAACAGAGTGTTCTAACATTACGTATAAATAATTTCATTTTCTTATATTGTGCTTTAGGTATGGCCTGTTAGCTCAGTTGGTTAGAGCGTCGTGCTAATAACGCGAAGGTCGTGGGTTCGATCACCACACGGGCCAATGTGCTTTTTGTTAGTTTAATAATACTGAATGTTTCCAATAGTTATTTTTTGTTTGAATGTATGCTTATATTATTTCTATAGATATTTGTTAGTAACATTTACTTTCGGTCTGCATAAGTGATTTAAAAAAAGAGTGTCCTAACATTACGTATAAATAATTTCATTTTCTTATATTGTGCTTTAGTTATGGCCTGTTAGCTCAGTTGGTTAGAGCGTCGTGCAAATAACGCGAATGTCGTGGGTTCGATCCCCACACGGGCCAATGTGCTTTTTGTTAGTTTAATAATACTGAATGTTTCCAATAGATATTTTTTGTTTGAATGTATGCTCACATTATTTCTATAGAGATTTGTTAGTAACATTTACTTTCGGTCTATATAAGTGATTTAAAAAAAGAGTGTTCTATCATTACGTATAAATAATTTCATTTTCTTATATTGTGCTTTAGGTATGGCCTGTTAGCTCAGTTGGTTAGAGCGTCGTGCAAATAACGCGAAGGTCGTGGGTTCGATCCCCACACGGGCCAATGTGCTTTTTGTTAGTTTAATAATACTGAATGTTTCCAATAGATATTTTTTGTTTGAATGTATGCTCACGTTATTTCTATAGAGATTTGTTAGTAACATTTACTTTCGGTCTGCATAAGTGATTTAAAAAAAGAGTGTTCTAACATTACGTATAAATAATTTCATTTTCTTATATTGGGCTTTAGGTATGGCCTGTTAGCTCAGTTGGTTAGTGCGTCGTGCTAATAACGCGAAGGTCGTGGGTTCGATCCCCACACGGGCCAATGTACTTTTTGTTAGTTTAATAATACTGAATGTTTCCAATAGTTATTTTTTGTTTGAATGTATGCTCACATTATTTCTATAGAGATTTGTTAGTAACATTTACTTTCGGTCTACATAAGTGATTTAAAAACAGAGTGTTCTAACATTACGTATAAATAATTTCATTTTCTTATATTGTGCTTTAGGTACGGCCTGTTAGCTCAGTTGGTTAGAGCGTCGTGCTAATAACGCGAAGGTCGTGGGTTCGATCCCCACACGGGCCAATGTGCTTTTTGTTAGTTTAATAATACTGAATGTTTCCAATAGATATTTTTTGTTTGAATGTATGCTCACATTATTTCTATAGAGATTTGTTAGTAACATTTACTTTCGGTCTATATAAGTGATTTAAAAAAAAGAGTGTTCTAACTTTACGTATAAATAATTTCATTTTCTTATATTGTGCTTTAGGTATGGCCTGTTAGCTCAGTTGGTTAGAGCGTCGTGCTAATCACGCGAAGGTCGTGGGTTCGATCCCCACACGGGCCAATGTGCTTTTTGTTAGTTTAATAATACTGGATGTTTCCAATAGTTATTTTTTGTTTGAATGTATGCTCACATTATTTCTATAGATATTTGTTAGTAACATTTACTTTCGGTCTGCATAAGTGATTTAAAAAAAGAGTGTTCTAACATTACGTATAAATAATTTCATTTTCTTATATTGTGCTTTAGGTATGGCCTGTTAGCTCAGTTGGTTAGAGCGTCGTGCTAATAACGCGAAGGTCGTGGGTTCGATCCCCACACAGGCCAATGTGCTTTTTGTTAGTTTAATAATACTGAATGTTTCCAATAGTTATTTTTTGTTTGAATGTATGCTCACAGTATTTCTATAGAGATTTGTTAGTAACATTTACTTTCGGTCTACATAAGTGATTTAAAAACAGAATGTTCTAACATTACGTATAAATAATTTCATTTTCTTATATTGTGCTTTAGGTATGGCCTGTTAGCTCAGTAATTTAGAGCGTCGTGCTAATAACGCGAAGGTCATGGGTTCGATCCACACACAGGCCAATATACTTTTTTTTTATTTTAATAATACTGAATGTATTCTATAAATATTTTTTGTTGGAATTTATGCTCACATTATTTCCATAGTGACTAGTTAGAATCATTTATTTTCGGTCTATATAAGTGATATAAAAAAAGAACGTTCTGTCGATTGCAAAAAAAATCTAACACTTGAAATTGTACTTCTAATTTTTAAATATTTAGTTCTTCTGTAGTCGGATACTTTTTTTTTCTTATGCTTTTAATTAAGTGCACAATGACTGTAGGAAAAAAATTAGTCAAAGTATATGAGAAGGCATTGCTTGTTTAAAAATAATATTTTTCAAACTTGGTACATATTTTACAATAAGAGCAGTTCTTTTAAATAATTCCCTCTTAGTAATTTATTATACACAAATATACATATTTACAAATGTAACTGTAGCTGATAAAAACAAAAAAGTTCAAGTGCGGTATAAAAAAATATTCTTTTTTTTTTCCCGTAAACTAAGTTTCATCGTCTAGAACTTAATGCCTTAGAACCTCTTGTGAATATCAAAGGAGACTGGATTTATTCGGAAAAAGTTTTTCTCCTGTTTGTGATTCCTCTGAATTTGAGAATTCAGGAAGAGATGATATTTCGTCATGCCAGGAAACGTCTTCTTTGTTTGAACCGGTACAGCTGAAAGAAAGTTTGCGAGTTAATCATCAAAACAATGCTAGTCGAGTGGTTAAAGCAATACCTCCTATAAAAGAAAGCCTCTGCAAGGGTTACCACTTTTAAATATGACGTCATTAAAATAGTGAAACTTGAAAAGTACGAACTTCTTCCATACGGGTGTCTATTTAGAAGAAGATATCTTTTCGATTTGGCGATAAATGGTTAGGCGACGTTTTACTTGCTTGTAATTCGAGAAAATATGGTTTGGCGACGTCTTGCTCGCTTGTGATTCGTCAAGATCTATTTTGGCGCATAACTCTGGCGTACTATGGATGGTAGCAAAATCATCAAAACAATGCTACTTGAGTGGTTAAAGTCAGAGAGGCGACTCTTAAGTTTAGGTACACCATCGAAAACCATTCAGAATTTTCTTTATGGAATTTAGGGAAATGTTTGTAGATCATGAATGTACTGGTCTGAGGGAGGAAAACGGCCGTAACTATTCAAAAATATACTTTTAATAAGTTCAACTACATCCGATTGCCCCAATGTGTCATAACTTGCTGAATAATGAGCATTCTTTTTTATGTGGTAACTCACTGTACAGGCGATATTTATTCTCTAGTGGAAAATACTTCTATAAATAAATACCATCTTTCACAAGCTAGCCAAGATGGCGATAAATTTTACGTCACTGATGACGTTAAATTAATTGCCAATTTGGCTGACTTTTAAAAGATGAAATATCTTGGCGGCAAGAAACTCAAATCGTCTGTAACCTCCTTAATGGAAAATTAAAGAGTGATGAGTTACCAGAAAAAAATTATGTTCATTTTTTCTCAAATTATGACATATTTGGTAATGAGATTTAATTCAACTCATTCAAAGTCGATGTTTGAAAAGTTTCGGCCATTTTTGCCTCGATATAGACCAGTGGATTCATGGTCTACTAACATTTATATACATCCTATAAAAAGCAATTCAGTTCGTTGAGTTCTAAATTTGCATTCTATTAAGAAAGTTCCCACCAAGTTGTCGGCTTAAAGAAAAGGCTTGAAGCCAATAAATGAGTGCCTCCTTTACGTTCAACAATTTTCATTCTTGTCCCCAATATTTCTTTTTTGAGAGCTATAGTGGTTGTTCGTAATTTTTTATTAAAACTTGCAGCGGAATAAATATATACTAGGGGGCTTCACCCCCTGCTCGCTAACGCTCGCCAACCCCCAAACGCCTCGCTGCGTGGTTAAAACATCTTGCTGCGCTCGAATAGGTTTGCCAGCCATAAAAAATTTAACCAAATTTTTATAAATTTAATGTAAGGCCTAATAGAGAAAACACCCAAATTGCAAGTTTCATAATAGAAAGTTAAATATACTATCCGCCAACATACGTATTACGCCGAGAGTGATTGTTTCGTTCACGTCGCCCCGTTAGAGAACGACGTCCAACGCGAGGTATTTTCTGGATAGAAATACTTCAAAATAATAATTACTGTAATACAAAAATGCTTCAGAAAAACAGAAAAAATCAACTTTGAAACGAAGAGTTTAAAAAGAGCTTTAAAATTAGCAATGGGTTTGTTGTTTACATACGTAAGGATGTTGCCATTCATATATTCAAAATCATTGAGGCTTCGTAGTAGTTTAATGATGGAAAATATTGAAATTTAACTAATTAATAAAATGTTAATAAATTATTTTGGGACGTTTTGGCAAATCTACAGCTTATTTCCTTTAAAATGACACCTTGATCATTGAAATTGGTTGAGCAGTTTAGGCGGACGGACTAACCCCAAAAAACGTATTGCCTATTAAATATATAGATTAGTGCATCTCTATCTGGATGAATATATCCTCGTGCCGTCACAACTAGATATCCTCGCGCTTTACCTTGGGAGTTGTGTTCTATAGATTTGAAGATACCAGTTATGAGTTTGGAGAATGGAGTATAAAGTTGTTTCTGTAAACCATTTCGTACTATGCCATTCGTAAACACTTAATCATATACAAGTTTGTTATGTCATCACTGAGCTAAAGAATACGGAACTGGAGTGCTGACTGAGTGTGCAGAAACCGAATCGCACCCTTTAGCAAGTGTGCGAATACATCAGGGCAAAAGCAATGAACGAGAAGGAGAAAAGTAGTGCCTCGCAATAGATTCATGCATTGATAAATATAGGTGAAGTTTTGGCTCTTCACTTGCATTCAGCAAATTTAATACAGAGACAATTGATTTTTTATTGGGGAAGAATTCTTGCTTCCAAAGTTAGGATATTAAGGTATTATTTTTATTGGAAATAATACGGTTTATATGAGAATGAAAATGTGCCAAATCAAGCAAAATAGGAATTTAGGTTACTTATTTGCCATGTTTACAAGATAGAAATTCTTTTATGGATATTCGGGAAATTGGGCCAAGTTTATGAATTTGATTGCAAATGCATATTTTAGCTCTTTCGGGTACGGCGGGATTAAAAATATTCCACCTTTTTAAAGCACGATACTGCATTTTGAGGCTTTTTTAGAATCACACCAAAACAATGCAATAGCTACATACATAATAAAATTTCTGTGCAACATGGTTCCATTTTATTTTTTTCAATCTTATATCCAAATGTTCGTGTTGCCCAAATAAATTTAAATCCAATCAACCTATGCCCCTAAAGTGTTAAAAAGAAGCACATGTTAACCTACAGATATCATTCCTTTTTTGGCCGTTTTAATTTTTGGAAATTATTATTATTATTTTTTTTTTTTTTTTTTTTTTTTTTTTTTTTAATATTAAGCTAACAATGAACAACACCCTAACCAAAAAGAAAACAATGTAATGGAAAGATAAGATCATTTATTAGTAGTCACTAACACAGCGCTGTTTCTGTTGCCAACGTGTACCTGGAATTTGCATCTAATTTTCAATATTAAAAACATCTCTATCAGCAAAATATGAGGTAAACTACTTTTCGAAATTTCTTCTTTAAAAATAAATGTGACTTTATGCATTGACATCCGAATGTGTTTTATTTATTCTGATGGATAATATAATTTATTTATACAAGTAATTTTTCTAATTTATTTATAAAAGCAATTTTTATAATTTATTTACTAAAACAATTTTCATGAAATTCATGAACAGAA
The DNA here is from genome assembly GCA_963978545.1 of Linyphia triangularis. Classification (NCBI taxonomy): domain Eukaryota; kingdom Metazoa; phylum Arthropoda; class Arachnida; order Araneae; family Linyphiidae; genus Linyphia; species Linyphia triangularis. Next base: position 82,886,876 of record OZ021731.1, read on the forward strand.
TTAATGAAAAGTAGAAATTTGCCCCGAAAAACTTCCTTTTTAGCAAAATTTAAAATGAAATTAAAAAAAAAATCATGTATCGATATTTTATCGATATTTTGTCCTATTCAACGATATTAGTATCGATATTTATTTTGATCGATATTTCCGACCTCTAATAGCGACATAATCTTCAGTTCTCACCACACGCATGAGAAATACGACCAATTCTTTTCGTCCTCTTCAGCGTCTTCCACTGTCTGCGGCAGCGTTTTACTGAGGGTCTCTGGCAGAAAACTTGAACAGACTGCAGCCACTGCCATCACCCCCGAGAGCACCAAGAAGGGCACATAGTCACCGAACTTGTTCTGAAAAAGAAGTTACCATTTATAAGTATCAGCTAAACACAATTGATACTATGAAACATTCATCATGTGAGTATTTGCACTCGATCGGGTGTTGTTGTTGTTGTTTCTAATCTCCCTTTTGTCTGACGAAGTCAGACAATATCAGTGAAGCCATTGACATTAATGAAGTCTGACACTAGTTGTGGACAGTTATAAATGTCCTCCCAGTCCAGTCCAAGGCAGTCCAAAATGTGCTGAGGTGATGCCTGTTCTTTTTGGCATTTAGGGCAAAGAGGAAAATTTTTGCTTCCCCCGGAATATGTGAGAGGCCTTTAAGGTGACCACTAGCAAGTCGGGACAGACGGGTATTGGTGTGCCTATCACAAGGAAGAGATAGGGAGTGTCCTGGCTTTTTGGCTTTATACCATTCGTGAGATGGAGGTAAGGGGGGTCGATCGGGTGTAAGGGGGACTATTAATTGACAGCTAAATTTGAGAATGTCAGAAACCATTTTCTATAGGAGAATGCTCACATATTTAAAATATTTCAATAATTTAGATAAACTAAGATAAAAAAGTTGGGAATTTTAGACTGGATAATGATTGATTTAAACAGGTCAATGGATTTTGGTTGGTTGGTTGTTTTCAGATTATCTGGCGGCGTCCGCAACACGAGGGCTATAATGCACCGAAACGTTCGTCATTAGGCAAGCCAACATACATTTACAAACACCCATGCCTAACACTGGACTCGAACGCGCAACCACGCGGTCTAGAAGCTAGCAGGCTAACCACTCTACCATTTGGTCGGCCAATGCATTTTGAATATTCATCATTTGCTCAATTTCAAGAAGTGACTTTTATACTTTAAGTTGAACTATTTAAACAGTGTAATTAGAAAAAAGTAAAAATTACTGATTGCTTATTACCGAAAAACATATTGCAAATTTCGCAATTTTAGTAAGTTTTTTTTTTTTTTTTTTTTTTTTTTTTTGTCAATGTAATAATTATTACCAAAAATATCGCCAAACTAGCAAATTTTTTTTCTTCTAAGTATTGAAAAAAAAAACTATAAGTTACACTGATCCATGTCAAATTTCAATGCTGTTACCAGTATTAAAGTGTATTTGAAAGTTGTGCAATGTTCCACACTCCAGGTCTTTGAATTTTTATGATCAAGTATGACGTTATTGCGTATTAAATATGCTGTGCGGAGATTACTCAAGGAGACATTAGTCATGTTATGGCAAAATGTTAAGATTATATTGTAGTATTTGGCGATGGTTAAAACCGAATTTATGTGGATAAAATGCAATTAAGCAGTTTGGAAAAAAAGTATTTTTACTTAATATGTGAATAACTGAAAACCTGGGCAAATTTTTAAGGGATGGTCATTTACTGAGAAAGATTTATGGAAAGCACGGCTCGACTGTAGTAAAGTTATCAAACTCTACAAAAAGAACTGATATCTTCCCAAAAAAAAACAGCAACTACATGTTGTAAAAAACCCGCCAAGTCAGCCAGAAAAAGTTATGAAATCTAATGTTTGCCGCCAAGTGGCCGCATTTAGTTTCTTTGGGGTACTTGTACACAATTATACTAAACTTCAACTTAACTAGACATCACTTAGACGATAGATCGTCACACTGCTCATAGGTATTTAATCCATTTTGGCGGAGTGAAGACATATAATTCTCGCCAAACCTTAAAGCCTTTTGTTCTCTACAGGGTGTTGTGGTTTGGCGAACATTATGCTTTCACGCCGCCAAAATGGATTAAATACCTATGAGCACTGTCACGATCTACCGTCTAAGTGATGTCTAGTTAAGTTGATGTTTAGTATAGTTAAATTGTGTTTACTAAGGGGGATAACCTTAGTCATTCAGGACTTGGTAAACTAGAGTTTTTGTAGAATTAATCTCAATTAAGAGCAATGGGGGCAAAGTAGCTGAAGTAAATGAAAGAGATTAATTCAAAATAACTCTAGCCTACCAAGTACTGATTGTCTATGGTTATCCCTCCTAATAATCACGATTTAGTTCATAGTGTATAAGTACCCCAAAGAAACTAAACGCAGCCGCTTGGCGGCAAACATTAGATTTATTAACATTTTCTGGCTGATTTGGCGGGCTTTTTACAACATCTAATTGTTTTGGGGGAAGATTAGGTTTATTTCCACTATTTCATCGAGTGGCCTTATCAAAATGTATCGGTATATTTCTATATTTAGTGAAACTTAACCACAGGAAGTTCACCGAGTCAACAAAATTATTTTCTCGATTCTGTGTTCAAAATAGTGGAAGATAGCAGAAATTCTCACCAAATAGACAATATAGGGGGCAACAATACCGCCACACACTCCTGCCGTACAGGCCATGTTGACGCCTTTGGTCTTCAGGCTGGCAGGAAAGAGTTCTGGCGCCTGCATGTTCAGTGACATATAGGCCGAACTGCAAGAGGCCTTAGCCAGGAAGGTGGCCACTATGGCCACCCACTTGTGATCTGAAAAGAACAAGAGGTGAAATCATGGGCACCGACAGGTTCTCTCATTGCAAAAGGGTGCAAATCGCGCACAATAAGCTACAAGATAATTGAAGTTTTTGCTCCCAACAAATAGGCAGTTACTATTTAAAATACTAATTAGCATTAATTTTCTGTGTCAAATGAATAAATTAGAGCCTATTATGCCATTTTTTCCCGTGACTCTTATTCTATTTCTCCACTTCATTTTCCTGTGAATTTTATTCCATTTCTCCACTTTACTTTCCTGTGCATTTTATTCCATTTCTCCACTTCATTTTCCTGTGAATTTTATTCCATTTCACCACTTTACTTTCCTGTGAATCTTATTCCATTTCTCCACTTCACTTTCCTGTGAATTTTATTAAATTTCTCCACTTTACTTTCCTGTGAATCTTATTCCATTTCTCCACTTCATTTTCCTGTGAATTTTATTCCATTTCACCACTTTACTTTCCTGTGAATCTTATTCCATTTCTCCACTTCATTTTCCTGTGAATTTTATTCCATTTCACCACTTTACTTTCCTGTGAATCTTATTCCATTTCTCCACTTCACTTTCCTGTGAATTTTATTCCATTTCTCCACTTTACTTTCCTGTGCATTTTATTCAATTTTTCCACTTCACTTTCCTGTGAATTTTGTTCCATTTCTCCACTTTACTTTCCTATGAATTTTATTCCATTTATCCACTTCACTTTCCTGTGTATTTTTGTTCCATTTCTCCACTTCATTTTGATTTTTCAAAAACCAAAGGGCTACAAAGATATCTTCTTATCTTTCATGATCATTCCTTCGAATCATGGGCTTGATTGGATTAATGTGAACAGTATTCACTATATTGAAAACATTGCAATCCATTCTTCGTGAGGTGAAAGGATCGTTTACGAAAAAAAACAACACAGATGACGTTTTTACTATGTTGTAAACTTCCTCATTATTCCAACCTATTTCTTCGAATTACAATTGATGTCTCCTGATTTAAATTGAGTTGTGCGATGAGGACCATAGGAGGTGTTGAGTCAACTTAACAAAAGGAAGTTGTCAGAATAATGCAATTGAAAAGTTTTTCAGAAGTTATACAGCATGATATAATTCTCTGGGTATTTTGATAGGGAAAGAAGTGCGTTCTAAACACAAAAAATATATCTGCAGAATATGTGAAGGATCTGGATTCGGATGTCGAAAACAAATTTTGACCCAATGTAGAGTTTTATATTTACTTCAGAACTAATATTTATCTAATATTTACTTCAGACCCAAGATCTACGCGTACCACAACTGAAAATAGTATGTGAAACTAAATACACTACTAGGGTAAAAATAAAAGTCTCGATGACTGCGTATTTGAGTTTTTTAGCTGTGAGAACTTTAATCGATCAATCATCAAGAGTTCAAAACTATTAATGAAGTAGTGCTGATTGGGGGCAATTGAGCAAAGTATAGTTTAAAGTTTTTTTTTTTATTATTATCATTATTATTATTATTTAATTTGATTTGAATTATTATTATTATTTAATTGATCGATTTCAGCTATAAGCAAAAAACCTTTAGCTGAATTTACTTTTTTATTATTTTCGATATCTGATTGAGCCATGTAAACAAGTAAGAAAATTTTACAGTATAATATATTTCACTGACATAAATATTGACCCAAAGAGCAAACAATTTACGCAAATGCAATTCAGGCATTCAGGCGTTGCGGATACGAAAAGCAAACTCAACTTAGTTTGGGTAAAATATAAATTATTATTATTTTCACTATCCAAATCTAGGACCTTCACAGATTCAACAGGTATATTTTTCAGGCTGACCACTCCTCTCTCAAAATACGCAGAGAATATTACCAAACTGCATTTAAACTGCCTTATGGAAACTTTTCAAACGCGTTTTTCTGAGTACCACCTTAAGTTGTCTTCGCCCTCCGTATAAACAACGCCTCAAAATGGATATTAATTGAATTATGCCTCAATTCAATTCATTTGTTTTTTCGCTGCTAAACTAATTTTTACCGCCGTCACTCCAAATACAACAAGAGGAAGTAACGACTCAAACTACAATTAGTGACTGTCAAAATGTTCAACCTATACTACCCACAAACCAATTAGGCTCACTTCTGAAGGGGTAGGGCAGAAAGCAGGCCACGGATGTCACAGTGAGTGACATAACCGTGGACCACCTTCTTCCAATGTACTCCACTAAGATCCACGTGGCGAAGTGGGATGGCACCTCCACCAAGGAAGCCAAGAAGAAGTTGAGGAATGGGTCTCCTGCCAGATACCTCGTGTTCATCATCAGACCGAAGTAAGGCATGGAGTTCAGCATCCTGCAGAGAGAGAACCCAATTGTATTAAAAAAGGTTGAGGTATTGGTTTGTTGGTATGATTCGTGTGATCGAGAATTTGTTTCATTATTAGTGAGTTCAAGATTAAGTTTTACCCTTAGTAGATACTACCATAACCTAAGCAACGCCCTCGAAATGTAATGTAATTAAATATTCTTGAACATGTCAGATTCAGGATGTGGTCAATTCGTGCCTACCGGCTTAAATTTCTGTGTTCGGCATACATGCTCAAGAGGAACAATTTAGTCCAGTGTAAAGAACCATAGACACCCACCCAATCCTTCTCCCCACACTATCAAATAATATATCCTCTTCAAGAGAACGTATGTTGGATCCGCAATTTTTACAAGAATGGAACGGTCAACTTTGTATATTGTATTGTATAATCCTGTAACTATTGTATATCGTATTGTATTACGTATATTGTATTGTATAATCCTGTAACTATTGTATATCGTATTGTATTACGTATATTGTATTGTATAATCCTGTAACTATTGTATATCGTATTGTATTACGTATATTGTATTGTATAATCCTGTAACTATTGTGTATTGCGTGTATGATCCTGTAACTATTCTTTTGTATGTATGATCCTGTAACTATTGTAAGCAAATTATTTTCTATTTCTATATACGTGTATATATATATTTACTCGACCAACTCTGTTGGACCTTGAACCTATTTTTGGTCTTAAAATTTGTATTTGTATTTAGGTAATCTCGGCCTCTACTAATACAACAGAATTTAAGCGGTACGATTTTTAAACATTCTTGTGTGTCTACAATATGTGAGTACTTTTGTGATAGATAGATTAATTATTAAAAGTAACTTTTACATTCCGTGATACCAACTGGCACAAGTGATGTTTTGCAATCATTCATGCAGCTCTTAGATAAACTATATAAAGCAATTATATTGTTTAATTTCATAGTGTATAAATATTGTAACTTTTGTAATAGATATATTTATATAGTAATATAATTTTACAGTAAGCGGATAGAATTGTATTTAATAATTTATATCAATTTATGTACATATTTATATACATATTAATTTTAAAATTATGCTTTTAAATATGGCATTCTCCCTGACCCTCACAATCACCTATACCCTCAATTTTACTGAGTCTTAAGTTCTGTCCTAAAGTTTGATCGTACTCCATTCCCTATCGTATTTCGATCATCTTATATATCAAAAGTATTTTTTACATCACATTAAAAAGCAACAGGGTGATCAAAAAAAGAAAAAACTTTGTCGATGTATGGACCTCTAGCTTGCCAATCAAGATGAGATTTTAGGTATAAGTTATTCAGAGGTATGAACTCGGGATTCTGTGAATGGCAACAAAATGGCACTCACGGATACAGTTATAGTTACAAAAACTCGAAAATTTCGAATGGCAATACCTACTTTTTTCTGTCACAAAATGATCAGCGCATGTGAAAACCCTATAGAGAATTGGAACGGTACATGTATCACAAAAAAGATGCGTTATGCACGCCTAAAACACAACTTTGTGAACAGCCAAAAAAAAAAAAAAAACACGATCAGGCGCATGGTAGAAATTTGCATATGACAGAGGCCAAAGCTCTCATGGGTGCCATCACAAGCAATTTTATCGGTTTTCTATGCTGAATTATCTAATGAACGGCCTCCTTGAACCCCGATCGTGTTTCTGTTGACCGTTCACAGAGCTGTTTTTTGTAGGGCATAACGTGTTCTTCTTTTGTGATACACGTACCATTTTTACGCTTTGTAGGGTTTTCGTATACGCTGAGCATTTTGCGACAAGAAAAGTAGGTGCTGCCATTCAAAAATGTCAATTTTCTGTAACGATAACCGCGTGAGCGTCATTTAGTTGCAATTCACAGAATTTCGAGCTCATACCTCTTAATAACTACAGCTGAAATCCCATCTCGATCTGTTGAACGAAAAGGCCGTTAGGGATCCATATATCAGCAAAGTTTCTTTATGACCACCCTGTACTTCTTGCCGACCAAACGGTATAGTGGTTAGCGTGCTAGCTTCTAAACCGCGAGGTTGCGGGTTCGAGTCCCGTGGGTGTACCATGGGTGTTTGTAAATGTATGTTGGCTTGTCTAATGGTGAAAGTTTCGGCGCATTATAGCCCTCGTGTTGCTGACGGCGCCAGATAATCTGAAAACAACCAACCAACTGAAACCCTGTACTTCTTTACGTGCTAGCGCTTTAACGTTGCATTTCCGCATCTACATTCCAGTACATAATCTGCTCACTGAGGTTCCCTCTACTTATCTTTACATTTTTGACTTATAGTTTCGAACCACCCGGTATTTATTACTGTTACTGATCCACCACGAAAAGATCCATGTGCAAGAATGAAATTTAATTGGTTAAAGAGAATTTTTTAACAATTTAACTGCTTTTTTTTTTTTTTTAATTGTATTCATTATTCATCAGGACTTACCAGCACACTGCAATAAGAGTGAATCTTTTCCTTATGCCTGGATAGCGGACAAAGTCTAGAGCAGAAACTTTCTTCTGATCTTCTATAAGTAACTGACAGGCTGGTCCAATAGACTACAAAACAACAGCAAATTTAGGCATAAACCTACGTCATGGACATCTTCCTATTTCATACTCCAAAGAACATATTTTTTAAGTTTCGATCCAGCACAGCAGGGTACAGAATATTAACAATTCAAAAACACAAATTTTACAATATAAGTTAGTGTATGGACCTTATGCAAGACGTTGTTTTGAGTAGGGTATTATAATTTGTGATGGCATTCTTGTGATCAATCACAATACACCTTTCAAACAAATTTAAATATTGAAATTCCGTAAGTTCAGTCATTTCATTCTCATGCGAACATAGCAGTTGACTGCTACATCGGCATGCGTAAATTCCCTGAACCATCTCTGCCGACCAAACGGTATAGTGGTTAGCGTGCTGGCTTCTAGACCGCGAGGTTGCGGGTTCGAGTCCCGTGTTAGGCATGGGTGTTTGTAAATGTATGTTGGCTTGTCTAATGACGAATGTTTCGGCGCATTATAGCCCTCGTGTTGCTGACGGCGCCAGATAATCTGAATACAACCAACCAACCTGAACCATCTCTAAATTACAATGAACGCTGTTTGTTCATAAATTTGTAAGTGTAATGAATTTAACTATTTTGAAAATATTGCTACATAGAATTGAATCACTGGTATCTAACTAAAACTTCTGGATAGTGCATGTATGATTATTTACTTGAAGTCGAAAACGGCTTAACAATCTCTATAGAAAACTATATTAACAATCTCTCCCCAAACTTGTTACAATGTGGGGGGGGGTAGGGGGTGATTGTTCTTTCACCCTCCTTGAATTTGCCAAAAGGTTACCAGGGCGAAATATAACATGACCTGGCAATTTTACCTAGCTTAGAATAATTCATATTTTTATGATTGGGTATCATTAAAACACTTAGGAAAATAAAAGACGGACTTTAAAAAAAAAAATAACTAACAATTTAATTTAACAACTGAACCTTCGTATTACATTAAAAACAAAAAGATGGATGCCATTATCCAGACTATAACGTTGGGCTGTAGGTCCCGGCTGCATATTATCATTCCCTACTCGCTTTTGGGTCACAGAGGGGAAAGGAGAACTTTCATTGGTAATTTATCAGGTGTCGGCAATGACGTCACCTGCGAAGTGGAGGGATTTAAGTCGATTGCATATCCGTCGATTGCGAAACTTTTTTTTGATTTCTTTACCATTCGGAAACTTCGCAAGATATTTCAAAATTTTGATTTACTATTTTTTAAAAACTATGAAAACATTATTTTTTAAATTCTGCTGAAAAGGAAAGTATTTAGAACTTAAGAACACCCCGTTTAAAAGAAATAATTCATTTTGTTCATATGCTTAAAATAATTGTTTTCTACGAAGAAAATTTTGAATGGTTCAGAAAGTTATTTTCGAATGTTTTCGTCTTTCGACTTATGTTAATGAATGGGCAATAAACGAGTATTACAGTGAGTATCAAAATATGTTTGGAAATAACTTTTAAGCCTTTTTTTTTTTTTGGTTTAAAAAACAATTTTTTTTTTCCTAAAAATAACAAAAGTTATCACAATATTAAACAAAATTGCGAAATATCATCCACGTACTTTGTTTATTTATACATATATATTAAATTATATTTAATGGCATCTTTAAAGCATACCGTGGAAGAAGATTGTAATTCATTAATACTTTTAATAAAAATCTATTAAATATAATTTATTTTGTGAAGTTTTATTAATTGTATATTATGTATTTGCTTTATATTGAATGTATTTTCATCTATTAATATTTTTAATAAATCCTATTAAATGTAATTTTTTTGTGTATTCGATTATTTATATTGGTTTTTGTACAAATTAGGTAACTGATAGCCATTTGTAGAAAAATTAATAAAGCACAGTCAAAAAGAAATTTTTCGCAATCATATCTTTGCGCACGCGTTATATCCTTGTATAACAATATCTAGATTGATAACATGCTGCTATTTCTGATGGCTTCATTTATATTGCCTTCTTATAGATGCGCATGTGTCTCCTAAATACATTACTTTTATCGGACAATGGTATATTTACCAATGTAATTATGAAAAAATATACTTTTGATGTTGAATAAAAGCACCCCAAAGTAGCAGTTTGATATTATAATAATATCAATTAAAAATTCATATTAAAAATTATTATTATAAAGTGCTAATAATATTAGCACATGATGAATAGTAATTTTTAGTCAGCGTGAAATGAAACAAAAGCGAACGAAGTTGAACACGAAAGGGAGAAAGAGAGAGGACAGTGAGTCAGTGACTTGAGTAACATCATTGCCGACACCAGTTAAGCAACCAATGAAAGTGCTCCTTTCCCCTTTGTGACCCAACAGCGAGTAGGGAATGGTAATATGCGTCCCGGCTTGATCAGGTATTATTTTGCAATAGGGTATAGGTTGTTGAGCGCACTAACAAACCAAACAATTCAAACCAGACGATGGCGTCATCTTGTTGACATGTGAATGAGACCAGAGTGTCTAAAAGCGCTGACAGACGAAACTAAAAGTTTCTGGGACTTCCACAGGGCTGTAGACAGGAAGGGGGAGGACCAAGAGCACCTCCCATCCCCCCCCCCCCCCTCCCGAAAAAAAATCCTGGCACAAAAAATCGATGAGCAAGACAAACAAGCACCCACTTACTCTTATCCTCTCCAGAACGTTTCTGTCCAAATGTGCTGTTCCTCCATTGCACTTGCTGATCCTCTTTACGAGTTCCGTGGCCTCATGATACTTTTGCCGACTTATCAACCAGCCTGGTGACTCAGGAATGCACCTGCATAACAAAAAGCAAAAAAAAAGTAACATTTTTCCAGTGCTTTAAATGTCACCAGCCAAACGCAAAACATGCCTGAGGCTATATATGGTTTTAAGTTAAATGATCAGTAATTATCTTACAAAGAAAAGCATCAAGTACTGTCTGTCTATCAAGAAAGTAGCTTGACGTAGTTTTTTTAGTTATAACTTTAAAATTCTGTTGGTTTTTTTTATTTAAAATGATGAAAAATAATTTACTTGAATAAACTTATTTTGATGGTCTACGAGATATCTCCAATACGCGATTAGGGCGTTCTACAAAAGTCGATGTCTTTCTCTTTGAATCCCCTAGTGGAAAATGGTGCTAGTCTTGTTTCCATGGCAACAGACAACGCTAGACAACTTGGAGGGAACTAGTATTGGGATAGAGACAGAAATCTCTCTGCTTATAAGAACCATCACTTTACACCTTTTTCAATATAGTTAAAAAACGTGAAGCTTAAAAATAACAAATGGGACAAATTTCATTGAAAATTGAAAATTTGTATGATGATACTTGAAAAGGTCTAAATCGAAAAAAACCGGTGAGATGGGTGAATGGATACCCAATCGCTGTCCTTTAAACACTCGCCCATGACCAACGTAGTTGTCAACGTAGCATGTTTCTAAAGGCAGTTCATGAACTAACTTGCACTGAACCTTTCACTACGTGTAAATTCATAAAACAGTGATTCTTGTACTTAGCTATAAGCAAATAACAATACTAATAGTTAATGGTATCGACTCTTCATATGTTTTCCAATATGGTTTTCAAAACCCATTAGAAATTTTAACAATGTTAAGCATGCAAAAGTGAGGAAACTGTAGAAACTAGAACGATAACTGTGAACACTGAATGTTAGGTCACTAAAATGTTACTCTTGAAACCATCCGTTAAGGATTAATTCGAATACTACAAAATTTTCTTTGAATTTTAGGCTTTTTAAATCCTTTATCTTAATTTCACTTTTTTTTTATTTGTTGATGGGAGCGGAATATGCAGAGGCCTAATCAACCCCCTTGACGTCATCCAATAGGGCTTAAACTTGCCAGATAGGTTTTATGTCGATGACAATGCACTCTATCAAATTTTGGTAGCTGTCACTAAAAGGTCACTTTTGCCAAATTTTTTTCAATAAATAAATAATAAAATTACTTCAATCAGAATTAAAATATTATATTTGGATGACGTTCACGTTCATTTTTAATAAATGAATTTCGACACATAGTTTGCCGCACATTCTGCGGATAGAAATGTGTTTAATATCGGCGCTGTGTTAATGAATATAAAAATTGACAATACATATAAATGATTTTTTAAAATCTCTATTTTTATGGATTATATTATTTATGAACAAAAAAAAAAATTCTTCGAAACTATTCATGCTCATTGAGTTTCTTGACTTTTTCCCAAATTTTTCTGCTTGCAAGTTTTGAAATTAAGGGGTGAGAAATTAAGCATTTAAGTTTATTTCCTTTGACTGTATTATTTTTTAATGAACCAAAATTATTTTCCTAGAAATTATTTTCAACCATCTATTTTCTGATTCATTTCAATTTTTTCTCCCAGTAAGGTTGGTAATAAATGTCGAGAGATCATTTATCTTACAAACAGTTATTTTAATTTGTAATTATTATTTTTTTTTTTTTTTTTTTTTTTTTATAACATGCCACACATGAAATCCTCGCAACTGTAGCTTTCATTTAATACTAAACAACGTCATTAAATATATAATGTTGTAGCGTATTCAATTAGCTCACGCAAGGTATCACGCCAATGTATAGCTATGTACCAAATTCCATTTCCTCCTTCCAACTAACTACCTCGTTATTCAAGTGTTATTCAGGTGAGAAGACAGATAGCCATCGAAGTTACTTCATAAGTATTCCGCTAACACTAAAAAGGATACAAAGAATTCATAGCTTGTAGTAGAGATTTTAACACTGCATAGTGCATATGCCTTAGATATTGTTTATTTTTACTTTCGATACCCATATGTATACATAGGGTAATAAAAGTATAGAATTTGTTCAGAAAAAAGAAATTGATTTTTCCCCCTACACGTTTTGGAACATCCTGATTTCAAAAAAGTAGTCTTGAAAAAATGTCTGTGTGTACGTGGTCAGCATAACTCCCGAACAGATTGGCATACGATGTTCAATTTTGGTGTGCGGGTTGGTGGTGTCCGTTGGACCTACCATTAAGGTTATCGTCAAAATTGCGCATTCGCATAAGGTAGCTGCCATTGAAAAAAAAAATATATATATTTTTCAGTAATTGCTAAAAAATGGCTCTAATGATTTTGATTAATGTGGTAATGTCTCTTAAAGTGTTCTAAACATCCCCACCTCCGAAATTATTGTAAAAATGCGATAAAAGTGTAAAAAATTGAAAAACGAGTACCTTTACCACACAGCTCTCTGCCTTTGAGCATCACAAACAGACGATTGATTTTTAGGCGTCTTACGCACAAGAAATGACAATATAGTGTATATTGATTAAAATCACCAACCCCCCCCCCCCGCGTGAAAATTATTATCAAACTGGCCATTTTTATTTCAACGAGTGAAAATATCTAAACGCTAAGTAACACCATGTCAAATTTTAATGCAGTCGCCAATATTTTAGTGTAATTGAAAGTTGTGTGATGTTTCAGATCCCTAGTTTCATAACAACTCACCTCACGTATAGCAGGAGTGCAGCGGCGCATGTCGAGTTGATAGACAAGAGCCTCAACCAGTCCCGAGTGGCCCACGCCAGCAGGGGGACAGTGCCGGAACCAGCGGTCCACGAGACAGTCGAGATGCCATTGATGCGGCTCCGCATCTTCGGACTTATCAAGTCCAGAACTGTCATCAACGAAAAGAAGAATGACTGTCAAATAACAGAACTTCGATGGTCGGTTGCACAGACGTGCTAAAAGAGATAGTTCGTCGACTTTGTGACAGCCAGATTTGAATTACTGCTTATGAAGTGTTCTCGGGACGATCACGCACAATCGACATGAGACTGAAGCCGTACTTACAAGCTACCAGTCGGGATTCCAGTTTAGATCGCCAGTCTGTGACGATATGTGAGGTCACTTGGCTTCTAGTTCAGTTAAAGTACCAAACATTTTCTATTTGCTGGCTCCGGCGACTCCAATCATCCAATCACATGCACTCTCCCATGATCACCGACAGACGGCGCAGCGGTGGCTTGGCTGACGTCAAAGACCTAACAATCTAAACTGGAACTCCGACTATGTAGCCTATAAATCTGGCTTGAGATAACAGGTTGTTTTCAGATTATCTGGCGCCGTCAGCAACACGAGGGCTATAATGCGCCGAAACATTCGTCATTAGACAAGCCAACATACATTTACAAACACACATGCCTAACACGGGACTCGAACCCGCAACCTCACGGTCTAGAAGCTAGCACGCTAACCACTACACGGTTTGGTCGGCGGCTTGAGAAAACAAAACCCTCTCTTTGTTGTACAAACTTCATGCAATAACAATCCTCTGAGGCAGCGCTTCTCATCCTCTGTGGCACGCGTATACTCAAGGGTACGTGAAGTGATCTCAGGGGAGTACGCGGAATAAAAGACGTAATGGTTAACATTGATAAATAGTTTGAATGTAAGAGAAATGATAAAAAAAAAAGTCGTTCCAACAACTTGTAAATTTCCCGTAGCACAAATCCTCTGTCCATTATGCCGACCAAACGGTATAGTGGTTAGCGTTCTGGCTTCTAGACCGCGAAGTTGAGGGTTCGAGTCCCGTTGTAAATGTATGTATGCTTGTGAAATGACGAATGTTTCGGCGTATTGTAGCCCTCGTGTTGCTAAAGGTGCCAGATAATCTGAAAACAACCAACCAACCTCTGTCCTTCATCGGCTCGACCCTGGCAAATCCCGATGTGGACCATTATAGACAGTCTGTTGCAACCAATCTTAACCAATCTCGCCCAGAGTGCTGGTTAAAATATACTGGAAGTTTTGAAATCTTGATGCAGAGTTTTTACAAATTGAAATAGAGTCTTATAAGAAAAGAGATTGGGGAATAGGGGGGGGATAAAAATAAGTTGTCGTTGTCGGGGGACGTGGAGCAGGTGATGATAGGTCAGGGTGTACGCTGGTAAGAAAAGGTTGAGAAATTCTGCTCCCATTCTACTGCATCCCCATTGGAAAAATAAAGAAATTAAGTGGCTCGGGCATCAAAGTACTTGCCGAATCGACGTGTCAAAATAACAGTTGTGAAGAGCACACTGTGACAAAGAATGTTTCACAGTAGATGTTCGGATGTTTTGAGATCTCAATCACTCAACAATTATTCCATTTGAGCAACCACGTGTTGTTTTAATTTCGTTGGTTATCTGGCTTCAGCCCATACCTCCATGACAAAAGTATAGCTACTGAATTGCAGGAATTTTCAGTGGTTTGCTTCAAAATCTGCTTGAAGTGAAAAAATAGACATGGTTTCTCTTTTGGATGGAAGTTTTCTACGATTCATAAAAGGATATTTGGCCTTTGAGCCATTTCATGGTTTGTTTTCTTATAGTAGGTTTTATCATGAAAACAATAGTGTTGCCCTAACTAAATTGATGATTTAGGAAACGTGTCGCTAATTCCTACATAAGCAATGTTCAAAGGTAACTAAAAAACAGCCAGTTATTGCAGTCGGATGTTGAGCATCTAATCTGAATTACGTATGACACTAAATAATTGTTTTTGCTAAATTAGGCTTTCAAAATTCAAAAGGCGAACTTCTTTTCTGATAAATTCTTTTATCCATGTCATTTTAAAGAGTTCCAAAATTCATCTTTTTTTAAGCCAATATTCCAAAATTCACCATACAACAATATATTTTACTCGCAATGGACGCTCAAAACTTTTGAATTTTCCTCGAAATCACCATTTGTAGATTTAGCCTTGCGTATATTCGAAATATCTCATAGGATGAAAAATTCTTAATTGATCTATCTTATACGATAGAGAAAAAAAGTATTTTTTAGTAACCCTTTGAACATGTATTTGGGCGTTCTTCATTCACTGAACTGCGTAATGGGGCTCTGTTTAAATGAAGGGGTTAGCACGTATCAACCGATCCAAACCAGTTGCTCGGACTGAAACATATGTGGGAATCATCGTATCTAAACCAGCTAAATAGCCCAAAACGACCCATACATACTCACCAATGACGTATGCGTTTGTGTGGATGGTGGATACTGCTGATCCGCTGAATATCCTGAGCAAGACGAAGAGGGTGAAGTTGGGAGCCAGGGCAGATCCCACCTCCGTCACGCAAATAACGAAGGTGGCGAACAGAAAGGCGGGCCGGAAGCCTACGCTGAAAAGAAAATACGAAACTTCAAAGGACACACGTCATTGGTGTAATATACAGGGTCCGTCACGGAACCCTACTGACAAAGTAATCGGGATTAAAATTAAAGTTGTGTGTGTGTATAGAGAAAAACTCGGTTGAAATCTATCAATTTCATCAGAAAGTACAGCAGCACATGTAGATACACAAATTAATTCCTTTTGAATTCTGAAATCAGTCTTATCTGAAGCTTTTTGTTAATGTAAGAAGGCTACTTATATATTAAAACTCCCTACCAGTACTCTTCCGTTAGACAGAGTTCACCAAAATGCGTGAAATCTGCGTGAACACGCATTGAAAATCCATCTCACACCATAGAATAAACCTCACGCGTGAATTCACGCATTGGAACATCAGGGTTAAGTTACGAAAAATAATCCTCCCATTTTATAAAATCAACGATCATCCTAGTCGGTTTTCTAAGGGCGACTGCCTGCCCTTTTTCTTTGAAAATAGCGTCCTTTTCTGAAAGAATGCAAAAAATTTCGTTTATTTTCCAACGAAATTTAATATACGGATCACCCCCTTCGAAATCGTCAGTTATGCATGCGCATTCATGCATTCATGTTCAAACGTTTCTCGCACAGAACAGTGACTTACTGAAGTCATTGAACTGATAATACCACGTGTGTCATTTGTAGGTAGATTGTAGGGTGGCGTCCAACAATTTCCAAATGTACTTTCATACGTTCCTTTTAATTAAGTGTATTTCGCCAGATTTTTTACCATGACTTCTTGCACCAAATAGAGAAAAAAGGTAACCTCATGCGTGAAATCATGTAAATCGTAGATTAACACTATGTCGGGTTTTTCTTTCCGCCGATAGGACTGGTTCAGAAGTTCAGATAGTTTCGCCTTTATCTATCGCCGACGTTTTTCGAGATTTTCGGGATATCGTTAATCGTCAAGTTTTACTTCTCTGTCATTGGCGAGGTAGTTTCCGCAGTGTTGCTGGCATTTTCACCAAAGCACCAAAGAGAGCACCAAACGGCATAGTGTTAAGAGTTAGTTTAAGGTTTATAATCATCAAGTGTTTTAGTAAGTATTTAAACAGCATATTTTGATACGCGAAATCGTGGTTGTGCATCATTGTTATTGTTGTATAGTTATTAGATTTGTCAAAAAAAAATTACTTTGTTTTCATTTAATAGAATTTTAATTTAAAAAATACCCTTTGAAATTTAGAGAGAGAGTGAAAACCTCTCGGACAACCCCTCTCCCCGAAATTGTGTAAAATCTTGTTTTACCACTTCTCTTTCTTTTTTTAATGTAATTTGTTATGTGTATTTGATCAAATCTTCGACCATGACCCCACCCCCGAAAAAAAAATCCTGACTACCGGCTGGGAAAATACCCATTGGAAATATTTAACTAGCGAACACTTTGACGGGTATTAAAAGTTGCCAAGTCTGGAAGTTGGCTTTTTTATTGTCAAAATGAAATGTTTGGGCGAAAATAATATTTTAACCACATGGACTTTTATTTCTATTACATCTAATTCGGTTATTTGAATACATTATCGTGAGTTCCTATAGCGAGTTGCTCTAATTGATAGGAAGGTTATTAGTTTGAATGAGTTAACGCTGCAATTTGGGGATTTTATCTGGTACCCATCTAATGGAAGAGTACCTTCCTACCTTCTTGTAGTAGCGGAAATTTCGCAATTTTGAATTTCTTTCCCATTGCCAACTATTTTTTGGTAAATCCGAATAACCTATTTATTGAAATTAATATTATATCATCATATTCAGTGTCATTGAATGTAAAAATACTTTATAGACTGTAGCCAAATAAATTGAATGAGTGAGATAGATTCGGGTTATTACCTACAGGATTTTTTTTTTTTTTTTATCTGCGGGACGATAAATAGTCTACGGGACGACTTTAAATTCCTGTTTCACTAAAATCACAAATACAATAAACAAAACAAAAAAAAAATGTAATCGTTCGCCCTACTTCTTGATTGTTAAATAAAATGTATGCAAGAATACACAGTCGATTGGGAATGACGTACACTCTATTACTATTACTTACATAACATTTTTTGTCATTTTGGCAACAGGAAAGAAATTCAACAATGGCGAGATTTTCGCTACGGCAAAAAAGTAGGAGGTTTAATACGCAAGTATCATGAAAATTGTAAATAATATTGAAACTAGAAGATTCATCAAAGTAATGTCATTGCCTATGATTCTACCAGAAACTTGCAGAAAGTCACCAAACTAGAAATAGGGGTGACGAATTAGACTCTATTCTTCCGAGTTCCCATCGAACAACGTCTGCTGATGTCTTACAACAGATGTTTGGAAATTATCTTCAATCGGAAGACAGCGGTGAATCTTAGAATGAGAAAAAACGTATTCTGTCTATTGCATTGGAGGTGTTGTGATAGATATAGAAGATGGAGTCATTTTCGGATGGTGAAACTCCAAATGAAAGCATTTATGCCAAGTTCTGAATCTCAATTAGTGTAAGGTAATTTAGAATTCCATGTGTGAAGATCTTGATTTGAAAATGATGCCAGCTATGGTGGAATCTGTCTGTAGTTCGCCATCTTCTTCGACTGCAAAAAGCAATTGGAAACCTCGTATTTCGCTGTGTCTGTGAGAGATAGCGTTCACCAGCGATACGGAGCTTTGAATTTCTAGAGAAAGAAGAATATCAGTACAGTTAAAAAAAAAAAAAATTCACTTACTTTTTGGATAAAAGCGCGAAGAAGGACGTCCCGAGGAAAACCCCGATGAAAGTGGTGGAAAGAATGAGCGCAACGTAGTAATCGTATTGGCAAACCATATTCCACTGAAAAGACACTCCAGTTTGAGAGGGAATACCTCCAAAACATATCATGAACATTTAAAAAGAGCGGTCACCTTCACTTTAAATCGACAAATCACGTAATGATCTTTACAATGTGAAATCTATTTGGGAAGTACAGAGAGGTACATAAAAAAACTTTGCTGACCTATAGCTTCCGTTCCGTTCAATAGATCGAGATGAGATTTCAGTTATAGTTATTCAGAGATATGAGGTCGAGATTATGTGAATGGCAACAAAATGGCTCTCACGGTTAAAGTTATAGTTACAGAAACTCACAACATTTACTTTTGCTTGTCGCAAAATGCTCAGCGCATGCGAAAACCCTAAAGAACGTTGAAAAGGTAAGTGTATCACAAAAAACGGACGCATCATGTACGCACAAAAAAACAATAAAAACGCAATCAGGGCGCAAGGTGGAGTATACACGTACCGTCCAACGCCCTTTATGGGTTTTCGCATGCGCTGAGCATATTGCAATAGGAAAAAGCAGGTATTGCCATTCGAAAATTTCGAGTTTCTGTAACTATAACCGTTATCATGAGCGCCATTTTGTTGTCATTCAAAGAATTTCGAGTTCATATCTCTGAATAACTACACCTGAAACCTCATCTCGATTTGTTGAACGAAACAGCCGCTAGAGGTCCACATATCGACAGTTTCTTATGATATATTTTTGTTACGACAAAAAGATCGACGGCTTAATACGTATCATATCAAGAGATCATACATATTAATAACGAAATTTTCATTGGCGGTCAACTACGAAAATAAAAAAATTAACAACCTACTTTTGCCTTTGAATTTAAGTCATTATTTTATTTTAAGAGCGTTTAAAAAACATTACCAGCAAAGTTCAAGTACCGGAATTTTTCCCACAAAGTTCAATTTACGGGACTGCGGTCAATAAAGTATTTCTACATTCAATGGCAATAATGATGATGATATAACATTAATTTCAAGGGTATTCTTCGGGTACCAGATAGAAACCACCAAATTGCAGTGATAACTTATCCAAAATAACAACCTCTAAATCATTTATAATTCCTATAGCAAATCATTATAATAGCAACTTTATAGCAATCCGTAAACACTTAGGCTTGATAGCAACAACGCGTCAAATCGAAGACTATCACTTCAAGAAATAGTTTATTCCGATTTGCAAAGAAGTTGGTGACAGGAAAAATAATTCAACGATCGGCGATATTTCCACTATGACCTATAGGCAGGAAGTTTAATACGTAATCCCGACAACTTACCTTGGTGGTTGCCGTAGCATCATAGGTCGTCTTGTCGTACTCCCAGCCGTCACTACACTTCTTGGTAGGGGTGTGCGGCCCCAAGCGAGATATGTGGGTCTTGAGTACCTTCGAATAATCAATGTCGTACATCGAACATCGAGGGTCAGAAGCGGGTCTGATGAGTTTCTGTTGCGTCGCCAACGACAGGTTCGACTTGGCGATGGCAGGAACGTAGCACCAGTGGTCAGGTATAGCGGTCAGAAATATGACATGCATCGAGAACCAAGGGAAGACTGTGAAGCAGGGGACCAAGAAACCGACAATCAAGGACTTCTGGTAGCGACCGAATCCGCCTGCCTCATCTAAAATATCCTCAAATGTCATTCGTTTAAAGGTCTGTTTTTGCCAATTTTGGAAGAGAGTTATAGTCCAGTTTCTTCTGAACTAAATTGTCATGTGTTTTTTTTTTTTTTTTTTTTTTTTTCTGAGTGTATTTTTATTTAGCAGCCAACAAGATCTTTTATATATATATATATTTACTTCAAATCCACAACAGCCGCTACAATCTTTTCAAATGTCCTTCATTTTAAGATAATATATCTTCCTTTATGGTCACATTACCGAGTTCCGTCTGTTACGAACAAGACTGATTATCTAATACCATGAACCTTGATTTGTTATAATGCTAACTTAGGATGGCACATAAATGCTCATGTCCTTTCTAGTCTCTCTTCCAACAACACTCGTATGACCACAAGTCAGTTGTCATAAGTGTGTGGCGGACCACCACGGGTGTATCTTCCTTGAGCAAGATTATACCATGTCTGTAACAAAAGATTTCATTTGGCACGACTTGGATTTTGAATGGGCGAGTTATCGACTTCCAACAAAATCCAAATGCACCTATATCTTCAACACAAAGTTTTCAGATAAGATTTGGAATAATACGACTTGTCTTAATTGAGCTAGAGATGGAAAATCATATTTTCGTAGCGGCTTTAACATTTTCAAGCCACTGAAGAAGCTAAATATGTTTAAAATGTATTTGATGAAAGACCAGCTTTTAAGTATTAGAAGTGTCGTATTCGTTTTTTTTTTACATTTGCTGAGAGTTAAGACACAACTTAATTTTTCTTTCTTTCAATGACGTTTCTTGAGAATTCTCTCAATTAAAGATGGGAAATCTTATTATACACTTTAATTTCGCTTTTCTATATGTACAATGTTTAAAATTTAAACGATTTCTTTATTTCAAGTAATAGTCTAGAAACAACGAAAAACTCAAGATATCAAAAAGCCTACAAGAAGTAAATTTCTTTTAGTTTAAATGCTCTATTAAGATCTTTAGAATTTAAAAGTAAGGCGAACTTACTATGTATGCATTATATATTATAATTTGGTCATCTATTATTCAGAATCACTTTTTTTTTTTTACTTCTTCTAACTAGAAAAATGTGTCATAATGTGACAGTTTAAAGTAAATAGTAATCTACATTTTTAATTAACAATTCATTGAAATTTTTTCTAAAAATCAAAGTGTATGTTTTATTTTAAGTATCAGTGAAAGCATACATAAAAAGTGTTAATATATTCTATATGTATTAAGTTTTTATGCTGCCGCATGTTTTTACATAAACTAAGTACAATTTAATTAAAAATATATAAACGATGTATGGATCGATGATCCCACGAGCAACTGATGCTCTTTACAATTTCTGACTACCAATAAATAAATATGTGTTTGTGATTTGCTAATTAGAATTTTAAAATTTCAACTGATTTTTAAAAATATTTTATGATTGGTCATAAATAAGGGTCGATGGAAATTAATCACTTCATATAACATCATACCTGATATAAGTTTCAATACTCATATATTTATTATTACTCATATATTTATTAAATATATTTTATTATGTTTACGATCCGAAGCAATACCGATCAACAATAATAACACAGGCCTGCAACCAAAAAAGTTTTTAAAAACCAATAACTGATACTGATAGATTTTTGAACGCTGATTACAGGAAAAATAGAAACAAAATTCCATGACGTACCATTTTTCCGAAAAATTTCAAATTTAAAAATTTTGGTTTTCGTAGCAACCAAACAACTGTGTTAATTAAGGAAGGGGATAAGCATACAGTGCCATACGTCTTCCTTATTGGAGAAACTTACTTCTCTGGTGAAAAAAAAAATTCAAGTTAATTAATGTGTCTAAATCCAAGAATCTGTCTGCCGAACTCTTAGACTCTAGGTTAAATCAAGCGAATTTATTGATTCTTTGTACCTCTTTCTCATGGTTCAGAAAGAGAGAAGCAGATTTCGTTCCATACTTTTCTCAAGATAATGGCTTGGTTTACTATAGCAATGTTACTGGATTGATGGAGAATTTCAATATACGGTATGACCCGAATGAATGGAGGCTCTTTATTGACTCCTCAAAAAGAAGCTTTAAAGCAGTGCTTCTGCATAGTGGCAGCAAGTATTCTTCAGTGCTCTTAACCCTTTAAATCCCACAGAGTCAGAGTTGTGGCTTTCACAAAAACCCAATGACTTTACATTCGAAAAAACTGGAAATGAACTCTTCTAACTCGTTCTCCTGTGGGCCACACCAAGGTTTCTAATGGGGGGGGGTCACTGTCGACCATTAAAAGATCATTACTATATGTCAACAACTTGCAATAGGTTTGTGCTTTGGGTCATCTACTTGATATGTCGGAGTATTTAGTCGGCATCTTATCAATGAAAAACGCCACCTTTAAGTACTTGACAAGATTCGCATACAAGAAAAATCCCGACTATCTTACTCAGTGTCCAAAGGGTGGGGAATTTTGACAATGAGTACTCTAAACCCATGGCTCCCCTTTACATGCTCCACAATAGCCTATTGTTGAGGACCGTCACGTTTCAAGCAACTACTGCTGGGAAGATTCAAGAGAGTTTGAAATATCCGTATCCCCCTTGGACCCGACCAAAGGGCGACTGGCTGGGAATTTTTGTACAAGGCGATTTAGGGCGGGTTGGGATTTAAAGTGTTAAGGCATTCTGTGTACCTGAAAGAATCTTGCGAAAAATTAGCTTTGATCCTCACCCATTTGAAATATAAAGAACGTGGATGGATGCTATGCGGTGATCTAACAGTGCTTTCCATGCTTCTTCGACAACAAAGCAGGATACACCAAGTACCTTTGCTTCTTGCGTGATTACTATACTACAGTAGGGATAAAAAAAAACATTGGAACAAAAAGGGATGGGTATTTGACATAAATTCTTGAAATGTTTTATACATGTTTCTATAATGTATTTAAGTACTTTAACACGAGGAATAAATGGTAAGTAGCATACGTTAAAATAATAATAATAATAATAATAATTAGTCTAAAATTTATTTTAAAAAAAAAAAAAAAAAGGGAAAAAAAAAAAGAAAAAAAAAAAAAAACTTTTTTTAGAAAGTCATAATTATTTTAATTTAAATAAAAATAATAATTAAAAAAAACTCGATTTAAAGTATTCAAAAGAATCCAAATATCATACTGCAAAGGTTTCATAGTGATTGAAGGATCGACTTTTAAATGAGATGTCACCAAAGTTGTTGAATTTAACATGGGCTCCTATGGAGGTGTCGGACATCTTTAAGTAAGTATTTGTCACTTCACCCAATTCATCTCAGTGTTCCGTCGCATTTTCCTCATTTCTCAGGTTTGAGAATACACATTAAATTTGCAATGAATTTACCAAAACAAAAAGCCCACACTTATCACCATTTATTCCTTTATCAGGTTATATTTAGGTTCAGTAGTAGATGCGGAGGAGGGGAAGTGGGATATGCCCAAAAATTAATGACAGATCGTACGCCTACCCCCCCCCCCCCCAAAGACAAATTTTATAATTTTGTACCTTTTAATTAAATATGAAATAACTAGCTGGATACCCGTTCTTCGCCACAAAATTTTACCATATGCAATATTTTAGCCAGCTGTGAGGCATCCGTCATTGATGTATAGGCCCCAATTTTTGGCGCTTCGCTCGCGGGAAGGTTCATCGCAACGCAAAATCGAGCTCACTTCGCTCGCTGATAAAGTTATTGACACATAAGCACAGGCTTACTTAACTCGTGGAAAGGTTCACTGCTATACAAACATGAGCTCGCTTTACTCGATGAAAGGTTCATTGCTGTGTAAGCATAAGGTCGCTTTACACATTAAAAAGTAATTGCTACGTAAAGTATTGATATTAGAGGACACTCTTTTGTCGAGAAACAATAAAAAAATTCCCCTTTAATATATATATTCCCCTTTAATAACTATAGTACAACACCTCTTTAAGAATATTTTAACTCGTGATGTTTGTAAAAAGCAAAATTAGAAGGTCAAAACTACTTATGTTGAAACTTTCAGAGCTCAAGGCCTAATAGAAATCGCTTTTTGTGTAAATATTAATTAAAAATTCATTAAAAAACAATTTTAAATTGTATTGTTCTTTTTGTCAAAAGTCAATTTAGAAGGCCAAAACTATTTGTTTTGAAAATTTCAGAAATGTTGCCCAGTTAGAAATCGTTTTGTAATATATTTGTTAATTAATTAATTGAAAAACAAATAAAATTTCCAAATTTTGTTTTTCAAAAGTCCAATTTGAAGGCCAAAACTACTTATGTTGAAAGTTTTAGAGCTGTAGCCTTATTAGAATTCATTTTGTAAAATAATTATTAATTAATTAAAAAATTAATTAAAAAAGAACTAAATAAAAATTTAATATTCTGTTTTTCAAAAGTCCAATTAAAAGACTAAAACTACTTATGTTGAAAATTTCAGAGCTGTAGCCCTATTAGAAATCGTTTTGTAAAATAATTATTAATTAATTAAAAAATTGATTAAAAAAGAACTAAATAAAAATTAAAAATTCTATTTTTTATTAGACCAATTAGAAAGCCAAAACTAATTATGTTGAAAATTTCAGAGCTGTAGCGCTATTAGAAATCGTTTTCTAAAAAATTTATTAATTAATTAAAAAGTTGTCATTTGAACCTTGCACCCTTTTCATTTGAGAGGTTTACACAAGGGTTTTAAAAGGATAAAATGCTATCTGGGGAACTAAATAAAAATTTAAAATCCTTTTTTTTTATTAGATCAATTAGAAGACCAAAACTACTTATGTTGAAAATTTTAGAACTGCAGCCCTATTAAAGTCGTTTTGTAAAAAAATTTATTAATTAATTAGGAAAATAATTAAAAAATAACTAATTATAATTTTAACATTCTGTTTGACATACATAAAATTAGAAAGCAAAAACTTCTTAGGTTGGAAATTTCAGAGCTCTACTCCAATTTTAAGTAGGTTTCTATAGATCCACAGAGTCACACACAGACAGTCACACAGCTTATTTTATTATTATAGATAATGAAATAATTCATACTTCCTAACACTAACAAAGAACAAGGATTTAATATTTATTGTAATTTTAATGAATGTTCAGCGACTAATTTTATTTTATTTGGTGTAAGATGTAAAATGATGTTATAATTCAACAGTATACGAATAATAGTTCATTTAGAATTAAATAATGCTTCTAAATGTGCATACTTTCATAAAATTAAATTAATAGAGAACTCTAAAATGTTTTTAAAAAAAATAGCTTTTGTCTCTATATGAAACAAGAATTGAAATTTGACTTGCAAGAAAGTTCCTCCACCGTTAAAAGTTGTCCAAGTGTAATAAATAGTATGTGTTAATAAAAATTCTTGCATTTTACAAGTAGTATAATGCATTTTTTTTAATAGTACGATATATACCAAAAATAAGTTGGTTTTTTTTTTTTTTTTTTTTTTTGATAACTTAATTCTCTCTTTTAAAGTGTGGAGACTTGTCACCTTGCGTCTATTCACACTTCTAGCCCTGTTTAAACTTAGAAATTGAAGAACTACACATTAAAGAAAAGAGTCACATGTGGCTCCGAATCCGTGGTTCTCCGAGCCCTGTTACGAACCAATAAACCTATACCAATAATTCACTGCAAGAAACCTCACAATAGCAGATATAAACAATTGTATATATTTTCTTGACGTCAGATTCTTATGATATTGCTGTGACCTCATATAGATAATATTTATAAGACGTGTCGAACAAGTTTTAAAGTTATATTTGGCAATGCGACTTCAGTCTTGTTTGTTTTTATTTTGCGTCACACCATACGGTGTATCAAACGTTATACAAAAAAGAATCTCCACGTAGTAGCTGTTGGAAAACATACAATTCCTGATTGTAATAAAAAAAACAAAAAAAA
The DNA here is from genome assembly GCA_963978545.1 of Linyphia triangularis. NCBI lineage: Eukaryota > Metazoa > Arthropoda > Arachnida > Araneae > Linyphiidae > Linyphia > Linyphia triangularis. Next base: position 82,913,137 of record OZ021731.1, read on the forward strand.
CAGGTAACTATGAAGCCTTTATTTTCCTCTCCACAGATCTGTTCAATGACGTTTTTCTGACCTTCAAGATCTAATAAAATATTAAATGAACCTTTCTCAAACAAGTGTCAAACTGAAATTCAAAACCGTTCAGCACAAGCAGTTTCGCAAAGGTTCATTTTGGGCTCTAAAGGGTATGGAAATCATTTCTGCCAAAAGTAATATAACTAATGAATTCGAAAAGTTTTGTCATTAAAAGTCTGAAATTGCCAATTTTGTTCTGATCCTAGTTGTACCTTGTTAGTCCAGCACTTTGTTTGCATTTATAGTTAATCCAATATTTTATTTCTTTACTAAATCATTGAAGTAAATATTGTTTTCTATAGTGTATATAATAATATTTATATTGTAATGTTCTATTTTAGATAATGTTTATCTATCTACAGTCGGTTTATTATTAGTAGGTACATACCTACATATTTTACTGGTGATTTAATTATTCAAATTTTGCAGTTAGTCTTCTTGCTTGTATTAAGCTAAAAGTATCTAGAGAAGTTGTCATACTATAGAAATACTAAAAAAGGTATTTGCATTCCTTGAATTGCACTAAGCTTATTTTTCCTTCACAGTTACAGTCCTGTGTAAGGCATGGGTGTTTGTAAATGTATGTTGGCTTGTCTAATGACAAATGTTTCGGTGTATTATAGCCCTCGTGTTGCTGACGGCGCCAGATAATCTGAAAACAACCAACCAACCTTCACAATTACAGGTATAAACTTCTGTTAGACCAGCGTTCGCCACTAACTCTTAAAGGCGGGTCATATTACCTATGTTGGAGCGTTTCGCGAGCCGGATGGATCAATATATACATCCTTTAATTATTATCTTCTCCAAAATATATAGCATTTCTGAAAACTGGAGAAAAAAAATATTGATATTTTTTTTTTTTCACTAAAATTACAATCAAAGTCTAAGAAACGTTGCTCTAGACCAGCGTTCGCCACTAACTTTTATTGACGGGCCGCATGATTTATGCTAAAACTTTCAGCGGGCCGCAGATATATACACAATACGCCAATAAATATATTCAGGGATGACAGTTTTCCTTCTTTTGGAGGATTTCCTCCTTTTTGGTTTTTTTATGCAAAATTTTCCTTCTCTTTGTCCCTGTTTCAAGGATCCACATTTTTCTGATCTGAACCAGTTTTTCCTACAAAAAGTATACTTTTCCTCATGTCTAAACAAAAGATTTTCCTTCTTAGCTCCCCTTTTCTCACAGATTACTTCACTAACTTCTAATATTGAAATGTAATTATTATATAGTATGAGAAATTTCATGGTATCTTTAAAATTATTGAATCATCCTTCCTGTATACTTTTTTTGTTGAATTTTTGTGTGTTCCTTCTACGAGCTTTTTTAACGAATTTTTGGATTTCCTCCTTTTTTCTCTCTGATCACTCTCATCCCTGTATATTGCTTTACTACATATGTTCAATGTTAGAAAAGTGATAATTACTAAAGATTCAACAATATAAAACAATTTTGAAAACTGAAACAATAATTAACTTTTTTATATTAATAAAATAATGATTGATATATGATTCTTGTTTCAAATTATTAAACAAATAATTTTCTTTACATCGTAAATCAAAGTCATAAAAGAAGTTAATCTTTTGTGACAATATTACAATGTGGCTTCACATAAACTCATAATCAATAAAGGTATTTAAACCATACCTCCTAAATCTTCCATTTTAGTCGATGTTAATTGCGAGACGATGACGGCCGCTTTGCTTTTCACTATCTACTTTGAGTTTAAAACTAGTTTTCGACGCCATTATTGCACTGGAGTCATAGATATCGTGATACTTCTTTTCACGTCCAAATAAAAGAGGACAGTACGCATAAAAACACCCAATTCCTGCCCATCACTTCAGAAAAGCAGAAATCGAATTGAGGGGAGGCATATCATAAGTGCAAAACAAAGCAATGCGTCATTGGTAATAATTCAAACTATAGCTTTTTATTTTTTCTCGTTAGCAGTCTCAGAAAGAAAGAAAAAAGAGGGAGGGGGGGTTCAGACTTACTGATGCGGGCCATTTAATGGAAAATGCAGTTTTTGGTAGCAAACACGTATTATTGTTGACAAATTAAAATTATTTCCGCAAAATTTGATTTTTGCTCTTCAGTACTGCTGGCGGGCCAGAGAAAAAACTGTCGCGGGCCGCCTAGTGTCTGACGCTGCTCTAGACTATCACAAAGAATGTTGGATAAGGTTTACAATACGCAGTATGTTGTTTTGTGTCAGAAAATTTAATTGTGTCATTTGTTAGAAACTAAACAATGGAAATAATTTCTTAAATGTAATTAACAAATTAATAGAATTTACCATGGGTATACTTAAGTTAGATGAATAGCAGTTAGCAGTTTCAGGGATATTATAGCAAATATAAAAACTGCCAAATTGCAGCGATAACTCATTCAAACTAACAACTTTCAAATCATTTATAGGAATTATAAATGATTTGAATGTTGTCTGTTTAAATGAGTTATCGCTGCAATTTGGCGGTTTTTATCTTTTACTCGTCTAACAGAATTGTATCCAACTATGAATGATATCAATTTATTATTTTTGTGAATGTTAGTATCTTAGTTTTCATTTTTCACTGTTACATTTCAGTAATTCAATTATTTTGTTTGTAATTACAGCTGTCGATTGTCCTGAGACTAATTCAAAACCAAGTTTGATGCGCCTCAGAGTACGTGTTTTCAGAATGCTGCCAGTCCAGACTGAACCAGATTTAGATGAAGAGTGGAAAGCTCTACAAGTAGGCATTCAACAGATTTATGCAACTAAAATTTCACAAGATTATTATATAGAACTTTATGATAAAGTATATGGAATTTTCACAAAAAGTTCAAAACCCCAAACCATTGCTAGCAGGCTATGCAAAAAAATAACGACTTTCTTATGCGATCATCTGAATAAAACTTTTGAACAGTTCAAGGATTTGAGCGACGAACAACTTTTGACACACTATGTTGTGCAATGGGAAGATTATTGTTCTTCCAGTCTCAGTTTGCATGCAGTGTTTGGTTATATGAACAGGAATTACTGCCCAATTGAGGACACTGATACTGATATCTTGGAAGTTTATCGTCTTGCGCTAATTGCTTGGAAAGACTGCATATTAGTACCCCTTAAGGGAAGTCTTTCTAGTGCTGTCCATAAACTTATAGACAGGAGAAATAATGCTGAGTCTGTTGACTTAACTCTAATCAGTGCAACCATTAATTCGTACATAGAGATAGGTTTAGATTTTGTTAATGATCCGAATTTCAACATATACAAAGAAGCTTTCGAAACAGAGTCCCCGTTGGAAGCCGAACTTCTTTTTGTTTCAGACAGAGTTTCCATTTTCAAGAATTCTGTTTTTGTGTTCATGAAGAAGATTGATGTTTGGTTGGAAGAACAAAGATTGCTGGGGCAGAATGAAAGGGACATTAACAGAGGACTTGAAGAAACCCTTAAAAAGGTCTTATCTAACTATAATGAGGTTTTTTTTAAGGAATTCAGGTCTGCATTAGAACGCAATAAAATTGAAGACTTGGAAATGATGCACCGATTCACAGTCCCAGGGAACTTGATAAAACTCGAAGAGGAATTCGAGAATTATGTTACAGCTCTTGGTATGCGAGTAGTTGAAAGATACGAGGAATTAGGAGTGGATTATCCAGGACGCTTCATCCACATTGTCTTTGTTATTCACCAAAGGTATAGCTGGATGGTTAGAGAGGCATTTGCTGGCAGATCGATCTTCTTCGATGCACTGGATAGAGCTTGCAAAAGCTTTATCAATCAAGATTTGGTAATGAAAAGCAGCGGATCTCGTACCAAGCCTGCAGAACTCTTGGCAAGGTACTTTGATGGATTGCTAAAGGATGCCACAAGGCTCTATGCTGTGGTGGATGGCTTAAATAAATCCATGATTATGTTTAAGTACCTAGATGACAAAGCCACGTTTCAAACCCTGTACACTGAAATGATGGGGACAAGGTTGCTTCAGCATGTTTGCACCAATGACACTAAAGCTGCCATCATATCAAAGCTGCAAGAGACAATGGGGTTTGGATTCCCATACATGGTCAATACATTAAGAATGTTCAGAGAGGTACAGACCAGTCGTGAGCTGACCAATACTTTCAAAGGTACCTTCCCCTCTGATGTGGACTTCAACATCAATATCGTTAAGTATAGGTTCTGGCCTGTTAGAAGGTCTTTAACCTTCCTCCTTCCCCAAGAACTGGAAGTCATTGCTCAACAGTTCACGGTTTTCTACAGCACTCAACACAGCGACAAGAAGCTCATTTGGTTAAATGCTATGTCTAGCTGTGAGCTGGTCTCTAACTGCTTCAGCAAACCTTATGTTCTTAAAGCATCTGCTCTTCAAACAGCATTGCTCTTGCAGTTCAACTCGTCAGATACACTCTCCTTTTCGCAGTTAGAGGTTGCCACTGGAATCCAGTCGGATGTTCTGCTTCAGTTGCTGCAAATTCTGATTGATCAACAGCTCCTGAAAGAAGTGGCAGGCGACATCTTGACTACATCTTCTTCTGTTACCTTGGGCGTTGAGTACGAAAACAAAGAACTAAATGTGGACATTCACATTCCTGTCAAGGAAGAAGTAAAGAAAAAGCAGAGGAAGCTGTACCAAAACGTCGAAGAGGATCGAAAGCTGCTGGTAGAAGCCACCATCGTGAGAATTGCAAAAAGCCGCAAAGAAGTCAAACATCAGGCTCTGTTGCAAGCAGTTGTTAATGTGCTGTCAGGTCGTTTTGAACCTGAAACTTCCATGATCAAAAAGTGCATTGATAAGTTAATTGAGAAGGAATACTTAATAAGGGAAAATGATACTTACTATTATGTGGTATAATAGTACCACGTTTCTTTTTAGTCATACAATTTTTTTCAAAGATGGCTATGGATGAAACAATTTACCATGGGAATGATTGGAGGGGTAAAATGTGATCCAGTTAACTGACATCTTTTTATTAGCTTGTTAAAGAGCCGGACAGTTTCAAGATTTATTCCGACTCGTATCAAAAGACAGTGTTCATTTAAAACTTTTGGATTCTGTATTTGGTTTCATTCCTAAATTTTTATCTATACTTTTATTTCATTTCAGCAATCGTGCCATCATTTTCCCTCACAGTGTTGGTAATGATGATTAACTGAAAATATTGTATATAAGGAATTCTGTGTTTTTAAGGGCATTGCCAAAGTATCAAAGTTTTTTCTGCTGGCAGGAAATGAAGTTTGGTTTCAATGTATTTGTGATTTTACTTATGCCCAAAGAAATCGTAATTGTGTGTCTTGGGAGGAAAAAATGTGATCTAGTTAACTTAAATGTATTAATTTTTAAGAAACACACTGATTTACCCATTCTTTTTGCAGTATCTCATTGAATTTTTTTTTTATTGTTATTATTAAGTTTTATTCATACAGTGAAACCTTTGTATAATGATACTGCCTGTAACCATTAACCTGCATTTAATTTTTTTTTTTTTTTTTTGTTCCCTACATAACCTACTATTCACTCAAATGTATTTTAAATCTGTCCACAATGATAATAACTTTGTAAATGCATCTGTCTTTAACAATAACTTTACCACTTTAGAAAACATGTATTATATATATGTACACACAAATTTTTATCTTTGAAAACAAAACGTTGCCCAATGGTCATTTCAACATTGCCAAATGTTTTGGGTGTGCATTCGAATTTGTTCGATAGACTCAAACATTTGTGCAATAATACATTTGTGCAAGCGTCATTTGAATCAGCAAATAAAATTGACAGATTTTTTTCTGAATTGGCAACACATGCCTAGTATTTAAAAATGCTTGAAAATGTTTAGAGGTCCTTAAAAGACCTTAATTTTTGTCGCTTATTCTGTGCAGCATCAACATTTTCTGGTATATTTGTATTACACGTGCATCAACTTGTGCATCGTTTGTTTAGTATTTGCTGATTGGTGGAGTAGAATTCAAATGGTTTTAGTTACACACTGTACTCTGTTAGACAAACATTTGAGATTAGTGTTCAAGTTTTGCGAGCCAAAAGATTAAAAACCATCATCAAGTCTGTTTGTAAGGCAAAATGCAAGATTTTGATATTAACGCTCTTCGCAAAGCAGCTGTAGACTCGCACATTACAGACTTGATACATGAAAAAAAAAATTAAAAGCTCCTTAAAAAATATTATTTAAGTTCTTAAAAGTCATTGATTTTCATTCTATAAATTCAGTGGGAACCCTGTTTTTACTTAAGAAAATCCTACCATTGCCGAGCAGTTAAATTACTTATTATTGTTACTTAATAATTCTATTAGTTACTAAAAGAGTTACCCTGATCACTGACTCATCCTGTAACTTAAATTTCAACCAATTTTTGTTGAAACTTTTTCCTGTTGCCAAAATTGTTTTTATCCGAATTAATAGAAGATAACTGGACGTAAATTCATTATGAAGTATGGTCTAATCAATTCAACGTTTCATTGAGTAATAACTCTGCAAGTGAAAGACTTTGACAGATCATTATTAAAACTCTTTCTAGTTGCCTAAATTGTTTTAATCAGAATAAATAAAAGATATTTTGTCGTAGATGTATAAATTCATATTCGTTTTTAGTAAAAAAAAAAATTTATGCACTGTGCCGCACATTTTGCTGTTATTGATGTTTTTAAAATTCGATGCAAACATCAAGCACATGCTAGCAAAATAATCGACTCTATATTAATGAATAAGAAGATAATTGATTTAACTCTCAAGTCAATTATAGCATTGATTCTGTTGGCAGTGAAAATTCAAATGATGCCCTCAGATTTCCTGTTGGAATTCGCTCCCTAGTTTTTCAATAGGTTCTTCATTAAAAATATTTTTTATGGCTCCATCCATATAATCATTATATTTATCATTTCAACACATCAGAGATAATTTTCATTTGCATAATATTATAAGAAAAAATGAATTTTTAATAATTACATTGTGCATATTAAATTAAAATCTTTGCTGTATTCGTCATTTTTCAACAAGTGAATTAGGCATCTTACAACTTTCTAGCTATTATATCAATGCATTTACCTTTACATTATTTAAAGAAAAGAAAATTGAGATCTCTAAATACAATCCTACATGTTCATGTTCACATTATTATATGCACATAAACATTGGATGTGCAAAATATTCAAATTGTCTGAGTGAAACCTATGACAATATTCTTTCTAAGTCTTTATATTATCGTTTTAGACATGTTTTAATCTACAATAATAACCTGTAATATAACACATTTTTCTATGTCCTTTCAGTATCATTATACATAGGTTTTACTATGTTTGTTTTTATATATAATTTTTGTTTATACACATTGCATATTTGGTATTGTTTTGAAATCATAAATAAATTATTCTAAAGAATATTTATTATATAAACCCCGTGAAAATCTGCATCTATTGATGCTAATTTACTAGAAGTTCCAAATTTTGGGATCATCCAAAAAAAATTGGAACTGAAGCCAATAGAAAGCCCTTTGAGATGCCACTAAGAATAAATAATTATTTTTGCTAACTATATAGCAAAATTGAAAAATTTATCAAATATGTTTTTAAAAAAAGAAATTTCTATTTGAATCTTATATACAGTATAAATTTACTAATGTTTTGTAATTTTTGAAGTTTAACATATTGTATCCATATTTGAGAATCAGCTATACATATAGAATTGATCTACTTTGAATCTTCTTAATGTTATGTGTGTAGAATCTATATTTGTTTACAGTAGCTTAAAATTTATGTTTACACATTGGCAACAGGTCTTGAGAAATCTCAGTTTCTTGGGAAGTGATGCCATTAAAAATCTCATTTGAAGTGGTCAGAAAAAGGAAGCGGATAAGACCAATCACCCCATGCTCTCTTGTTGAGTAGATGTTTAGGACACGTTTCTATGTTTGCCCTTTATATCCGTTCCTTCTCTCGGAGTTTATGAATAAAAACACTTTTAAACATGTACAGGTGGTTATCGCAATAATGGAAACACCTGTTGAATGAAAGTGACATTTAAGCATTCACTTCATAAGCATTAAAATACTATAACCCTAGTCATAAGTTTTTTTATCATAAAAAGTAGACATTATGATATGTATGAGGTAGCTTTAGGGAAATTGTATACAACTTGGATATTTTTCAAAAGCGTAAAACGTCAGATCTCACAGACTTTCAAAGAGGCTAAATTGTAGGAGCCCGACTAGCTGAAGCAACTGCAACTGGAACATTACAGCTTTTGGGCATTTATAGAGGTACAGTGATGACAACGCACCAAAAACGCAGCAAAACGAGATTGACAAAGCAAAGTAGTGGACAGTGGTAGAAGCTAAGTGGAAGAGACTGACGAGTTTTGAAACGGATTGTAATGTCTAAAAAGAAATGAAGAACGGTACGATATTGCTCTAAACACTATTCAGTACTTGTATGATTCGATGCTCAGGCAAACCCAAGCTATATTTTATGCCAAAGGAGGTCCTACGCAATATTAATACAGGATTCATTATAAATCTAGGGTGTTTCCATTATTTTGATAACCACTTGTTGACATATTTTTTTTTTTTTTTTTTTTTTTTTGTACTCTTCCGTTAGACAAGTACAAGATAAAAAAAACGCCAAACTGCAGCAATAACTCATCCAAACTAACAATCTTCAAATCATTTAAAATTCCAATAACAAACTATTATATTGTTGCTATAGCAACCGTACTATTATAAACTGGAAACATTTAGGCCTAGCTATACATATAGTCATCATTTAAACGTATTTTAGGCTAAGGCCACACGTGCGTTTTTTCATGCTGTTCAAATGCAGATTCTTTTTATGCATCCTGAAAATCTACTGAAGCCTGCCACACTTGCACGTTCTTTAACACGAGCTCATTCGCCTGTTTGTGATCTCCAGTGCAACTGATTCCATTTACAAACCAAGCCCCTCTTTTCAGTTCACAGTCTTTGAAATCTTTATGCCTTGTATCTTAAAGGTATGGATATTTTCCAATTTCAAGGATGACAAGTTCACAATCCGAATAATATTCCATTATATAGTTATTTTGATTATCAAAAATTTAAGACGATAACATACGAATATTGCAGCAGGAACAGTTATCCGCAGAGAAGTGTTTGCACTGAGCTTAAAAAATAGGTATGGTTGCATCCTTCAGCGGGCAACCTTGATAATACGATCCCCCCGCCAGCGTGTAAACAAGCTACGTCTGGTCATGTGTATGTTACACCGACTTTTCTATGTTCTGTAGCTTGTTTTCAAGCTGCTTTTTTGCATGAAAAAACACTGGTGTGCCTTAGCTTAGGCTTGGCGACGTGTGCCTGTCTAACCGAAAAGTACCATTTTTTTTTAATCACATAAATATTCTGTTTCGTTTGCCTATATTACCAGTGACAATTGATGTTTGATGTATTTAGAATTGTGACGGTTTCCACTCACTTTAAATGGCATGTTTCTAAAAGACATGCACCATGCTTGCGCCAGTACATACCTGTACCCTAGAGGTACCAAACACTATATATATTTTTTTAATTTTTTGTTTATATGTATATATATAATTTTATAGGAGTTTTGATCAAAGATAAGTTGCTTTTTCCCCCCTTACTATTGGTACTCTTTAAAACTTTATCTCTCTGTTATTAAGCTTTGTTTATGTCTTTGCATGAGAAAACATTAATGATTACTCATCACAATCACAACTAGTCTTTTACTTATGGGGTTTAGGTATTTAAGTTCTAAGATCTCTGAATTGTTAGTGAAATATGTTATTAAAAAATCTGTTGTGAATTTCAAATATGTATTTCATGTTCATGTGTTCCAAATAAAAAATTAAAAAAATGGAAGTTGAATTATTTAAATATACAAGAAAGTAACAACTTATTTTGTGAAAGTTGTAAAAAAATTTCTTTAATAGACTACAAACTGTTTCATCTATGTGTATAATTTTTCATCAGACTTCAGCTTGTATTTTATGATATCATCAAATATTATATAATAGTGTGAGAGTATATTTAGCATGTGGTTAAAAACCTTAAAATAAAATCCGAGTTATGCCATTTAAAGACATCAAATTCTAGTTATAACATTATTGCAATAAAATTTCAATTCATGAAATTTCCAAAAAGTTTTGGGAATTTTTTAAGGAAAACTTATCACAGTAGATTCTTGTCAATTGCCTCTTTTATTACCAATATTGAGTAAATTCTTATAGTGATGCTATAGAATTGAGTTGAAGGTGGTTTTACGAATACGGTCCAATGAAACATCGAATATCCTCGGGTAGCATATTTCCTACCTTTACATGCATTGGGACAATGGAAAATAATACTGCGCGCCTATTAGTTGGTTGCCAGTTTTCTCTGGGGCTGTCATCTACAAATGGAGAATTGAATGCTTTCTGAAGAAAATTGTATGCTGCACGCTGATTGGCTGGCTGTGGCTGCTAGCCTAGAGTGTACTGCTTGCCTAGAGTCACCCTACTGCGCGGGGCCTTCTTCGAGTGCTAGCTTTTGTATTTTTTCATCTGGCACTTAAAAAAAAAAAAAAAGTTTCTTAAAAACTAGAAAACTAATTAACTGCATAAAATACTAAAATTTTAATATACTCATGTAGTTCCCCTTTCAGCGAATAATTCAGTACCATTTTGAGTTATTATTCTAGCCAATAATACAAGTAGCAATGATTTATTTATTTAAATATAAATAATATTATTTCATAGGAATGCATTGCATCTTAATTTCCATGAAATTGTATTTGTAAAATTCAATTTATTCTTTAAAAAGGAAAAGTGTTCCATGTTTGCATAAATTTTCTTAAAACGAAGATTTTCTTTTAAAAAGGGCACATGCATAGTGATGAAAAGATTCAGTTACTGAAATAAGTTCTAATGCATATTGTATCTTATGCATATAGTATCTAGTGCATATTGTATCAAATGCATATAGTATCTAATGCATATTATTGTTAGCATTATTTTGGTAAAGTTTTCTTCCTAAAGCATTCAATTCTCCATTTGTAGAAGGCAGCACCAGTGAAAGCTAGAAACCAGCCATTGCGCGGCGTTATTTTCTATTCTCCCAATGCATGTAAAAATAGGAAATATGCTTCCAGGTAAGACTTAGGCAGCCAGCCAATCAGGGCACGGCATTATTTTCCTATGTCCGAATGCATGTAAAGGTAGGAAATATGCCCTCGGGTATTAAAATAGGGAAGTGTTCCCCTTCCAAAAGGGAAAGGTGTTCAACTTGCTCTACGCTGTTGAAGGGATGTAATAGCACTTCAGACAAATAAGGGAAATGCATCGGCGCTTTATAGATGAATTGAAGCGACTTTGAAGAATCATATCCCATAATGCTGCAAACACACTCTTCCATCCCTCTCAGAGAATCATCAAGCTCTCCATAATCCATAAAATGAATTTACGCAGTTTTCATTTCTTTTAAAATCTTTATTGTTTTAAAAGTAATATGCATTTTTTTATATATATAAAATAAATTGTACGTATATCCACTTTGTTGTGCACAATTATTTTCTTCGTGCCCACCAGATCGCGCTGTTCGTTATTGATAAAGTTGGGATAGAAGAGAGATAACAATGTAACGTGAGAACTTATGGAATGGAATGTGGGATAAGATACATATTTGCTAAACAATTTCAAAGATTGTTACATTTCCAATAATGCATAAATTTCAAATTTGTATTGGAACGAATTGGTGCCCTTCCAATTTTTAATGGTTTTTGGGTTTAGAAAAACGTATTATGAACCACCAGTGAATAGACTTTCACAGTTCGTCTCGTGTAAAGAGACATACTTTTTGTTAAGTGGAGTGAATCAGGGCAGCATCGGGATGTACTGCATGGCTAATCAAGCATACATTTGCATACCATACTTCACACATTTTAGGACTGACTACCTTTTAAGTATAGTCCTGAGTCTGCCAAAACATGCGTTCTCTCCCTCTCTTTGCATATTCTTGCACAATTTTTTTCAACTTAAGAGTAAGTACTATTAAGGATCATTCCCTATACTCGATATGACCCAGAGCATTTATAAACTATGTATAAAACTTTAAAATGTGATGAGTGGGTACGAAAAAGGGGAGTGTAATATGTGCTTCAAAGTTATTTTACTTGAGACTAAATGAAAAATTTCTCTTGCAAATTCTCAATGTCAATTTATGCATTATATACCTACGAAAGTACCAATTATATTGGCATGCATTTGACTCGACCTTTCTCTAATCTGCACAACGTTCTAGAGATGAGCACGGGGTGCGTTCACTTATGGCATATTCAACTGCATGGCAGCTAAAAGAGACTTGATGTACAAGAAGGCATCAAGGGACCGACTTTCTTGTCTGTTACATAGCTGTTGGAGAGATTTCTATGACGGAAGCGTTGGAAATCCTCTTCTTGGGTGGATCGTAGAAATCTTTAATACTGGATGTGAGATCTATGGCAGATAGCGTTCGAGGAGACCAAGTGCTCTGCTTTGTGCCTTTTGCTTCTTCATCCTCTTCATTATCATCTTGAGAGCTGAAAAAAGGAAAATTATTATTGTTGTCCAATTTTCATCAAAAATGAAAAGGTATTAATGTAATTGGTGTTGCTAAAGATATATTAACAACAACATGACTTCGGAAATGCGAAAAAAGAATTGCTGCAGCCAGATCTATAGATTACTATCCCACAGATGCTTCTATGCTATTAGAATGTTTTTTTAAATCAAATTTTACTAAAAGAAAAACCAAACTTCTGTTGTACAAAAGTTTAATTAGATCAATACTCACAGAAACAATTTCCAGAGGGGATTGGATTCAGCTGTTTAAATTTATCAAACAGGAGGATTTCAAGGGCTTAGAGTTCAATACAAGGGACCGGACAAGAACTCATGCATATAAGTTATTTAAATCATATTTTAACTTGGAGAATAGGAAATATTATTTTTGCAATAGAATAATTGATACGTGGAACAATCTGCCGGATCACATTGTATATTAAATATGAGTCAACCATTTTAAGAGACAGCTGGATCTATACTGGGGATTGTTCAGAAAAGAGAAATTAAACCAACTTTAATGGGTCTTGTGCCTGCAGTTGGTCGTCAATTTTGTATTTGTATACACATCTGAGATCTAGACTATGTCACAAAATAAAGGTCTGATTATATTCGAGAGAAAGATTATCTTTGGTACCTGGAGAAAACAAGCCAATACCCAAGCTTACCGTCTATTCAAAGAATCAGAAGTGGTAAATTTAACAAGATCTAAAGGCTCAAATGGACAGGAAATTACATTAGGGTGGATGAGGCAGGAGCAACAAAAGAACTCTCTTAGCCAAGCCCCAGAGATCAAGACCACGTCGCAGACCAAATCTTCGATGGCTGGACGTTCTTGAAAGCGACCTTAACACACTTTAAGTAAAGAACAAGAAAGCCACACCCAAAAGGAGAACGGCTTGGATACGATTTCTTGAGAAGTCCAAAGTCCACCAAGGACTTTCAAGCCAATGATGATGATGAAAGGTATGGTTTCAAAGTGTTTTTGATAAAAATTACTTTTTGACGCCATTATTCATTAAACGTGCTTTAAAAACATTTTTTTTTTTTTTTTTTTGAATTTTGTATTAATTTGTATCTCTTAACAGAGCTCATTTCTATCTTTCCCAAATGCTCCAATTACAAGGGGCCCAATTTGTATACCATGAGGCTACATGTAAACAACAAAAATTTTCTACAGAATTTCTCGAGAAAGAAGAGTAAAATAAATGTGCAATGAAATACTACTAACAAGAATCGTTATTCAATCAATAGTTTTGACGACAGTGACTAAGTTTTGGCCATCTTACAAGTGTAGTGAAACGCAGTTACCCAAAATGCTCCTCCCCAACGCATTATAGATGCGACTCCTATCGCAAAGTTCTCCTCCGCTACCAAAATCACCAAATTGATTGACATTTGAATCAGTAATTGCTTTCTCACCCGCAAGAGAAGAACTTCTCGTTTCTCTGGAAGTTCTCTGCGTCCTCGACTGTCTGTGGCAGCTTCTTGTTGAGAGTTTCCGGAAGGAAGGTGGAACAGATGCCCGATAAGAAGGTGATCACGGCGAACGTCAGGAAGGGAATATATGCGCCGTATTTTGCCTGCACAAAGACAATGATAGGAGGAAAATTAGACAGGTAATTACATAATCCATAAAAAAAAACTTCAGTGGGTCGATTAAATGAGAACCAAGCATGCTTGGGAACAAGACACTGGGGGTTCCGCGTCAGACTGACCATCTGACCGGAACACTAGTGTATGGCACCCCGGGGCCTATAGTCAAGTAAGCTGGATTGGGCACAGCAGGTCAAGTCCCCCCCCTCCCACCTCACGGGGCTGTTACGCCACTAAGTTTATTTATTTATTTTTTGATATCTAAAGAGTCAAGTTAATACAATCAACAAATTAATTGATAGAATCAATCAATTAAAACATAGATTTTACCGATACAGAAGTTAATGTGCATATTGCCTTGGTAAAATGCAGAAAACTCATGATTTCACATGCTGACTGAGCAAATCAGTTAATCTGTTGATTACCTAAGGTAATGAGCACATTAACGGCTTTCGGGCTTCAGCATTAACAGACATAAAACAACGTCTTACCAGGTAGACGATGTAGGGTACGATGAGCGTGGATCCTGTACCGATAGTACATGCCATTCCCAGGCCTACGCCTCTCAGTGCTGTCGGGAAAAGCTCCGGTCCCTGCTGGTACAGCGTCATGAAAGCTGAGCTTGTACCGGCCTTGGCGAGGAGAGAGGCTATCACGCCCACAGATGTGTACTCTGCATTCAGAGAAGAGAAGCGTCGTCAGATAATATGGGTTTAAGAGAAAATCCTAGTAAGGATCATTCCCTATTCTATGTTGCCAGCTTAGTTCATTTAGAAAATACTTATTAGAAAACATTGACATTTGATGAGTGGGTACGAAAAAGATCACTTCATGAAATGACGTAATTCATTTAATGCCGATCTATTATAAATGAAAATTAAAATAGCGAAAGACAAAAACAGGTGGATCCACTGCATATGCATTGACGTAAGGATTTCTAATATGAAAAAAATACTTTCGACACTATTTTCGAATTTTTAATTTATGACATTTTATTAAGTGATCATTTTCACATCTACTCATCAAATGTCAAAGTGTTATGGAAAATAGTTTCTAAATACTCTGGACTAGAAGATTGTAACGTAAAGAGTATAGGGAATGATCCTTACAAGGACTTCTTTCTAAGAAAAATTGATAAATTCATAGCGAATTTGAAGAATTGTCTGTCGGTTACAAGTTCCTAAAGTAGACATTTGTTCTCAACAGCATTTCAAAATTAAAGAGATACCACACTTTAAAACAAAAGAATAAAAAATACTCTCAAATAAAATTGAAAATGCTGTTTGAGTGTATAAAAATGCTCAGTGGATTTAAAGGGGTCCAGCCGTGACCATCGATATTATAGAAGGCCAACCTACTCCGCCATGTTTTACCTTCTACGTCATCAGTGGTGGATACAAATTATGGGATCGCGAGGTAAACATTGTATGAAAGTGGATACACTTATCTTCAAATTCTGCTTTTACTAGTCGTTCGATGGTTATTATAGATGATTTATACGTTTAATATTTGGTGAAAATTTTGCAAAATGCCGAATTCTTGTTCCGTTCTAAAGTGCAACGGGAACTCCAGAACTGGTCGTAAGGTTTATGTGTTCAAATTCCCTTCCGATGACGGTTTTAGAAAAAAATGGTGCTCTGCGATACATCAAAACAATTTTGTCTCTACAAAATACTGCAAGGCGAGTGTAACTTTTTAATAAAATCTTTAATATGTTTTTAAATGTTAGTGTATAATTTTTTTAGACATTGTTATTTAAGTGCTGAAAAGAAATGCTAACTATTTACGATAGTGGATAACTTTTCTTCGGCTTCAACTTTTTAGTTATTATTATTTTGCAAATGAAAGTTTAGAACACAATCTTAGGTAAAAATTTCAAGTTCGTTAAGAATTCTGCCCCAAAGTATTTTCACCAACAACCATTTTTTTAATAAAAAGTGAACTACCTATGGTTGACAAAATTTGCCTCGGTTTTTTGTAAACAATTCTTGGCGCAGAATTAGTACCGTACTTTGAAGATTTACCCAATCGTTACTAGCCTTTCAAAATAACCAACATAAAATAAATATTAAACGTGGACACTTCTTCATATTTCAATGTATTGTTTTGTTAAAAATTTGATGGAGATGTTTACAAATTTTTGTCCACTTATTAAGGTATGCGAGCTACCTTTTAGTCTAAATGTTTTGTATAATCAAAAGATGCACTTGATAAGAATGGATAAGATTAGTTTTTCTACGGTTACAGTAAATGCTTGTCCTAGGTAAACATTGTGAATTTAAAAAAAAAGTATGTACCATATATATTTTCTTCAAATGTAGGTTTTATATGAGATTATGAGCCTTGAATTTAGATGTGGTATTTAAGCTCATTATTACTTGTGTTTGTTGTGTTTTATCAATTGTATATATCAATGTTTTGAATTAATATTTTTTTGTTTCCTTTCACATTTCAAACGTTTAGAAATATTTTTAAATTACTTTAAAAAAAAATCATATAAACGAACAGAAATTATACTTGATCGTACTTATAAGGGAATGAATGAAGTTTAAATCCTCAAGTTATATACAAAAGTAGTGTTTTAAGATGTAGGGATAATCTTATTTTTTACATTGTCAAAGAAATAAAATCATCGAATTTTATCCACGATCTGTGACGTCATATTGATAGTTGGATGGCCTTCTATAATATCGGAGGTCACGGGCCAGAACATAGAAAATTTTCATATCGATTTTGAGTTTATAATTAGTTATTAAAACGTAAATTATTCTCTTTAAAATAATACATCATTTGTAATTATACCTCATTTAAAAGTATTTTTAACAATTTTTTAAAAAATGCACGCAATGGGTGTGCAAATCATGTTTTTAAACTTTAAAGCATATTACCGCGAAATATGGTTTTTCCATGTTTAAAGGCTTATAACTTAAAATCTGTTTGATACAATTGTTTGAATTTTTATACATGTTTCTTTATTGTATTTAAGTACTTTGACTCAATTAATAAATGATAAACAACATGCATTAAAAAAAGAGTCGTCTTAAATCTTAGCAATTTTTTAAAACATATTTTTTAAAAGTTAACATTTTTGAATTTTCAAAAATAATAATAATACTAAAAACCTAGAGTTAAAGTATTTAAAAATATTCAAATATTCAGAATGATAGAAGAATAGGTTGTTAAATGAGATGCAACCAAATTTGTTGAATATATCAGGGGCTTCTTTGGAGGTACCATACCCCTTTAAAAATAGGACTTATGATGACACTGTGTGTGTCTCATCTAATCTCAATGCATTAACATCTGTTTGCATGTAACAATTCTGTTAACTCCTTATAAATTACCCTTCCAAATGACTCACTAGTCAATACGCATCTCCCTCAAAAATAAAATGTTTCTTTCACAGAGAAAAATAATACGATACTCTGTAAAAGTTCCTGGAAATTATCCTGTAATAAAATAAAGTCTTCATTGCAGTAAGTTATCCCTTAAGTTGTACTGTAACACAGCGTCTGATTTCAAACAGTAAAAGTAGTACCATCAGAAATGCGTTACCTGGTGGGAATACTACGGGCAATAAGCAGGCAAATGTTGAGAGTGTGAATGCGAGCACGGAGCACCACCTCCTGCCGATTTTTTCCATGAAGAGCCACGTGGAGAAGTGTGCCGGCACCTCAATCAGCGACACCAGGAAGAAGTTGAAGAACTCGTTACCAGCCAGATTTTTCACGTTCATCTGGAGGCCGAAATATGGGATGGAGTTGCCTATCCTATGGAAGAGAAAGTGAGGAGTATGTAGGTGAAGACGATCTTATAGACTGAGAGGCGTCTGCAAGTTTAGGTACCTCATCGAACATCATTCTAATTTTTTTTTTTTTTTTTAAATAGAATATAGAGAAATATTAGTGGATTATGAGTCCACTGGTCTGCCGGGATAAAAATGACCGACACTATTCAAAAACCAACTTTGAATGAATTAAACTCAATCCGATTGTCAAATATGTCGTGTAACTATCGATATCGATGGTCATAACTTGCCAAACAATGATAATTATTTTTGCCTGGTGACACATCACTCTTTAATTTTCCATTAAGAAGTATTTAAGAAGTCTTTTTCACCAGAGTATGTACTCATAATATTTTAGAGATATTAGTGATATTTAGGATATATTATAGATATTCAAGCTAGATTTGATGTCCTTACCAGCATATGGTGACGAGCAAAAATCTTTTCCTGAGGGTCGGGTATCTGAAGAAGTCCATAGGGGAGTGCTCAGCCTCACCAACCCTCTGCTTTTTCTCCCTTTCCCCAAACCTCTGCAACAACGGAAAGACATTATTCGAAAATATAAGATGGACAAAAGGCCATCGCACATTTCAAAAAACAACAAATTGGCGATTATAATGCTGTCCAGTGTAATGTAATAAGGGATATTTTTACGGATAAAAAGATTTAGTTCAAAATTTGACTCATAGATGGAGCTGAGGAGAATTTCACGCAAATTAACATATATTGTATATGTTTTACTTTTTCTCAATTTTTTTTTCCCCCTCTTTCTTTTTTTGTTTTTTGTTTTTACCCCCCTTTATAAAATAGTCAATCATAACAAGCAGACCACTCAAATTTGACGCTTTCTAAATGAAACTATATCTTGTACAAGAAAACTAATGTGATAAAATACAAAAATATCATATATGTTCAATTAGGATATATTTCCAGTCCCCAAACTATTATTTCCTAATTAATTACCTTGATCTTCTCTAGCAGCTGGTTTCCCTCGTGCGCCTTCTTTCCGTTGGTTTTGCTGATCTTGGCCATGATCTTTGCCGCTTCTTCGTACCTCTCCTGCGAGATTAACCAGCTCGGCGACTCGGGGAGGATCCTACAGAACAACAAATAATTATTGTGTCAGTCTCCAAGACCGAAATCGTTCATTTGTGATACTACAACGAGTTGTGGATGTCTAGAACGCGTCGTAAATCATTGCTTGAAATTTTTAGTTCTACATTTTTAGCATTGTTGACAGAAATAATACTATGTAATTTAGAGGCTAGAACTTTCACGACATTCTGCATTTAAATGCATATGAAAAGCATGCATTCAAAATGAGCTTAATCCATTTTTTAAAAAAGCTTCATATAAAGCTTAAAATCAGCAATATTTTGCATTATACATTTAACCAGCTATAACCATTTAAATGAAAAATATTATTGAGTATATTCATGCACATTTGACCAAGTTAAATGCGTATAATAAGTTATTGTCGAGTAAATTAAAAAAAAAAAAAATCTCAAAGGATTTAGCCCATTTTGAGCACAAGCTCTTCTATACCAACCTATATCTTTGCCTTTGTGCTAGTTATCGTATTTAATTATTTAACGACAACAACAAAATCCCTTACTTCCAGTACATGAGCAGACTTGCTGCGGTGACGGAGGTGACGATGCTGAGTTTGATCCAGTTCCTTGTCAAGTAGGCGATGAGGGGCAAGAGGCACAGCCCCAAGGTCCAGGAGGTGGTAGCCAGTCCGTTCATGCGGGCGCGCATTTCGGGGCTTACAAGCTCCAGAACTAAATTAAGACAAAAATAGGCAGTCAGTCGTACCGTTAAGTATGCGTTTGGCTCATTTGTTGTTCATATGAGAACACGTAAGGTCGTATGACACCACTAGACTTAAATACAGTCCTGGTTGGTTGTATTCAGATTATCTGGCGCCGTCAGCAACACGAGGGCTATAATGCGCCGAAACATTCGTCATTAGACAAGCCAACATACATTTACAAACACCCATGCCAACACGGGTCTCGAACCCGCAACATCGCGGTCCAGAAGCTAGCACGCTAACCACTATACCGTTTGGTCGGCCTAAATACAGTCCTGCTCAAAAGTTTAGACACAAGAGGCAATTCACGAAAAAGCAATGGTTTTCATTAATTTTCACTAGTTTCTTTTAAATATACATTCTTAAATCAAATAATCCGCAACAGATTTGTTTTTCAATTTCAAATTTATATTTTGAATGTAATATGTGTACATGATTGAGCTATAAAAAGATTAAATCTTCTGTCTTAATACAATTTTATTAAACACCAATTTTTGTCTAAACTTTTGTGCAGGACTGTAATAGGTATTATATTGCATATGACAGGACAATATTTTTAGTATCGCTGAAGATCACTATTGGGCACGTACAGAATATGATTATGAAGGTACTAATAACCTTATTCCTACAATTTTTAAACACACTGTGGTATAGGCATCAGAGATTTTCAGTTTCAAGTGGCCGATCATCGTTGAAGTGTAAACACTCTTGATATTGGGGCAAGCGAACCATAATTTCTGCGAGATCCGTGTAGGGTGTAGTTCGGTCCCTCCTCAAACCGGCAGTTCTTATTCTGACGTAAACGAGAAAAGACATATGTGGTATTGAGCAATATCGAAAGGCTGTGTGCCGATTAAACTCTATGTGAAAATCCATTTGTCTATCGTCATCATGTCTGTCCTGTCTCAATAAATTATATCATTCAACCCAAAATCCATGGACTTTTTTATGAAAAGAACAACCAAGTGGTAGCAGTGACGTTGGTTTGGGTTGAGTTATATGTTAAAAACGAAACTTAGTGACTGTGATTTTAACGAAACTTGGAGACTATGTCTTTAAACGAAACTCCGTGATCAACCGAAACTCTCAGTGATTTGTGATTGAAAAATGAGGCGCTTAAATGTTCCTAGACTAACTGGAAAAAATTATTTCATTTTGGGGTTGAAGATCAAATCGGCACTTACGTTAAAAAGACTGGAAACAGTAATATTCAACGTAAAACCAGAAGCTCTGGAAGGCGATACGGCTACACTATAGAATTAGAAAAATGCCGATGCTGTAGCATATATCAAGTTTTCCTTATCAGATGAGCAATCACTCCAGTATGCAGCTGAAGAAGCCGCAAACACTTTGTGGGAAAAAATTAAAGCAAACTTTACCGGCCAAGCTGAAGACCGAAAAATTGATGCGGGAAACGAACCTAAAAATACGGAAAATCGATACAACGAATCAGCAAATGATTATATTGCCAGAGCAGGAGGTGCATCAACAAAGTGCCAATCACTTGGAGTTGAAATTTCTCATCGAGAACTGGTGTACTATACAGTTCGTGGACTGACCGGATAATTCACGAAAGTCAGAGAAATAATAAAAACTCAGTGTGAGAGGAAATTAGACGAAGTGCAGGAGATACTAAGTGAAGAAGAAAAAAAAATTCGATTCGACAAACAACAGACGAGCTAAGGGGATCAAAGCCGAAGAGTACTATTCAACAAAGAATAAGAATTCATATTCAAGAGTTTGCTACATATGTAGACGTCCTGGTCACATCGCAAAATCGTGTTTCCAAAGGGATAAGAATTCTAGATGTGACATTTCGGGTGGTAACAGCAGAGGATCAGGAAATAAGTACGGAAGGGGAACTACAGATATGTGAACTATACAACAGAGCAAAAGTTTGATTCTGTTCTACAAATTTCTTTAAAGGAAAATGAACAGTACGATAACATTTGGGTCCTAGACAGTGGGGCTTCTTGTCACAAGTAAAAAGACAGGTTTTGGTTCAAAGAACTAGAACCAGTAAGACATATATCTAGCTGGAAAGGATTCGAAAGTAACTTCAGGATGTAAAGGTACAGTCAGATCGAGTACTGTAAATAATAAAAATTCAGTAAGCCTAAAAATAAATAATGTTTCATTTGTACCTTATTTAAGAAATAATTTACTTTCTTTTACTGTAATGATGATTAATGGTTGTATAATTGTATAAAATATAACTGTGTGCTGATTTTTGATAAAAATAACAAGTTTGTAACTAAAGCAGTTAAGAATGGTAATAGATTAGAAGTGCATTTGAAACCATTTTGTAATCCTGAATGTAATTTTTTTAGAACTAATAATTATGAAATTTGGCATAATAAATTATGTCACTTAAATCCTAATTATATGATTAAAATGAAGGAGCATATTAATCTTAATGATGTAAAAGATTTTAGTTGTAAAGTATGTGATGTAAGTTAGCTAGGAAGAGTCATCCTAGTATTGATATTAGTTAAAGTTCTGAAATTTTAGATTTCATTCATGTGGATCTGTGTGGTCCTGTACTATCCAAAATCATCGGTAGGTTCTAAGTACTTTATGGTAATAGTGGATGATTATTCTGGAATGTATTTTACATATTTCATAATATGTAAAAACAAAGTGTTAAATGTGTTTTCTCAGTTTAAAGCTAAGTACGAAAATCTTAATAGTAAAAGAATTAAAATGTTGAGAAGTGATAATGGTGGGGAATTTGTAAATTAACAAATGGATAATTTTCTTGCTAATTCAGATATTGCACACGAAAAAACTATTTCGTACAACGTCGAATCGAACGGAAAAGTGGAGCGTGAAATCAACGTTCTTTTAGATCGGGCTAGACCTATTTTATACGAAAGTAAACTTCCATTAAAATTTCGGGCAGAAGCAATAAATTTGTACCCAAGTATCTAACCTCACGCCATGTAAAGGAAATTTGGGCTTAAAATAAGAAACCAAAATTATATAATTTAAAAAAAGTTTGGTAGTATAGCTTATTTTCATGCTCCGAAAATAAAGAGAAATAAATTCGATATTTCCGGTAAAAAAAGCATTTTAGTAGGCTCCAGTAAGTATTGGGTATTGCATTTTTGATCCAAACATAAATAAAATAATCGAAGAGAAATCAAATAAATGTAACGAGAGCATAAAAATAAGTACATTCATTCCTAACGAAAAACAAGAGTTATGGTATATTGGAACCTTAAATAAAAACTGTTTGCAAGAAGAAATAAAAAACAAAACAGTTGAATTAGTTTCGAATGATGAAGAAAATATTCTTTTGACTACTATTGCGCAATCTGAATCGAATCAAGAGCAGATGCTTCCTCAAAAATAGTAAACAACTTAGACGATGGAGCATATAAAAAATAAAGAATTAATATTTACAGTTGTAAGTGAAAGCATTCCCCAAAATATTTCTGACGCCAAGCAAAGTATTAATTGGGAAAAGGCAATACATAATGAGCTATATTCATTGAATAAGCATAAAGTTTGGGAAGTTGTTGATATGCCACATGAACATACAAAATTAATAAAAAGCAAGTGGATTTTTTTAATTAAGAATGATAATGTGTACAAAGTGCGACTTGTTGCCACAGCTTTTAATCAAATAAAAATGTTGATTATTCAGAAACATACTCACCAATCGTTAATATTGATAGCTTTAGAATTTCAATTGCTATAGCAGCAAATTTAAATTTTATTGTTAGATTTTTTTTTTTTTTTTTTTTTTTTTGCAAAAATTGCTTACTTGTATATTGAACTAGAAGAGACTGTAAAAATGTTATCTCCACCAGGATTTGAAACAATTATACATGAAGGGAAAGTTTGTAAATTAAAAAAAGTTAGTATGGGAATTTCTAATTAAAATTAAAAAGGGAATTTGAAAGCATAGGAATCTTACAATTAGCTTCTGATTATTGTATTTTTATGAAAATTGATAGTGGAAATGTTTTTATATTATGTATGTAAGTGGATGGTTTATGAATATTTTGTAATAGTAAAGAAATGTGTGATAATATTGTTACTCAAATTAAGAATATATTTGAGCTGCGTGAAAATGAAAAATCTAAGTTTTGGGGTTTAGAAATATATAAACATGATAAAGGTATTATTTTATCACAATCAGAGTACATTGAGTTGTTATTGTATAAACATAATTTAGAGAATTGTAAATCTGTAAAAACTTCTATTGTTAAAGGAAAAGATAAAAATTTTCCTTCCACAAATGAGTTAATAGATATGACTATGTATCAAGAATCAATTGGTAAACTTTTATATTTGGCAAATAGAACTCGGCCTGATATTTCATTTGTAACAAATTATTTATCACAGATTAATCATAAACCAGAATAGAGGCATTATCTATAGGCTAACAGAGTTCTAGGGTATTTACAAGGGACAAAAGATAAGAAATTATTTTATAGTAATGAGTTTGGTTTTTTAAATGCAAGTTCGGGTAATGCAGAAAATGATAAATATTTTTCAAGTCACTAATTTTATAAGGTGATTCATCGATTTCTTGGAAATATATAAAAAAAAATGTGTTAGTCTTTTAACTTGTGAAGCTGAATCGTTTGTTATTTCAGAAACATGCAAAAATGTAATTAGGACATTAGGCTTGTTAAGTGAGTTGTCATTGAAACAGTTTGTGGATGATGGTGTAATTTTGTATTCAAATAGTCAAGCAGTTATTCAATATATGAAACGTACCAAATCTTCAAATAAGTCGAGGCATATAAATTTACATTTTCATTTAGTCAAGGATTTGTTGATGGATAAGGTAATTAAATTTAAATATTTACAGACTGAATACATCATTGCAGGCTTTCTTACCAAAGCTGTTCACGAAGAAAAATTTTTATAATCACTTAAAAGTATTTCATTAGAGTAAAAGTGTTTTATGTATAATTATAAGTCATTGTATTGTGTGTCAAGTTTATATATATGTAATAAAATATGTTCGTCGCAGGAGGGGTGTGCTGGTATTGGGGCAAGCGAAGTATATTTTATGCGGATTGATACGAGATCCGTGTAGGGTGTAGTTCGTTTCCCCCTCTACCGACAAAACGGCACTTTTCATTCTGACGTGAATGAAAACTGACCTGTGTGGCATTGAGTGATATCGAAAGGCTGTGTGATGACTAAGTTCAATGTGAAAATCCATTTCTCTGTAGTCATCATGTTGTCCTGTGTCAATAAATAATGGCATTCAACCCTAAACCCCTAGACTATTTTATGAAAAGAACAACAAACACTATTGCCTCCACGACCACACAGCGTATGATATTTTTTTTCTTTGTCTACCACTTAACATGTTAACATCAGCAATCTTCTATAGAAGAAATATAGGTACAATTTCTCTCTAGAAGGTAACGCGTATATTCTTAATTAATTTCCATTTGACAGATTCAATTACATGCAAATGAAAACAAACGTTAAGTAAACGGTAGACTAGATCCGACGCTTTGCTCCTTAATTTAAAAGTGCATCCCCTTGGTCCACCTCAATTTGTGTCTGCGTCCCCTTTGTGCCTTAATTTGTGTGTGAACTGAGTATAGTAGTCACTCTGATATTGTCACAAAAAAACTTGATAGAAGATACATATTAGGACATTACAAAATTCTCCAAGTTAATATTTTCCTGAGATAAACTCACAGTTTTAGATACTCATATCTTACTTGTAAGTCTATTTTGAATCAAATGCTTTGTAAATTCTACACTACCAAAACAAAATAATTTTAGATAAAAGATATATGCTTACGAATGATGTATCCGACCCCGTATACAGTGGACATGGACGCTCCATTGATGGTCCTCAGCACAAGGAACACGACGAAGTTTGGACTGAGCACTGATCCGATTTCTGACACAGCTATGATGAGGGCCATAAACAGAAAGGTTGGCTTTCGACCCCATCTGCAAACAAGCAGATACATAAAACTGCTATCTGTTAATTATCTTGGGCTAGGTATCAGACCAAACCCATAAGACATTATTTCAAAAGATAGAAGCCACATTTTTTTGGTTTTGAAAAAATACGTCCAGAAGAAAACTTTAGACGTTAAGAGAGCACAGAAGAAGATGGACAGAAAGGTTAGCTTTCAACACATTATGCAAACAAGTTGACAAATAAAGCTGCTGCTAATTCTCTTGGTTTATGTAACCTTGGTCTACAGACCAAGCCCAAATGACTTACTTTTAGAAGATGCTATATTTTTCTGGTTTTGAAAAAATACGTCCAGAGAAAGACTTTAGACGTTATGGGAATACAGAAGAACATGAACAGAAAGGTTAGATTTCGACCCCACCTTCAAATAAGCATAGACTCATAAAGCTGCTGTGTTGTTGTTGCTGCTAATCCTCTTGGTCTAGGTATCGGACCAAACCCATGAGACTTTCTTTTAAGGTACATATGATTTGTTTTTCGGTTTTTGAAAGAAAAAAAAAATGTCCATAGTAAGACTTTAGACGTTATGAGAAGGCGTAGAAATTAATCGGTTAAAAAGAAAGGCTGCTAGATTATTTTTATCATCCTTAATCTACGCTTTTGCAGTGATAAAGTTACCGCTTAAGACCAGAAATCAATTATTCTGCAGATTATCTAGATAATGTGCAGATTAACTAGGGTAATCCGATAAAGTGCCGAAAGTTGTTTCATTTCTCTAATTACCTAGGTAATTGGCAAATTACCTAAATAATCTGCACATTACCTACTAGGCACTCGTTAAAGTGAAAATAATATCTTTGCTGGAACTACACAATGTTTCTATAGGCTTAAATTCACGTAATGTTGTTTATTTATTTATCGATATTTAAAGAATCAAGTTAATACAATGAAACAATCAACAATTAGTTGATAGAATCAATCAGAGAAAAAACTATAATACAAAAAATCAAACGGTTTCAATTATCATTGTAATAGAAGAAATTAACATAATGTTGTTTGTTTATTTTTCGATACCTAAAGAATCTAGTTAATACAATTAAACAATAATGAATTAAAAGAAAATGAGGGAAACAAACTTTTATAGGAGGCCGTTAACGTGCCCATTACTTAAGTAAAATGCAGAAAACTCTTGATTCTTCAGTTTACGGAGCAAATCAGTTAATATGCATATTAGCTAGGTAATGTGCACATTAACGGCTCTGGAGCTAAAACTGTAACAATAATTCAGTCGCTTTGACTTGGATTGCTTGTCGAGATGCGAATTCCATATTACACAAATATTAAAAAATCCAAAATTTAACCTTAGTATACACAAAAAGATTTAGCAAATAATAATACCCATATAGCACACATACATACACCCAGGGAGGTCCCTAGAAAGTCCCCAGTTACCCTCTTGGTACAGCTTAGCCAATATTGGCTCTTGTGCCATTGAAATCCAGGCAACCAAACCAACCCCAGTCATCCTCGGGACTCCGAATGACTACCTATGGACCTCCCTGGGAGGATGTATGCTAAATGGGTTGGTTGTTTTCAGATTATCTGGCGCCGTCAGCAACACGAGAGCTATAATGCGCCGAAACATTAGACAAGCCAACATACATTTACAAACATCCATGCATAATACGGGACACGAACCCGCAACCTCGCGGTCCAGAAGCTAGCACGCTAACCACTATACCGTTTGGTCGACTGTGCCAGATGGGAAAGGAACTTATGTGCGCCATACTATTAGTCAAGACACTCGATGGCAATAGAACTTAATAAAGTTTTATAGACAACGAGAGTCTTGACAAACTTTCTTGTGTTTGAGAAAAAAACATGTCAGCCACCGGTACTTTAAAAAGCCACTAATTATAAGAAGGTATGGGGGGAGGGGGGAGTCTTAGAGAGTAGCAAATCAACCTTAGTCCCAAGACAACTTACCATGACCTCATTGGATACGCTTTAGGATGTATCCTTCCGCGTTAAGGATATAGTTCCGAGCAAATCACACCTTATATAGTAATGTATTGATAACCTGCGAACATAGTTTTGTATTAAACTTAAATATATGCTGATTAAAAAAAAAGCCCTTTTAAATTTTAATTTTACTTAATATTTTTCTTTTCTAACTGCGGTTATTATAAAATTTTAACGAATCGTATGGCATTGAATGAACTATTTCATGACGTCATTCACTTGTCGAATCACTATTGGCTAACACGGCTAACCCTGTCTCCTCTTAGTTCAAGACGTCACATGCAAGATTATTGCGCAGCCAATCAGCGCGTAGTAAAACCGGATCGTACATCACTGCAGCGTACTCAATGAGGTCAGGATAAATTGTATTGGACTACACTTTAGCACATCGCAAACAAGAAATTATGATAAATTCTGAGGAATCGACCCCGCACTTATAATCTTTGCTGCATACTAAAATATTGTTCTAGACATGCTCTACGAATTTTCTACGAATCAAATGTGGGACGTCTAGATAAAACTGTTTAAATTATTAACGCTGTACAAAAAAAAACTTTATACTTTTACACAACCGAACAAATTTAAGTAACTATACCATATAAGGCAGTAATATTCGATAAGGAATAGTAATTAAAATGTTAAAATATGTATATCGGATCTGTAAAAAAGATTCTACTTATGCATCGAACTACTATAAAATGTTTTAATTGAATTACTAATGAAATAAATTGATTTTCATTTAACCTACATAAATAGCCTAGTGGTTTTTAGTTGTATCTGTTTACATTTGATCACCTTTATTAAGTTTCAGTACGTACTTATCAGACAGCCATCCATAAAGTGGTGTTCCTAAAACATCTCCAACAAACATCAAGCTTAGGACTAAACTGCTGTAGTGGCCATCTTTGCAAACCATGTTCCACTGGAATTTTTAATTCAAAGGTTAATTACTTTTTAAAAAATAGAGCTCCATATATATAGATTAAATATCCCAACAAATATTTTTTTATATATATAATTTAAATTTATTAAAAGACATAGTAATTTTTCAGATGGGATGTAGTACTATTTGGTTACGTCCTTACCCTGCTAAAACAAACATTTCCATTTGTTTCATAAAACATCGATACATCAAGACAATTGAACAGCATCAGCATACATATCTTTTTATAGAAGTAGGCGGAGCAAGCACATGTCCTAATATTAAGTGGGGACGGACAACGGTGCACACTTTTGACCAATTGAAAACAATACCCTTGGATTTAAGGTCCAGGGTAAAAAAAAATCCCTGATTTTCAAATTGTTCTACTTACCCTGGTGACAGAAGTGGCGTCGTAGTTAGTCTGATCGTACTCCCATCCGGAATCGCACTCCTTAGTGGGCCACCCCGGGTCCACAGTCCAGTTCCCATCCCTCAACAAACCACTGTAGTCCACATCGTACGTGGTACACGAACTGTCATGCAATGGTCTGACGAGTCTCTGCCTCGCTTCCGCAGTTAGGTTGCTGATCATCAGTTCCGGTACTCGACACCAATGGTCAGGTGAATTATTGATGAAGATAGAGTTTAGGGAGAACCATGGGATGACTATGAAGGATGGCAGGAGAAAAACCACCACCAAGAGCTTCTGGTAGATGCCGAAGCCGCCTACGTCGTGGAGAATGTCTTCGAAGTCCATTGGTGATTGCTTTAAAAAGAAAAGTCGGTGTTATTGGTGTTAATGGAGGTATTGGAGGGGTTGAACAGAATTGTGCATCATTTGGATTAGCAATTCACTGTGGATTAGCAATTCACTGTGGATTAGCAATTCACTGTGGATTAGCAATTCACTGTGGATTAGCAATTAAATATTACCCGAAGCAATTTATGCAACAGTGCTGAAAAGACCGGGTAGCTGCTTTGACCAAATTGGAGATTTCAACGTTTAAATTCTTCTATTCGATGAAGATATGCAATAATTGAATCAGATAATTTGAGAAGTCTTATAATTAAATTTTTATCAAAAGAGGTGTTTTTTTTTTAGTAACGAATAATTAGTAAGGGTGAATATTTTTCAATAGCATTTTGAGCATAACAATCCATTTTGAGAAAATATTGCTGATTGGTGTTGAAATTTTAAGTTGAATAATTGTATGTTTTCATGTTACATATGTATAATTGATACTTGAATACCTAATATACCTGTGGCAGCAGCAAGGCTGATCAGACTGGTCTTAAGTGACTGCTGGGAGAAAGAACATCACAAAGGAGAACTTTTCAATATTAAATTTTATCTTTTCTACACGCAAATTTCTGCCTATCATCCTGATTCCTTATATAATTTGACTTTGAGTTTGATGGGGGATTTGTCAAGGTGCCTGAGCTCCATAGGAGCCAAACCTCTTCATCGAACAATATGCCGCAAGTCAGTGAATTGGCCAGGTCTCACATTCAGGAAAGTTGTAAAGGGAGGAAAAAGAGGTGTGGGCAGTGGTCGGTCAATTAACTGAATGAGTTGCTCCAAGGATGTTATAATCTACAGCTGGAGTGGAATATCTGAGTTGGGTATAATATGGGATAACAATAAAACAACTACCAAACAAAAGCACAAAAGCAGATACGTGGACGGACAACACTATTTTTTTTCCCCTTTTAAATACAACTAAAGCCTAAATGTAGTCATTATTAAATAGATATAGTACACAAGAAAAAAAAAGAGGCTATATAATCATATAGGTTAATTAAAAGAAAATATGAAGCGTTTCTTATGAATTGATATAGAAAGTAAGCTAAAGGAATGAAAAAAAGAGTAAGTATAAGTATATATAATAATCTACTCCTCCACCTTAAAAAAAAAAGCAAAAGATTATTTTAGATGAAGCCACTGCATAGGCATTGACGTAAGGATTTCAAAATGTTAAATAAAATATATTAGACGCTATTTTTTAGTTTTTAATTTATGTAACTTCACCAAGTTTTCATACCTACTCACCAAATTTCAAGGTATTATACAAAGTAGTTTCTAAATCAACTGCACTAGAAGATTGTAACACAGCGAGTATAGGGAAAGATCCTTACAAAGGGTTCCTCTTAACTAATACAAATCATTCAGAAATTTCTACACCTACCTATATTATTTGGAAAACTCCACAAACTAATAACCGAACTAAAAATTAGAGACCAACTTACACCTAGAGCTCTTAGAGTTTTGAAGATAATAAGTAAATTTTTATATATAACCGCACATAATCCATTAGTAACGTCGATCCAGTTTTACACGCTGAGAGAAAAATTGAAGTTATTATTTTTTTTTTTTTTATTTTTTTTTTTTTTTTGCAAGGTTTCGGAGGGCAACGCAAAATGTCGAAATCAATAATTCCACCAAGCGAATGTCAGTTAGTCATACGACAAAAATAACCTTGTCATTTACAACTTCCTAAAAATGTTGCTGGTTACCATTTATGATGTTTTATGGATTCTGGGTAAATTTTAAGTGCAGTTCTGCAAATTTGAGTACTGCGTATAAAATGCGTGCATTGTGTATCTATTCACATATGCCGGGTGTTCATAATTAAATTGCTACTATTTAGAGACTGTTTGGATTGACATAAATTTGGTATGTATACTATTAAGACCATTTAAAAAATACTACCCAAATTTAAAACAATAGAATCCCAGAACTTTCTAAACAAAAATTGGCATTGCGTCGTGTAAAATGAACATATATAAATTAAAAGAGTGACGCATGTTATTCAGGTATTGATAAAACAATTTTCAACAACTATACAGATATTATTTTAACAATTTAAGAGTCGCTAACACTTTTAAAAATTATGTTGATTTTTTGTATTGAGTAAAAAAAATAAGAATAATCAATTCATTTAATATGAATTTGAAAAGCTGACAAAACATTTGCATATCTGTTAACCGATAGGTTGCGACAAGTATAAGGCTTTGCTTTTGGAAAATCTTACGCTGAAAATGAATCCTCAACCTGATATTTCTGAAACAACGAAATCGTTTATTTTATCATTGTATAAAGTTGGAAAGAAACAGCAAATTTATCTCAGATCAAATGAATGTTTCACAATCTATGGTTTTTAAGATTTTAAAGGAATATAGAAAAACCGGCCAACTAAAAAGTAACCGAAGTAAATGTGTTAAGAAAGCTTCTAACAAATGCCAGAGATGAAAGCAAATTAAAACGAATCGTCCAAAATAATCGCTTTAAAACTGTTTTTTACATCAATAAGTGTAGGAAGGAATCTGGAGTTGTCGTGTTAAAATTAACTACACTTAGACGATTGCATAACATTGATTTTCAATTGTGGGCCCCCAAAATAAAACCGAAGATGAACATGAAGGAGAGACGGCCGCGACTTCTCTGGTGCAAAGAGAAACTCAACTGGCTGCAATAAGACTGGGAAAGTGTTTTATTCAGAGATGGATCTTTATTTCAATTACAGTAGAACCTCGATTAACCGTCCCTCCTTTATCCGGAATTCTCTGTTAACCGGCAATCATTTAGTCGACATCAAAAATCTTCCAAATGAGTAATAAATCATTTATTCCTTTTTAAACAGTAACCTTTTCCCTTGCTCTAAAGTTACATAAGTAATGGTGAGGCTATTAACTGCTTTTCTAAAGAACTGACATGGTTAGAGCAATCTTCGGATGCAGATCAAACTGAAATATTACCTTCAAAAAGACTCCGGGATAGAGCAATGAAACAAAGCTTATCAAGATTATTGCAACAAAAACTCATTTCCAACAATTATGTCATAAAAAAACATTAAAAGTCCTGTATTCAATAAACGAAAATCATTTACTTTTTATTGTTTTTTACAACTCTCTTTTATCCGGAATTTTCGCTTAACCGACCTACCTTTGGTCCGAATTAGGTCGGTTAATCGAGATTCTACTTTATCTGTTGACGAAGGAAGTGTTCGGGTTTGGCGTTTGAAACGTGATCCCTTTGATAAATCTTGTTTAAGACTCCAGATGAGGTTCTTTTTGCACCAGAAGAGTCATACACTTCTCTGCTTCATGTTCATCTTTGGTGTTACTTTGAGGAACCACGACTGAAACTCAAATTTATGCAATTGCTTAAGTGTAATTGACTTTGGCACGACAACTCCAGATTCTTTCTAACACTTCTTGACGTAAAAAAAAGTTTTAAAGAGACTATTTTGGACGATTCGTTTTAATTTGCGTTCATATCTGGCAGCTGTTACAAGCTTTCTACAACATTTACTTCGGTTACTTTTTAGTTGACTGGTTCTTCTGTATTCCTTTAAAATCTTCGTAACCATAGATTGTGAAACACGCATTTGATCAGAGATAAATTGTTGTTTATTTCCAACTTTAAACAATGATAAAGTACACAACTTCGTTGTTTCAGAAATATCCATCGATATAGATAAACAACTGGATAGACTGCTCCATTGTCAATGCAAAGAGAAAAACGCGCCGGGGATTGCGAAGCTGGTGGGAAGATTAACCAATCACAGTTCACTTATAGAGTTGGATGGAAATGCGAAAAACCTTGTAAAGTGTTAAGAGTATATATTTTTTTGCACATTATTACTAATTGAGGTCTATTATTGACATTTCTGCTGTGTACAACCCAAAATTTTATTTTCAATCCTCGGCAATCCGTATTTTTTATCCCACCACCGCCATCTGGCAACGGCTTCATTTTCCCAGCGTTAAGCAGTCTATCCAGTTGTTTATTTATATCGATGGAAATATCATGTTGAAGACACACTTTCAGCAAAAGAATTTAACGTAAGATTTTCCGAGCGCCAAGCTTTATACTTGCCGCAACCTATCGGTTCAGGTATGCAAATATTTTGTCTGCTTTTCAAATTCATATTGAATGAATTGATTATTCTAATTTTTTGACCCGTATAAAAATCAACATTATTTTTAAATGTGTTAAGGACCCATAAATTGCTAAAATAATATCTGTGTAGTTTTTGAAAATTGTTTTGCCAATTTCTGAATAACATACGTCACTCTTTTAATTTACATATGTTCATTTTACACAACGAATAAACAAGTTTTGTTTAAAAAGTTCTTTAATTTAAATTTTTTTTGAATTTGGGTTGTAATATCCGAAAAAAAAAATCAAAATCAGATTACATTTATGACACCAGATGATAATACACAGTAGAGTATCTATTTTCCGAATACTGTTCAATCGAAACGATTTACCAAAACTTTTTCAAATGGGAAAATTACTTTTATTTATTAATTAATTTATTTATTCATTTATTTATTCACTCATTTATTCATTTATTTATTTATTTATAAATGATCAATTATTCGAGAAATCCAGTTATTGGACCCCCCCCCCCTCCCCCAGTCGCTAAACTTTTCCGGATAATCGATGCTCTACTGTCTAACATTTTAATGGATTATCAAACCCAGACGCTAGCCATATCTTTCGTTCTAATTGAAGAGCCAAAGGAAAAAAATCACTCCTAGAGACCAAGTAAAATCCAACCTTTATGAGCATCTGCAACATAAGCGATTTTGATCTCATTAAGTTTCCATGCGAAGAAAACGTCCGTTCCTTTCTTCTTCTTTTCATCTTCCATTCATTCTTTTTTTTATCTAACGTGTTTTGTTATTATTTGTGAAGGTAACATTGAGAACATTCAGATAGCTCTAAGTGATTAGAGGCTAATCTCTAGACACCTTTCAAAAATATATAACTGTCGCATTTTTTTCCGCTTTTTCCGTACCTCTGAAGATTTAGAGCCCTCTCGAGATTAGATTCGGTTTTGGAATTGTTATCTGCGAGCGGCGACTAATTTACACCGTTATGTTTATTTTTTTATATTTTTTCTGGAAGAACGTATATTACGACATCGGATTATAGTAGTCTACAAATGTCTAAAAAATATGGCGGTGGAAAGCGGTAGATCAAAAGTAAAGTTTGTCATTGTTGCGAAATACTCAAGAGGGAAATTTGTAGTCAACTTTTAAAAATGCGCAAGTACAGTATGGTCATAATTTAACAGAAGCGCCTTCTAGAAGCTGTCAAAATTAATAGATTAATAATTGCATACGTTCTGTTAAAACTTTGGGAAAATAACCTCGAAAAATTCAAAACAACAGAATCACTAAATATAAAAAAGATGCATGTTTCATTTTTATATTTAACGATTAAACAGCAAGGCTATATACCCTCGATAGACAATAACTACTATTAAGTCTTGAAAAGTTATAGTAAATTTTATTTTAAACAAAGAAAAGTTACATTACATTCAAGGTTATAAACAACAGCACAATATATTTACGTTTGGTAAAAAGTCTAGAAAAGAATGCTTTTTTGTATCTCCGCAATTTTATTCTGAATTGAGATGATCTTTTCTTCGCACTGGAAGAGTTGTGACCTGCCGCTAGCTGCTGACGTAGTGGTTGACAAACACCACAACTTGGTTGGTTGGTTGAACTCCCGGTTGGAAGTGGAAAGGAAGGACTTTGTGAACTAGCACTTGTCTCCGCGTACATATGTGAGAGAACGACCTCTCTGGAACAGGTTGAGGTAAAAAAAAAAGAACTAAAAAATAAGGGGGGGGGGGGGCGTCAAATGATATCGGTGCAGAAGGAATCCAGTGATGCTGCCATTTCAATGCTTTATCCGGGTGAGTGAGGACGTGGACAGACACCCCTGTTGTTATTATTTTCACACCACAACTTTTGTTTTGTTTTTTGGAACTACCGACTGTCTATTTCTGCCACTTATAAAGTGCTTAACACAACCAAATACGTCTCGTAATTTTGAGCATCTAGAAGGATAAAAGATTGAAATCTTCTAACGTAAACCCTTCTTTCAGACCCCACCACACCAACGAGAGGACATTGGGGCCACGACAGATTTAATGTGCACCAGCCCCCATTTGGTATATACAGATATTTGGAGGACGGAAGCCCAAACCCACAACCCTCTGGTTATGAGCTCGATACTCTACCGCAAGGTTATCGGAGCCCCTTACACACCACAACTACTATGTAACTTTCCAAGTTATAAACAAGAAATTTCTTCTGGAAAACCTATGTACGTTTTTCTAAAACAGGAAGCCACAAAGTATGATACTGTTGTCTTGCTATAATTCTCTTTACTACCGACAGACCCCAAATACGTTGTTAGTTTATATTCGCTTGGGTACTGATATCTTACAGATACAAATTTTAAGACCAACAACAAGCTCAAGGCCGAAATTGATTTTTTGCTCCATAAGTACTTTATTGGCTCAACATTAAAGTAGTTTAGTGGCTCAGCATTAAAAAAAGGATGTGTAAAAAAACGCGACAAACATACGAAATTGTACTTGTATTTGTGTTCATCACCTGTCGTTCAGAGCGCTTTTGCAAGAGCCTTGAAAGACCAATATAATCTCCTGGTCGAAATAATAATATTTTTTAAAAAGTGAGTGTTTATTAGGACGAGTAAAGCAAAGCTTTTTTTTAATTAGTAATATTGTTAAGAGTTGTCATTATAGGGTTAAAAACTAGGAGCGCGGAACATCGCGCCAATTCTAATTGAGCTTAATACTGATCATTGTATTTATATGTGCCATGAATTGACGTAATTTACAGTTTTAATAATTTCATTAATTTAAAAACACTTTGACGATGCTTTTGGCGATAATTATTACTCTATACAAAAACATGCCCAAATGGCGAATTTAGCGATATGTTTTTCGATAAATATTACATTATCCTTTTTTATGAGTAAAGAGAGAAGAAACAGTCATTGATGGGCGATGCTCAAGGGAAGAGAAATGTGTGTTAAAGACATTCGTTTTTCAAATTTTGTACATCTTTATCGAGATTTTAAATCAAAATCGTTAGACCCGTTCTTTATCAATTGCTGAAAAACATGATTTTTTTTCATGATTTCAACTTCATGCGCATGAGCGATTCTGACGAAAACCTTATATTTGGGAGTTATGTTGTCAACGTACACACATACACACAGACATTTTTTCTAGACCACATTTTTAAACCAGAATTGATTTTTTGATAACGAATGCAGTAGTTTGAAAACGCTCAGTCAGTATCTTGAGTTTGCCGGAGGCACTTGTGTTGTAGGAATTTAGACCATTTTTTGAAAAAGAATAATTTATCCCTGAGAAATGTAACATATGTACATTCATCGTGTAAATAAAATAATCATGTATATTTAATGCAATCTTCAGATGGCCCCTAAAGCAGAAAGTGCCTAAAACTGCGACGTACGTCGCAGAACAATCAGAGTCCTTGCAAAACAATTTTAAGTTTGGAACAAATGCCCGCGAGTGAGAAGAAGAATTGGAACTTCTTCCTAATTTCATAAGTTTTATGAAAGATTTTCCTTTCATTGAACATTCAAAAGAAGAAACTACTGAATTGTATTTTGAATACACAGTTTTTAATAATTGGGTGTAGGAGTAGTGAGTATTTTTTCCAGCCAAAAGAGCTTTTAAAGCACTCCATAGAAGAATTGAAGACAGAGATTCCCAGATTCATCAAATTTCTTGTTTTTATTTTTTCTGTGCCCATTTCAGAAGCAATTTGTGAATCTTGGCGATCCACAATTGATAAAATTGTTGCTAAGCGACCAAATGTTTTTGATGGGGACAATATTTCTGCTGGAACAACTGATAAAAGAATGTTTGTTTTTTCAAATGGTGCTCCACCTGGACACAAATCTTTAAGAAAACATCATAAAGCAGTCCTTATGTCTTTCATGGACCAACTTACCACAATTTATACATAGCGGTTCTGTATCAATGTCTAAATATTTAACTTCCAAAGTCATTGATAAAGTTACAAATTTTGAATGTATTGCATGGTTTGAAGAATAATTTTTTTCGTCATTATCATTTTGTAATAAATGTGTAGTATTAATTTTATGGGTTTTTTCTTTTATATCATACTGGAAATTTTGAAAAAATGTCTGCAGAACATTTATAACTGTCAAAAGTCCCGTTGCAGAACATTATATATTATTCTGCTTCTGGGCGAGATGGCTACTCGTACTTAAATTTGATACAAAATAAAAATTCCGATTATAAAAACCGCAAAGATCGGACTAAAAAAAAAAATAATAAATAACAACGTGCAAAAAAATTAATTTTATTTAAACATTTTTAATCAGAAAACTAGGTAAAAGTAGATTCTTTATATCGTGAAGAGTGCGCACCAGAGTGAAAAGGTACTTTCTATAACAACGTGCAAAAAATTAATATTTTTTTTAATAATTTTGAATCAAAAACCATGGCGAAAGAGAGTAATTTTTCGCACTATTGTGAAAAAGTACTTTTCTCGAACGCCTCGTGACTATAATATTATATAGTCTTAAGCTTGGCGTCCACTATCGCTAAGCAGAGCAGATCAGAGCGGAGTGGATTAGAGCCAATTACAAGGATGCCAATGTCTACTATAGCACGAGCCTCGTGCTACAATGGACATTGACAGCCTTGTAATTGGCTCTAATCCACTCCGCTCTGATCTGCTCTGCTTAGCGATAGTAGACGCCAAGCTTTAGCATTGAAATGACATATTTTCAGAATAAATTCATTGACGGGAATTGCCAACATTAATAAATATATTTTTTCAAAATATTTTTTGCCCGTGACTGTAAAAAATATTGTATGCAACATGTGGGAAAATACTTTTTCAAACTCGGTAAATTATTTAACTTTTTACCTAGTTAGAAAAAGTTTTACTTTCTCCACTAGTTGCATAAATAACTGTTTGCATTCATAAAGTATGATGCTTTTGTAATCAAATTTGAGCCTGATTTCACTAGAAGAGAAATTGGTCAATTTATCTTCCCAAGCACTAATTCTAATTTACAGCCGAGAATTCTTATACAATTTTTATGGTCCATTCAGCTGTTTAAATGCTTAACGGAAATATAAATATAATAACTTCCTGTTTCCATTGTCACTACATATTCTACTTGCCCAAGAGCTAGATTTTATACTTTCGTTTACCCATTATCATATTTCCCGTTATCATATTTTCGGTCCTCCAAAATAATTTAGATTCTTTTTTTTTTTTTTTTTTTTTTTTTTTTTTCATTTCTTTACGTTTTGGAACAACCTGATTTTAAAACAGTGGTCTAGAAAAAAATGTCTGT
The DNA here is from genome assembly GCA_963978545.1 of Linyphia triangularis. Classification (NCBI taxonomy): domain Eukaryota; kingdom Metazoa; phylum Arthropoda; class Arachnida; order Araneae; family Linyphiidae; genus Linyphia; species Linyphia triangularis. Next base: position 82,952,026 of record OZ021731.1, read on the forward strand.
CTGTGTGTCCGTGATCAGCATAACCCTCGAATGAATTGACCTACGATGTTCAAATTTAGTATACATTCAAGTGTTTTTTTTTTTTTTTTTTTCTTTTTTTTTTCCCCCCCAAAAGCATACAGTAAGAAAAGTTGTTACATATCTTGATAAAAAAAAAACTGTAAAAATTTTTTTTGAAAAAAATAATAATAATATTTTCCGATCGCCCATTCAACTCAAAGTTTGGAAAAAATACAAAAAATAACTATTTTTCCTACATTTTTTTAAATTTCTAAGCGTTATATATTTGAATGGCAACAGTTTGCAATGTGTTGTGAAAGGGTGGTATAACACAGGAAAACACTATTCTATGCATTTTTAAAACATTTATTAATAATTTAAAATATTCAAAAATACATTTTTTTTTTTTACTAAAAAATTGATTTTTCTATAAAATGGATACTAACGTTATTTCTTACATATTTTTGTTTAAATGTTTTTATTTACTTAAAGCATTCACTTCAAAGTTTTGAATAAATACAAAACTACCTTTTTTCCATCAATTTGTAGAATCACTAAATTATCGAAGCACATTAATTTGTATTGTGTGGTATGAAGTAGATAAAAAAAATCAAACTAGTAATTATGCAATAATAATCGTTCTCGCATAACCTTTCAAACTTTGATAAAAACAGTGTTTTGGCGGGTTTCAATCTGTGTGGCCTTTCTCGTGGCACCTTTCTCTTCCTTTGAAGCTCATAAACTTACTTGCTTATTCATTGGATGATAGTGCACATGGCTGTGATTAGGACTGCCAATACAGGGTTCCCACTCAAATCACAGAATGAAAATCAATGACTTTTAAGGACCTCTGAAAATTTGTTTTCAGGCATCATGTCTATATATATTTTTTAACAAAATATATTCTACCAAAAAAGTTACAAGTTGGTTGATGCGTAGTACAAATATGTCGGAAAATTCCTATACGGTGCAGATAAGTGGCGGTCACGCGGGGATAGCAAGCCCGAGTTGTATTTTCATAAATTTTGCAGTAGCTACACAACATCTGCAAAAATTAAGGACTTTTAATGACCTCTTAGCATTTTCAAGGACTTTTAAGCATTTTCAAGGACTTTTAAGCATTTTCAAGCACTTTCAAGGCCTTGAAAACAAGTTCAAAAATATTAAGCACTTTTAATGACTTTCAATGACCGTGGATAACCTGCATTAATACTGGCTGGAGAAAAATCAAATTGCACGTTGGGAGACCGTTACAGTGGGATATATGTCTCCTATACTTCAATGAATTACCATTCTTAAACACGTAGTAGTACTACAACAGGACCAACATCTTTCCGTGGGAACCTAGATCAAAAATTGAAAAACTGTGAAAAATTTCCCCCCCGATTGATTTTTTACGTGTTGAATGTTTAATTCCTATAGTTGAGATAAAAGTACTGAGCTCAAATCAGTTACATCTTCTTGATATTTTTGTATAAAAAAAAAGTTAATTTCTGAAGGACCTAAGATCATACATGAAGCAATTCGATTGTCACGATACCTCTTTGAATATTTACTGGAAGTTTTAAACTTGGTTACTGAAGAAATGCTTCCTTCCCTCACATGGGCGCCCGCAGAAATATTTTCAAGGAGGTGCAAGACTACATTTTTATCGAAATCATTAATTTTTTAGAAATTTCAATTAATAGTTATGCATTTTAAATTATACTCTTTGAGAATAGTTTAAAAAAATTCATGAAATATATTTTTGAAAGCATAACCCTGTTAAAAAGAAAAAAAAATAGTAAAAATATTGTAAAAATATTTTTTTAACGATTTTTTATCATCCAACTAGATCTCCCGGCATTTAAGAGACAGTGTTTAGAACAGAGGAACACGAAAATGCAAAAATAGAGAAGAGTAAAATTATATTTCTTCCATGTTTTAAAAATAATTAAAAAAAAAAAAATCAAAATGAAATACAAAGGCAGTATTGGATATGTTTAATTGAATTCTAAAATAGATTTTAAGATAGTATATCCGATAACTTAAAAAGAAAAATATTTTTCCTAGAATTTTGAGAGCTACATAGGAAACGATTATACAATAAAAGAAATGAATACTTCTACTCAGCCTACAATAATCCTAGTTGGTTGGTTCTTTGTTTTCAGATTATCTGGCGCCGTCAGCAACACGAGGGCTATAATGCGCCGAAACTTTCTCGTCATTAGACAAGCCAACATACATTTACAAACACCCATGCCTAACACGGGACTCGAACCCGCAACCTCGTGGTCTAGAAGATAGCACGCTAACCACTATACCGTTTGGTCTAGACAATAGGCGCCAGTAGCTATAAAAAACGACATAGAAAAGAAACAAAAGACTAAAATAATAGAAAAACAAATGCTTATTGTAACATAAAAACCGAATCGGCATATGTGCTTTTATCTTGGAATTTACACCTTTTCTTTCATATTTTTTATGTTAATTTTCAAGAGCTAAGGAGGTGCAAGTGCACCTCCTTAGCCCATCCCTCGCCCATGTTCCCTCACCCAAAAAATTCGATTTCGGCAATTATTTTGTACTAAAGGGGAGATGTAAGAGAACTGGGTCGTCGGACTATGAAATCTCGACAACTTTCCTAGAGAAAGATAATCAGGCATTTCAAGGCAACCAAATGTAACTTTATTGCCACTATTGTACATAATTAATTGGAATGCTTGTAATAAGACTGGGATGTAACAAACGAACATTTGCTAGTAAAGACTGGCGCATCCGAGGTAGCATAGCTGTATTGGAGGAAACAGTGGAAGATTGATTAATTCTGGTCGAGCATAGTTCCAAAATACACGATTTTTCAACAAACTAACATATCAAAACCACCACATAGTTTTGTTTCTCATAAATACAAATATCCCAATTTTAAAACTGTGCATCGACATTTTAAAACGTCTTCTATATTTCATCCAGAATTGGGCGATTGGCTAATATTGTTTACAGCGACCGATTCACAACGTTCCACATTGGGATTGGCCCAAGTCTGGAGAAATTGGTCAGCGTTTCTGTGATCCATAATGTCCGACTTTTCTACGAAAGTTTCCTTCAAGTGCATCACTCGGATAGAAAGTTCGAGAAAAAAGTAAACCTAATAAATAAAGCACGTTTAAAAAAAAAAAAATGTAAGAAATAACGTTAGTATCCATTTCACAGAAAAATCATTCTTTTATACAAAAAATTTTACTTTTGAATATTTTTAATTATTAATATATGTTTTAAAAATGCATAGAATAGTGTTTTCCTACGTTATACCTCCCTTTCACTACACATTGCAAACAATTGCCTTTCAAATATATAACGTTTAGAAATTTTAAAAAATGTAGAAAAAAATAGTTATTTTTGTATTTTCTCCAAACTTTGAGGTGAATGCGCGATCGGAAGATATTATTATTATTATTATATTTTTTTTTTTCTTATTTTTTTTTCTTTCTTTTTTTTTCTTTTCAAATATTTTTTTACAGTTTTTCTTATCAAGATATGTAACAACTTTTTTCACCTCATGCGTTTCAAAAATAAAAAAATTATTATTTTTTTCGACCCACATTAGTACACATGTGGCGACATCAAATAACAGATCAAACTTCTGTGCACTGGAGTACTCTTTTGCACAGGGGTAAAGTATCTATTCCGAGACATCATGGTCCTCGGTTCACCACTGTTACGTTACGTGCTTATCGGTTGGTTTTATTTAAGTAAACATTGACAAGCACATAACTAACTTGAAAATATAAAGGACATTACTTATGGTAAATAAAAATTGTTCTTAACAATGCAAATTAAATTTTAGAAAGTTGTTGAGTCATGACTGTCTGATTAGTTCGCTAGTTAAGTTCGTAGCACGTTGTCCGGGAGAGATCAAACTTCTGTGCACTGGAGTACTCTTTTGCACAGGGGTAAAGTATCTATTCCGAGACATCATGGTCCTCGGTTCAAACCCCGTTCTTCGCCCATTGAAAGTTGCATACGCTTTACACAAGTTGGTGGTGGCCATACCGTCGATATTGCACGCTCAAAACATGAACAAATCAGATTTTTTAGAAAACGTCTAACGATTTCGATTAAAATCACAATGGTAATGCCTCCTAAGGTGTTCTAAACATACCCACCTTCGAAATTCTCAAAAAAAAAATTATAAAGGTGTAAAACGTTGAAAAACGAGTGTCTTCAACACAGAGTTCTCTTCACTTGAGCATTGCTTATCAACGACCGTTTCTCTCCTCTCCTCTGTTTCACTTACAAGGCAGAATAATGTAGAAATTATCTAAAAGTATATCGCCAAAATCGCGATTTTGGCGACTTTTGTTTGCCTCTGTTCTCGCCAAAGAGGCAATTTTTTCAAATAAATGGAAATATGAAAATGGTAATGTGGTAAATTCCTAGTTCACGTTTATGGGTTGGCGCACTTTTGAAAAGTTGGCGACAAAGCCAGAATGTCGCCAATTCGGAATTCCAATATGAAAAATTGAGAAACGAACCAGCTCCATGATTTGTGGTATAAAAGGTTGAAGCCACGTCAATAAAAAAAATGGGGTTGCCAAATTTAGAACTGTATCGCCTACAAAACAGCGCCAAATCGACGTCAAATTTAAATGTAGTGAAAAGTATTATAATGTAATTGAAAGTTGTGCGATGTTCCACATTCCTTTGGAAGAGATCACAATACAATCTTACCAGTATATTGTCAGTACTATATGCATATGAAGTGTTTTGATATTGCTATTGGTTGGAATCGTAAATTCATTTCGTATTGCGATAATTCACTGTAAAGCTAGTTGTCTGATCCTCCATGAGTAATGATGTTTTTGTGATGAACAATCCATCTAGTTCAAGATAATTTACAAGGATTTTTATTTGACGGAACGACTTCCTGTTTTCAGACTGATGATTTTCCACACAAGTTATTTTTACAAAAAATGCCCAAAAAAAAAGGGCTAAATTGGTAATTAGCAAGTGAACAGTTGGATATGTTGACAAAAAAACTTGAAACTTGACAAATGTTTTTTTTTTTTTTTAAAGGATTGTTTTTGGTTTAAACCAGGTGTTATTTTTTAAATCCTATTCTAATTATATGAACATATTTATAAATAAAATTTAACATAAGTAAAATAAGATGTACCAATTTTTTTAATTCAATGTACGTAAATGTTTGCTAAATAATACGAGGAATATTGCTCTTAGATTTATTAATGATGGAGATAAGTTGTTCAAAATGATATTTTTAATATTTAGAAATAAGTTGATAAAACACAGAACTTCTATTTTAGAAGCCAATTTAAAATGTAGCCTATAATTTAAGTTTAATTTATAATTTTGTATAATTATAAAACATTAATACACCTATTAGATTAATATAAAAACTTTTTGTTGATATTTATAAAACTTCAATAGTCTTTAAGTATAAAATTTATTTGAAAATATATTGGAACTTATTCTATCTGTAGAATTCGTATAATTTTTCATTTACAAAAGCATCACTCAATCATGTTAAACCAAGAAGGTAGATATTTCATTTAGTGAATTATTTAAAAAAAAAAAAGACTAGGTAACTTTAAAAATAAAATATAAAAAATATGATTTTGAGATTTTTATTTAATGTTCTTGTAACATACTTCGTATATGAGTAATACAAAGGTAATGGAAAAACGAAAGATAGAAACAAAAGTAATGGAAAGGCAAAGAAATACATGAACATAGAAAAACATGAAATAAAAATCTCATAATAGACGTTTTTTAATTTTAAACTAACAGCGTTTCCTTAACTAATTTTGAGATATCTAAATTTTCTACTAACTTAAATTCATTAAAAGTTAATGATTCTTACACGTGCCACCAAATTCTAAAGGATAAACTCTAGTTTTGCAAAACTATAGTTTTCACAACTGCCTGTGTTCTAAATGTTATTGCTCAAGAGAAAGGTAAACTCTAATTTCAAATAAAACAAGAATGTCTTTCCAAAAGGAAAATTCAATTAAAATATTATGTATCAATTTTAGGTGATTTCGGTCACTCACAAATTAAAAATTATCCAAAAAATCTTTTCTTTCCAATTTAATAGAATAGTACTATCATTCCGTTTCTATTGTAAGCAAAAATTTTAAACATTTAAGAACTTAGTTTCTAAATCAAAGTTCCGTTAATTCCAAAAATATCGTGTAGAAAATCGATTTTTATCAAAAGATGATTCTTTAATTATCGAAACATAAAACGTATTACACCACATTTGAATATTCATGTTGAACGTAGAAAATACTAATACAAAATGGCAGTTAAATATTTTTAATCAACAATAAAATTTCGTTTATGTCCGAGGGAACTTACTTTATGAAACATCAAGCGAGTGATTCTATTTACAAAACATAAATAAATTATTTACATAAAGCATAACGAAAATATTTACATTAAACAGATTTATGCTTACATAAAACCCAGATAACAATGCTGATTATGTGAAAAAGAATCTATATTTTAAATATGCACGATTAAGAAAAATAGGTAAATAAAATAAGAAATGTTCTTAACAACAAATTTACTAAATAAAATAAAAATCCAATCATAATATGCTGCATAAATGAATAATGTAACATTGAAATCAACTTACTGCACTTGAGAACGATTTATGTCTGTCTGTCTGTTCAACGAATAATTCGGTTGGGAATTAATTTTTAAAAAGAATCTGGGAAGAACCGAAACACTTTTTGTTTTATCCAATTTTGGGTCACGTGACTTCAGACGTCGTCTCATCTGAGCAAATAATTCTTAAAAGATATAATGAGTGTCATTCTGACAGCCAAAAGGCAATAAAACAAAATTACAAACGCAGCAAAAGAAAGAAAAAAAAATTACCCAATGTCGTCGCTCTCTTGAACGAAAGCAACTTCTGATTTCAATGTCCAAGGTTTTGGAGTGCGTTACTTACATTTGTGATTTTTTGTAAACCCCACTTTTAGATGAGATTAATAACTCATTTCTTTAAAATCGAATGATTTCAAGTTTTGCTTTTAAAAACAGATGTTGTTCTTATTGGGATATTGATTGCCATTTGACTTATTTGAATGCATGATTTATATTTCTGCGATTCATAAAAATGCAGTTACTGTTCCTCGTGTTATTCAAGAGTTTCTTTTGTATTTTAAAGCTCTAAATAGCTTATCTTTAATACCTATCCCAATTAGGAATCAGTGGTAATTCTTCTTAAAATGACTAAAAATGGCTTCGGTAATACCACAAGCTCCATAATTTACAGATTAATTCCTTAGGAAAATCTATTTAGGGAATCCATATTTCCCGGAAAAAGTAATGGGATCATGAAATCTTTAAGTCGAATCAAACTACTTGTCTGAAAATATCAAGGGTAAATTTATATAAAAACTTACTATATTTGGATGGTATTTTTAATAAGAATTTAATCTTTTAACGATTAATAATTACTAACAAAAAATATGCGATTTTTTTTCAACAAGAACATTCTTTCGAACCCAATTTTCAACTGAGGTAAACATTTTGTTGTATAGTGAAATATTTATAGATTAAGTGGTCAGTATAATTTATAGAATATGAAAATTCTCTACTTCATAATAAATTCGGATTCAAATTAATTGGATAATAATTTCATTTGACTTAAGTATGTAAAATTAATTTAGTTTGAGAGTACACTTTTAGATCCATAAAAGTTATAGAAATGAAATAGTAAATGGTTTTGGTAATGCGAGACCGTTAGTTAGAATAAAACCATTTTTTTTTTTTTTTTTTTTTTTTTTTTTAAATCCTTTATATTTACTTCGATTATGTGTGTCGATGGGAGCGGAATCTACCTAATTAATGCCCCTTTCCGTCATCCAATCTGGCTAAAACTTGACAGATAGTTCGTTATCAATGACAATGCATTCTATCAAATGTTGAGGCCGTTTCTGTCACTTGACCTAAAGGTCGCTTTTATGGAATACAGTCAAACCCAGTTTATGAGAAATCGCTTTACATGGAATCTTGCTTAACGCTAAGTAAAAGCATTTCTCGATACTTAATACTTAACATTAATTTATTCGTTTAAGATGAAATCCGGTTAACGCAAGCAATTTCGGCAACCCTATCGACTTCGTGTTGACGGGGGTTTGACTGTACTAATAAACCAATTTGCCGTCATCCAATCTTTGTATATAATTCTCTTGCGTGCCGCCCAAATTCGGCGGTATTTCTGTGAGCAGAATGACAATGACTTTAAACATCCAATCACAAATCTTCTAAATATACTTTATGCATGAATTTCCAAATTCAGTAATCCAGCCAATCACAAAATGCTTTTTAAAATTTAACTAATACGTTTGGCAACAGCCAGCAACTTGGATTCACTATATTTTGTTTTTCTTATTATACAGATACGAATTATTGCCTATTTCAAACGTGTTGATTTAATAACATTCACATAAAATATGTTATGGTTATTTGTCAAATCTAAACAAATCTGGCTTGTTTTAATAGTATATGAAAGAAAGTTTTGTAGTCGAAATTCTATTACCCCACAGCACCACGGTTAGAATGTACTTTACGGTTCCCACTTTTTATTTGGCGATTTTGGGGCACCAGTGGTTTCCATTCTTACTTATAATCCATTTCTGAAAACCTGTGTCGATTCGTGACTAACAATATTGTAGAAGGCCATTCAACTCCGCCATGTTTTACCTTTTACGTCATCAGTGGTGGATACAAATTACGGGATCGTGAGGTAACATTGTATGAAAGTAGATACACTGATCTTCAAATTCTGCATTTACTAGTCATTCGATGGTTATAATGAGCGATTTATACGTTTAATATTTGGTGAAATTTTTGCAAAATGCCGAGTTCTTGTTCCATTATAAAGTGCAACGTGAACTCCATAACTAATCCTAAGATTTAAATGTTCTATTTCCCTTCCGATGACAGTTTTAGAAAAAAAATGGTGCTGTGCGATACATCAAACAAATTTTGTCCCTACAAAATACAGTAAGGCGAATGTAACTTTTTACTAAAATCTTTAATATTTTTTTAAATATAAGTGTATAATTTTTTGAGAAGTTATTTAAGTGCTGAAAAGAAATGCTAACTATTTACTATAGTGATAACTTTTCTTCGGCTTCAACTTTTTTGTTATTATTTTTCAAATGAAAGTTTAAAAAACAATCTTTATTATAAATTTCAAGTACGGTAAGAATTCCAAAGTGATTTTCGCCCCAACCATTTTTTTTTTTTTAAATTAAAAGTGAACTACCCATGGTTGACAAAATTTGACGCGGTTTTATGTAAACAATTCTTGGCATAGAATTCGTACCGTACTTGGAAGTTTTACCCAATCTTTTCTAGCCTTTCCAAATGACCAACATAAAATAAAAATTTAACGTGGAAATTTTTTCTTATTTCAATGTAATATTTTGTTAAAAATTCGATAGAGTTGTTTAGAAATTTTTGTTGTCTATTTAAGGTACGCGAGCTGCATTTTCGTCCAAATGATTTTGTATATTCAAAAGTGGCATTTGATAAGAAGACTGGATAAGATTAGTTTTTGTTAAGTAACAGTACATGCTTGTCTTGGCAAACATATTGTGAATTGAAAAAATATATATATACTTTATATATTTACTCCAAAAATAGGATTTTTCTGAAAATATGAACCTTGAATTTGGTTGTGGTATTTAAGCTATTATATTATTTGTGTTTTGTTTATTGTGTATATTTGTTGTGTTTTATCAATTGTATACATCAATGTTTTGAATTAATGCTTTTCTTGTTTCCTTTCACATTTCAAAAGTTTAGAAATATATTAAAATTATTTTGAAAAAAAAATATAATATAAACGAACAGAAATTATACTTGATCGTAGTTATAAGGGAATGACGTGTCAATTATTGTAGCTCTTCATAAATAATAAAATGTTTTCAGTTTCATAGCACAATATCACTTTGCAAGGATTTTTTTATTATGCATCTGAAATATCTTTTTGCTAGGGCATATTTTAACTGCCTTACTTAGAGGCGAGCAAAGCAAAATAAACGGGTTATTATAGTATTAACCGTGAAAAATCAACTATTTATACATAGTTGAGAATCAAGTTTTTATTTATCAACATTTAACACTACGTTCTCAAAACAGTTTAAAACTAAGAATGTATAAAAAAAAATATTAAGCTATTTTTCTGCATTCTTAATTTAAAACTCTTTCCTTAATTTTCTAAAATGTGGTTAATAATACAATAGGTAAATCTTCTGCCAATCTAATAAAATAAATTTTAAAAAACGTAACGAATGCTGGATAATTAATTTTAATCCGTTTACTTGAGAATGGAAAATCCTCTGTTCTATTCTCCCTTTTTCGTTTCCCCTATCTTCGTTTTGAACAGTTTTAGTGACTCTATCTTTAGAAGACGAATTCGTTCGTATTTCGTTATAATAGGAAAAGAAAAAATATGTTCTAGCCATAAAATATTCTCAAGAGATAGCTCATGTTGCGAAGCTGAAGATAATCGCGACACAGTGACGTCGATATCCAGGTGACTAAAGTGTCTGATGTCTAAATTTATATTTACTTGTGACCTCAACAACGAATCGTCTAGAAAATAAGTGAATTAAATCAGTTTTCGTTAATTTTGGCTGTTACTGATATTAGGCTGCTTCTGTTTTTGGGTATATAGCGACAGGTAGCATCTCAAGTCCAGAATCTATGGATACACAACAGAGTCATTGTGGTCTTATTTATTATTGTAGCTATATAGATAATCAAATCAGTTTTAGAAGCTTGAATTTATAGGAATAAAAGATGATCCAAGTTATAAGGATGGAGATGTATCCTTTCAAACATTGGAAAAGACTGTGCGTTACGATAACAAACAGAACCGTTATATAGTCGAATTGCCATGGAAGAGAGATTAGAAAGAGCTCAAAGACAATTATTCGGTTGCAAAAAAGAGTTTTAATTCAGTCGTGCGAATGTGTCAGAAGGATCCTGATCTACACTTGCAATAACGCGAAACCTTATTTGACTATGAGGATAAACAAATAGTTGAAAAAATTCCTAACCCCAAAAATCCCACGAATACGCCAGTCTACCACATAAACCTGTCATCAAAGAATGTCTGAGTAAGAAAATGAGAATAGTATTCGACGCAAGTTCTAGTAGCAATTTTCTTGAGTTAAGTTTGAACGATTATCTATGGCCAGGACCCAACCTGAATTCCGATATATTTTACATACTACTTGTTGACTTTAGACTTAACAAAATAGCTTTCACATCCGACACATAGAGAAAGCCTTTCTACGAATTTCATTAGCTGAAAAGGATCGATATGCTGTGCGTTTCCTGTGGGCAGAGAATGGCAGTATTCAAGTTTATAGATTCAATCGTGTCCTCTTCGAGGTGACGATCAGTCCATTCCTTCCCTCTGCAACCATCAAAACTCACCTGAAAGGATTCCATGATGAATACTCGACTACAGTGGATCATCTTGACAGAGGCAAGTACGTCGATGTTTTCATTTCTGATCCTGATAATTTGTAAGGTGCATTGGAAATCTTTCAACAAGATGTATCCATCATGTACTAAGTCAGCATGAAACTAAGAAAATGGACAACAAACGATCATACATTGATGCAGCTGTAGGAAAGTCAAGGTTTTGAAACTCAACCGCTAATTCATTCAACTAAAGTTTTGGAAATGTCTTGGAATTCCGTAGAGGATCGCATTGTTATGGAAATGCAGAGCCTGGTGAACAGTCTATCAAAAAATGAGAAAACTAAACGTTTCCTGCAGAATACAATTGGAAAGATATTTGATCCCCTCGGAATGCTGACTCCCTTCACCATTCGAGTGAAACGCATCCTTCAAAATTTGTGGGTGGAGAAGAAATCTTGGGATAAAGAATTGCCTTCAGACATTTAAAGAACGTGGTTACAGTGGTGCTCCTTGTTTCATCCTAACTTCATATTCCTAGAAATGCCCTAAATTCATCAGAGGACGAATAACCGTATGTCATAGAACTCCACTGATTTTGCGACGCCAGTCAAAAAGCTTACGGTGCTGCTATATACGTGAGAGTTGTGAAAGACAACAACATTGAGATGAACCTCTTAATATCAAAGAGCCGAGTTACCCCTCTGAAGAAAATCACTTTGCCGAGACTACAATTGCTTGGCGTCTTGCTTGCTGCCCGACTAGCCAACAAAGTTAAGCCAATAGTACTAGATTGTAAAAAGCCCTTAACAGTGTTCTTTTGGACATACTCCAAGATCACATTGCATTGGATTAAGGGGTCAAGTAAGTGATGGAAGTCCTTCGTTTCCAATCGTGTGAATGAGATTCAGAGTTTATGTGATGCCAGTGTCTGGGAAATAGAATCATGCCGACCTTCTAGGCAGAGGAGTTGGTAGAGACAGTGAACTTTGGTCGCAAGGACCCCTATTTTTAAGAGAGGATATTCAAACTGTCAGTGATGAATCTTTCATTTCATTTGATGATATCTCTAATGAGCTAAAGAACACTAATGACTACCAAAGTGGCTATTTTACAGTTACTTTTATTGCATTTAATCAAATTTCTGTAATAAATGATATCCTTATCTTTAGTAATGATTATATTACTATAATTCATATAGTTTGCAATGTATTCAAGTTCATCCATTACGTTAAAAACAACGAAAAGTTTGCAGGTCACTTCACATTTCTGAAATTGTGAAAAGCTGAAATATTCTTAATTCATTCAGTTCAACGAGGTGAGTTTGAGGATGAGTCACAACTCTGAAAATCGGCACAAATATCAACAATGGTAAAAATAGAAAAAGTAAGCTATTCCGATCTCGATTAACCCACTTTAAATGCTCGAAAAGTGGTTAAACGTTCCAAACGAGGAATATTCGAATGTTCCACTTCCGACATGGTCACAATTTTGAAAATTGGCTTAAATACCAACAATGTTAAACATAGAAAAAGCATGCTAATCCGATCTCGGTTAACCTACTTTAAGAGGTTGAAAAGGGGTTAAACGTTTCAAACGAGGGATATTCGAATGTACCACTATGGTCACAACTCTAAAAATTGGTACAAATGTCAACAATAGTAAACATAGAAAAAGTAAGCTCTTCCAATCTCGATTAACCCACTTTAAGAGGTCAAAAAGGGGTTAAACGTTCCAAACAAGCGATATATTCGAATGTCCTCCTTCTCATATTGTCACAACTCTGAAAACTGGTGTAAATATCAATAAAGACAAACGGAGAAAAAGTAAGATATTTCGATCTCGGGTGGATCAAGTGGTGGAAATGGGGTTAAACGTTCCAAACGTGGAAAATTCGAATATACCACTTCCCATATGGTCACAACTCTAAAAATTGGTAAAAATATCAACAAAGACAAACATAGAAAATTTAAGCTATTCCGAGCTTGATTAACCCACTTTAAGGGGTGGAAAATGGGTTAAACATTCCAAACTCGAATATCCCATTTCCCATGTAGTCACAACTCTGAAAATTGGTAGGAATGTCAATAAAGATAAACCTAGAAAAAGTAAGCCATTCCGATCTCGATTAACCCACTTTAAGGGGTCCAAAAGGTGTTAAATGTTCCAAACGAGGGATATCCGAATGTTCCTCTTCCAATGTAGTCATATTTCTGATATTTGGTGCAAATGTTAAAAGGGCAAATGTTAAAAAAATAAGTCATTCCAATATCGATTAACGAATTTTTAAAGGATGAAAAGTCGACGCAACATTGAAACTATACGAGGATTAACTTAATGTCTCAATTCCAATACAGCTACTACTTTGAAATTTAGAACTAAGAGCAAACATAAACACAATAAACTATTTCAATTTACTATTCACAATTATAAATTTCGTTTAAAATATCAACAAAGGAAAGTTCATATTTTGATAAATCAATTTGTCGGGATCGAAATGGGAGCAAACGTCTGAATAGAATACATGAATGTCTTTTGATCGCTAAAATGCTAATGGTAAAATTTCGTAGCGCAGCACGGGTATTCAGCTAGTATCATATAAAACGTAAATTTATGATCTTGAATGGTAGAAATGTGTATCGTAAAATTTTACATGAATTCATAACTTGTTTTAAAAACAAACCTGTTTTACACACTCAAATAATGGGTGATTTGTCAAGTGAAAGAGTAACCCCTTCTTTCCCTTTTTCTAATGTTGGTATTGACTTGTGTGGTCCTTTTTATAGTAAATTTAAAAATCGTAGAAAGGGAGTATTAAACAAAGTGTATGTATGTGTATTTGTATGTTTGTGCACTTAAGCTATACTTTTGGATTTTGTAACAGATCTTACTTCAGATGCCTTTATTGCTTGTTTAAAAAGCTCAACATTATTTAATAGTAAAAACTTTGTAGGTGCAAGTGTTGAACTTAAAAAATTGCATAAGATGGTTACGTATCCTGATGACATATTAGCTAACTTTCTTTCTGATGAAAATATTGGTTCACTGGTATTAACCCTTTGCACTCGAGAGGTGACTCACTCACCACTAGGTTTAATGCGGAAATTCGATGCAATGACTGTGTATGTTTAATTTCTTTGAAGTGGATCCGCAACCACGAACCGAAACAAAAATGCAGCTAAACGTCTCGAGTTGCTGGTTCCTCCGCATGAAAAAAGCCTCGAGTACAAAGGGTTAATTAAGGATGAGTTTACACTTAATACTAAATGGTTAACAGGAAGAATTTCAGAAATAATTCCAGGAAAAGTTGGAGTTGTTAACATTCTGTTACCTACTGGTAATATGTTCAAGAGAAATGTGAGAAATATCTGTGTTTTACCTGTAAATAAGCAGTAGTTTTCTATTCTATTAATTGAATAATTGCAATATTATGTTTTTTATTCTTGTAATAATAATTTTCATAGTGTATCGAAATATATCAGTATTCGTTTTGTTGAAACTCTTAAAGTTTCAAGGCGGGGAGTATGTAGAGACGCTTGGCTAACCGCTAGATGGCGCCCCTCCTCCTCTTAAAAGTAATTGAATTTTTCTACTCACTTCGAATTTGGGAGCGCGCTATAAAAAATCTTCTATGACGGACAGTTTCTTCTCTTTCCACGAACAACGCAAAAACTGAACATGAAATAGCGAATATCCCCTTGATTCAGTCCATTATTCGTGAAATTTGTGACTGATTAACAAAATGGTGATTATTGAAGTTTCATGCTTATGGACGCTAAAGTTTAGTAAAATATTTAGGTCAGTCTTTTAAATCTAGGAACAGGATACAGCCTATGAGATATATCAAAGAAAGTAGCATGTTTTATTTGTGTTATTTTTTAAATTAAAAAGAAAAATATTGCACTAGTTTTGCTTTTCTTTGAAGTTAGCATGATTTTTCATAGAAATAAGTATGGGTGTAGTTTGGATTGTTTTATGTGAATTTTGTATATTTTTTTAATGTTTTTTTTTTTTTTTTTTTTTTTTTTTTTTTTTAAATTATCTAAAGACGACTGTTTCGATTTTTAGCATAAATTTATATTTTGGAACAATAAAATTTAATTATTAAATTTATATATTTTTTAACTGACCATATTTTCCCTTTCGTTTTTGGAATGATAACGTCGACAGAGATGCACATCAGGGAATTTTTAATGGAATTTTCTGGATTTCGGGGAATTTTGTTTCTCAAATTCTGTGGCCACCTTGGGTGACCTCAGCTCATTCTGCTTGAGTGGAATATAAGAAATTGGATCCGAAAACTTTAGAAGGGCTGATGCAAAAGAGTTTTGGAAAACCAACAAAATGAAGAAGCAAATTTGGCTAAAATAAAGTGCAGAGAAGACAAAACTAAAGAAATTGCAGGGATGGATATTATCATAAAGTCGTTGCAAGAAAATTTGAACACTACCCAAAGGGTTTTAGAAGAGGGTAGCGAAGGATTAAAAGCTGGGATGGATCGGAATGATTTCCATGATATGAGAATCGCTTCAACGTTAATAGAGACAGCAACTACAAAAGTACAAACATTAACTAAGGCATTATCCAAAGAACATAATAAAAAATAAAAAAAAAATAAAAAGCTGCTGTCTACTCCATAGATGTGTATAATCTCTTTAATAGCAAAAATTTCTTTTTTTGTACTCCTATTTTTTGTTTTTAGTATTCCTTTTTTTTTCCTCAAAATATGGCATCCCTGATCCTTTGAAGAATCGAATCCCATAATGCTGCATACACACCCTTCCATTCCTCCCAGAGAATCATCAAGCAGCAAAAGGCTGATGATTGCTCTCCATAATCCATAACATGAAGACACAGTTTTCCTTTCTTATAAAATCTTTATTGTTATAAAAGTAACATGCATTTTTTTTATGTATAAAATAAATTGTACGTATATCAACTTTGGTGTGCAGAATTATTTTCTTCTCTCCCATCAGGTCACGCTGTTTGTTATTGACAAAGTTGGGATAGAAGAGATAACAATGTAATGTGAGAACTTATGGAATGGAATGTGGGATAAGAGACATATTTGCCAAACAATATCAAAGATTGTTACATTTCCAATAATGCATACATTTCAAATTTGTATTGGAACGAATTGGTGACCTTCCAAATTTTAATGGTTTTTCGGTTTAGAAAAATGTATTATGAGCCATCTGCGACTAGACTTTCACAGTTCATCTCATGGAAAGAGACATACTTTTTGTTCAGTGGAATTAACCAGGGCAGCATCGGGATGTACTGCATGGCTAATCAAGCATACATTTGCATACAATACTTCACACATTTTAAGACAGACTACCTTTTAAGCATAATCCTAAGTTTGCCAAAACATGAGTTCTCTCCCACTCTTGCATATTCTTGCACAATTTTTTTCAACTTAATACTATGAATAAAACTTTAAAATATTATGAGTGGGTACCAAAAAAGTGAGTGTAATATGTACTTTAAAGTTGTTTTAATGAAGATTAAATGAAAAATTTCTCTTGCAAATTCTCAATGTCAATTTATGCATTATATTCCTAAGAAAGTACCAATTATATTGTCATGCATTTGACTCGACTATTCTCTAATCTGCACAACATTCTAGATGAGCACGGGGCGCGTTCACTTATGGCATATTCAACTACATGGCAGCTAAAAGAGACTTGATGTACAACAAGGCATCAAGCGACCGACGTTCTTGTCTGCTGCATATCTGTTGGCGAGATTTCTACGACGGAAGCGTTGGAAGTCCTCTTCGTGGGTGGATAGTAGAAATCTCTAATACTGGATGTGAGATCTATGGCAGATAGCGTTCGAGGAGACCAAGTGCTCTGCTTTGTGCTTTTTGCTTCTTCATGCTCCTCTTCATTATCATCTTGAGAGCTGAAAAAGGAAAAATTATTATTGTTGTCCAATTTTCATCAAAAATGAAAAGGTAGTAATATAATTGGTGTTGCTGAAGGTATCTTAACAACAACAACATGGTTTCGGAAATGCGAAAAAGAATTGCTTCAGCCTGATCCATAGATTGCAATCCCACATATGGTTCTATGCTATTAGAATGTTTTTGAAATCAAATTTTACTAAATGGAAAACCAAACTGCTGTTATACAAAAGTTTAATTAGATTAATACTCACAGAAACAATTTCCAGAGGGGATTCTATTCAGCTGTTTAAATTTATCAAACAGGGGGATTTCAAGGGCTTAGAGTAATACAAGGGAACGGACAAGAACCAGCACCTCTTATATAAGAAAGCCTTCGCACTGACTGCGTGACGTCACATAGAGAAGTCAATCGTCCTTCGCATTGGTAGCATAGGAATTATCCTTTTCTTAGTTTTGCTAGTTAATTTGAATAGGAGAGCATTTAGAAAACATTTCTTTTTTATTGACAGAGATAATTGAAATTTTTTTTAATATTTATGTTCAACTATTATTTTGAATTTTATTCCGAAATAAAACACCAAATCTAAATAAACTATTTTTATTTTATTCACAAATTATAGTTATTATTAATTAATAAAACATTTTAAAGCAAAATAGTTTAATGTTGCTATTCATTAACTTCAAAATTACTTTAATATTTGAAGTTTTCTTTTTAACATTCTTTTGCTTCAAAATTATTTTTTTTTCCACTAACGGGTTGTCATTTTTTTGCCTACAATAACTATTTCGATATATGTTTGCAGCATCCCTTAGAATACTTTTTACAATAAATTTAATATTATGTTGTTTACTATTCATGCGGAATGTTATATATTTCTTTACCATTAATAATATCTAAAGTTGAACTTGTTGAAAGCAATCTCTGACCTTCAAAAATTCGAAAACAACTTCTCATATATTACAGAAATGAACTTTTGAATTACAACATATAAATACAAAATAACATTCAAAACTTCAAGTTTTGGACAGTATAAACCATCTTTATCCAGATTCAAAATATAACTATTCTTATCATTGTCAAGAAAATCAAAAGCATCATCGATGTTTTCACGTGTCAAAATATTTTTAGAGCTAGAACATTTTCTGAATTTTACAATGGAATGGTCACAATAACCGGCACTGAAAATTAGTAATGGCAATAAAATCTTCTTCGGAAAGTGTAATTTCTTTAAAATAAGACATGTCGACTTTTTTAAATTGACCACATTCTTTTAAATCAGTCAATGGCACAATTCAATCCGTTAGAGTCCGTTGGATAGCTTTGCTGATATTTTGTTCATTCGCTAATATTACCATCTTTTCTGCAGGACTTGGGTCTTGATACTGTTGCTTTAGACATATAGCTAGGATAGCTTTCAAAAATAGAAGGAACCACTCCATCTCTCAGCTTACCCTTGAACTAGAAGTAACTACGAAAACTTTTCTCGAAACAACAGTTATCCATCTTCTTTTAATTTAATTATCTGTGGGAAACATAAATACCGGAACTCTTTGCCGATTTTTAAAATTTCCTTTGCAGTTTACCACAGAGCATTGAAATGGTATTTAATATAATTTATAGCACTCATAATGCAGTAGTCTTTACGTTTTCGGAACAGAAAATACAGCAAACTATACGTGTTTGAAACAGAAAATGCAGCGGACTTAACGTATTCGGTAAACAAAATGGCGATGTTTATTTTTGCTATCGTCCGTCGAACGCCAAAATAGATCTTGACGAATCACAGGCACGTAAAACGTCGCCAAACCATATCTTCACGAATCACAAGCACGTAAAATGTCACCAAACCATTTATCGCCAAATCGAAAAGATAACCTATTCTAAATGGCACCCCGTATGAAAGAAGTTCGTAGTTTTCAAGTTTGACTATTTTAATGACGTCATATTTAAAAGTGGTAACCCGTGCAGAGGCTTTCTTATATAGGAGGTGTTGCAAGAACTCATGCATATAAGCTATTTAAATCACATTTTAACTTGGAGAATAAGAAGCATTATTTTGGCAATAAAATAATAGATACGTGGAACAATCTGCCGGACCACATCGTAAAATGTACAGGAGTCAACAATTTTAAGAGGCAGCTGGATCTATATTGGGGGATTGCTCAGAAAAATAAATTGGACCAACTTTAATGGGTCTTGTGCCTGTAGTTGGTCGTCAATTTTGTATTTGTATACACATCTGAGATCTAGATTATGTTTCAAAATAAAAGTCTGATTATATTCGAGAGAAAGATTATCTTTGGGGGAACTTTAGTTGACGGTACCTGGAGAAGACAAGCCAATACCCAAGCTTAACGTCTATTAAAGTATCAGACTTGGTGAAATTTAACAAGATCCAAAGGCTCAAATGGGCAGGACATGCCATTAGGGTGGATGAAGCAAGAGCAACAAAAAAAACTCTCCTAGCCAAGCCCCAGAGATCAAGACCACGAGGCAGACCAAAACTTCGATGGCTGGACGATCTTGAAATCGACCTTAACACACTGAAAGTAAAGAACAAGAAAGCCACACCCAGAAGGAGAAAGGCTTGGATAAGATTTCTTGAGAATTCCAAAGTCCAATGATGATGACAAAAGGCATGGTTTCAATGTATTTTAGATACAAATTACTTTTTGAAGGCATTATTTGTTAAACGTGCTTTAAAACACTCTTTTCTATGGTTCCCAAATGCTCCAATTATAAGGGGCCGATTTGTATGACTTGATACTACATTTAAATAACGGAATTTCTCGAGAAAGTAGAGTAAAATAAATATGCAATGCGATACTACTATCAAGAATCGTTATTCAGCCAATAGTTCCGACGGCACTGAACAAGTTTTGGCCATCTCGTAAAAGTGTAGTGAAACGCAATTACCCCAAATGCCTCTCCCCAATGCAGTAGAGTTCTGACCCCAATCACAAAGTTCCCCTCCGCTATCAAAATCACCAAATCGACGGACATTTGAATCAGTAATTGCTTGCTCACCCGCAAGAGAAGAACTTCTCGTTACTCTGGAAGTTCTCCACGTCCTCCACCGTCTGCGGCAGCTTCTTGTTGAGAGTTTCCGGAAGGAAGGTGGAACAGATGCCCGATAAGAAGGTGATCACGGCGAACGTCAGGAAGGGAATGTATGCGCCGTAATTTGCCTGCACAAAGACAATGAGTAGGAGGAAAATTAGACATGTAATTATGTAACCCATAAAAACAAAGTTTTTAATATAAATCCTTTATATGCATTGCTAATTTTTATGTTCATTAACAAAGCGTCGTTACCTCCTTGCTCCTGCTCCTCCTAAGGCAGCCGCAAATTTGTCCGCCATCGACATACTCAGCCACACACAAAATCGAAGTTAATATAAAGGATTTAAAAAGAAATTTTGTTTTTATTCATTTCAAAATGAACATTTTTGAAAGTTCAAAAAATATTTTTCAAGTCAAGTGCACGTGTTTCCAGTAAGTATCTATTTGTATATTTATTTATTTGTTTATTTATATATTTATTTATATATATTTATATATATATTTATATATTTATTTATATATTTATTTATATATATTTATATATTTATTTATATATTTATGTATGTATGTATGTATTTATGTATTTATTTATTTATTTATTTATTTATTCATTCATTCAATTATTTATTTATTTATTCATTCATTCATTTTTTTTTTTTTTTTTTTTTTTTTTTTTAAATCAGAACCTTTGAAAGAATGTTAAGTTAATATCATGTCATCAATATATTTAATATGGCATGTGACATGATTCTATAATGTTTGTAGTGTTGTTCACAAAATTTATAAATAAATCAGATTTTTTTCCTAATGCAGTGTAAAAAAAGATAATTTTTTCAACGTATTACACTTAATACTTTATGATAAAAATCACAAGAAATAGCAGCGTACTTGAATAATACTATAACAACTATCTGCTGAAAAAAGAAATGTTTTAATATTTGTGGGGGAAAACCTGAAATGAATCCTTTTTTCTGACGATGTCTATGAAAAGTAAGAAATTAATGATGCAATTAATTTTTTAGAATAATTAGTGACGCCTGCGTGTTGCTTGCTTTAACTAAATATCGGCAGTTAAAAGTTCCATTCCCATCAGATACCATTTAGAAGGTTTAATTTGAAATTGGACGATTGAATTCTTCTCAGAAATACAGAAAGTGCTACTATTTTCCTCTGAAGTATTTGTAAGTAAACTGAAGTTTTATCGTAAAAAAGAAGTGTACCTTTTTGCTAGAGTCCCTAAATTAACATTTGAAAAGTTACTATAGTACAGATTTGTCAATCTCAACCACAAACTAGTAAATAAGTTAATAGATATGTTACTGCTAAAGTGCAGAAATCAGTTATTCCCCACATTATCTAGGTAATGTGCAGATTAACTAGGGAGATCCATTAAAGTGGCGAAAATTGTTTCATTTCTCAAATTAACCTAGGTAAATTGCAAATTACCTAAATAATCAGCACATTACCAACTAGGTACTCATTAAAGTGAAAATAAAATCTTTGATGGAACAATAGCAACGTTTCTTTACGCTTAAATCAACACAATGTTATTTACTTTAGAGGTCCAGTGACGCAGTGGTAGTGCATTGCGCTGGTCCCAGGTTCGATCCCCGGACTGGGCAGGTTTGACTCAGCCTTTAATGCCTTAAGTGGGTCGAATAATAAGAACCAAACATGCTTGGGAACTAGAAACAGAGGTTTCCGCGTCGGATTGACCACCTGACCGAAACATTTCTGCATGGCACCCATGGTCAAGTAAACTGGATTTGGGCGCAGCAGGCCAAGGCTCCCCACGGAGCTGTCATGCCACTGAATTTATTAAAAAAAATTTCGATATCTAAAGAATCAAATTAATACAATCTACAAATTAATTGATAGAATCAATCAATTAAAACATAGATTTTATCGATACAGAAGTTAATATGCATATTGCCTGGGTAAAATGCAGAAAACTCATGATTCCACATGCTGACTGAGCAAATCAGTTAATCTGTTGATTACCTAAGGTAATGTGCACATTAACGGCTTTCGGATTTCAGCATTAAGAGATATAAAACAAGGTCTTACCAGGTAGACGATGTAGGGTACGACGAGCGAGGATCCTGTACTGATGGTACATGCCATTCCCATGCCTACGCCTCTCAGTGCTGTCGGGAACAGCTCCGGTGCCTGCTGGTACAGCGTCATGAAAGCTGAACTTGTACCGACCTTGGCGAGAAGAGAGGCTATCACGCCCACATATGTGTACTCTGCATTCAGAGAGGAGAGGCGTCATCAGATAATATGGGTTTAAGAGGAATTAAAAGTAACATATATTCGCTATGCTAAAATCGTCCAGCTTAGTTCATTTAGAAAATACTTATTAGAAAACATTGACATTTGGTGAGTGAGTATGAAAAAGGTCACTTCATGAAATGACGTAAGTTTTTTTCGTTTAATCTCGATCTATTATAAATGAAAATTGAAATAGCAAAAGACAAAAACAGGTGGATCCACTGCATATGCATTGACGTAAGGATTTCAAATATGAAAAAAATATACTAGACGCTATTTTCGAATTTTTAATTTATGTCATTTCATTAAGTGACCATTTTCGCATTTACTTACCAAATGTCAAAGTTCTATAGAAAATAGTTTCTAAATGCACTGGGCTAGAAGATTGTAAAATAGAGAGTATAGCAAATGATCCTTACCAGGAGCGTAGCCAGAGATTTTTTTTCGGGAGGCGATATGAAATTATACTTCAACAAATTATAACAATAATTTTTGTTATTAGTGGCTAACATATTTAGTTACAAGTACTTTTCCTGCGTATGTTTAGAAATTTCAAAACATTTGAAATAAATTTATCATTTTAAACAAAAATTGTTTTTGTTTTTCGCATTCTAAGAGCAAACTGAAAAATTTCGGGAGGAGATATATATCTATGTTTCTCTAATCTAATGTATTTAAGTACTTTGACTCAATTAATAAATGATAAATAGTCGTCTTAATTCTTAGCAATTTTTTAAAACATATTTTTTAAAAGTTAACATTTTTGAATTTTCAAAAAAATAATACAAATACAAATTTTAAGACAAACGACAGGCTCTAGGCCCAACAGGGTTGGTCGAGTAGATATATATATACACGTATATAGAAATAGAAAATAATTTGCATACGATAGTTACACGATCATACATACAATATAGCTTAGTTACAGGATCATGCACACAATATACAATAGTTACAGAATTATACAATACAATATACATAATACAATACAATATACATAATACAATACAATGCACATAATACAATGCAATATACACAGTTGACACAACGTTTGCCAATAATACTGGAAAAATACAGTGTAATCCAATTATTGTCTATTGATGATCCCCCAGTGCATATCTAACTGTTTCTTAAAACTCCTTACGCTCTCTGAATTTGCAACATTTGCTGGCAAATCATTCCAATCATTGATAATCCTATTGTAAAAATAGTGTTTTCGCCCTTCTCTATTAAATTGCGATTTGAACAATTTGCACCCATTTCCTCGCGTCCTATTGTCAGCGACAAATTCTAAACCCCTAATTTCACCATGTGTAATAAATTTAAATAACTGGATCAAATCCCCTCTTGCCCTTCTTTCCTGCAGTGTATACATGTTTAATTTTTTCAATCTATTCTCATATGTCATGCCCGAAGTACCCTGAATTATTTTTGTTGCTCTGTGTTGAATTTTTTCTAGTAAATCAATGTCCTTTTTTAAATAAGGTGAAATAAGGTATAATAATAATAATAATAATAAAAACCCTGAGTTAAAGTATTTAAAAATATTCAAATATTATACCGTGAAAAATGACACACTAGTCAATACGTATCTCCCTCAAAAATAAAATTTGTCTTTCACAGAGAAAAATGATACGATACTTAGGTAACGTTCTTGGAAATTATCCTGTAATAAAATAAAAGTCTTCATTGCCGTAACTTATCCCTTAAGTTGTACTGTAACAAAATGTCTAATTTCAACAGTAAGTGTAGTATCATCAGAAATGCGTTACCTGGTGGGATTACTACGGGCAATAAGCAGGCAAATGTTGAGAGTGTGAATGCGAGCACGGAGCACCACCTTCTGCCGATTTTTTCCATGAAGAGCCACGTGAAGAAGTGTGCCGGCAACTCAATCAGCGACACCAGGAAGAAGTTAAAGAACTCGTTACCAGCCAGATTTTTCACGTTCATCTGGAGGCCGAAATATGGGATGGAGTTGCCTATCCTATGGAAGAGAAAGTGAGGAGTATGTAGGTGAAGACGATCTTATAGACTGAGAGGCGTTTGCAAGTTTAGGTACCTCATCGAACATCATTCTTATTTTTTTAATAGAATTTAGAGCAATATTAGTGGATCATGAGTCCACTGGTCTGTCGGAACAAAAATGACTGAAACTATTCAAAAATCGAGTTTGAATGAATTGAACTAAATCCGACTGTGAAATATGTAATAATTTGCCAAACAATGATAATTACTTTTGCCTGGAAACCCATTTCTCTTTAATTTTGAATTAAAAAGTCTGCATACAATTTGTCTATCCTGGCGTCAAAATCTTTCATTTTTTTAAAAGTCAGCCACGTTAGCAATAAATTATACGTCATCAGTGACGTAATATGCATTGCCACTTGGTTCACTTTTTATAGATGGAAGTATTTTTCGCCAGAGTATAACTGTCGTATGTACTCGTAACATTTTAAAGATATTCTCTAGATATTCGTGATATTTAGGAAATATTATAGATATTCAAACTATATTTGATGTGCTTACCAGCATATGGTGACGAGCAAAAATCTTTTCCTGAGGTTCGGGTACCTGAAGAAGTCCATAGGGGAGTGCTCAGCCTCACCGACTCTCTGCTTTTTCTCTCTTTCGCCAAACCTCTGCAACAACGAAAAGACATTATTCGAAAATATAAGATGGACAAAAGGCCTTCGCACATTTCAAAAACCAACATATTGGCGATAGTATAATGTAATGAGGGATATTTTTTTACGGATAAAAATATTTAGCTCAAAATTTGACTCATAGGTGGTGCTGTGAAGAATTTCATGCAAACTAACATGTATTGTATGTTTTATCTAATGTTCTTTACCATAGGTGAAGCTCTCTCTCTCTGTGTGATTTATTTAAGTTTTGTACTGCCATTTGTATACTTTTACGACCTAATACCATACATGAAAAATTAAAAAAAAATAATAATAATATGATTGTTTTTTGAACCATCTATACGTGAAAAATAAAATAAAAATACTGTTACTTTTCTACAATATTCTTTAATTTTTTTTTCCCCCATCGTTATAAAATAGTCAATCATAACAAGCATAATCCAGTAGACCACTCCAATTTGATGCTTTCTAAATGAAACAATATCTTGTACAAGAAAACTAATGTAATAAAATACAAAAATATCATATACGCTCAATTAGGATATATTTCCAGTCCCCAAACTCTTTTTTTTTAATTAGTTACCTTGATTTTCTCTAGCAGCTGGTTTCCCTCGTGCGCCTTCTTTCCGTTGGTTTTGCTGATCTTGGCCATGATCTTTGCCGCTTCTTCGTACCTCTCCTGTGAGATTAGCCAGCTCGGTGACTCGGGGAGGATCCTACAGAACAACAAATAATTATTGTGTTAGTCTCC
The DNA here is from genome assembly GCA_963978545.1 of Linyphia triangularis. Classification (NCBI taxonomy): domain Eukaryota; kingdom Metazoa; phylum Arthropoda; class Arachnida; order Araneae; family Linyphiidae; genus Linyphia; species Linyphia triangularis. Next base: position 82,978,128 of record OZ021731.1, read on the forward strand.
AAGACAGAAATCGTTCATTTTTGATACTACAACTGGTTGTAGATACGCGTCGTAAATCATTGCTTGAAATTTTTAGATCTACATTTTAGCATTGTGGTAAAAAATAATGCTTTGTAATTTTAGGAACAGGCTAGAACTTTCCCGATATCCTGCATTTAAATGCATCTGAAAATCATGTATTCAAAATGAGCTTAATCCATTTCAATAATCCATTTTTAAAAAAAGCTTCATTTAAAGCCTAAAATGAGCAATATTTTGTAACACACACTTAACCAGCTAGCCATTTAAATGAAAATTTTTATTGCATATAACCAAGTTAATAGTATATTTATGCACACTTGACCAGGTGGTTGACTGTGTATAATAAGTAAATTTGTTTTAAAAAAATTCTCAAAGGATTTAGACCATTTTGAGCACAAACTCTTCTATACCAACCTATCTTTGCCTTTGTACTAGTTATCATATTTAATTATTTAAGAACAACAACAACAAAATCCCTTACTTCCAGTACATGAGCAGACTTAATGCGGTGACGGAGGTGACGATGCTGAGTTTGATCCAGTTCCTTGTCAAGTAGGCGATGAGGGGCAAGAGGCACAGCCCCAAGGTCCAGGAGGTGGTAGCCAGACCGTTCATGAGGGCGCGCTTATTGGGGCTTACAAGCTCCAGAACTAAATTAAGACAAAAATAGGCAGTCAGTCAAACCGTTAAGTATACGTTTGGCTGATTTGTTGTTGATTTGAGAACACGTAAAGTCGTTTGTCAACACTAGACTTAAATACAGTCCTGCTCAAAAGTTTAGACACAAGAGGCAATTCACGAAAAAGCAATAGTATTCATTAATTTTCACTAGTTTCTTTTAAACATATATTCTTAAATCTATTCGGAAAAAGTGTAGGGTAAAAAAAATTCTAAGAAAAATTAAATAAAATTGTCTAACATTAATGAGTTGAAATTTTACAGACTTTCTATGCCTCAAAAGTATAGGCACAAAGGTAAGATTTAGGCAAATTCTTAAGAAGTGTTCGCCTCATCAAAGGGGAGTGTCCTAAATTTACTATAAAATGTTTGAAGTAATTTTCACTGCTTAGAATGATGCCGAAGTCTGCGCAATTTTCGTATGTGGAGATTTCAAGAATTTTGATGTTAAAGACCAAAGGTAAATCCATTTCTGATATTACAATTGCATGAAATCATTCCAAAAGAGGTAGGTATTTATCGTGTTTTAGCAGGTGGTGATCAATATCAACCAAAATCATGATCTGGAAGGCCTTGAACGACCAGCAAACGAGATGATAGACGAATTATAAAACTGGCTTCGAATCAACATTACTCTGTAAATCAGATAAAAAATTTAATGGCCACTGAAGTTTCACGGGAAACTCTACTCGTAGAAGAATTGTGGAATGCGGGTTTTTAAAAAAATCTAAACTAAAGCGCAAGCCGCGTTTGCAGTCTCCTCACTTAGAAGCAAGACTGAATGACGCTCAGCAGCATACGCCAAACAGTGACGAATGGCTACAGGTGGTCTTTCGTGACGAAAAAAATTTGAACCTAGACGGTCCAGATGGGTTTTCCTACACTGGCATGATCTGCGCAAAGATCCTGTAACTCAGTTTAGATGACGTCAAGGTGAAGATTCGGTCATGGTTTGAGGAGAATTTGGATTCAATGGCCAAACTTCTTTAACGTTTCTAAAGTAAAACAAAACTCTGAGATCTACCTTGCAACTCTCGAAAGTAACTTACTACCATTTGGTGAGCTTTTAAGCTATATTGCAAGAGCAAGAGGTTGTATCAACAAAGTACCAATCACTTGGATTTGAAATTTCTCATCGAGAACTGGTGTACTATACAGTTCGTGGACTGACAGGAAAGTTCACGAAAGTCAGAGAAGTATTAAAAACTCAGCGTGAGAAGATTTTAGACGAAGTGTTGGAGATCCTACGTGAAGAAGAAAAAAAAAATGTCGGTACGACAAACAACAGATGAACTAAGGGGATTTTCAAGAAAGAATAAGAATTCAATTTCAAGAGTTAGCTATCAGCTACTATCTGTAGACGTCTTGATCATATCGCCAAATCGTGTTTCCAAAGGAGTAAGAATACTGGATGAGACATTTTGGGTGGTAACAAGAGGATCAGGAAATAGGTACGGAAGGGGAAACTACCGATATGTGAACAAACCCTTTAGACAACAGAACAAAAGTTCGAATCTGCTCTACAAATTTCTTCAAAGGGAAATGAACAATATGATAACATTTGGGTCCTACACAGTGGAGTTTCTTGTCACATATCAAAAGACAGGTTTTGGTTCAAAGACCTAGAACCAGTAAGATATCTATCTAGCTGGAAAATATTCGAAAATAACTTTTAAAGGTAAAGGTACAGTTAGGGCGAGTATTGTAAGTAATAAAAATTCAGTAAACTTAACTACAAATAATGTTTCATTTGTACCTGATTTTAGAAATAATTTACTCTGTGTTACTGTAATGATGAATAATGGTTGTAGAATTGTATCAAAATATAACTAAGTGTTGATTTTTGATTAAAAAAAAAGTAAGTTTGTGACTAAAGCAGTTAAGAACGATAATAGATTAGAAGTGTATTTGAAACCATTTTGTAATCATGAGTGTAATTTTTATAGTACTGATAATTGCGAAATTTGGCATAATAGATTATGTCACTTAAATCCTAAATACATTAACATGAATTAGTATATTATGATGTAAAAGATTTTAGTTGTGTAAGATTTAGTTGTGTGATGTAAGTCAACTTTAAATAATCATCCTAGTATTGATATTAATCAATGTTTTGAAATTTTAGAATTAATTCTTGTGGATCTGTGTGGTCCTGTACAGTACGCAAAAAAAATCAGAACGATGGCTATATCTTCGGTTCGTAGAATCTTGAATTATCGTAGAATCTTGCAGTTTGCTCCAAAATCTTTTGCTTAAGATTTTTTATATATCTAATGCCATTTTTTTTTCTTATGTGGCCGTTTACTAAGTAAATATAACGCTATCTTCGTAATTTTTAATACGAACCCCTATTTTTTTTATCATTTCATTCGATTTAGAATACATCATTTACTCAATATACCAATTTTCAATTCATTGTGTTGAAAAACACCACTTATGATCGAAAATGTTTATACCATGTTTTAACCGATCTTCAGCGATAATTTCTATAAAACGAAAGGTATTTTTAAGGTTCTACATCACAGCTGGCGAAATCGAACGTTCAGTGCGGCGTGTTTCACGACGTTAAATAATACAAATATTAGTCTAAAATTGCATAGAAACTACTTGGATTTATAGCATACCTGCCAACATTGGCATTTTCAAATTAGTACAATTTTTACGGAACAAATATTTGCATTCCTATGACTCATGGAAAGTCAAATAGCGACAATATTTATGAATTTAATATAGAAATAGTAATTCTATTACAAATGCAAAAAAAAATAAAATTGAATAATATTAAATTGCTCTCAAATATAACAAATTGTTACATTTTAGCACAAAATGGAAATTATAAAATAAAAAACTAACTTGGATTTAAAAATAAATCAAATTTAAACTTTACGATGAAATCTCTGATGAGGTTTATGATTTAGCCTACATTACACCTAAATAAAACATGTTTTATGACACAAAAACTCTAGTGAAACATACAATGAGTTGGTGGTATTCAAAGTGTTTAATCACACGCACAAATATCAATTATGCAGGCTTTCGAATTCTTATTATTACATATGATGTTGTCACTGTGCTTTTTAGAATTGATATAAACTTCGACATCAGTAAATCCTCTATGAGAAATCTTAATATCAGATGCATAGATAGAGCAGAATGCAAAATGTTTTTCTTTGTTTGAATTTCTGATGATTAGAAGTAAACTGCTTGGTTTGAAGTAAACTCCAAAAAAACTTGATATTTTCTGGAGTCTTACACCAGGATTGTTTAACTTGGATATTTTAAAATAAATAGTTAAGACTAACAAAGAAGCTGAAAACCGAAAGTGCTTTAATCTCTCAAGTCCGAGAAAACGAAACAGTCGTTCGGTGAGTGCCGCCAAAACAATTGAAAACGGCGGCGTCGCGATTTAGTGCGCAGCGTTGGAGTACGGTCCAAAAGAAGAAAGAAGAAAAAAAACTAAAGCCCCCCCCCCCCCCTTTAAGTTTTCTACTTTATTAATCTCTAAAGTTCGAGACAACGAAAGAGTTGCTTGGTTCGCCAAATCCCGTCGGCAACACAGATGAAAACAATGAATTTCCGGCGGCGCGCTTAAGTGCTTTTATTATATACGCGCAACATTAATGTACGGTCCAAACAGAAGGAAGAACCAAAATCTACAGCATTTTTGGTTTTCAGATTCTTTGTTAATCTCTTAAGTCTGAGGCAACGCAATAGTTGTTTGGTTCGCCAGGTCCCGTCGGCAACACAAATGAAAACAGTGCATCCCCGGCGCAGTGGTTTAGTGCTATTATTTACGGGCAAGTCCAGTACTATTATTTACGTTTTGGAGTCCAGTCCAAAAGAAGGTAGAATTAAAAAACTAAAGCACTTTCGGTTTGCTGCTTTCTTTATTAACCTGTAAAGCCCGAAAAATCGAAGCAGTGGTTTGGTTTGCCAAATCAAGTCGGCAACAGGAAAGAAAACAATGCATCCTCGCCAACGCGCTTTAGTGCTGAACATATGCGCAATCTTGGAGTGTGAATAAATATTTTGACTGATGCGGCAGCTTTGGAAAATCGTTTCGGTTTCGTTGGTGACTTGAAAAAATATTAAATTAAAAAAAAAAAAAAACGGTTTTAGGGAAAAACGAAAAGTACCGTGAAATCCGTACGATTTTTTTAGCTGTTCGTACACCCGTACAAAATAGTAAAAATCCGTACATTGTACGGATAATTCGTACAAGTTGGCAGGTATGTTATAGTGTCATGTTTAAGATTAATACAAAAATAGCAAGTAAACTCAAAAGTAACATAATTTATTTACAAGATTAAAAAATGTGCATTCTTCACACGAAATAAATAAAATATCGAACACTGTAATTGAAGAAGCATAACGTATACTACCGATGATTAGAAAATTAATGTATGTCATGTAAAATGTAATCATTAGTAAACAGTATTCAGCAAAGCGTGACTACTTTACAGAAACATTTCACTTTAAACACAAATGTAAAATGATCGTTGAAATTATTTATAAAATGAAAAAAAAAAACATAATTCAGTAAGATTTTTAAAGAATAACTTACTGAAATTGCTTAAAAAATGTTGTTTTAAATAAATGTAATTTAATGAAAGTATTTTTTTTTTTTTAAAAATCAGTAGGCTGCATGTGCCCATCGTGGTCGACAACTTGTTGCGAATCGATCAAACTGAATTTGATGCCCGGATCAGCCCGTAAGGAATTCTAAGAGTTTTCAGCAGCTCTCCATAGTTCTGCAGATGATTGCACACTGGAAAAATCAATCCTGGTTTTCCATAATGCCCACAAATTTTCCATGAGCGTAATTCCCTAATAAGTGACTTTCGATGTTCAAATTTGATGAACGTGTGGTGGTGGCCATGGGAGTAGGTTTTCGTCAAAATCGAGCATGCGTCTGATGTCGAAATCATGAAAAAATCATGTTTTTCAACAATTGCTAAAAAAAAAGGCTCTAATGATTTTGATTAAAATGTCCGTGCTTAATGCCTCTTAAGGTCGTTCCCACCTCTGAAATTCCCGTAGAAATGGCCGACCAAACGGTATAGTGGTTAGCGTGCTAGCTTCTAGACCGCGAGGTTGCGGGTTCGAGTCCCGTGTTGGCATGGGTGTTTGTAAATGTATGTTGGCTTGTCTAATGACGAATGTTTCGGCGCATTATAGCCCTCGTGTTGCTGACGGCGCCAGATAATCTGAAAACAACCAACCAACCAGTAGAAATGTGATACAAGCGTATGAAGTTGAAAAACGAGTGCATTCTGTCCTTGAGCATCACGCAACAACAATTGAATTTCTTTTCTTGTTTCATGCCCAAGAAAGGACATTGTAATGTGTAAATACCATAGCTATTTTTCTTTTCTTTTTTTCCTATGTAAAAATTGTTGCCAAAAACGGTAAATAACAACATATCAAATTTTAATGCAGTGACCAATATTATAGTGTAATTGAACGTTATGCGATTTTCCACACCTCTAGTTTACCTTGAACTAATCTTTGACTGTTTTCAAATGTCGTCTACTATACGGTCCCTTAAAGTAATTGTTTTTTACATTTTCGACTCGAGAACTACAAATCGAAAACTAAAAGTCAAAATGGAAAGAAAAAAATTGTGTGTGGGGGGGGGGGGGGTTATACTATGGTATATCTAATGAAAGCAAACAAAATTTATGTTTCGATTAAAAAAAAAAAATTTAATTGTTTTGTTAGTTAATAATTATTAAAAAAAAAACTGATGCAAAAGTTGATTGCTATTTATATTTGGCCATTTACAAACTATCTTTTGAAACAAAAATTACTGAAATATATTGATTATTTAAGTATTTATGGCCAAAAAACCAACTTTTTTATTTAGCATTAATTTATGTATCATTTTCTTTTTATCATTTAAATTAGAAACCATTCATTGGAAAATTATGAATTTTTTGTATTTCGACATTTTTTTGGATCATGAATCCAAATATGAAATAATATTATGAGGTAGCTATTGAACTTTTTCAAGTTTGGTTCGGTTTTAATATGTAGATGACCCCTCATGACAAAAAAAATACTATATGCAATTAATAAATACCTTCTAAGATTTACAACGGTACCTTATGCTTGTTATTTCAACAATTAGATCACAAGATATAGCCAGCATTCTGATTTTTTTAATTTTTTTTTTTTTTTTTTTTTTTGCTTACCAGAAGTAGGTTCTAAGTAATTTATGGTAATAGTAGATGATTATTCTGGAATGTATTTTACATATTTCGTAACTTGTAAAAATGAAGTGTTCAATGTGTTTTATCAGTTTAAATCTAAGTATAAAAACCTTATAGGTAAAAGAATTAAAAGGTTGAGAAGTGATAATGGTAAGGAATTTGTAAATGAACAAATGGATAATTTTTTGGCTGATTCAGGTATTGCACACGAAAATCCTATTCCGAATCAAACGGAAAAGTGGAACGTAAGATCAAAGTTCTTTTAGATCGGGCTAGATCTATTTTATAAGAAAGTAAACTTCCGTTAAAATTTTGGGCAGAAGCAATAAATTATTGTACACAAGTGTCTAATGTCACTCCCCGTAAAGGAAGAGAAAAAATTCCATTAGAAATTTGGACTGATAAGAAACCAAAATTAAATTATTTAAATAAAGTTTGGTTGTATGGCTTATTTTCATGTTTAGAAAATAAAACGAAATAAATTCGATATTTCCGGTAAAAAATGCATTTTAGTAGGTTATTCTCGAGAAAGAATAGGACATCGCATTTTTGATCCAAACATAAATAAAATATCGAAGAGAGATCAGGGAAATTGTTGATATGCCATAAGACAAAACCAAATTAATAAAAAGCAAGTGTATTTTTTCTATTAAGGATGATAATGTGTATATGGCGCGATTTGTCACCACATCTTTTAATCAAATAAAAAATGTTGTATATTTAGGAACATATTCACCAGTCGTTAATATTGAGAACTTTAGAATGTTAATTGCTATAGCAGCTAAATTAAATTTCATTGTTAGATTTTTTTATGTAAAAACTGCTTACTTGTATGGTGAACTAGATGAGACTGTATGTATGTTATCTCAACTAGGATTTGAGACAATTATAGGTGAATGGAAAGTTTGTAAATTAAAGAAAAAGTTGGTATGAGTTACCTCAGTGCTCAAGGAATTTGTATTGAAAAATAAAAAGGGAATTAGAAAGCATATGATTATTATAATTAGCTTGTGATTATTGTATTCTTATGAAAGTTGATTTTGGAAATGTTTTATATTATGTATGTTGATGATTTATGAATATAATGTAATAGTTAAGAAATGTGTGATAATATTGTTACTCAAATTAGGAATATATTTGAATTACATGAAAAAGAAAAATCTAAGTTTTTGGGTTTAGAAACATCTAAATATGATGCAGGTTTTATTTTATCACAATCAGAGTACATTGAGCTGTTATTGTTTAAACATAATTTAGAGAATTGTAAATCTGTAAAAACTCCTATTGTTAAAGGAGAAGATAAAAGTTTTCCTTTCACAAATGGGTCAATAGATATGACAATATATCAAGAATTAATTGGTGAACTTTTATAATTGGCAAATAGAACTCGTCCTGATATTTCATTTGTAACAACATATTTATCACAGTTCAATCATAAACCAGAAAAGAGGCCTTATCTATTGGCTAATAGAGCTCTAAGGTATTTACAAGGGACAAAAGATAATAAATTATTTTATAAGAATATGAGTTTGGTTTTTTAAATGCAAGTTGGGGTAATGCAGAAAATGACAAATCTTTATCAGTTTCAGTAATTTATATAGGTGATTCATTGATTTCTTGGAAATATAAAAAACAAAGAAGTGTTTGTCTTTCAACTTATGAAGCTGAATTGTTTGCTATTTCAGAAACATGCAAAAAAAATTATTTGGACGTTATACATTGATTAAGTAAGTTGTCAGTTAAACAATTTGTGGATGATGGTGTAATTTTTTATTCAAATAGTCAAGCAGCTATGCAATATGTTAAACGCAATAAATCTTCAAATAAGTCGAGGCGTATGATTTTACATTTTTATTTTGTCAAGGATTTATTGATGGATAATGTTGTTAAATTGAAATATTTACAGACTGGATACATAATTGCAGATCTACTTACCAAAGCTGTTCATGAAGAAAAAATTTTACATTCACTTAAAAGTATTTCATTAGTTTTAAAGTTTTTTATGTGTTATTATAAGTCATTGTATTATGTGTCATGTTTATATATTTTTGATAAAATATGTTCTTCGCAGGAGGGGTGTATTAGAATTGGGGCGAGTGAACTATATTTAATGCGGATTGATACGAGATCCGGGTAGGGTGTAGTTCGTTTCCCCCTTTGCCGACTAAGTTCTATTTGAAAATCTATTTATCTGTCGTCATCATGTTGTCCTGTATCAATAAATGTTATTCAAACCTAACAATATACTATTTTATGAAAAGAACAACAAACATAATTGTCTACATGACCACACAGCGTATGGTATTTTTTTTTCTTTGTCTACCACTTAACATGTTAACATTAGCAGTCTTCTTTAAAAATAAAGATAGGTACAATTTCTCTCTAGAAGGTTACGCGTACATTCTTAATTAATTTTCATTCGATAGATTTAATTATATGTGACTGAAGACAAACATTAAGTAAATAGTAGGCAAGATCCGACTTTTTGAGGCTTAATTTTGAATGTGCGTCCTCTTGTTACACCTCAATTTATGTGTGCGTCTCCTTTATGCCTTATTTTGTGCATGAACTAAGTACAGTAGTCAGTCTGATATTGTAACAAAAATGTGTAACAATAACCCTTGACACAAGATAAATATTGGGACATTACAGAATTCTCCAATATTTTCCTGGCATATACGCACAGTTTTAAATACTCATATCTTACTTGTAAGTCTATTTTGATTCAAATGCTTTGTAAATGCTACCGTACCAAAACAAAATCATTTCAGATAAAGGATATATGCTTACGAATGATGTATCCGACCACATATATGGTGGACATGGATGCTCCATTGATGGTCCTCATCAGAAGGAACACGACGAAGTTTGGGCTGAGCACCGATCCGATTTCTGACGCAGCTATGATGAGGGCCATGAACAGAAAGATTGGCTTTCGACCCCATCTGCAAACAAGCAGATGCATAAAGCTACTATCTGTTAATGGTCTTGGTTTAGGTATCTGACCAAATCCATAAGACATTCTTTCAGAAGATAGAATCTAAATTTTTTTGTTTTAAAAAAATACGTCTAGAGGAAAACTTTAGACGTTATAGGAACACAGAAGAAGATGGACAGAAAAGTTAGCTTTCGACACCTTATGCAAACTAGCAGAAAATGAAGCTGGTTTATGCGCTGTTGCTGATTCTCTTGGTCAACGTAACCTTGATTTACAGACCAAGCCCAAAGAATTTACTTTTATAAGATAGCTCTATATTTTTCTGATTTTAAAAAAATACGCCCAGAGAAAGAATTTAGAAGTTATGGGAATATAGAAGAATATGAACAGAAGGGTTGGATTTTTACCCCATCTCCAAATAAGCAGAGACACATAAAGCTGCTGTGTTGTTGCTAATCCTCTTGATCTAGGTATCAGACCAAACCTATGAGACTTTCTTTTCAGGTATATGATTTGTTTTTCTGGTTTTGAAAAAATACGTCCATAGAAACACTTTAGACGTTATGAGAAGGCGTATAAATTAATCGGTTACAAAGAAAGGCTGCTAGATTGTTTTTATCATCCTTAATCTTCGTTTTTGCAGTGATAATGTTACAGCTCAAGTGCAGAAATCAGTTATTCTTAAGAATATCTAGATAATGTGCAGATTAACTAGCGTGATCCGATAAAGTACCGAAAATTGTTTCATTTCTCAAATTACTTAGGTAATTTGCAAATTACCTAAATAATCTGCACATTATCTACTAGGTACTCATTAAAGTGAAAATGATATCTTTGCTGGAACAACAGCAACATTTTTATACGCTTAAATTTACGTAATGTATTTATTTATTTTTCGATACCCAAAGAAACAAGTTAATACAATCAAACAATCAACACATTAGTTTATAGTATCAAACATTAATGAATTAAAAAAAAAACTATAATACAAAGAATCAAACGGTTTAAAATATCACTAGGGGGCTCCGCCCCCTGCTCGCTGACGCTCGCCAACCCCCTGGATTGCTATGCAATCCCCTTGGCTCGCTTTGCTCGCCTTAAAGAGAAGCATTTAAAATATGCCCTAGCAAAAAGTTATTTCAGATGCATAATGCCATGAAACTGAAACTTTTATTATTTTTGAAGAGTCAGAATACTTACCACGTCATTATTCTGTTGCTGTCGAGACGCGTTAAGCAGGGACAGTGTGGCAACGTAGTAGAAAGTTCTTAGAAAACAACAAAAATAAACAGTTTTGTAGATATATTTAAAAAAGATCGGTTATTTCATTGAACAATTAAAATTTACGGGCTGGTTTTGTATGAAGCGCCAAAATAATTAAAGTTGCTTATCGAAATTTCTTAACGAAGCAATCATATGTTCACTTTTGCGATACTTAGAAAATAAAATAAAACAGTGAAAGGTCAATTATCCAGCATTTAATCAATCGGAATTTTTTTTTAAATCAAATTTGGCGAGAAAATTAGCCATATTTCGCCAATATTTTTTTTTTTTTTTTAATTTTCATATGAGATTTTGAAGTTGAGTGGGTGGTTTTATTCGTTATTTTGATAGTTTTTAATTCGTAATAGCTGAATTTGCACTGATTAAAGATGAGTATAGGTTCAGATTTACTGCACAACGCCTCTTAGCGATTTTTTTTTAAATTGGCGATTTAGCGCTGAATGCAACCCGGCGACCTCCGGAACATGTTCCAGCAGATAACTTTTCTGAAAAGTCTGATTTATCCGGAATTCTAATCTAAAAGAAATGTACACATCTTGGATCTATTTATTCTTGCATCATCGTAACTATTAAATCAATACGTTTTAAATAGGCAATAATTTCTATCTGTAGATTGTAATAAGAAAAACAAAATATAGCGAATCCAAGTTGTTGCTGTTGCCAGATGTATTAGTCAAATTTCAAAAGATATATTGTGATTGGCTGGAAATTCGTGCATAAAGTGCATTTAGAAGATTGGTGATTGAAGTCGTTGCCATTCTGCTCACAGAAATACAGCCAAATTTGGACGTTACGCAAGAGAATTATATATATAGATTGCAATAAAAGAAATTAACATAATGTTGTTTGTTTATTTTTCGATATCTAGAGAATCAAGTTAATGCAATCAAACAATCAACACATAATTAACAATAAAACTCTTGATTCTGCACGTTAACGGAGCAAATCCGTTAATATGCAGATTTGCTAGGTAAATGTGCACATTAACGGTTTTGGAGTTTTAGCTGTAACAATAATTCAGTCGCTTTGGCTTGGATCGCTTGTAGAGATGCGAATTCCATATTACACAAAGATTAAAAAGTCAAAATTTAACCTTAGTATACACAATACGATTTAGTAAATAACAATACTCATATAGCACACATACTCTCAGGGAGGTCCCAAGAAAGTCCTCAGTTATCCTCTTGGCTCAGCTTAGCCAATATTGGCTCTTGTGCCATTAAAATCCACACAACCATCCAACCCCAGTCATCCTCGGGACTCCGAATGACTACCTATGGACCTCTCTGGGAGGATGTGTGCTGTATGGGTAAGGGAACTTATGTGCGCCATACTGTTAGTCAAGACCCTCGATGGCAATAAAACTTAATGAAGTTTTATAGATAAAAGATACTCATGACAAACTCTCTTGTGAAAAAAACATGTCAGCCACCGGTACTTTTAAAAGCCACTAATTATAAGTAGGGAAGGGGAGGGAGAGGCTTAGAGAGTAGCAAATCAACCTTAGTCCCAAGACAACTTACCATGACCTCATTCGAAAAGCTGTAGGATGGATCTTCCCACGTAAAAGATATTGTTGCGTGGATGGGTTCGAAAGATTTGAAGCCAAAGCAGATCAAAACTTGCAGACATTTATTCCGATATAACTCTCCGCAGATTCCCTTACAGCTCCAGAACTTCTCGTTCGAGTAGACTCAATACAGCTCTTTACACAACAATGGAGCACAAAACAGAAGTTAAAAACTTGACAACACGACTGCTAAAAATCGCCGCGAAAGACAATGCAATACAGTTCACTTTCCGAACTATCTGAATGCTCGCTGAGAGACAGCTAACTCAGTAGCTCCAGTCAACTAACTGACTCAACTAGCTCAGGGACTCAACTCAACTCACTCATGGCCGGGCTTATATAGGAAAGTCAATCCTTCGTGAATCTTCCAGAGATAGAAATTTGGAGGACTTTCCAGATCGTAGTCGAAAAGTCCTATACATGTACATGGGGACCGAAAGCGTCGTCAAATGGTCGCCATGTTTGGCGACATTTGGCAATTTCTCGCCAAGTTTGGTGACCAAAATTAGTCGCCAAAACTGTCGCCAACTTGGCTCTATCTCGCCAATTTGGTGAGATTTCCATTACTATAATGTTAAATGGCCTGCCTGCTCTTTGTAAAACTCGCTTCCCAGCATTATCTCTGTAAAACTCGTTTTTCAAGCATTAAGGGTCACATTGCAGGAAAGCAAAGTAAGACAAACTATTGCACTACCTTATGCGAAATGTACATAAATTTATCTTTTTATATAATTAATGCTACGAAATATTTACAAATATACAGAAATTCGTAACAATATAGTTCGTTGCAAATCACAATTTATAGTAGGGGGGACAAGGGATACTTGACCCAGTTTCTTTTCCTCAGAATTGGGAAGGTTTCCATAAGTTGGAAGTGGTAGCACTTTTTGTTCTTCAGTTGGCTAACAAAATGGTGAAAATGACAACTGAATCTTTGCCTCAGTTTTTATACTATATAATGCAAATTAAATTTTCGTGCTCCAAAAGTAATATCTTTGTGTTGTAAAAGCTGATTTGAAAAGGGTTTTTGTTTAAAAGTAAGACTTTTTGTTAATTTTTTTCCATACTTTTAGCTACAATTACATGTATAATAGTGTTTATCCACTTACTTGCAAATGGTTTCATTTTAGGGTTATGCAAGTAAACGTACTATTAGGGATACTTGACCCAAGGCATATAGGGATAATTGACCCAAGTCATATAGGGATACTATTTGAGTGCGTTTGGAAAGTTTTATTTTTTATTCTTCTTATACCATTTTGTTATGTATGTAAGATGTTCAATTGATAAAAAGGTATTGTTACTAATGGACATTCTTAAAAGTTGTGTGTCGTTGCCTACCATCGATGTTACATGAGTTAACGGTATTATAATTCTCTCCATTGTTTTCACAGACCATTAGGTGCATCAGTTTACTCAACTTTCAAATGACTTTATAATGTTCAATGTACAAAACACCTGAAGATACACAAACCTGACTAATTTCAAGTTATTCTTCTTCATCCACCTGTGTTTTCAATGAAAAATTATAGAATTGCAAATTTTGGGTTTTAATGTGAGTTTAGATTTGTAGTTAAATAAATAGTTATTTTCTTATTCTTGAACTTGTTTGAAGAACAGAAATAGCTTTCAAACTGCTAATATTTTTAGCTTTCTACAATAAAAATTAAAATTGGACACCGTATTAACATAGCTCTTGAAAATAAGAAGTACTGACCTCATTGAACAAGTGTAGAAAAGTATTAACATAGGACTTATTAATGGGAGTTGTTATTATTATGTAAAAGTTTTGCATTTATAATTTTAAATTGCATACTCTCAAATATATGACTTTTGTCAAGTATCCCTATACATTAGGATACTTAACCCAAGTTGAAGGGGTTTTTTATGTTTAATATTTTATCACCTTTACAATTGATACTTCAGAAATATATTGTTACGCAAATTTTCTGTATATAGTTGTCAATCGTGACGTATTACTTTAAAATTCTATTTTATGTTATCTTATTTTATTTATTAACAGCGATAATACAGGTTAGAAAAAGGTGGCAACACCTAAAGCAATTGGGGAAAATTCCGAGATGTTTCTTTTATTTGACGAGTTGGTTGGATGTTACGAGAAAGTTCTCAAGCGCCTGTATAAATTAGACCACTACCTAAAATCGAGAGGACAATTTGACTTCGGAACTCGATGAAAGCTGAGTGTGACTAACCTGAATTATAGCTGAATTCGGAGTTGTTTTTATTGAAGCTTGATAGTGATTGCACTATTCTCCGATTAACTTTTGTGATATCTTGAAGAGAGAATAAATATTTTTATCTAGTAAACACTGCGCCGTCATTGTCTCTGTGGAAAATTCACAACAATAATCATAAATATTGTGTAATACTTAATGAAGTATAGATATCATTTATACACCCATAAGTAATGTTGTTACGTCATCATGGAGTTGCTTATAAGAATTGACTTTTGTACTATTCGGCTTGTTCTGAATTCTGTTACGAACTGAAAAAGTGCAGACGATAATCTTTTTTTAGAATGTAAAAACGGTTATTTTATATATGTTCTTGTTCTAGTTCAAAACTTTTTGTAATTAAAGAAAGACGTGAAGGATTTTGCTCTCGTTTCTTAAGTGTGCTGGCGTTTGTTACCTTCCATAATTTGAACCTGAAAAAGGATCCAAGTGAGATCCTACATATACTTTTGTGGCGTCCGCGACTTTTGACTTTAAAACGATTTAAAGATTGACTATGGAAGGAGAAAACACGAAACGCAAAGCGTTGAGACAATCATTCACGGTGTGTGCCAATAATGTTGAAGAGGTTTTACGAAATGATGAAACTACGGTAAACCAACTATGTCTTTTGAAAAAACAATTATTGGATAAATTTTCTCGCCTGGAAGCCGTACAGGAGAACATTGCACAAGCTCTCTTGGATGATGAAGATTTGACGACGAATTACGATGAAGATTTTGCAAAAGCGGAAACCTACAGGGACAGATTTTGTGCGGTCTCGACACAGCTGGAATTAAAAATTAACATGAATATTGACGCATCGAAAAGTGCTAACGCGATGGAAGAAAAACGTAAATTTGAGTTACCCCGTTTGGAGTTGAAAAGATTTACAGGTGAGCCGAAGGATTTTCTAGCCTTTTGGTCGCAATTTAGCAAAATTCATAGCGATGACAATATTCCGGATGAAGATAAATTCCAGTATTTGTTACAAAGTGTAGTGCCAAAATCTAAAGCGGCGAGGCTGGTAGAAAGCTACCCGCCCACGAGAGAAAACTATTCAAAAGTTATCGTTCAACTGAAGGATAGATTCGGTCGTGATGAATTACTCGTTCAAATTTATGTACGGGACCTTCTAAGCCTGGTTATGAAAAACGCATCCGGCAAAGGAAAAGTCGACCTATCTGAACTGTATGACTTACTTGAGAGTAAGCTACTTGCTTTGGAAAGTTTGGGGCACACGAAAGAAAAGTTTGCCGATTTTCTGGAACCCCTGGTGGAGTCCTGCCTTCCGGAACAGGTGCTGCGTGCCTGGGAAAGGAGTCGATCCATTGATGAGGCATCCAGTGGAACAGCTGACGCAAGCGTGCGTTCTTTGGAAAGATTAATGTCCTTCCTTCGCTCGGAGGTGCAAAGTGAGGAGATGATCATACTTGCTCGCTCGGGACTTGGAGTGCCACAGAAGAATTTACCAAACCGCAGGGATGAGGAGCCATCTTTGCCCACAAATGCAGTCTTGATTAATGCAGGTAAGGAAGAGGGGCCAGCCAAATTTAAATGTATATTTTGTTCAAAACAAAATCACTTTAGTTCTGATTGTTTTTTGGCGCAGAAAATGTCTTTAAAGGATAAGAAGAGTATTCTTATAAAAAATAAAGCTTGTTTTAAATGTTTTAAATTAAACCATTCGGCACGATTTTGTCGAAATAAATTCATTAAGTGCGGTTTTTGCGATGACAAATCCCATCAAAGTTTAATGTGTCCCAAAAAAGAGGACATTAAAGTTGAAGACATTAAAGTAGAATCTGATCCTAGTATCACAGTTATAGGCAATACGCTTTCTAATCAGTCAGAAGTATCCAATATATATTTACAAACAATTATGATTAAAATTAGTCATAAAAATAAAGAGCTGGTTTTGCGCTGCCTTCTGGACAGCGGTAGTGAAAATTCTTACATTACTCAACGGGCAATCGAAAAATTGAACTTGACACCTGTAGCAAAACAAATCATGTTACACGGTTTGTTTGGGGGGAAGCAGACGGGTCCCAAGCAACATTCCCTCTATAATGTTGAAATAAGTAGTTTAAAGAGTGACTTTTCTTGTAAAATTCCAGTTCTTTCAGAGAATAAAATTTGTGGGTGTCTACCTAAGGTTAGGAATATATTGGTACTATCAGAACTAAAAGAAAAATATATTGATGTACCTGATATTTATTCGTCACATTATGAAATCGATTTACTAATGGGAGCCGATTCTATTGGGTTAATCTTAACGGGTATGAGCATTACACTCGAATGTGGTTTAACGGCTGTTGAAACCAAGTTAGGATATACTTTAATGGGTAAAATTAAAGAAAATTTTAGGGAACATGTTGTAATGTCAGTGCCTGCTATAAGTGAAAGACAATTGTCAAAACCAGTGGTAAGTATGTTATCCACACAATTGTCCACTTTTAATATCAAAGAATTGTGGGATCTGGAAATAATAGGTATTCGAGATCCAGTGGAGAATTTAAAAGGAAACATGCGTTATGCAAAAGCAATTGAGCAATTTGAGAATAATTTAAATGTGCTTCCAGATGGTAGATATGAATTGTCCTTGCCATTTAAAACTGAAAGCAAATTACCAAGTAATAAAAGTTTAACATTGAAAAGACACAAACGAATGTGTCAAGGTATAATTGATAAGGACTGTCTTGAATCCTATGTTGCTGTATTTAAAGAATGGGAGAGGTTAAAAATCATTGAAAAGGTCCCAGATAATGAAATTAAAAATGATGGTTATTATATGCCCCATAGACCAGTGTATACACCTTCTAAAACTACTAAGATCCGCCCCGTATTTGATGCAGCTGCCAGGGAAAGAAGTAAACCTTCTCTTAATGATTGCCTTCATAGAGGTCCAAATTTAATTGAACTGATACCGGATATCTTAGATAGATTTCGTGTGTACCCTATTGGCATATCAGGAGATATTGAGAAAGCTTTTCTGCAATTAAGTATAACCCCCAAACATAAGGACTTTTTAAGGTTTTTCTATCCCCATGAAAGTGAAGAAATAATTTATCGTCATTGTCGCGTGGTGTTCGTTGTCTGCTCAAGCCCATTTCTATTAGCAGCCTCAATAAAGCATTTGTTAGAGCATAGTCCCCCACAATATCGAGATTTGGTTAATAAACTGCGTCATTCCTTCTACGTAGACAATTGTGTTACCGGTGTATTCCACGCCCAGGAAATACATCCATTTATTTCCAAGTCTGAGGAAATTATGAAAGTGGGGTGTTTTAACCTCAGAGCATGGGAAAGCAACGTTAAAGGGGAGGGAGTAACTAAATCTGAAGGTGATACAAATGTATTAGGAGTTGTATGGAATTTAGACAGGGATACTCTTAGGTGTTTCATCGATAAGGAACAGTTAGGAAAAACTGAACAATTGACTAAACGGTCGATGTTATCTGCCATTCAGAGAATCTTTGATCCTATTGGCATATTAACAGCAGCTACATTGCAGCCTAAAGTTTGGTTGCAAGAAACATGGAAACTAAAATTATCATGGGATGATCCCTTACCTCCAGATTTATATAACAAATTTAATAAATGGTTCACTGATATTTCCTTGTTAGAGGGCTTAGAAATCCCCAGATATTGTGAGGCTAATTCCTCATCAGACATGCACGTTTTCGTAGATGCTTCCAAAACTGCTTTCGCGGCTTGCGTTTTCTTAAGATCAAAAACACCTTTCGGAATTAAATTACATCTAATTAGAGCAAAGGCTAGGGTTGCTCCATCCAAAACTGTATCAATACCTAGGTTAGAACTCTTGGCTTGTTGCGTGGGTGCCAGGTTGGCCAAATCCATTCAGAAGGCATTGGACCTGCCTGATTTGACCACTACCTTTTGGACGGATTCTATGGTAGCTTTATACTGGATAAAACATTATGGGGAATGGTCAATTTTTGTGGCAAATAGAGTAAGAGAAATAGGAGAAATTACTCCTTCTGAAAACTGGAGACACGTTCCAGGTCACTTGAATCCAGCAGATGTTATTTCTCGTGGCTGTTCACCCAGATATCTGTTGGATTCAAAATGGTGTGAAGGCCCAGCATGGCTAATTGAGGATTCTAAAAATTGGCCTACAACTGAGATCAATTGTGCAGTGAAAGAGGTCGATTCTGAAAGGAGGAAAGTTAAATTGTGTCACATTAATGTAAACAATGAGGAATGGTATTCAAATAAGTTTTCGAATTACCACTCTATTATCAGGTTGACTGCATGGATCAAGAGATTTCTTGATAACTGTCGTAAAACTCCTGAAAATAGAGCGACGGGAAAACTCTCGTGTTCTGAAATTGAAAGAGCCGAAAAGGTTCTTATTCGCTCGGAACAATCAAAATTCTTCCCTAATCCAAATTGTGTACCAATAATTAACGTATTTAAGGATGATGAGGGATTGCTGCGTGTTAAGACCAGAGTAACTGAGCGTAAAGATGACCATTGTTTTTTGTCACCTATCCTCCTTCCAGAAAACTGTACCTTGACTGTGAGGTTGATCCAATACTTACACCATACAAATTGTCATGCTGGTACTCAAATACTTCTCTCAATTATCAGAGAGAAATATTGGATTCTAAAAGCTAGAAAAACTGTCCGAAATATCGTTAGGAAGTGTGTGAGGTGTCGAAGGTACAGTGCAAAACCAGCTGTTACTGAACCAGTAGCTCTGCCTCCTGACCGAGTTAGGGATACTAATGTTTTTGAGGTGTTAGGTGTTGATCTGGCCGGCCCTCTCTTCCTCCAGAATGGTGAAAAAGTCTGGATTGTTCTCTATACCTGTGCAGTCTTCAGAGCAGTGCACTTGGAGCTCATAACTTCGTTGTCAACAGAGAACTTTCTGCTTTCATTTCGACGCTTTATCGCACGCAGAGGAAGACCTAAGATAGTGTATTCAGACAATGGTACTAACTTTAGGGGTGCTGTAGCTGAATTCAAAAATCTTGATTGGGAGAGTATAGAGCGGGAGACAGAAATTCAACAAATAAAGTGGAAGTTCATCCCACCCACCGCTGCATGGTGGGGGGGATGGTGGGAGAGACTTATAAGAGTGGTTAAAGATCTCTTAAAGCGTACTTTAGGAAACGCGATTTTGTCGTATGAAGAGCTTCTAACTGTTTTATGTGACTGTGAGTCTATCAAAAACTCTCGCCCATTAACTTACATTTCAGAGGATTCCGAGGATCTTGTGGCAATTACGCCAGCAATGTTTTTGATGAGTAATTCTTCTCTTGATGTCACTGACTTAGATTTAAGTGATTTTGTCAAGTTTCAAAAACGAGTGAAGTTTCGGTCTAAACTTCTTAAGGATTTAAGGAGCAGGTTCCGAAAAGAGTATTTAGGTTTGTTAGTAGAAAAAAGTCAAAAACCATCATCTCGTTTCTTTACTGTTGGAGAAGTTGTGCTCATTGAGAATCCTAACAAGAAGCGTTTATATTGGCCTCTAGCCAAGGTATTGGAATTGATCCCAGGTAGAGATGGGAAAATTCGTTCTTTACGACTCAAATGTGGTAACTCAATAATAATTCGTCCTATCCAACGAGTATTTCCCTTAGAGGTACAGTCTGAAGATATTCCTGTGGCGGTCACTACCCCTTCTGATGTACCAGACGTTACTGATGATCCAGTTCAAGGTCCTGTGAATGCCGAGTCAATTCCTGATGCTTCGGCTGACGATATCCACGGGATTTCAAGATATGGGAGAAAGGTGAAACCCCCGAAGAGACTGGACTTGCTCAATGTGACTTTGTTTTTTGAGTAAATAAATACTAAAAAAAGGTGGGAGTATGTTACGTCATCATGGAGTTGCTTATAAGAATTGACTTTTGTACTATTCGGCTTGTTCCGAATTCTGTTACGAACTGAAAAAGTGCAGACGATAATCTTTTTTTAGAATGTAAAAACGGTTATTTTATATATGTTCTTGTTCTAGTTCAAAACTTTTTGTAATTAAAGAAAGACGTGAAGGATTTTGCTCTCGTTTCTTAAGTGTGCTGGCGTTTGTTACCTTCCATAATTTGAACCTGAAAAAGGATCCAAGTGAGATCCTACAAATGTAAAATAAACACCAAACAAATAAAAATTGGGTCAAGTATCCCTAGTTCCCCCTAATCTTGATAACCTGTGCACATAATTATGTATTAAACTTGTATATATGTTGATAAACATTATAACCGCACTTATAATCTTTGCTGCATACCAAAATACCGGTCTAGACATGCTCAACGAATTTTCTACGAATCAAATGTGGGACGTCTAGATAAAACTGTTTAAATTATTAAAGCTGTACAAAAAAAAAAAAAAAAAAAAGCTTTATATACTTTTACAGAACCGAACAATATTAAGTAACTATATCATGTAAGACAGTAAGATGCGATAAAGAATAGTAATTAAAATGTTAAAATATATCTATCGGATCTAGAAACTATCAAACTAAAAAACTGACTATAAATTATTTGAATTGAATTATTAAATTAAATTGATATTCATTTAGTCCACATGAATAGCTAGTGGATTTTAATTATAACTGTTTATATTTGATCACATTTAATAAATTCCAGTACTTACTTATCGGACAGCCATCCATAAAGTGGTGTTCCTAAAACATCTCCAATGAACATCAAGCTTAGGACTAAACTGCTGTAGTGGCCATCTTTGCAAACCATGTTCCACTGGAAATTTCAATTCAAAGGTTAATTACTTTTTTAAAAATAGAGCTTGTGGTGTCACGCCTTCAAATAACAGATAAAGCTTCTATGTAGTGGAGTACTCTTTTGTTTAGCAGCAAGATATCTGAAAAGAAGGTCCCACAATCGAGGCCCGGTGACGGCAGAAACCAGCAGGGCCGTGACTAGGGGGTGGCAACCTTAGGGGGGCGACAAATGGCCCGTAAAATAAGGTACTTTATGATGAGAATGATTAAACCAAGATTCATTTGAATACTTATTAAAAATTAACAGGCAGAATTTTAATAAAATTTGCTTTTAATATGATTTACAAACTTTTAAGTATAGGTATCCACACACTCCAAAAATCCTCAAGCATGAGAACGACACAGGAAGGTTGAGGTATGTAGTTTTTAAATAAAAACACGTTTCGAAAGATGAGTAGAGTTTTCGTGTATTATAGATCAAAACCGAACCAAAAATGCGGAGTAATATACATCAAATATTTCAAGGAAAAAACTCACAAGCATAATAAACTCCCGCTTAAAAATGAGTAAAATAAAAAAATGACCCTTTTGGTCTATTCCTAGTTGACGTTAAAATATCGCCAAGCCGATTTGGCGCTGTTTTTTAGGCGATACAGTTCTAAATTTGGCAACCCCATTTTTTTTTTATTGACGTGCTTTGGCTTCAATTTTTCTATACCACAAATTATGGAGCTGGTTCGTTTCTCAATTTTTCATATTGGAATTCCGAATTGGCGACATTCTGGCTTTGTCGCCAACTTTTCAAAAGTGCGCCAACCCATAAACGTGAACTAGGAATTTACCACCCTTTTTATTATTATTTAAATAGGTGGACACACATACAAAGTGCTATAATTTTTTTTTTCTTTTTTTTTTTTCACAATTTCAATTTAGTGCCAAAGTCATAAATCAAGAAATTTGCATTTTGACAAATCAAAACTTCAACATTTTTAATACCAATTTTTTTGCTCACTTTTTATTTTACTACCAAGTACGGGAAGGATTTAGGTTATCTCTTTTAATTTGTGTTACGAAGAGGCGGCTATTTACTTTTTTGTCCGGGGCGGCGCAAACTGCTAGCGCCAGCCCTGAAACCAGTTCACCGCATTGGTGACTTCGGACAACTTAACCATGCTGCCATCTATCGGCGCTTCTGAAAGGAGAAACTTCATCGCGGCAAGCGATCAACGCACGAGCCCTCGCAATTTGCGCGCTCAACGATGCTACTATCAGAATACCAAACCTCCAACTCCGATCAGACGCGCTGATCGGTACAACAGTATAGCTCCTTCGTCGCTGGACGGAGGGTATGTGGTGTCGCCTTCAAATAACAGATAAAGATGTTGGAGTGAGGATAATTAAACATAGATGCTTCGCCAAATGTGGCAACCCCTCCTAGCAAGAACTGTTTTATTTTTTAACTATATTCATTCTTCTGTTTCTTGTCCACTACGATGTAACTACATTCTTAATGAGCTACATGAGCTCCATCTATTTTTATCTTAAACTTAAATTAATATATTAATTAAATGCTACCATTTTACAAGCTCGTCCTCAATTTTATTTATATGTTTAAATCAAATGTCTATAATTTCACAATACTGCAGTAATCCACATTGGAGACAAGTAGTTATTACTTCAATCCCAGGAAAGATGTATGTAATTTATCCAACAAGTAAAGTTGTCTAAGTAGTTTTCAGCAACAAAATCTTCTATGCAGCGGAGTACTCTTTTGCACAGCAGCAAGATATCTGAAAGGAAAACCAAAGGTCCCACGATCGAGGCACGGGGACAGCAGAAACCAGCTTCGCCACAAGCTCCATATATATGAATTAAATAATCTAATAAATATATTTTTTTTATATAATTTAAATTTAATAAAAGAATTTGTATTATTTCGGATGTAGTATTTAGTTACGTCCTTATCCTGCCAAAACAACAAAAAATTGTCCGACCCCCCCCCCCCCTTTTTTCCCCCTAAACCATAAAAATTTCGCTATTATATTAAGACCGCTATATTAAGCTTATGTATGCCATCAAGTTGCCGATGATTAAATGCGTTATTTTACAACAACAAAGGTATGACCACTATTGTGATAAATTGTTTTACACACATTTTGGTGTATTTTGGAAAGATATCAATTAATATCCATAACTAAACAAGGCCATTTGTCCTTTTTTTAACATCTTCTAGCGATTTCCCAGTTCTTCTTCTTCTTATCAAGGACTATGGGGACTAAGGCACCTCTGCTTAAGCATTTTGTACCAACCCCATATCCCGTTCAGATTGGTAGTGGGCAGTACTGCACATTATGTAAGCGCACACTCGCGAGTGGGAGTGCGCAAGTTTACCTATAGCCACCGAAGAGTTCATTTCTACCGCTTTCGGTAGCTACCCGATAGATGGCAGCACTACCTACAGTATGTGGAACTTTTTAATTTAGAGGCAATACCAAGCAGAAGATTCCATCAGAAGACTTGGCTTTGCCACCCCCAGAGGTATTGATTTGTTTGGGAACTTGGAGGACTTTGCGACCATGACTGATTTAACGTGCTCCAGTCACCATTAGCGAACACGGCGGTCTTTAGTCGGTCCCAGGCCCGAACTCGCAACCTTAGGGCTCGGAACCTTCTAGTTGCGAGAACGATACTCTGCCGACTGGGCTACGCGGCCCGATTTCCCAGTTACTTTACTGTTTTTATCTATTTCATAATTTCCAAATTTCAGAACATTTTCCATAAGAGATGAATCTTGTCAATTCCCGAAAGTACTTATGAAGAAATAAATACTTGATTTCTAGTTTTCTATAAAATGGTAAAAAATAATTCGTATATCTTTCTGATGAGTTCTCTAATTTTATGGATATTTTGAAAAAATAGAAATTTTGAAATTCATAAAATCATAAAATTTTTGTTAATAATAAATATTTAAATTTATTTATTTTCGAATTTTGAAAACTTATCCGAGAACTGCTTTGGTTTTTAAAAAACAAACAAAATATCACTGATTTTCAAATTGTTCTACTCACCCTGGTGACAGGACCCTGGCATCGTAGTTAGTCTGATCGTAACCCCCATCCGGAATCGCATTCCTTAATGGGCCACCATGGGTCCACAGTTCGATTCCCATTCCACAATTACCCACTGTAGTCCACATCGTACATGGTCCATGAACTGTCATGATTAATTTTCGGACTTTGAAAACTCATATAGAAACTGATTTGCTTTTACAAAACTAAAAAAGTAGCTAAACGCTATTAAAATGTCTGTAAAGAATAATCAGCTCGTGGGCGATGTACAATGTACCCTGGGCCTTAAGTCCAAGCTCATTAAAAAGTTTTATTTTTTTATTTGAGTTTCATAAAACATCGATACATTAATACAACTGAACAACATCAGTATACATATTTTTTTATACAAGCAAGTGGAGCAGGCACATGCCCAAACATTAAGTGGGGACGGACACCGGAGCACACTTTTGACCAATTGAAAACTATACCCTAGGACTTAGGTCAAGGATAAAAACAAATTCCTGATTTTGAAATTGTTCTACTCACCCTGGTGACAGAAGTGGCGTCGTAGTTAGTCTGATCGTACTCCCATCCGGAATCGCACTTCTTAGTGGGCCACCCCGGGTCCACAGTCCAGTTCCCATCCCTCAACAACCCACTATAGTCCACATCGTACGTGGTACACGAACTGTCATGCAATGGTCTGACGAGTCTCTGCCTCGCTTCCGCAGTTAGGTTGCTGATCATCAGTTCCGGTACTCGACACCAGTGCTCAGGGGAATTATTGATGAAGATAGAGTTTAGGGAGAACCATGGGATGACTATGAAGGTTGGCAGGAGGTAAACCACCACCAAGAGCTTCTGGTAGATGCCGAAGCCGCCTACGTCGTGGAGAATGTCTTCGAAGTCCATTGGTGATTGCTTTAGAAAGAAAATTCGGTGTTATTGTAGGTATTGGAAGGTTTGCATAGAATTATGCATCATTTGCATTGAACTGTGGATTAGCAATTAAATATTACCCGAAGCAGTTTGTTCAACAGTGTTGAAAAAACCGGGTAGCTGCTTTGACCAAATTGGACAATTCAACGTTCAAATTCTTCTATTCGATGAATATATGCAATAATTGAATCAGATAATTTGAGAAGTCTTATAATTCAATTTTAAACAAAAGGTTGTTTTTTTTAGTAACAAATGATTAGTAAATTTGAATATTTTTCAATCGCAGTTTGAGTAATCCAAGAGCATTTTGAGCATAACAATTCATTTTGAGAAAATATTGCTGATTGGTGATGAAATTTTAAGATGAATAATTGTATATTTTCATGTTATGTTACATATGTATAATTAATACTTGAATACCTAATATACCTGTGGCAGCAGTAGGGCTGATCAGACTGATCTTAAGTGACTGATGAGAGAACTTCACAAAGGAGAACTATTCAATATTAAATTTTATCTTTCCTACACGCAAATTTCTACCTATAAACCTGATTTCTTATGTAAATTTAACTTTTGATTTCGACAGGGGATTCGTCAAGGTGCCTGAGCTCCATGGGAGCCAAACTTCTTCATCGAACAGTATACCGCAAGGCAGTGAATTGACCAGGTCTCACATTCAGGAAAGTTGTAACGGGAGGAATGTTATAATCTGCAGCTGGGGAGTGGAATATCTGATTTGAGTATAATATGGGATAACAATAAAAAAACTACCAAACAAAAGCTCAAAAGCAGATAGGTGGACGGACGTGTTCTGAATGATGTTCGATGGGGTCCAAAAATTGCAGTCACCTCTCAGTCTGTTTGTAATAGATACACTTTAAATGAAAACAATTTACGTCATTTCATCAAGTGATCTCTTTCGTACCTAATCACCAAATTTCAAGGTCTTATAGAAAACAGTTTCTAAATGCACTGGGCTAGAAGATTATAACATAGTAAGTAGAGGGAATGAACCTAACTATTAAGACTTCCTCTTAAGAAATAATAAAGAAAATAACAGAAATTTTTTTTTAACCTCCGTTTAAGCTAAAGGTTATGTAATACAATTTAATTTAAAATTTTTTTTTAAAAATAACCGTTTACCTCAACTAGTTAGTAAGAAAAGGTACAGTGAATTTTAAAATATCACGTTTAGAGAAAATCAAAGTAAAACGCAAAAGTCTTATATAGTTAAAACTAAATTTTTTTATTTTTCAAACAAAATGTAACATACTTCTTATTTGAGTAATACGAAAGTAATGAAAAGGCAAGGAAACATAGAAGAACATGAAATAAAAATCTCAAAATAGACGCTTTTTATTTTTAAACTTATTGAGTCTCTTTAACTAATTATGAGATATTTAAATTTTAGATCATTAAAAGTTTATGATTCTTATTTACAATTACACGTGCCACCGAATTCTTAAGGATAAACTCTAGTTTTGCAAAACTATAGTTTTCACAACTGCCTGTGTTCAGGAAAGTTATTGCTCAAGAGAAAGGTAAACAGTAATTTCAAATAAATATAAAATGTTGATGTGCAAGAGCACATTTCCAAGCTGAAAATTCAATTAAAATATCATGTATCAATTTTGGGTAATTTCGGTCACTCACAAATTAATAATTATCCGAAAAATCTTTTCTTTCAAATTCTGAATAAAATAGTATTGCAATTCGTTTCTATTGTAAACAAAATTTTGAAACATTTAAGAACTTGGTTTCTGGATCAAATTTCCGTTAATTCCAAAAATATCGTGTAGAAAATAGATTTTTATCAAAAGATTCTTTGATTATTGATACATAAAACGTTTCACACCACATTTGAATATTTATGTTGAACGTAGAAAATACTAATACAAAATGGCAGTTAAATATTTTTTATTCAACATAAAAATTTCGTTTAAATCCGAGGGAACTTACTTTGTAGAACGTTACCCGAGTGATTCTACGTACAAAACATAAATAAATTATTTACATAAAGCATAACGAAAATATTTACATTAAATAGATTTATTCTTACACAAATCCGAGATAAGAATGAGGATGATGCGAAAAAGAGTTTGTATTTTAAATATGCACTATTAAGAAAAATGGGTTAATAAAATAAAAAATGTTCTTAACAGCAAATTAACTAAATAAAATAAAAATCCAATCATAATGTGCTGCATAAATTAATAATGTAACTTAAAAATGAACTTACTGCACTTGAACTATTTATGTCTGCCTGTTGAACGAATAATTCGGGTGGGAATTAATTTTTAAAAAGAATCTTGAAAGAATCGAAACACTTTATTTCATTCAAATTTGGGTCACGTGACGTCGTCTCAGATGAACAAATAATTCTTAAAAGATATGATTGTCATTCTGACAGCCAAAAGGTCGTAAAACAACTTTACAAACGCAGCGGAAGAAAAAACTAGGGGTGTGGAACATCGTACAACTTTTAATTACACTATAATACTGACGTGGATTTGTGTCATTTACCGGTTTTTTTATTTTCATCTTTCATTAACTCAAAGGGATTTTTAGCATATGCCAGTGAAAATAAAAGAATGAATACTCATCTGGGTTTACTTGAGGATAGCCAGGGTAATTTAATGCATGATGATGAGGGGAGGGCTAACGTTTTGAATGAGTTTTTCATGAGGGTCTTCAATAAGGATTTTAATGGGGGGACTCTTACAGAAATTAATACAAGCTCGGATATGCAGGAGTTTCAATTTTTTAGGGAAGAAGTGATTCATCAGTTAAAAAGTATGAAACCTTTTAAAGCACCTGGACCTGACAATATTTATCCAAAAGTTCTTACTGATTGTGCTGAGGAGTTAGGGGATGTGTTGTTGTATATATTCGAATGTTCTTATAGTTCGTGTACAGTACCATTAGATTGGAAGTTAGCTAACATTACTCCACTGTTTAAAAAGGGTTTCAAAAGTGATGCAGAAAATTATAGACCAGTCAGTTTGACATTGTACTTTGACTTGTGTAAAATGTCCTCGTATGTGGGGAGCTTCGATGAAGGTAAATCTTCTGGATTGCCAAGTATGGGACAATTAAAAGCCTTCCTTGTGATATGCTTTCTTGTTCCTTTCGTTTCCTCCATCGTGAATCTTCTTGAAGAAATACACACACAAAAAATTGATTAACAGAAGAGCACGAGCTCGCTGCAAACCAAATCACTAATAAAATGTGAACTGGACGAGACACATTCTTCATTGCATAGACAATTAAAGGGGAATTCCCCTCAAAGAAAGCAAAGACAAAAACGGAAGACATAAGTGAGTAGGAGGGGGTGAAAAAAAAGCTAAAGTGATTATTTATAGGGATTGGGATATACCCTAGAGAAAGTATTTCTTTGATGCCTCAACGTTTTAATAATTTCGTTTTGTTCGTTTTGATTCGTTGGAATTAGTCCCCCCCCCCCCCTCCTTCAACTTAGAATATCATAATTATAGCAAATGATTTCTTTAGTGCTTATGTATCATATATTAATAGACTACAATAAAATATAAATCTCAGAAGCAATGTTTCAGAAAAATGGAAAAATACGTAAAAATGGTAACATTTTCGAAACTTTGACCTTGATCAGCAAGGGTCAAATATTTTTTTATTTCAACATTTTTTGCTTCTTTCGGTTTCTATTGACCTATAGCAACTTTTCCGCACTATTAGATTTTGATCTAAAAAACTTTATTTTTTTCGGCCCACTCTAATATGCATACATAGGGTAATGAAAGTATAGCATTCGGTCAAAAAAAAAGCATTTCTCCACGTTTTGGAACATCCTGATTTCAAAAAAGTGAGTTAGTGTGTGTGTGTGTGTGTGTGTGGTCGGTCAGCATAACTCCCGAACAAATTGATCATTGATGTTCAAATTTGGTATGAGGGTTAGTGGTAACCATGGGACCTACAATTAAGGTTTTCGTCTAAATCGCGCATACGCATTACGTAGCTGCCATTGAAAAAATCATGTTTTTTTAATGATTGCAAAAAACGGCTCAAACGATTTTGATAAAAATCGCTGTGGTAATGCATCTTAAGGTGTTCCAAACATCCCCACCTCAGAGATTCACGTAAAAATGTTTTAAGGCATAATAAGTCGAAAAATGAATGCTTTCAACATTCATTTCTCTTTGCTTGAACATAGCTCATCAACGATCGTTTTTTATTCTGCCCTCAGTTTTGTTTATAATAAAGAATATTATAAGGATTAGCCAAAAAGCATATAGCCAAAATCTCCATTTTGGCGAATTTTTTTTTTTTTTTTTATCCATACAAGAATTATCGCCAAACTGGCTATTTATTCTAAATGAAGGATGAAAATATACAAACAGCACAAATCCACGTCAGTATTATAATGTAATTGAAAGTTGTTCGATGTTCCACACCCTTAGTTTGAAATCAGGTTGTTCCAAAACGTGGAGAAATGCAAAAAAATCGATTTTTTTTTTTTGACCGAATGCTATGCTTTCATTACCCTAGGGCGTATAAAAAAAATCTTTCTTTGGAAATTCAAAATTTCAAATTGATAAAAAGTTGCCACTGTGCTCACTGTATTTAGGTCTCCCGGAATGGCCCTGAAGTTTTTTTGTTTTTTTCCTTCACAAAAAAACGATTTTTTCTTTTTTTTAAACATAAATATAAAGTAAATTTTTATTTTCAAGAATAAAATTGTAAATTTTAGAATATTAATTAACAGTAATAAAAAAATTATATCTGCCATTGGGGCTCCCGGAATCTAGATGAAAACCTTAATATTTTTACAAAATACGGATAATTTTCATTTTTCAACTCATTCTTTTGGTTAGTATTAATTATTTTATTTGATATTAGTGCAGCATTTTGAAATATCAGGAATATCATTTTATGAAATCGCGTTTACTAAACTCAAGTGTTAGGTCGCGTCACTTCGTCGTGTTGCTTCGTCACGCATTTTGGACTCGCAACTCCAGACAGTGCCTCTAGACGAAACATTGTATCATCATTACTATTTATGAAAGAAAGCTGCATTGATGTGAAAACTATTCAAGGTCTTGGTTGTGAGGGTATTGCGTGAAGTACTGAAGTCTCTAATTGATCAATTTCATTATTCTAAAATAATGTTACGAATTTTTGTATATTTG
The DNA here is from genome assembly GCA_963978545.1 of Linyphia triangularis. NCBI lineage: Eukaryota > Metazoa > Arthropoda > Arachnida > Araneae > Linyphiidae > Linyphia > Linyphia triangularis. Next base: position 83,008,922 of record OZ021731.1, read on the forward strand.
TAAATATTTCGTAGTGTTAATTTTGTAAATAGGAAAATTTATGTACGTTTTGTATAAGGCAGTGCAATAGTTCGCCTGAGCTTGGCTTCCCCGCAATGTGTGTCTCAATGCTTGATAACGAGTTTTACAGAGGTAAGGCTGGAAAGAGAGTTTTACAAGGAGCAGGGCATTTAACATTATGGTAATGGCAATCTCGCCAAATTGGCGAGATAGAGCCAAGTTGGCGATGGTTTTGGCGACTAATTTTGTCACCAAATTTGGCGAGAAATCGCTAAATGTCGCCAAACTTGGCCACCATTTGGCAACATTTTCTGTCCCCATGTACATGTATAGGACTTTTCGACTACCATCTGGAAAGTTCTCCAAATGTCTATCTCTGGAAGGTTCACGTATGTTCGCCTCCCCTATAAAAGCTCAATAGAGCGGGTGATTTAGTTGTTAGCTGAGTCCATTAGTTGACTGGAATTACTGAGTCTCAGTGAGCGTTCAGAGAGTTCCGAAAGCGAACTGTATTGAGTTGTCTTGTGCAGCGATTTGAGCAGTTGTGTTGCCAAGTTTTTAACTTCTGTTTTGTGCTCTATTGTTGTGAAAAGTGCTGTATTCTGTCTACTAGAACGAGAAGTTCTGGAGTTGTAAGAGAAGAGTTATATTGGAATAAATTTCTGCAACTTTTGATCTGCTTTGGCTTCAAATCTTTCGAACCCACCAAAGCAACAATACTTTAAAATAATCAAAACAAGCAATTGTTTGTTTACTTCATTTAAACTAATTAACTCTTAGAAAAGTTATGATTACCGTCGATTGTCCAATTTCTAGACGTACTTCTTTTACTGTCCAATAGGAAAGCGTTTAACAAGTTGTCGAGATTTACCAGTTTTTGAATACAATGACATAGTGTTTTTCTAGAAGTTGATTTTAAAAAGTTGAACACCGATTTTAAATATTGGAAAATATGTCATGCTCCACATCCAAATATCTTTTATTTATTCTGAAAAATCTTATTAAAACAATTTTGGCAACAGGAAAGATTTTCTTCAATGATCGGTTAAATACTATTTCAGCGCAATGGAGAAGTTGCGTATTTTTTTCAAACTGGTAAAAAGCAATACATTTTAATAAAAAAAAAGCAAATCTGATTCCGAATATGTAAGTTATATTGCGGTTAAAAATTTATTTAATTAAATATCGAAAGAAAAAAAATCGTAAAAACAGTGGAATCGTGACGTAACCGAAAAACGTTTCATCACTAGCTGGTTAGATATGACGTCATAATCCGATGGAAAATTTTATCCTTCGTTTTGTTTACCTACGACGACCAACGAATTTAATAAGAGCTGATATTCGCAGTCTAAAATCTGAAAGGTATGTACCCATTTTACAAACAGTTTTTCATTTGTCTTTAACTTGATTGAATATGACTTATTTTTATTGTAAGTTTTTATTTTCAATTATCATTGCAGTCACCAATTTTTTTACAATATTTTCGGAACTCAAAATTTTACATACTTTACGAATTATTCGAAACGAAACACATATTTACCAAGAAACTGTATATTCGATTAAAATTCACGTTCAAGAATCTGCATTTTACTCTTGTACAAGTCATTCTTATACAAGTTAATTTGATTCTTGTACAAAAACCAAATGACTTTTTCCTTGTTCATAAATTATTTGGTGCTATTTCGAAAACTTTAAATCCGTTTTTCAGCAACTCTTCACTCCTAAGAAAGTTATAAAAACACTAGTTTTCCATAGTACAGTTGTATCCAGTAGTATTTTTAAAATCAAATTTTCAAATTGATGGATCAAATAGTAGAAGTTTCCATATTTTTTACTAATAAGTTAAATGTCTGTAACTTGGCGTGCGATGTTAACAACTGCCATGAAAATCCAATAAAGTAAAAAAAAGAAGTTTACCATTATTTTCCATATAGCATTTTTTTTTTTTTTTTTTTTCAGTTCAGATTAATTTATATTCTGCTAGAAATTTTACTTCTTATTTTCAAGAACACTTGCTACCTCTTTGAACAACTTCTACACCTGTTATTCACAAAGTTGGTGACATTTATTACTGAAGAAAATAAAATGGATCGTTTATTCTTCCAAATTGTCAAAGCAGAATAGAAACCAAATAGAATTTAATTTTGTTTATACATTTAATTTAATTGTGTTTGTATATTCCTGTTCAATTAAAACTCTGATCCAATTTTCTTTAACCTACTTTTTAAAAAAATAATTTTAGTTTAGTAAGAACAGTCGGGCGGCGATGTTCGCATACAGTCCGATAGGATGAATTCTTATTAACTTGAAAGGCTTAAAAAGCTTCTATTTTTTATTATTTTTTAACATATTTATTTCATGCCCTGCTGTAGATGTATTTTTATTTTGCATTCGTCTTTAACTAATTACATATACTCAAGCTCACAAGCATAGGCATTGCTTTAGTTTCTGGTGAAGTAAATAAAGCTTCTGCCATTACATAGTTAATACAATATTTATATTTTATTCGGGAGGATTTTAAATAACAAATGGATTATAAGAATTGTAAAATCAAATATTACAGACAATCGATTTTTTACATGTTTCCACAATGCAAAAATTAAAAAAAAAAAAAAAAAAAAAAAAAAAAAAAGCCAGAAAATAATTCTATTACTGTGAATTTATCAGAAAATGCTAAGTCGAACGAACACCATTGTGGTATTTTTTTTTCTTTTTTTCTTTAGCTCTATCAATTTATATATTCATAAAAATAAAAGGATTCAATACTTTTTGTAAGTATTAGGTTTCATTCAGAGTTAATATAAAAAAAATATAGGAATTAATATTCAAATTCAATTCCAAACTTAAGAACTATTTTTTCTACACATTTTAAAACTGAACGAATACTTTTGGGAACCACTGTATATCATAGAATTTCAAAATAATTAGGTCCTTATATAGAAACAAGAGTAATAGGTGTGCTATTATCACCAGGGGTGTAGTGGAGCGGGAACGCGTGGGAACGGCGATCCTTTACCTTTTTAGTAGGAGGAACGGCGTTCCCTCACCTAAAAATTTTAACATTTGTATTTTTTTTTTATTTTTTTTTTACATTTTTTCTTTACAGGAAACTGAACGCAAAACTATGCTTTCTTTTTCTATCCACAACTTCAGAGTTGAGCAGGCAAGTTCAAGTATTTGCAAAACACTTGAAAGAGGCACCCGATAATGGCCATTCCATCAACAATCCGACAAATGCATTACTACGATTCATCCAATGGCAATTATCGTCTTCGACGAGTGATCTGTATTTGTGGATGAATTCCAGACGTCAAATTTATGTGGCTCGTCATGAATACAGACTAAAACACACGTACACAAGTTCACGCTCCATTTTTAAAAAACAAAATTGTGGTCTGACACAGTTCTTTGCTCCTTTTCCTTGAAGAAGGTTTCTGCTCCTCTAATTTTTTAACTGAACGCTAACCGATTTATCAACAAAAGAGATATAATTTATTTTTTTAAATTTTTATATCATTCACTTTATGTAACATAGCGTTCCCACACCTTTTTATTTTACACTACACCACTGATTATCACATCAAAATGATCTTCACAAACGTGTCGAGAACTTTTTACAGAAACATTGTCTCGTTTCATGACTTTACACCACTTCTTGCGGATATCTGGGTGTTTAGCAACACTGATAAATAATTTAGCAGCGTTGGAAATTGAAGAATTCTTACAAATCGGGATGAGGCAATGTTTGTACGCTGAGTTTGATGACATAATTTTAAATCGATTAAAAGAATACAAGATTAAAACGGGGTGGAGGGGGGGGGGGGAATGAGCTATAGCTATGCGAATAAATTCACGATACTTTCAAAGACCGCGCGAAGCCAAAGTCGGATAATGACGTAGGGAGACGTCACAGCTAAGCTAGTCTCGTTTTTGCCGCGCTTTTAAAAGTGGGGAATTGAAACGGGTATAACCGTGACGTCCGATATTATAGAAGGCCATTCCACTATCACTATGACGTCACCGGTCGTGGATACAATCGTCCTTCCACTTAGTAAAGAAAGGCATACTTTTTGTTTCACTAAATATATTATGGTCTTCGTTTTACGTTTTTTACAGATATTCCAAACAATTCTATTATTTTATTTCTTTAACAATGTAAAAAATAAAATTATCCCTATATCTTAAAACACTAATTTTTGTATAATTTGAGGTTCTAAACTTCATCCATTCCCGTATAAGTATGATGAAGTATAATTTCTTTTCGTTTATATGATTTTGATTTTGTTTTTCGAAAGTAATTTTTAAACATTTCTAAATGTTTGAAATATGAAAAGAAACAAGAAAAATATTAATTCAAAACATTGATATATACAAGTGATAAAACACAACAAATATATACAACTAGCTAAATACCCGTGCTTCGCTACGAAATTGTAACATGTGCAATATTTTAGCTAGCTGTGAGGCCTCGCTTTGCGGAAATCTGTCATTCGTGTATAGGATCCAGTTTTTGGCGCTTCGCTCGCAGGGAGGTTCATCGCTACGCAAAATCGAAATTCGTTCACTGAAAAAATCATGGACATATAAACACAGGCTTATTTCACTCGTTAAAAGGTTCATTGCTATATGCAAGCATAGGCTGGTTTCGCTCGCTGAAAGATTCATTGCAGCCTAAGCATAAACTCGCTTCCCTCGCTAAAATCTAATTGCTACGTAAAGCCTTAATATTGGAAGCCTATCTATTGTCGAGAGAAAAAAAATCCCCGTTAATATAACACTCTTTTAAAATTATTTTAACATTTGTTTGTTGAAAGCAAAATTAGAGGCTAAAATTACTTACGTTGAAACTTTCAAAACTCGCTTGCCTATTAGAAGTCGCTTTTTGTGAAAAAATTAATTAAAAAACAAATTAAAATTTTAACATGCTTTTTGTTAGTCCAGTTAGAAGGCCAAAACTACTTGTGTTGCAAATTTCAGAAATGTAGCCCAATTACAAATCGTTTTGTAAAATATTTGTTAATTAGTTAAAAAAAATAAATTAAATTCTGTTTTTCAAAAATCCAATTAGAAGGCCACAACTATTTATGTTGAAAATTTCAGAGCTGTAGCCCTATTAGATATCGTTTTATAACATATTTATTAATTAATTAAAAAAAAATTAAAAAAGAACTAATTAAAATTTTAACATTCTGTTTGTTATGTATACTGTTAGAAGGCCAAAACTACTTATATTGAAAATTTCAGAGCTGTAGCCCTATTAGTAGTCGTTTTGTAAAATGTTCATTAATTAATTAAAAAAATTAATTAAAAAAGAACAAAATAAAAATTTAAAATTCTTGTTTTTAAAAGTTCAATTAAAAGTCCAAAACTATTTGTTTCGTAAAATGTTTATTAATCAATTAAAAAAATTAATTAAAAAAGAACAAAATAAAAATTTAAAATTCTCTTTTTAAAATTCCGATTAAAAGGCCAAAACTACTTATGTTAAAAATTTCAGAGCTATAGCCCTATTAGATATCGTTTTGTAACATATTTATTAATTAATTAAAAAAATTAATTAAAAAAGAACTAATTAAAACTTTAACATTCTGTTTATGATGCATAAAATTAGAAGGCCAAAACTACTAATGCTGAAAATTTCAGAGCTCTACTCCAATTTTAAGTAGGTTTCTATAGATCCACAGAGCCACAGACAGACAGACAAACAAACACACAGCTTGTTCTATTATTATAGACTAGGGGGCTCCTCCACCTGCTCGCTGACGCTCACCAACCCCCTGGATTGCTATGCAATCCTCTTGGCTCGCTTTGCTCGCCTTAAAGAGAAGCATTTAAAATATGCCCTAGCAAAAAGCTATTTCAGCTGCATAATGCCATGAAACTGAACCTTTTATTATTTATGAAGAGTCAGAATACTTACCACGTCATTATTCTGTTACTGTCGAGACGCGTTAAGTAGGGACGGTGTGGCAATGTAGTAGAAAGTTCTTGGAAAACAACAAAAATAAACAGTTTTGTACATATATTTAAAAAAGATCGGTTATTTCATTTAAACAATTAAAATTTACGGGCTGGTTTTGTATGAAGCGCCAAAATAATTAAAGTTGCACATCGAAATTTCTTAACGAAGCAATCATATGCTCACTTAATCTTTTTTGCGATACTTAGAAAATAAAATAAAACAGTGAAAGGCCAATTATCCGGCATTCAATCAACCGGAATTTTTTGAAAATCAAATTTGGCGAGAAAATTAGCCATATTTCGCCAATAGTATTTTTTAAATTTTCATATGAGATTTTGAAGTTGAGTGGGTGGTTTTATTCGTTATTTTGATAGTTTTTAATTCGTAATAGCTGAATTTGCACTGTTTAAAGATGAGTATAGGTTCAGATTTACTGCACAACGCCTCTTAGCGATTTTTTTAAAATTGGCGATTTAGCGCTGAATGCAACCCGGTGACCTCCGGAATATGTTCCAGCAGATAACTTTTCCGAAAAGTCTGATTTATCCTGAATTCTAATCCAAAAGAAATGTACACATTTTGGATCTATTTATTCTTGCATCATCGTAACTATTAAATCAATACATTTTAAATAGGCAATAATTTCTATCTGTAGATTGTAATAAGAAAAACAAAATATAGCGAATCCAAGTTGTTGCTGTTGCCAGATGTATTAGTCAAATGTCAAAAGATATATTGTGATTGGCTGGAAATTCATGCATAAACTGCATTTAGAAGATTGGTGATTGAAGTCGTTGCCATTCTGCTCACAGAAATACAGCCAAATTTGGACGTTACGCAAGAGAATTATATATATAGATAAACAAAACATAAACAGTATAACAGCTTAAATATCACAACTAAATTCAAGGCTCATATTTTCAGAGAAAACCTACATTTGGAGGAAATATATATAGTACACATTTTTTTTTTCTTCAATTCACAATGTTTGTCAGGACAAGCATGTATTGTCGGATTAGAAAAATTTATCATGTCCAGTCTTCTTATCAAATGCCTCTTTTGAATATACAAAATCATGAGGATGAAAATGCAGCTCGCATACCTAAAATAGAGGACAAAAATTTGTAAACGTGTCTATCAAATTTTCAACAAAACAATGCTTTGAAATAAGAAAAAGTTCCCACGTTTAATTTTTATTTTATGCTAGTCGTTTTGAAAGGCTAGTAAAATTTGGGCAAAACTTTTAAGCATGGTGCGTATTCTGCGCCAAGAATTGTTTTCATAAAACCGCGTCAAGTGATGTCAATCTTTGGTTGTTTACATGTTATTAAAAAAAAAAATGACGTTATTGGCGAAAATCCCTTTGGCGTAGAATTCGTACCGTGCTTGGAATTTTAATCAAAGATTGTTTCGTAAACTTTCATTTGAAAAATAATAATAACAAAAAAGTTGAAGGCGAAGAAAAGTTATCACTATCATAAATAGTTAACTTTTCTTTTCAGCACTTTAATAACAACTTATCAAAAAATGATACACTTATATTTAAAAACATGTTAAAGATTTTATTAAAAAGTTACACTCACCTTGCTGTATTTTGTTGAGACAACATTTTTCGATGTATCGCACGCCACCATTTTTTTTTTCTTATTTTTTTTTTTTTCTAACACTGTCATCGGAAGGGAATTTGAACATAGAAACTTTAGTATCAGTTCTGGAGTTCCCGTTGCACTTTAGAACAGAACAAGGGCTCGGCATTTTGTAAATTTTTTACAAATATTAAACGTATAAATCGTCCATAACAACCTAATAAAAGCAGAATTTGAAGATCAGTGTATCCACTTCTAAATAAATTTTAGCTCGAGCTAACTTAAACTTATATCCACGGCTGATGAAGTAAAAAGAAAAACATGGCGTAGTTGGATGGCCTTCTTAAAATGGATGGTCAAGGTATAACTCGAGAAATATTGAACGGATTTCAAAACTTTTTCTAGTTTTGGTTGTCTTTCGTCACTCTTAATAAAATAAAAAAATTATAAAAAAAAATGCTCAACTTGTCCATTGGATGGTTGCCAGTTGGTTTATTAGAATTCCGTAATAGGCGGCCTTTTAGTGACAGTGACACCGGCCACAATTTGATAGAATGCATTTCCATCGACATCGAATCTATCGGCCAAATTTCAGCCCGATTGAATGACGTATATATATATATATATATATATATATATATATATATATATATATATATATATATATATATATATATACATATATACTTTTTAAATTACTACTTTAGTTTAATTAAAAATTGTGTTTCGCTTTTTTTCAGACTTACTGAAAGTAATCTGTATTTTTTAACAACGCAAGACATTTTTAGTGGTAGTCACTCCTTCTAAACTACTCCACCAATTTTTATGATTAAGGTGTCTTTTGAGAGAGATTCAACTGTAGATTTGCCGAAACTCTCCAAAACTAGAAAAAAAAAACTTATTAATTAGTTAAATTAATTGCCGAAATGATTTTCGATAGTCTGAATGAGAACATTTGAGTGTGTTATTTAAAAATGCGATATTTTTGTAAACTCCACTTTTAGAGGAGATTAATAAATCATTTATTCACTAAGTTGGCATGTTTGGCAATATACTCGGCGAGGAAATTTGTCCCCTAATGTCTAAGTTCTTATCTAGTATCACTATTTGCAGCTAACATATGAACCTAACATTGAGTTATTAGAGTCCCAGTCTTCATGTTGAAATTTAAAACAGTTCCGTTTGAATTTTAAGTAATCATGTTAAATTTTAAATAATTATGTAACTGTTATCAAGACCTCCAAACTGTTATCTGACAAATCTGTAAATTTTGGCATTCTGGTGATATTTTATTTAAATAAATGTAGCCAAAAATCGTCAAACTGGCGAGTTTTTTCTTCTAAACTCTCCATACCTTATACTCCGAGAGCCAACTGCAAGTTTAGATAACCAACCGAACATCACTCTGAAGTTCTTATAGAGTGTAGAGAAACATTACAAAATCATGACACCACTGGTCTGCGGGGCAAAAATGGCCGGAAACTAGTACGAAAATCATCTTTAAATGAGTTGAATTAAATCCGATCGCCTAAAATGTGTCACAATTTGCTAAAAAATTATTGTTCTTTTTTATGCCGTAATCCACTTTTCTTTAATTTTCAATGAGGAAGAGTGCAGACGATATTTATTTTCTGGCGAAAAATACTTCCCACTTTTAAAAGTGAGTCAAGTTGGCGATAACTTATGACTTAATATTTATTGTCAACTTGGCTGACTTTTAAAAGATGAAATATCTTGGCGCCAGAAAAGAGTGGCGGGTTACCAGACAGAAAAGGATTTCATTTTTTGGCGAGTTGTAACACATTTGACCCTCAAATTTAGTTACACTCATTCAAAGTCAACTTTTGAATAGTTTATTTTGTCCCGGACGACCAATGGATTCATGATCTACTAACATGTCTCTGCATTGCATAAAAAAATTCAGAATGATGTTCGACGAGTTACCTAAACTTTCAGTCGTGTTTTGTCTATTATGTGTAATGGATGAGCCAGTTCCTATTCTTTCCATTTACCTATTATCTCGTCACAGTATTTGCATTATTACAGAAGCCAAATATAATTTAAATCACCCAACTGATATTTTTTTTAAAATTAAAATGAAGTTGTAAATTTGGATTTCATTCCGTATATTTTTGCTCAATAACACACCAAGGTTCTACCGCCCTAAGACAACGTAACAGAAATATCTGAACAACTGATGAAAGTAACTAGTTTCAAGGATAAAAATACAAACCTTCATCAACTGTTCATATTTTGGACAGACAGACACTGAAGTGATTATAATTTGTTTGTTTTTCCCCCCATCGAATGAATCTCAATAAGAGCATTCAAAATACTTCACATCACATTCGTTAAAAATAAAAAAATAAAATTAAAAAAAAATCCTTAATAATATCCAGACGAACACAGATATCGATATGTTTCTGTCTGGAATTACTGAAAAGCTTTGACTTATGAATGTTACTAATGCCAATTAAAAATTAATTTTTAAATACGCTTCATTCATCTTCGATTTCGTCATATTGCTGTCAATCTGTAAGTAAGAGTTTCCGTCTCTGATTTTATTTTTTTTTTCCCTTTTCATGTAATAAGATTTGTGAAAATAATGCGTCGAGAGGACAAACGGAATACTTGTCTATTCTAACGCTTAAACGAACTGTTTCAATTAAGTATGCTTCAATTGGTCTGCGTAACTAAGGAAGAGCATTAGGCCATTGCATAATCCTATGGGAAAATATATATATAGTAAATCCTTCTTTTATGTTGTTCTCTGTGTAAATAAATAATGTGAACTAAATTCCAGGTTTGTTTGGTTATGATTCGAAAAACTGAGTTATTATTAAAATTCCCATACTAAAATCCCGAAAAAAAGCTATAATACATGAAAAAAATTTACCATTTACAGAATAAAAATTTATACTTAATCTATGCTATAAAAACATAATTTTATATGAATTATGACACATATTTAGTATTTCGAAGTAGGGTAAAAATGGAAGGAGGCTGTAAACCAGCTCCCTTGAAATCATCATTTCACTTGGAGTAGGAAAACAAAAATTATGTGCGGCCAATTTTCGTTATATTCGTTCAATATCTAGTTAAAATAGCAACTTTTTATTGATTTTTGGTCAAAATTATCAAAATAAATAGGAAATGCGGTGGTTTTTGAACACCCTATAGGTTTAGAATACACCTATATAATTATAAAAATATTCACTACGGTGTTTATAATATGCACTTAATAAGGATCGCCAACATGTCCCTGTCCCTTTAAACCTATTGTGTAATTTGTTTAACCACATTATCTGCAAAGTATACTTTAAATTACAGGTATAGGAATAGGACAAAATAATAGAAACACCCATTTCAAAATGTCTAAACCCATCGGCCTAGAGTTCAAACTGCCCCACCCCGACTAAATGCTCCGGCATGTCAAGTGGATGATCAACGCCAAACACTCTAACAGGTTTTAAAATTCGTCCATGCTAAATGATTTATAAAGTTGTCACCCGAAAGTACTCTCGGTTCATTTTTGGCGGCACATTGCATAAACATTCTACAACCTTGGAATTCAAGAAAGCAAAAGTACTTATACAGGGAAACTGGAACCATATAAATAGTAGAAGATTTTTGTACCACATCATTTAAATTTTTGATATTTTCTGACATTTGTCACAGCTTCTTTGCTTCGACTTTTTTTAATTTTTAATATTGAAAACTCTACACTTTTGTGATAAGAATCGCCAAATTCTTTTATATTGTTTTAGGCCCTATCACCGTGAAAACAATTTAAATTTTTAGTGCGAATATTATAACATGTTATCCTTTTAGTTTTTAACAGATAAATTTAAGTCTGAATAATATAGAGTTTGAGCGTTGCATATATATATATGTAGGATTTTTATTATCCCATATCAATTGTTTACAGTACATTTCAATTTCCTCTTGTAAAGACAGATGGCACTGCAAGACGATGTTTCTTTTTTTTTTTTTTTTTTTTATTACGAATAAGTATTCGTACTCCGCGATTTTATTTTTTTAAGCAGAAGCTCACCGGCTCTCATTCGAGCAGAAGCACACCGGCTCTCCACTCTATCGGTCAGTTTATTTTGGGTGCACTCAACTCACTTCGCTAATTGGGTAATGTACTAATTAAACACTTAGTTTTCGTCGACTTGTGCTGCCATTTGGCTAATAATATTTAATACTTTCCCCCCCCTTTGTTTTGTTTGAAAGTGATTGTGATGTTTCGTCCAATAAATTTAATTGTACTTTCCGTTTCTGATTTGGAAGTTTATTTCTCTTTTATTTCATTTTTGCTTCCCTAAATAAATCCCCTAGACATTTAAAAAACCGAACTACTAACCCCCACATGTATTTTTTTTTTTTTTGGGGGGGGGGGGATTTAATATTTTCTCACTTTGTATATGTTATTACTTTGCTTTGCACCATTTTGACACAATAACTTTTCTTATAGAAAATTTAAAAGTTTAAAGTTCTTTAAACTCGTTAAGAGTATGTTCTGTTAAAAATGTGATATTGTTAAAAAAATGAGTCCTTTTCAATAATTTAACAAATATTCATTTATAACAAGAATGAATTTATAAAATTTGTAAGTAGAAACTTTCTACATTTATAATTGCTAATGTGTTAGATTTATAGTTACTTACGTATTAACGTCACCGCAGCTACAGATTTGGCGGTTTTTAAATGCCGCCAATAAAGAACAATCTTGTTGTTCGCAAGCTCACGTAGTTATCTTTTAAATTCCTTGTTACTTTGTTGTTTGCGGATTTTGACGCCATTTTTTAGATTGGCGGCACTTAAAAACCGCCAAATCTGTAGCTGCGGTGGCGTTAATACGTAAGTACCGATTTATGTTTTATTCTTTAACTTTCCTAGAATTACGAATACAAATATTAAATTCCAGTAATACGAATTGTAAATTACCATAATACAAATATTACACAACTTTTGAATTAGACATTACATAAAAGTAAAAAAAATATATAATTAAATGATTTTTTTTTTTTTTTTTTGATTTTTTTATTAATAGAGTTTATTTCATGTAACAGAAATTTATGTTATAGATATATCGTTTGCATAAAGATGCGAGTTCCAAGCATTATAAAGTCCACAACTTCACGTTTATTTGCTTAAGTGGCGGGCTGAACTGAGACCCTTTTCTGACATGGAGTCATGGGCGCCCCCAGGAGGGTGCAAGGAGGTGCACTTGCACCACCCTGGCTCTTGAAAATTTAAAAAAAAATGAGGGAAAAGATTTAAATTCCAAGATACAAAAAAGCACATATAGATTATGTTGCAATGAGGATTTTTTTTCTATTAATTTAGTCTATTGTTTTTTTCCCATGTCGTTTTTTGTAGCTACTTGTGTGACGATTTTCTGGCACTTGTTGTCTTTAATTATTAGAGGCTGATGAGTAGAAGTATTTATTCCTTTTATTGTATAATCGGTGTCGTGGCACGAGCCGACGTGTCATGAGCGCATCGTACCAAGAGCGCACAAACACCTGCAGTATTTGGGGGGGAAGAGAGTTGCCTCTCATTTATCAAGCGAATGGTACCATGAGCGCACAAACTGCTAGTTTATGTGCAGAGGGTAGGATCTCCATTCTTTAATTTTTATGTTATAATTTCAAACTTCTTAACAGTACATCGAAATTAAAAATGATGCATTTTTAAACGTAAACTTTATTCTTCCGTTAATTTTTTAATTAGCTAATTGCAATTAAAATGTCTAATTAGGATGTTATTAGAACGGACATGCGGATGTGCGAGACATGAAGAATTGTGAATCCGGCTTCAATATTTATTTAATTATAAGTTTTTAAATAAAAAGTTTGAAAAAATGCACAGTTTATAACAAATGTGCTTATAAAGTGTTTTATAATGTGTTGGTTATCTATAATAATAAAACAAGCTGTATTTCTGTCTGTGGATCTATAGAAACCTACTTAAAATTAGAGTAGAGCTCTGAAATTTTCAACATAAGAAGTTTAGTCCTCCTAATTTTACTTATGTCAAACAGAATGTTAAAATTTTAATTAGCTCTTTTTGAATTAATTTTTTTTTACAAAGTGACTTAAAATAGAGATACAGCTCTGAAATTTTCAATATAAGTAGCTTTAGCCTTCTAATTGGACATTTGAAAATCAGAATGTTAAAATTTTAATTAGTTATTTTTAAATTAATTTTTTTAATTAATTAATATATATATTACAAAACGATTTCTAATAGAGCTACCAGCTCTGAAATTTTCCGCATAAGTAATTTTGGCCTTCTAATTGGGCTTTTGAAAAAAAGAATTTCAAATTTTTATTTAGTTCTTTTTTAGTTAATTTTTTTAATTAATTAATAAATGTTTTACAAAACAATTTCGAATTGGGCTACAGCTCTGAAATTTTCAAAATAAGTAGTTTCGGTCTTCTAATTAGACTATCGAAAAACAGAATTTTAAATTTTATTTAGTTCTTTTTTATCTAATATTTTGTAATTAATTAATAAATATTTTACAAAACAATTTCTAATTGGGCTACGGCTCTGAAATTTTCAACATAAGTAATTTTGGCCTTCTAATTAGACTTTTGAAAAACAGAACTTTAAAATTTTATTTGTTTTTTTAATATTTTTTTTTAACTAACATATATTTCACAAAACTATTTCGAAATGGGTTACAGTTCTGAAATTTTCAATACAAGTTGTTTTGGCCTTCTAATTGGACTTTTGATAAAAAGAAGGTTAACATTTTAATTTGTTTTTTAATTAATATTTTCACAAAAAGCAACTTTTAATAGGCCTAAAGCTCTGAAAGTTTCTAAATAAGTACTTTTGGCCTTCCAATTTTGCTTTCCACAAACAAGTGTTAAAATAATCTTAAAGGGGTATTGTATTAACGGGATATTAACGGGGATTTTTTGTTTCTTTATTAAGGCTTTACGTAGCAATTAGATTTTAATGAGGGAAGCGAGCTTATGCTTACGTAGCAATGAACCTCTAAGCGAGCGAAGCGAGCCTATGCTTGCATTGCAATGAACTTTTCAACGTGTGAAGTAAGCCTGTGCTTATGTGTTAATGAACTTTTCAGTGAACGAAGCGAGCTCGATTTTGTGCAACGATGAACCTTCTAGCGAGCGAAGCGACAAACACCGGGACCTATACACCAATGACGCATTTCCGCTACGCGAGTTCTCCCAGCTAGCTAAAATATTGCACATTTTACGGGTATTCATCTAGTCTATAATAACAAAACAAGCTGTGTGTCTATAGAAACCTACTTAAAATTGCAATAGAGCTCTGAGATTTTCGACATAAGAAGTTTTGACCCTCTAATTTTATATATGTCAAATAGAATGTTAAAATTTCAATTAGTTCTTTTTTAATTAATTTTTATAATTAATTCATTTTTTACAAAGGGACTTCAAATAGAGATACAGCCCCTGGGAAACTAGAGTTTGTGCGCTTCTGGTACCATGTTACCTTGTAGATGATTTCCTTCCCCTTATAAACAGGTGTTTGTGAGCTAGTGGTACCATTTTACCCCGATGCGCTCATGACACGTCGGCTAGTGCCACGCAACCGTATAATCATTTCCCGTGTAGATCTCAAAATTCTAGGAAAATGTTTTGTTTTTTGAGTCATCAGGTATACTATCTTGAAATCTGTTTTTAGAATTCAATTGAACATATTCCACTACTGCCTTCGTGTATCAATTTGATTTTTTTTTTTTTTTTTTCTTCTTTATTATATCCGAAACTTAGAAGAAATAAAATGTTACTCTATCGTATTTGTGCATCTTCGAGTTCCTCTATTCTAAACACTGTCTCTTGAATGCCGTGAGATCTAGTTGGATGATAAAAAAAAAATCATTAAAAATGTATGTATATTTTAATATTTTTACTATTTTGTATTTTTTTTTTTTTTTTTTTTTTTAATTTTTTAACAGGATTACGCTTTCAAAAATATATACCATGCATTTTTAGTATTCTCAAAGAGTATAATTTATAATGCATAAAATTAAATAACATTTCTAAAAAAATTAATGATTCTGATAAAAATCTTGTCTTGCACCCCCTTGCAAATATTCCTGGGGTCGCCCATGCATGGAGTAATCTTTTAATGGTCTCCAGTGTTCCCCCCCCCCCCCCCCGCAGTAAACCCAGATGTAGACCACCGAGTATATAGCTGACATGTAGACCAAAGGTAGACGAGTCCATTTCCAGTTTTCGCGAATGAAAGAGCATTGGGTTTTTGAGAAACCTACAATGCTGACTCCCTGGGATTTAAAGGGTTAAACTATACAAGCTTTTTTTTTGCGCGAAATAAGGTGCGTCTTACACGTCACTAAAGAAATAATTTTTAAATTTTAAGCGGGACACCCTTTCAAATGATTCCTTTTGGCGATAAAATACTTGTGTAAAAATTTTGGATAATTTAAATAAAATTTAGGGGTTGCTACCGGCAAACGAAATTACCACTATCAGGGAAAAAATCAAGTTTTTTCACTTTTAATGTATAAAAATGTGATAAAAACGAAAAATCTTCATTATCAGTTTATTTTTTTATTACATTTAATTATTAATAAACTTATTACAAGCATATGTAGTGCATACAATGTACACTGTGTATATATATTTTATTATAAAATGTTAATAATCAAGTAAAATTGTGAGGTCATGATTTTTTATTATCAAAAGAAATTGTTGTCATTGAAAAGTCCTTAAAAGAAAGAGACTGAGGTTGCATTGTCATAAGTATTGTTTAGTTCTTGTTTCGATGAGGATTCGCAAAACAAAAATTGCGGTAAGTTAGTGTATTAATTTTATTTCCTTCTGACTTTTATCATTTTAGTACGCCTTACCACAAAATTATTTGTACTGGGGGGGGGGGGGGGAGGGTTTCATTCTTTCAAAACTTGATTTTGCGAAAATGGGAATCCTAATGAAATGTGAATTGATGGGTATGTATTAATTTTTTTTTTTTTTTTTTTTTGAAATATTTGAAACATGGCTTTCCTTTTTTCTGTGAATGTTCTTTTTTCCCTAATTTTTAATTAAAAAAGTTAAGGAATGTTAAAGTGCCTAGCTGATACTTCGTAATTTTGTTTAGTATTGCAAATTCTTCAGTCCTTATCAACATTAGTTATTTTGCATACAAAGTAAAGCTTTAAAATCTTATTTTCAGACACTTTTGGTATTAACTATATATATTTATCGCCTATACAAGTACACATCGATTCTTTTTTTTATTCTTAATAGTACTGAGGGTAAATGTCAAAAAGATAATTGGTGAGCAAAAAAATAAATAAATAAATTACATGAGTATGCAGGTCACTAACAAAATATGGAGTGAACTTTCGTTTCAACTGTAAACAAATTTACATAGAAAAATGTATTTTAATGTATCATCAACATTTATGTAGCGGCTGTGGGTTCGGTTATTTTTCATGACTTCTGACTTGGAAAGAAAAATAATAGTTCTGCCTTGAAATTAGACGAATTAAAATTTTATGATTGATTTAATCAGACTACTTTTGTACATTTTTCTGCAAATGTATGAAATTATCGGGATTCTCAAAGAAATAATATTTCTAAATTTTCATGAGTGCCAGACAACCCTATGGCCAGTACGCACCTAATCTAGGTCAATCCTGCCCAAAGCTGAATAAAATATACTGATGGGTTTGAAATGTTGATATGCAAAGTATTAAAATTGAAATATTTTTTTATAAGCAAGGAGGGATGGCTAAAAAATATATTCTGTAATGCTTGCGAATGTTTGTTTTTGTAAAAAAAAAAAATCAGGTATTTTGGAATTATTTCGGCCAAGATTGGTCAATACTTCCAGAATTCCTGTTCCCGACATTGGTAATACCAGGGGCGTATTAGCGATAGGTTGTCCGGTGCAATCACCAGTGTTTGTGAAAAATGGACCGGTTCAGTGTGAAATTTCGTATTTTTTTAATACGTCAATTTTTTAAATATTGTTACGAATTTTTGTATATTTGTAAATATTTCGTAGTGTTAATTTTGTAAATAGGAAAATTTATGTACATTTCGCATAAGGCAGTGCAATAGTTTGTTTTTCTGCAATGAGTCTCTTGATGCTTGATAACGAGTTTTACAGAGCTAACGCTGGGAAGCGAGTTTTACAAGGAGCAGGGCATTTAACATTATAGTAATGGCAATCTCGCCAAATTGGCGAGATAGAGCCAAGTTGGAGACGGTTTTGGCGACTAATTTTTGTCGCCAAATTTGGCGAGAAATCGCCAAATTTCGCCAAACTTGGTGACCATTTGGCGACATTTTCGGTCCCCATGTACATGTATAGGACTTTTCGACTACGATCTGGAAAGTTCTCCAAATATCTACCTCTAGAAGTTGCAAGAATGTTCGCCTCTCCTATATAAGACCGGCCAAGTGAGCGGAGAGTTAGTTGTTGACTGGAGTTGATTGGGTTGGTTAGTCAGTTAGTCGACTGGAATTATTGAGTTAAGATACTGAGTCTCAGCGAGCGTTCAGAGAGTTCCGAAAGCGAACTGTATTGCATTGTCTTTTGCGGCGATTTAGCAGTTGTGTGTCAAGTTTAACTGCTGTTTTTTGCTCTGTTGTTGTGAAAAAGGCTGTATTGAGTCTACTAGAATGAGAAGTTCTGGAGTTGTAAAGGAATCTGTGAAGAGTTATATTGGAATAAATTTCTGCAAGTGTTTGATCTGCTTTGGCTTCAAATATTTCGAACCCTACCACGCAACAATATAAATACTAATTGCCTTACCTGACGGGTTTTTTTTTTTTAAAAGCCAGTGCATTTAAATGAATGTGGTTCCGATCCGTTCAAGAACAATTTCGGTCACTAGGGGGATCATCGAGTTTTTATGGCCAGTCAATTATGTAGAGCAGGTGTTCAGGGGCCAAGAAAAATTGCACTGAAGCTGTTGTGATCAGCCGGTCATAAAGGAGGGTTGGGGACTGCTGTATTGGATGATCACAGGAGATAGAGTTATGTATTGCTTTTCTAAAGAGTTGGACATTTTGATTCAAACATTAAACAAAATCATAACTAGTAATAAAACATAAATATCACAAAAAGTTTTCTAGCCATTTTGTTTTTCTAACTGCAATTTCTAGAATAACTTAAAGTTAATATTTAATTAGAAAACTAATTACTTATTCAGAAATATTTAAAGGTTTTTATTGTATCAGAAATATTTTCTAAAAATCTGATTGGGTGAGGAAATTTCTCAGTAAGAATGTGTTCTTTAAATAATTTGACACGCCGTTAAACCATAAAAATGTTTTATCTATGCCTATTAATATTGTAAGGAAGAGTTTCCTATTTTGCACTGATTCAGTTTCTTTTATAAGATTACACTTACTTACACTGCTAAAAAATTTAATGTGAGAAATATGCCTAGTACAAGTTAAAATTACTTACAGACTTTTAATGAGTTTGAAAGTAATTTTTAGGACATACAAATGTAAATCCTGCTACATGTTATCTACGATCCCTCCATTTGGAATGCATACAACGATATTTCAAATACGCCAGTCCAAGCACTTGCTTCAAAAACTAAATATTTAAGCAAGTGCATTATAACTTTATTTGCTATAAGGATTTAGATAGTTATAAAACATTAAATCAGATAAACAAAGTAGTGTCATTGTATTTGAAATTTTAGGATATAAATAATTCTCTTAATTACAATAATAGAAGTTGTTAATCAAATGTTTGATCATGATCTAATCTGCTATCTGAAGATCTCAGCACCAGACGCTCATGTTATAAACAAAGAGAGCGCCATCTACAGTTCAAAGTTACAATACATGATGAGGTGGTTAAAAGTAATCCAATACGAAATGGACTGAAAAATAGATGTCCCAAATAGAAGTTATATGGATATGGGTCAAGAGGACAAAACCAAACTAATCAGTTCACCATTTTAACTATGGTTGGTACTGGACTTAATATGTTAAGTGGTACTGCTATACTTTTTTTCCATTTGAGTTAATTTCTAATCTACTTTATAGTCGAGATTTGACAGTATCAGCGATAATTGGTAAGTGATGAAGTTCAGATTTTTTTTTCATAAATTTGTGGCTACCATCAATTCTGTTGAATGGAGATTTTGATCAGATTATAAATTTGAAATGGTGCTATAATTTGAACAGTGAGAACTGCGAACTAGAACTTGATGCAACTAAATTTATTACTATTCGTGTTTATATATTTCCGCTCTTTTCACGTGTTCTTGTTGAGAATAAAATATTTTCTCGTAATGACAACAGCTCAGTTTATTCTCCCGTAACTTCTTAATACTGGTGACGAGGCAGGTACGCCCACAAACGGAAGCAATGAAATAATTGCTACTTTCAAAAAAGATTCGTCGGCAAATTGATGCATTTCGGAATCGGCGTTTTTTCGTCCGTTCAACACAGCTGCCAAAAACAACTTCCATGATAGATTGAGAGGCGACTGCAATTTTTGGGCCCCATCGAACATCATTCTGAATTTTTTATAGAAATTGGAGAAAAGTGAGTTTATTACGAATCCACTGGTCTGCCTTGGCAAAAATGGCCGAAACTGGTCAAAAATCGACTTTTAATAAGTTGAACTAAATCCAATTGCCAAATGCGGCAAGTAATGAGCATTTTTTTTTTATTATTATTATTATTTGGTAACAATCACTCTTTAATTTTCAATTAAGATGGTTGCAGACGATTCGGATTTGTGGCTATGGCTTACTTGCATCTTTCACAAATGAGTCAAATTGGCATGAAACATTACGTCACTGATGACGTAACTGATGTCGCCAATTTGGCTTACTTTAAAAAGATACAAGTTTTCCGAGCCAGAGATCAGAAATCGTTTGCCCTTTTTCTCATTGAAAATCAAAATGCAGTGGGTTGCCACCAGACGAAAAAATTAGTTCTCTTTTTGACAAGTTATGACATATTTGGCAATCGGATATTAGTTCAACTCATTCCAAGTCTATTTTTGATCAGCTTCGGCCATTTTTGCGAAGACAGATCAGTGAATTCGTAATCTACTCACTTTTCTCCAATTTCTATAAAAAATTCAGAATGATGTTCGATGAGGTCCAAAAATTGCAGTCGCCTCTCGGACTATGACTTTACATGTTTTCTACGATTTCTGCTGAGTGGAAAGACGCATCCAGATTGCTCTTCACGGATTCCCGATTGTTGGAATGGGTTATATTTTTACTTTTCTAAAGTTTAACTGCTATTAAGTATTTCTGTTTCATTTTCATTGTATTACATATTATATTTACTGTTCTAAAATGGAAACTACCGTGCAATATTTTGGCTCTGTCGGTACAATTGCAAGAGTTTGATGTTTCTAAACCACAAAATATTGAGTAATATTTAGAAAAACTAGGCTTTTATTTAGAAGCAAAAAATATTGCTGATGATTCGAAAAAACGCCCTACGCTTTTAGCAATGTGTGGAATGAAAACACTTGGTGTTATTTTCTTAATCTTGTCTCGCCGAATAGACTTACTGAAGTTCCGTTTAAGGATATTGTAGAGCAACTTAAGACTCATTTTTGCCCTAAATCAAATGAAATTTTTAAGCGATTCAAATTTCATAAACGCGTTCAAGGGGAAAATGAACCGTTTAAAACGTACGTTGCTGAGCTTAGGAAATTAGCTGACGGGTGTAATTTCGATACTACTACTTTATTGAATAGGTTACGATATCAAATTGTGCGCGGCTTAAATGACGAAGATGTTGAAAGGCGTTTGCTATCGGAATCAACGTTAACCCTTGACTCTGCTATTTCTATGGCTTTAGCTGCTGAATCGGCAGCATCTCAGTCGAATCTGATGCGTTCGGTTGTTTTCAGATTATCTGGCGCCGTCAGCAACACGAGGGCGCGCCGAAACATTCGACAAGCCAACATACATTTACAAACACCCATGTCTAACACGGGACTCCGAACCCACAACCTCGTGGTCTAGAAGCTAGCACGCTAACCACTACACCGTTTGATCGGCTCTGATGCGCTCGGAGAATTTGTTTGCCAGTAATTCGCAGCAATCAGTAGATTAGTTAAGGCATAAAAAAAACCAATAAAGGGTAAATGGCAAAATTCTAAAAATGTGACGGGGAAAGTTTGTGACAGTTGCGGATCCAATCATTTGCGTGCAGATTTCAAATTCCGCAACGCAGTTTGTTATTTTTGCAACAGTAAAGGTCATATTCAAAAGGTATGTCGGAAAAAGAGTTCTAATCCGTCTCGTACAAATGAAATTGGTGGAGCAGGAAGAATATGTTAATTATTTAAATACTTCTTTTAAGCAAAAAATCAAAGTGCAACTACCCAGATAGCATTTTAACCTTTTCAAAACCTTGTGTAAACCCTATAAACAGTGGTAGAAGTGGGGGAAAAAAGGTGGGGGGACGGCCGAAAGTTAGTGACAAGTGCACCCTCTCAACGATAAATTTTATAATTTCTTTTCTAATAACAATAAATTTATAACAATTAAATAAATAACAATTAACTAGTAGAAAGGAAACAATTTTCAACACGAACAAGGGTGGAAAATTTATTGTTATTTTAATGAATATTCTGCGACTTAGTTTTTTTACTAGGAAGTAAGAGATGAAGTAATAATTCCACATTATATACATAACTGTTTATTTAGATTTAAGTATTGCCTCTAAATATGCATACTTTCATAAAATTAAATTAATAAGAAATTCTAATTTTTTTTTTTTTTTAAATACTTTGTCTTTATATTTTTTTCTAGTTCCTCCAAAGTTAAAATTTGACCAAGTGAAAATACCTATATCTTTACACAAAGTAGTATAATACATTTTTATAACACTATGACATAAATAGTTTTTTTTTCAGTGACTTAAAACTTTTTCTCAGTGTCATTACATTTCGCATTTCCCTACATTCTTGGTATATTTTTTAAGAAGAAAATCTATGCTTAATTAATTTTAGTACTATCTAATATCCCATGCCAGTATTGCTTAATGTTCAAAGACATTTATAAACAAAATTAGTGATAAAAACTGAAAAATATAGTCGAGAATAAATAAAAAAAATTATACAATTTTGAATTACATGACTCGGAAGACAGTGATAAGATGAATTTGTTTCAACAATTTTGGCATTGATAGTATATACAAGTATTGTATCGTGCATTCAAAAATTGAAAGTAAAAAAATTGCAAAATGATATTTTACTTTCTTAAAGGAAATGTTTGCATTTATCAGCTTTCTCGTTTCTCTTCATGGATAATTTTTCCTGCACATTTATGACTGGTTTTGTGTTTAAAAATCTGCTTTCTTAAAGATTTTCGTTAGTCAAATTCCTTATCTCCATATGGTAAAATGTTACACCCTAATCATTCGTTAAAAAGTTTCAAACCTTATTTGCTTCTGGTTCCAAGCTTTTTAGCAGCCTTTGGTATGTGTTGCATCCAAGTTTTTGTTCTTTACAAGTAAACCATGGATACTAGTTGTATTTCTGAAGGTGCGTATCATTTTGTGTCCAATACTTTGGATAATCATTACTGCAGTGCGTTTCTGCTTACTGCTGCTGCCTCGTGCTAGATTTTCTCTCCAATTGGTCTCTTCAACTTGATGCACTTGCACATTTTCCACTGCTCCTTCCTCAACGTTCTGTAGTGTATAGGAGTCATTTTTCTTACAGTTTTGAAGCCAAATATATCAATCTCATCTTGTTTTGTACTGGATGGATTACGAATACAAATGCCGTTTAGAATCAGAAGTAAGAGTTAATGGTTAAGTTGGAGGAATACCCTGGTTTCTACTAATAATCAACAAAACGCAAAACATTTAAAAGTAAATGTTCGAAGACAAAACAGGAAATGATAGTGCAATAAATATGTCTTTTTCTATCCACTCCTCAATAATCCCAGACAACGGGCGCCGAAACTCGCCGCGCATTTCCAAGAAAAATTGACTGAATCTGCTTTAAACAAAACAAAAATGAAAGTATAAAAAATAACAAGCAGCCAGAAAAAGCAGAAGTAATGAAAATGGTTAATTCTATTTTGTCTCCCTCCCCTTTTAGTTTTTAGACGGATTGAATGTTTTTTAAAATTGGGGGAATAGATTTCGGTAGTTTTAAAAAGGGGGGGGGGGTGGATTTCAGTGTTTTTAGAAGTGGGGAGACGCATGGGTATTTTCTGGACAAGTGGGGGGACGCGTCACTCCTCCGATAAACGAAAAAGTTTCACCCTTGCCGCAAGGTTGTCACGGCAAGGGTGTCACCTTTTAACAAGCCTAAAAAATGGGTCCTAGTTTACACTTGACAAGCTTGTCGTTACCTTGTCGCGACAAGGTTTTCACTGTAAAGGGTATGAAACCTTTTCATTATAAGGTTGCTATAAGGTTTACAGTGAAAAAAGTGTGTAAACCTTTTCATTTTAAGGTTGTTTCAAGATAGATAAAAGAAAGATTGAATTTCCTTCATAAAGTAAAACTGAAAACATTCCGAGTTTTTCGGGTCTAAAAGAAGCATTTTATTGCGAGAGTTGCAATATTGTCTGGAAAATGGATTAACTCTGCATTATGGAAATTTGGTGGCCGTTTATTTAAATTTATTCTTGGAACAGTTATAGTATAGGGCACTTTTTTCCAGATAAATGCTGTTTCTGTCAACGGTTTTTACTTTAATTTGTTATTTATATTTTAATTCAGTTCTGGTGTTTTTCATTTTGGTGAATTTTCTAAACGCCAAATGAAAAAAATTGCCAAATGTCTTATGCTACATTTGTTCCTTATTCTTTAATAGCATCAATAATAACTCAGTTTGTAATTAAATGTAAATTTCAAATGATTCATAATATTTTACTCGATGGAACCTATTAAAATTGTAAATTAATATAGCATTGCCTTTTTTCCAAGAATATTTTAAATATTCGAGTTTGAGAACATTTTGGAAAAAGCAAATTTCAATGAATTTTCAATTTTCAAAGTATACTGGCATCGCAAGAAATTTAAAGCTTTTGATGTCTAAAACATATTATAAAAAATTAAGTAGAAACACATACTCATCGATACATACCATGCTCAATTTCTCTCCTAGAAGAGTTGGAAACACCTTTTTTCAGAAAAAAATTTCAAGTTTATGACAGGGAATATTACCCATGTAAACAGGCATTTTTTGTGCCGTGAAATAGTTTTTGTGGAAACATGCAAACCTAGGTTAAAAATAAACTCTGCAGGGTTTTAGTTAGCTATGGATACAAATCTTTTTAAGCATCCAGATGGCCCTTGTAGACTTGCCTACTGGATAATATGTGGCAATACACTTACATGGATACCGTAAAATGAGGTGAATCGGAACACTTTTCAACTTTCAAAGTAAAAATCGGTTGTAATAAGATAGTTAAGGAACATATTTTTGAGATAGAAACTTGGGTCTTACTTTCTTCTTTGAGAATCAACCCAAAAATTTTTGTAAAAACTAGGACTTTAATTTATTTTGATTTTTTTTCATGGTGTTCCGATTCACCCCGCAGAAAGGGGTGAATCGGAACACTAGTTACAATTTATGTCAAATCTTATTTAAATGTTTACAGGGTGACAAAAAGCAAATAATAATGCTTTGTGGTGAATAGGAACACAAAATTATCATGAAAAAAATCATTTAATATGACGGATAAAATTTGTGTTTGTCAATTATTGTCAAAACAAATCATATGTTTGAAAGCGTATCAACTCTTATATAACTCTCCTATAACTCATCCAAATAGTCTTTAAAATTAAAAATACTTTTTAATCTACTTTATGTTTGCGTGTCGTATGACTGCAAATTCTTTAAAATATCTTGAGAATGGAGAAAAGCATCCTCATTTGTTTCAGAAAATATCTTCGTTCATAAGCGCTTTTTGTAAAACACACTTATGTAGCAATAATCTTGTGGGTTTAAAACTTTGCTCACATAGAGTCTTCATAAATTTTTCCATATAACTTAAAGATAACGAAGTCATTTAGAGAAAAAAACCACTGGAACAATCGGGTTTTCTACCATGCGGAAACTAGGCTCCTCTTCTGACATTTATTCAAGCCTGCAATCTTGATTACTGTCTTGAAGGGAGTAATTAGACTCTTATTCAGTCGTTGAATCTTGTGTGGAACATATTCTTGCCAAAAACAGCTTTTTAATATCACTTTTCAAGTGTTCTGATTCACCCCGTAAATCTCAAAATCGAGACGAGGCAAAACATAAAAAATCGTAAAATAAAAAGTTTTTAAAACCAAATTAAATTAAATATGGCATGCTGTTGTGGATGTTTATACTTATCTAAAAATATATTAGTTAAGTCTATAACTGGTACATGTTATTAATTACGGGATAAGTTTTGGAGAGGTTAAAACTCATTGGATTGTATGCACGCTGTTTCAGAATTTTTTTTAAAAAAAGGAGAGTGTTGAAAGCCCCACAAAACATGTTCCAAGATTAAAAACATGTTAACCAAATGAAATATATATATATAATTAATAAAACTGCTTTATTTGTGTAAAATAATAATTTATTTGTAATTTCATGAAGTTTCGTTCCGATTCACCCCGCTGTTCCTATTCACCCCATTTTACGGTACTGTGTTTCTTGACAAATACTTAGTATCACAATAAGCATCGGTGGGATATGTCGGTAACAATTTTTTTTCGTTAAACTTTGATGTCTTTTATTTTGTTATCAAAGGGATCACGTTTTAAACGCCAAACCCGAACACTACCTTCGCCAACAGATATTTGAAATAAAGATCCATCTCTGAATAAAACACTTTCCCGGTCTTATTGCCCCCCAGTTGAGTTTCTCTTTGCACCAGGAGAGTCGTGGCCGTCTCTGCTTCATGTTCATCTTTGGTTTTACTTTGGGAACCCATGATTGAAATTCGAATTTATGCAATCGTCTAAGTGTAGTTGATTTTAGCACCACAATTCTAGTTTCCTTCCTACACTTATTGATGTGAAAAACAGTTTTCAAGCGATTATTTTGGACGATTCGTTTTAATTTGCGTTCATCTTTGGCAGTTGTTAAAAGCTTTCTACTACATTTACTTAGGTAACTTTTTACTGGGCTGTTCTTCTATCAGGTTGGTTGGTTGGTTGTTTTCAGATTATCTGGCGCCGTCAGCAACACGAGAGATATAATGCGCCGAAACATTCGTCATTAGACAAGCCAACATACATTTACAAACACCCATGCCAACACGGGACTCGAACGCGCAACCTCGCGGTCTAGAAGCTAGCACGCTAACCACTATACCGTTTGGTCGGCCAAGTATCCATGATACACATGTAACATGAAAAGATACAATTATTCATCTTAAAATTTCAATACCAATCAGCAATATTTTCTCAATATGGATTGTTATGCTCAAAATGCTCTTGGATTACTTAAAATGCTATTGAAAAATATTCACCCTTACTAATTATTCGTTACACAAAAACCTCTTTTGATAAAAATTGAATTATAAGACTTCTCAAATTATCTGATTCAATTATTGCATATCTTCATCGAATAGAAGAATCGAATAGAAGAATTTAAACGTTGAAATCTCCAATTTGGTCAAAGCCTGTCTTTTCAACACTGTTACACAAATGGCTTCGGGTAATATTTAATTGCTAATCCACAGTCCAATGCAAATGATGCACAATTCTGTGAAAACCTCCCAATACCTCCAATAACATTGACTTTTCTTTCTAAAGCAATCACCAATGGACTTCGAAGACATTCTCCACGACGTAGGCGGCTTCGGCATCTACCAGAAGCTCTTGGTGGTGCTTTACCTCCTGCCAACCTTCATAGTCATCCCATGGTTCTCCCTAAACACTATCTTCATCAATAATTCCCCTGAGCACTGGTGTCGAGTACCGGAACTGATGATCAGCAACCTAACTGCGGAAGCGAGGCAGAGACTCGTCAGCCCATTGCATGACAGTTCGTGTACCACGTACGATGTGGACTATAGTGGGTTGTTGAGGGATGGGAACTGGACAGTGGACCCGGGGTGGCCCACTAAGAAGTGCGATTCCGGATGGGAGTACGATCAGACTAACTACGACGCCACTTCTGTCACCAGGGTGAGTAGAACAATTTCAAAATCAGAGATTTTTTTTACCCTGGACCTAAGCCCAAGGGTATTGTTTTCAATTGGTCAAAAGTGTGCATCGATGTCCGTCCCCACTTAATGTTTGGACATGTGTCTGCTCATCTTGCTTGTATAAAAAGAGATGTATGCTGATGCTGTTCAGTTGTATCTCTGTTTTATGAAACTCAAATAAAGAAATAAAACTTTTTTAATGGGCTTGGACTTAAGGTCCAGAGTAAACTGTACATCGGCCACGAGCTGATTATTTTTTACAGACATTTTAATAGTATTTAGGTGCTTTTTTAGTTTTGTAAAAGCAAAGCAGTTCCCATATAAGTTTTCAAAGTCCGAAAATTAATCATGACAGTTCATGGACCACGTACGATGTGGACTATAGTGGGTTATTGTGGGATGGGAATTGGACTGTGGACCCATGGTGGCCCATTAAGGAATGCTATTCCGGATGGGAGTTACGATCAGACTAACTATGATGCCAGGCTGTTGTCACAAGTATAAGTAGAACAATTTGAAAATCAGGGATTTTTGTCTTGGTTTTTTGTTTTTTAAATGCAAAGCAGTTATCGTATAAGTTTTCAAAATTCGAAAATAAATCAATTTAAATATTTATTTTCTAAAAAAATTTTATAATTTTATGATTTTCAAAATTCCCATTTTTCTCAAAACAGCCATAAAATTAGAGAACTCATCAGAAAGATATACGAATTCTTTTTACCATTTTATAGAAAACTAGAAATGAAGTATTTGTTTCTTCATAAGTACTCTTAGATATTGGAAAGATTCATCTCTTATGGAAAATGTTCTGAAATTAGGAAAATATGAAATAGTTAAAGACAGTGAAGTAACTGGGAAATAGCTAGTAGAAGTTTAAAAAAAATGATAAATGGCTTTGGTTAGTTATAGGTATTAATTGAGATCTTTCCAAAATATGTGTAAAACAATTTGTTGCAATAGCTGTCATACCTTTGTTGATATAAAATAAAGCATTTAATCATCGACAAATTGATGGCATACATCCGCTTAATATAGCGATCTTAATATGATAGCGAAATTTTTATGATTAGAAGGGGGGAAAAAGGGGGAAGGGGATAGGAAATGTTTGTTTGTAAAACAATTTGTTGCAATAGCTGTCATACCTTTGTTGATATAAAATAAAGCATTTAATCATCGACAACTTGATGGCATACATCCGCTTAATATAGCGATCTTAATATGATAGCGAAATTTTTATGATTAGAAGGGGGGAAAAAGGGGGAAGGGGATAGGAAATGTTTGTTTTGGCAGGATAAAGATGTAACCATATAGTCCATCTGAAAAATTACAAATTCTTTGAATAAATTTAAATTATAATATATAAATAATATTATATATAATATAATATAATAATATAATAATATATATATAATAATATAATAATATAATATAATAATATATATATAATAATATAATATATAAATTATATATATATATATAGGGTAATTTAATCCATATATATAGAGAGAGCTTGGGGCGAAGCTCGTTTCTGCGGTCACCGGGCCTCGATCGTGGGACCTTTGGTTTTCCTTTCAGATATCTTGCTGCTATGCAAAAGAGTACTTCGCTGCATGGAAGTTTTTGTTGTTGAAATTAGACAACTTCACTTGTTGGATAAATTACATGCATCTTACCTGAGATTGAAGTAATAACTACTTATCTCCAATGTGGATTACTGCAGCATTGTGAAATGAACACAACTGATTTTAAAATGTAAATAACTGTGAGGATGAGTTTGTAAGATGACAGCATTTAATTAACATATTAATTTAGGTTTCAGATAAAAATAGATGGAGCTCAAGTGGCTCTTAAGAATTATTTTAATTACATCGTAGTGGACAGGAAACAGAAGAATGAATATAGTTCAAGAATAAAACAGTTCTTGTTAGGAGAGGTTTCCACATTTGGCGAAGCGTCTATGTTTAATTATTCTCACTCCAACAGTTTTTTCTGTTATTTGAAGGCGCGACACCACAAGCTCTATTTTTAAAAAAGTTATGAACCTTTTAATTGAAAATTCCAGTGGAACATGGTTTGCAAAGATGACCACTACAGCAGTTTAGTCGTCAGCCTGATGTTTATTGGAGATGTTTTAGGAACACCACTTTATGGATGGCTATCCGATAAGTAAGTACTGAAATTTATTAAATGTGATCAAATGTAAACAGTTATAATTAAAAACCACTAGCTATTCATGTGGACTAAGTGAAAATCAATTTATTTTAATAAGAAGCAATTCAATTCAAACATGTAATAGTAATTCGACGCATAAGTAGAATCTTTTTTACAGATTCGCTGGACATATTTTAACATTTTAATTACTATCATTTATCGAATGTTACTGACTTACATGATATAGTTGCTTAATATTGTTCGGTTCTGTAAAAGTATAAAGCTTTTTTTTTTTCTTGTACAGCTTTAATAATTTAAACAGTTTTATCTAGATGTTCGACATTTTATTCGTAGGGAGCATGTCTAGACCAATATTCTGATATGTTGCGAAACTTATAAGTGCAGGGGCGATTCCTCAGAATATATCATAATTGATTGTTTAGGCCATGCTAAAGTATAGTCCTAGGCAACTTATCCTGACCTCATTGAATACGCTGCAGTGATGTGCGATCCGGTTTTACTACGCACTGTAATCTTATGTGACGTCATGAACTGAGAGGAGACAGGGTTAGCCAATAGTAATTCGCCAAGTAAGTGACGTCATGAAATAGTTCGGTCAAAGTCATATGATTCGTTACCATCTTATCATAACCGTAGTTAGAAAAGTATTAAGTAAAATTAAAATTCAAAAGCACTTATTTTTTTATTTTTTTTAATTAACATGTATTCAAGTTTAATACAAAACTATATGCGCAGGTACTCAATATTAATGGGAACTAAGGATACTTCACCCAATTTTTAGTTTTTATTTTACATTACTTATGGGTGTGTAAATGATGTCTATTTATACTTTTTTTAAGTAATTCACAATATTTGTGAATATATTTCTGAAGTATTAATTGTAAAGGTTGTAAAATATTAAACATAAAAAACCTTCAACTTGGTCAAGTATCCCTTTACATTGGGATACTTGACCCAAGTCATATATTTGAGAGTATACAATTTAAAATTATAAATGCAACACTTTTACTTATAACAACATAACTCCTATAAATGAGTCCTATGTTAATACTTTTCTACACTTGTTCAATGAGGTCAGTACTTCTTATTTTCAAGAGCTATGTTAATATGGTGTCCACTTTTAATTTGTATTGTAGAAAGCTAAAAATATTAGCAGTTGCTATTTCTGTTCTTTATACAAGTTCAAGAATAAGAAAATAACTATTTATTTCTATGGGTACTGTAATTTTCAAAATCGTATTGTGTAAACTAAGGTTATATTTTTGACTTTTTAATCTTTGTGTAACATGGAATTCGCATCTGGACAAGCGATCCAAGACAAAGCGACTGAATTATTGTTATAGTTAAAGCTCCAAAACCGTTAACACGTTCACAGCGAATTTACAGTGAAATCTCCTTCAGGCCACGAGTACAGCTGTACGAAGGTCGACCAAACGGTGTAGTGGTTAGCGTGCTGGCTTCTAGACCGCGAGGTTGCGGGTTCGAGTCCCGTGTAAGGCATGGGTGTTTGTAAGTGTATGTTGGCTTGTCTAATGACGAATGTTTCGGCGCATTATAGCCCTCGTGTTGCTGACGACGCCAGATAATCTGAATACAACCAACAGCTGTACGAAGTGTTTTCTACAAGGTACTCCCATCGACACTTTAATAATGCGAATCGCTGATGGGCGCAAGAATAATCTCCTCGCTACGTTTGTTTCCATGGTATCATGTCTATTTATTTGTGTCCTTTACTTCGCATCTGTTTCTCATTTCGCCACCTGACACGATCAGTTTGGATCTTTGCAGAGTAAAGAGGGGTATAACTTAAAATCTTTACCCTAATTCGTTGAAATGTCGAGAAAAAAAAATGAAAAACTTATCTCTTTGTGAGTCAAATAGCAGTGAACAAGTAAGCTTTTACAAGGTTTACAATAATTTTCTGAATATTCCACTTTCGTATTACTTTTATAGCAATTGAATAGTTTTGTTACTTTCCTGTGAAATATCTTTTCAAATGCATACGATTATCCTCCGCAAGTAGTCATACAAGCGTCATTACAATACGGGTCCCAATCAGAAACTTTGCTCTCACCCATATTCGTGTGACACGGCGGTCAACGTGTTGATGAGCACATTACCTAGCAAATCTGCATATTAACTATACTAAACTCCAACTTAACTTGACATCACTAGACGCTAGATCGTCATAGTGCTCATAGGTATTTTATCCATTTTGGCGGCGTGTAAGCATAATGTTCGCCAAACCACAACCCTGTAGAGAACAAAAGGCTATTATAAGGTTTGGCGAGAATAATGTCTTCACTCCGCTAAAATGGATTAACTGCCTATGAGCACGGTGAAGATCTATCTTCTAGTGATGGCAAGTTAAGTTGGAGTTTAGTATAATTTGCTCCGTTAGCGTGCAGAATCAAGAGTTTTATTGTTGATTATTTGTTGATTGATTGATTGTATTAACTTGATTCTTTAGATATCAAAAAATAAACAAGCAACATTAGTTAATTTCTTTTACTGCAATGATATTTTAAACAGTTTGATTCTTTGAATTAAAGTTTTTTAATGGATTGATGATGGATTCTATCAACTAATTTGTTGATTGTTTGATTCCATTAGTTAGATTCTTTGGGTATCGAAAAATAAATAAAAACATTATGTTAATTTAAGACTATAGAAACATTGCTGTTGTTCCAGCAATGATCTTATTTTTACTTTAACGAGTGGTTAGTATGTAAAGTGCAAATTATTTTGGTAATTTGCAAATTACCTAGATAATTTGAGAAAATAAACAATTTTCGGATCACCCTAGTTAATCTGCATATTATCTAGACATTCTGCAGGATAACTGATTTCTGCACTTGTGCGGTAACTTTATCACTGCAAAAGCGTAGATTAAGGCAGATAAAAAAAAAATCTAGAAGCCTCTCTTTTAAACCGTTAATTTCTACGCCTTCCTATAAAGTCTAAAGTCTTTCTCTTGACGTATTTTTTCAAAGCCCGTAAAATAAATCATTTACCTTACAAGAAAGTCTCATGGGTATGGTCTGATTCCTTGATCAAGAGGATTAGCAACAACACTGCAGCTTTATGCGTCTCTGCTTGTTTGAAGATGGGGTAAAAATCTAACCTTTCCGTTTATGTTCTACTATATTCCCATAATGTCTACAGTCTTTCTCTCTGGACGTATTTTTTTTTTAAACCAGAAAAATATACCATCTGTCTTCTAAAAGTAAGTCGCTTTGAGCTTCTAAAATCTTCCTCTGAGCGTATTTTTTCAAAACCAGAAAAATGTAGCTTCTATCATCTGAAAGAAAGTCTTATGGGTTTGGTCTGATACCTAGCCCAAGAGAATTAACATATAGTAGCTTCATGCATCTGCTTGCTTGCAGATGGGGTCGAAAGCCAATCTTTCTGCTCATGGCCCTCATCATAGCTGTGTCAGAAATCGGATCAGTGCTCAGTCCAAACTTCGTCGTGTTCCTTGTGCTGAGGACCATCAATGGAGCGTCCATGTCCACTATATACGTGGTCGGATACATCATTCGTAAGCATATATCTTTTATCTAAAATGATTTTGTTTTTGTACTGTAGCATTTACAAAGCATTTGATTCAAAATAGACTTACAAGTAAGATATGAGTATTTAAAACTGTGCGTTTATCCCAGGAAAATATTAACTTGGAGAATTCTGTAATGTCCTAATATTTATCTTGTGTCAAGGGTTTTTGTTACAAACTCAGGCTGACTACTCTCGGGGCCATCGTGAAACCTCTCTTTCCTTCCTTAGTTGATCGGGCCAGACCATAGCTTTAGTGACGTCACAACTTCAACTCTCGCTAATACCATTTCAGATAGCGGAGAACAGAGAGAGATGGGACTTTTTTTTACAAAAATATTTCCTGTACATTATTTTCTACCGTTACAGCATTGAAGCATTAAGAATAACATATTCAAACATTTTATCTCACTTGAAAAATATAAATATGATGGTAATTAATGATATATTATTTTTATGGGTTAATTAAAATAGCAAGAAAAATTTCCTATCCCTTATGCTAGGGACGAATTGAAAATCTTTCATGAAGCTAAAATTCACACTTAATTTTTACAAATATGAAAAATTTGAAAAAGTTAATGTTTCATTTTTGTTCCAAATGTTTATTATGAGTTATAACATTTATTTTACATAACATTAGAGAAATATTAATTAAAAAAAAAAAAAAAAAAATAGGTAGTGCAGTTAACGACTTTTGTGGATGCAGCATGTCAAATTTTTTTTCCTTAATTACTTGGCTTGAATACTTTGTTTTATTTCTTTCACATTTCAATTACCTGCTAATAAAATTGCTAATTCATAAAAATTAGTTATTGGGTCTACAAAATATTATTGTATGAGCAATCCTACAAATATAATAAAAATTAAGAGCACAAAGTTAGACCTTAAACAGATATTAAAATATGAATTTTAAAAATATTTGAAATTTGAAATCCCGACTGAGTTTCTTCGTCAAGGGGCTTGAATCCAGACGGGATTTCAATGGATGAGTTTCTGAAATGCGATTGATATAATATACCAATCACATTCAATCCCCTACGCATCCAGCAGGATAGACAAGAAGTCAGATATATTCACAAATACTAAAATGAAACGTACTTTGTAAACCAAACTTAACAAAATCGCTGTCTTCGAAAGTTTAATGCCCACGTTGATTCAAAATGAACCCAGTCCAGCACCTAGAGTTTAAGTATTGAAAAACATAATTCCCAAAATTGCCCCGCATAAAACATTTAAAACTTCACTGCCACGTTCTAGGCCTATGTTCCACGAAAAAATGAAAACATTTAAAAATAAATATTTAGACCAGTTAGGGCTATTTGAACGGATTTCAATATCGCCACTGTTGTTGTTCTTTTCATAAAATAATCCATGGATTTAGGGTTGAATGACATAATTTATTGACTCGAGACAGACATGATGACGATAGAGAAATAGATTTTCACATATAACTTAGTTGAGACAAGACAGGTCTGATTTCGTTCACGTCAGAACAAGAAGTGCCGGTTTGTCGGTAGAGGGGGAAACAAACCACACCCTACACGGATTTCGTATCAATCCGCATAAAATATAGTTCGCTTGCCCATATACCAACAGTGTTTACACTTCAACGATGATCAGCCTCTTGAAACTGAAAATCTCAGATGTCTATACAGCAGTGTGTTCAAATTTGTAGGAATAAGGTTATTAGTACCTTCATAATCATCTGTATGTGTCTAATAGTGATCTTCAGAGATACTAAAAATATAGTTCTGCCATATGCAATATAATACCTATTACAGTCCTGCATAAAGTTAAAACACAACACAAAATTGGTGTTTTATAAATTTGTATTACGACAAAAGATTTAAACTTTATTTAACTCAATCATATGCACATATTACATTCAAATAGAAATTTGAAAAAGAAAAACAAAAATGAAAAACAAACGTTACACATAATTTTAGGCATAAATAAAAAATCTTAAATTTTTATGAACAAGTAAAAAGTTTTAGTAATCAATGAAGTTTCTACGTTGTTTTATCAAATCAAAAACTCGATTTTTTATTGAAAGCAGAAGCTTTTGCAAGGTTTCAGGTTCGATTCCATACCATGCCTTTTTAATAGCTTCTTTAAGTTCAAAAGTGGTGGAAAGCTGCTTTCCATTGGCATATACAATTTTTGTAAGAATTCCCCTTACATTTTCGATAGGATTACAATCAGGACTGTAAGCAAGCCAATCGAGAACCGTTACTTTTTTGGCCCTAAACCACCTTTTCGTTGACTTGGATGTGTGGATGTAGGCATTTTCTTGTTGGAATTTCCAGTTAGGTCCACTTAAAAGCTCACCAAATGGTAGTAAGTTACTTTCGAGGGTTGCTTGGAAGATCTCAGGCTTTTGTTTTACTTTAAAAACATTAAGGAAGTTTGGCAGATCATGTCAGTAGTAGGAAAACTCATCTAGACCGTCTAGGTACAATTTCTTTTGTCACTCAAGACCACCTGTAGCCATTCGTCACTGTTTGACGTATGCTGCTGAGCCCAATTCAGTCTTGCTTCTTTGTGAGGAGACTGCAAACGCGGCTTACGTTTTAGTTCAGATTTTTTTTGAAAACCCGCACTCCACAATTATTTTACGTTTATAGTTTCCCGTGAAACTTTAGTGGCCATTAAATTTTTTATCTGATTTGCGGAGTAAGGTTGATTTGCATCCAGTTTTATAATTCGTCTATCATCTCGTTTGCTGGTCTTTCGAGACCTTCCAGATCATGATTTTTGTCGATATTGATCACCACCTGCTAAAACTCTATAAATTCCTCTTTTGGAACGATTTAATGCAATTAAAATATCAAAAATAGATTTACCTCTGGCCCTTAACTTCCAAATTCTTGAAATTACTACATACGGAAAATACGCAGAAATTCGGCATTATTCTAAGCATTGAAAATTACTTCAAAGATTTTATAGCAAATTTACGACACTCCCCTTTGTTGATGGAACATTTCTTAAGAATTTGCATAAATCTTATCTTTGTGCCCATACTTTTGAGGCATAGAAAGTTTTCAAAATTTCAACTTGTTGATGTTAGACAATGTTATTTTATTTTCCCTCGAAATTTTTTACCCTACACTTTTTCCGAATAGATATAAGAATGTATATTTACTCAAAGAAACTAGTGAAAACTAATGATTACTATTGCTTTTTAGTGAATTGCCTCTTCTGTATGAACTTTTGTTGGCACAGTATGGCCTTCGTGCCATAAAAACCAAAACACAACCAATCTGTCTGAACATTTGAGCAGGACTGTATTTAAGTCTAGTGGTGTCATACGATCATACGTGTTTTCATATGAACAACAAATGATCCAAACGTATATTTAACAGTTCGACTGACTGCTTATTTTTGTCTTAATTTAGTTCTGGAGCTTGTAAGTCCCGATAAGCGCGCCCTCACGAACGGACTGGCTGCTACCTCCTGGACCTTGGGGCTGTGTCTGTTGTCCCTCATCGCCTACTTGACAAGAAACTGGATCAAGCTCAGCATCGTCACCACGATCACCGCAGCAAGTCTTATCATGTACTGGAAGTAAGGGATTTTGTTGTTAAATAACTAAGTATGTTTACAAGCACCAAGGCAAAGAAAGGTTGGTATAGAAGAGCTTGTGTTCAAAATGGCCTTTGAGAATTTTTTAAAACATTTACTCGGCAATAACTTATTATACACATTTAACCTGGTCAAATGTGCATGAATTTACTATTAACTTGGTTATATGCAATAAAAACTTTCATTAAAATGGCTAGCTGGTTAAGTGTGTGTTACAAAATATTGCTCATTTTAGGCTTTAAATGAAGCTTTTTTTTTAAATGGATTATTGAAATGGATTAAGCTCATTTTGAATGCATGATTTTCAGATGCATTTAAATGCAGGATATCGGGAAAGTTCTAGCCTGTTCCTAAAATTACAAAGCATTATTTTTTACCACAATGCTAAAATGTAGATCTAAAAATTTCAAGCAATGATTTACGACGCGTATCTACAACCAGTTGTAGTATCAAAAATGAACGATTTCTGTCTTGGAGACTAGCACAATAATTATTTGTTGTTCTGTAGGATCCTCCCCGAGTCGCCGAGCTGGCTAATCTCACAGGAGAGGTACGAAGAAGCGGCAAAGATCATGGCCAAGATCAGCAAAACCAACGGAAGGAAGGCGCACGAGGGAAACCAGCTGCTAGAGAAGATCAAGGTAATTAATTAGGAAATAATAGTTTGGGGACTGGAAATATATCCTAATTGAACATATATGATATTTTTGTATTTTATTGCATTAGTTTTTTTGTACAAGGTATTGTTTCATTTAGAAAGCATCAAATTGGAGTGGTTTACTGGATTATGCTTGTTATGATTGACTATTTTATAAATAAATAAATAAATAATAATAAAAAAAAAAAAACTCGCAAACATTTTTTTTTTCTTTCAATTTTTTTTCATAGATGGCCTACTAGGTCGCAAAAGTATACAAATAGCAGCACAAAACTTGAATAAATCAGAGAGGGACAGAGAGTTGGCCTATGGTAATTAAGATTTGATAAAACATATACAATACATGTTAGTTTACATGAATCTACGAGTCAAATTTTGAGCTAAATCTTTTTATCCGTAAAAAATATCCCTCACTACATTACACTGAACCGTATTATAATTGCCAAATTATTGGTTTTTGAAATGTGCTAAGGCCTTTTGTCCATCTAATATTTTCGAATAATGTCTTTTCGTTGTTGCAGATGTTTGGCGAAAGGGAGAAAAAGCAGAGGGTTGGTGAGGCTAAGCATTCCCCTGTGGACTTCTTCAGGTACCCGACCCTCAGGAAAAGATTTTTGCTCATCACCGTATGCTGGTAAGGTGATCATCAAATATAGCTTGAATATCTATATATTATATCTCCTAAATATCACTAATATCTAGAGAATTTCTCTGAAATGTTACGAGTGTATACGATATTTATGCTCTGGCGAAAAATACTTCCATCTATAAAAAGTGAGCCAAGTTGGCAATGAGTATTACGTTACTGATGTATAATTTATTGCTAACTTGGCTGACTTTTAAAAAAAATTAAAGATTTTGATTTCGGGAATAATAAATTGTCTGAATGATAAATTGCAGACTTCTTAATTCGAAATTGAAGGTTACCAGGCAAAAATAATTATCATTGTTTGGCAAGTTATGACCATCGATATCGATAGTTATGACATATTTCACAATCGGATTTAGATCAATTGATTCAAAATCGATTTTTGAACAGTTTCGGTCATTTTTGTCCCGGCAGACCAGTGGACTCATGATACACTAATATTTCTCTAAATTCTATTAAAAAAATGAAAATGATGTACGATGAGGTACCTCAATTTGCCATCGCCTCTCAGTCTATAAGATCGTCTGCACCTACATACTCCTCACTTTCTCTTCCATAGGATAGGCAACTCCATCCCATATTTCGGTCTCCAGATGAACGTGAAAAATCTGGCTGGCAACGAGTTCTTCAACTTCTTCCTGGTGTCGCTGATTGAGTTGCCGGCACACTTCTCCACGTGGCTCTTCATGGAAAAAATCGGCAGGAGGTGGTGCTCCGTGCTCGCATTCACACTCTCAACATTTGCCTGCTTATTGCCCGTAGTAATCCCACCAGGTAACGCATTTCTGATGGTACTACTTTTACTGTTTGAAATCAGACGTTTTGTTACAGTACAACCTAAGGGATAAATTACGGCAATGAAGACTTTTATTTTGTTACAGGATCATTTCCAAAAACTTTACCTAAGTAACGTATCATTTTTCTCTGTGAAAGAAACTTTTTATTTTTGAGGGAGATACATATTGACTAGTGTGTCATTTGGAAGGGCAATTTATGAGGAGTTAGCGGAATTGTTGTATGCAAACATAGGTTAATGCTTTGAGATTAGATGAGACACACAGCGTCACCAGAAGTCCTATTTTTAAAGGGGTTCGGTACCTCCTAAGGATTCAATGATAAATTCCACAACTTTGGTTGCATCTCATTTAACAACCTATTCTTCTATCATTCTGAATTTTTCACAGTACAATATTTGAATATTTTTAAATACTTAAATTCATTATTTTTTTTTAATTAAAAAAATTTTGACTTTTAAAAAATATGTTTTATAAAATTGCTAAGATTTAAGACGAATTTTTCTTAAATGTATGCTACTTATCATTTATTCCTTGTGTCAAAGTACTTAAATGCATAAGAGAAACATGTATAAAAAATTGAAACAATTGTATTAAATAGATTTTAAGTTATAAGCCTTCAAACATGGAAAAACCATATTTCGCGGTATTAGGCTTTATACTCCAATGCATTTTTTTCATATTTGAAATCCTTACTTCAATGCATATTCAGTGTATCCACCTGTTTTTGTCTTTCGCTATTTTAATTTTCATTTTTAATGTATCGACATTAAACGAAAGCAAATTACGTCGTTTCATCAAGTGATCTTTTTCGTACCCACTGATCAAATGTCCATGTTTTCTAATAAGAATTTTCTAAATGAACTAAGCTGGACGATTGTAGCATAGCGAATATATGTGTTAGTAGGAATTCCTCTTAAACCCATATTTTCTGATGGCGCTTCTTCTCTCTGAATGCAGAATACACATCTGTGGGAGTGATAGCCTCTCTTCTCGCCAAGCTCGGTACAAGCTCAGCTTTCATGACGCTGTACCAGCAGGCCCCGGAGCTTTTCCCAACTGCACTGAGAGGCGTAGGCCTGGGAATGGCATGTACCATCAGTACAGGATCGTCGCTCGTCGTACCCTACATCGTCTACCTGGTAAGACGTTGTTTTATATATGTTAATGCTGAAGCCCGAAGCCCGTTAATGTGCGCATTACCTTAGGTAATCTACAGATTAACTGATTTGCTCAGTCCGCATGCGGAATCATGAGTTTTCTGCGTTTTACCGAAGTAGATAGAAAATGGCAGTCCGGAGCCAGGGAGGAATGTCCTTCAAGTGACCTTGATGACTCAACTTGAAATTATTCGTTTAGGAGAAGTACCCCAACAACTCAACTCTACCCTGTAGAAACCCAAACTAAAAAAAAAAGCCCGTTGCCATTCTTTAAAGTTAAACTTTATAAAATAATAAATGACGTTATACCCATTGTGATGTCACACATTAAAAGCTCATAATGAAACCGAAACTAGCAGCAGCAGGAGGGAAACAGCTCAACTCGACATCCAATAACTTCAACAAGGTCATATGACGTCATCAAGGTCAAGTGATGTCATCAAGGTCATTTGAAGGACATTCCTCATTCCTCCCTGGCTCCGGACTGTCATTTTCTATCTACTTACCGAGGCAATATGCATATTAACTTATGTATCAATAAAATCTATGCTTTAATTGATTTATTCTATCAATTAATTTGTTGATTGTATTAACTTGATTCTTTAGATATCGAAAAATAAATTAATGAACTTAGTGGCGTAACAGCCCCGTGGGGAACCTTGGTCAGCTGTGCCCAATCCAGCTTACTTGACCATGGGCACAGGGGTGCTAAACAGCAGTGTTCCGCGTCAGATGGTCATTCTGACGCGGAACCCCCTTTGTTTTTCACTTTAATGAGTACCTAGTTGGTAATGTGCTGATTATTTAGGTAATTTGCAAATTACCTAGGTAATTTGAGAAATGAAACAATCTTCGCCATTTTAATGGATCATCCTAGTTAATATGCAATGGGGAATAACTGATTTCTGCACTATAGCAGTAACATATATATTAACTTATTTACTAGTTTGTGGTTGAGATTGACAAATCTTTACAATAGTAACCTTTCTAATGTTAATTTAGGGACTCTAGTGAAAAGGTACACTTTTTTACAATAAAACTTCGGTTTACTTTTAAATACTGCAAAGGAAAATACCAGCTTAGTTTCTGTATTTCTGAGAGGAATTCAGTCATCTACTATCAAATTAAACCTTCTAAATAGCATCTGATGGGTGTGGAACTTTTAATTACCGATATTTAGCTAAAGCAAGCAACTCCCAGGCGTCATTAATTATTTCCAAAAATTAATTGCATTATTAATTTCTTACTTTTCACAGACATCGTCAGAAAAAGAGATTCATTTCAGCCTTATTAAAATATTTCTTTTTTCTGCAAATGGTTGTTACAGTATTATTCAAGTACGCTGCTATTTTTTGTGATTTTAATCATAAAGTATAAAGTGAAAAAGAAAAATAAGTGTTGAAAAAATCATCTTTTTTATACTGCATTAGGAAAAAAATCTGATTTATTTATAAATTTTGTGAACAACGTTACAAACATTATAGAATCATGTCACATGCCATATCTCTATATATATAAGGCAAAGCCCTCACTGACTCACTCACTCACTCATCACTAATTCTTCCATTTCCCACATGTCCACAACTCTGAAAATTGGTACAAATATCAACAATGGTAAACATAGAAAAAGTAAGCTATTCCGATCTCGATTAACCCACTTTAAGGGGTCGAAATGGGGTTAAACGTTCCAAACGAGGGATATTCGAATGTCCTACTTCCCATATCGTCACAAATCTAAAAATTGGTGCGAATATCAATAAAGACAAACGTACAAAAAGTAAGCTGTTCCGATCTCGATTAACCCACTTTAAGGGGTCGAAATGGGGTTAAACGTTCCTCACGAGGGATATTTGAATGTCCTACTTCCCATATCGTCACAAATCTAAAAATTGGTGCGAATATCAATAAAGACAAACGTACAAAAAGTAAGCTATTCCGATCTCGATTAACCCACTTTAAGGGGTCGAAATGGGGTTAAACGTTCCAAACGAGGGATATTCGAATGTCCTACTTCCCATATCGTCACAAATCTAAAAATTGGTGCGAATATCAATAAAGACAAACGTACAAAAAGTAAGCTGTTCCGATCTCGATTAACCCACTTTAAGGGGTCGAAAAGAGGTTAAACGTTATAAACGAGGAATATTCGAATGTTTAACTTGCCATTTGGTCACACCTTTGAAAATTGGGACAAATGACAACAAAGACAAGTATAGAAAAAGTTTGATATTCCGATCTCGATTAA
This sequence comes from Linyphia triangularis, assembly GCA_963978545.1. Classification (NCBI taxonomy): domain Eukaryota; kingdom Metazoa; phylum Arthropoda; class Arachnida; order Araneae; family Linyphiidae; genus Linyphia; species Linyphia triangularis. Next base: position 83,051,413 of record OZ021731.1, read on the forward strand.
CCCACTTTAAGTGGTGGAATAGGTGTTAAACGTTCCAAACGAGGGATATTCGAATGTCTCATTTCCCACATGGTCACAACATTGAAAATTGGTGCAAATGACAAAGAAGCCAAACATAAAAAAGTAAGCTATTCCGATCAAGATTAACTCTCATTAAGGGGTGGAAAAGAGGTTAAACGTTCCAAACGAGGGATATCAAAAGTGTTTACAATGTTATCACAATTCTGTTATTTGTGGCAAATGTTAAGAAGGGCAAATATATAAGAAATTAGATATTAAAATTTAGTTATTTTTAAAAATTATTAAAAATATCCAAAGGGCTCTAAACGAGAGATATTCAAATATCTCATTTCCAATATATTCTCAATTATTAATTTTGGATAAAATATCCACAAAGGAAAGTTCCTATTTTGATAATTCAAATTGTCGGGATCGAAATGGAAGCAAGCGTCTTAAGTGTAAAATAAATGAATGCCTTTTGATTTCTAAAATGCACAATGTAAAATTTCGTAGCGCAGCACGGGTATTCAGCTAGTTAAATATATTGATAACATGATATTAACTTAACATTCTTTCAAAAGTTCCGATTTCAAAGAAAAAAAATCAATTACTTACTGGAGACACGCGCACTTGACTTGAGAAAAGAATTTTCTGAACTTTCAAAAAATGTTCATTATGAAATGAATATAAAAAAAAAAAATCTTTTTAAATCCCTTTTATTATCTTCGATTTTATGTGTGGCTGACTATATGGATGGCGCGATTTGCTCTTGCAAATCTCTTTGACGTCATCCAATCGGGTTCAAACTTGGCAAACAGATTCGATGTCGATGACAATGCATTCCATAAAATTTTGGCAGTTATCACTATCACTAAAAGTTCGCTTTTACGGAACACTACCAAACCAGCTTGCCGTCATCCAATCGGGTTTAAGTAGCAGTAACCGATCTTTGAAGAAACTCTTTCCTGTAGCCAAAATTGTTTTAATAAATAAATAATAATTGTTTTTTTTTAAATAAATAATAAAATTGTTTTAAGCAGAATAAATAAAAGATATTTGGATGTGAGTGTATAAATTCGCATTCATTTTTAATGATTAAATTTTAAAAAGTATTTTACCGTATATTTTGCCGATAGAGATGTTTTTAATGATTAAAATTTGATGGCAACACCTAGCACACTCTGACAACAGAAACGGCGCTTTGTTAATGAATTTAAAAATTGGCAATGCACATAAAAGATTTATATTAAAAACTTTGTTTTTATGGGTTACATAATTACATGTCTAATTTCCCTCTTACTCACTGTCTTTGTGCAGGCAAAATACGGTGCATACATTCCCTTCCTGACGTTCGCCGTGATCACCTTCTTATCGGGCATCTGTTCCACCTTCCTTCCGGAAACTCTCAACAAGAATCTGCCTCAGACGGTGGAGGACGTGGAGAACTTCCAGAGTAACGAGAAGTTCTTCTCTTGCGGGTGAGGAAGCAATTTACTGATGAATCTGTGCCATGCTATCTCTCTATATATAAGGCAAAGCCCTGACTCACTCACTCACTCATCACTAATTCTCCCACATGTCCACAACTCTGAAAATCGGCACAAATATCAACAATGGTAAACATAGAAAAAGTAAGCTATTCCGATCTCGATTAACCCACTTTAAGGGGTCGAAAAGGGGCTAAACGTTCCAAACGAGAGGGACATTCGAATATCCTACTATCCATTTGGTCACAACTCTAAAAATTGGTACAAATATTAACAATAGTAAACATAGTAAAAGTAAGCTATTCCGATCTCGATTAACCCACTTTAAGGGGTCGAAAAGGGGCTAAACGTTCCAAACGAGAGGGACATTCGAATATCCTACTATCCATTTGGTCACAACTCTAAAAATTGGTACAAATATTAACAATAGTAAACATAGTAAAAGTAAGCTATTCCGATCTCGATTAACCCACTTTAAGGGGTCGAAAAGGGGCTAAACGTTCCAAACGAGTGGGACATTCGAATATCCTACTATCTATTTGGTCACAACTCTAAAAATTGGTACAAATATTAACAATAGTAACCATAGTAAAAGTAAGCTATTCCGATCTCGATTAACCCACTTTAAGGGGTCGAAAAGGGGCTAAACGTTCCAAACGAGAGGGACATTCGAATATCCTACTATCCATTTGGTCACAACTCTAAAAATTGGTACAAATATTAACAATAGTAAACATAGTAAAAGTAAGCTATTCCGATCTCGATTAACACACTTTAAGGGGTCGAAAAGGGGCTAAACGTTCCAAACGAGAGGGACATTCGAATATCCTACTATCCATTTGGTCACAACTCTAAAAATTGGTACAAATATTAACAATAGTAACCATAGTAAAAGTAAGCTATTCCGATCTCGATTAACCCACTTTAAGGGGTCGAAAAGGGGCTAAACGTTCCAAACGAGAGGGACATTCGAATATCCTACTATCCATTTGGTCACAACTCTAAAAATTGGTACAAATATTAACAATAGTAAACATAGTAAAAGTAAGCTATTCCGATCTCGATTAACCCACTTTAAGGGCTCGAAAAGGGGTTACGCGTTCCAAACGAGGAATATTCGAATGTCCTACTTCTCATTTCGTCACAACTCTAAAAATTGGTGCGAATATCAATAAAGACAAACGAAGAAAAAGTAAGCTATTCCGATCTCGATTAACCCACTTTAAGGGGTGGAAAAGGGGTTAAACGTTCCAAACGAGGAATATTCGAATGTCCCACTTCCGACAAGGCCACAATTTTGAAAATTGGCTTAAATACCAACAATGTTAAACATAGAAAAAGCATGCTATTCCGATCTCGATTAACCCACTTTAAGAGGTCGAAAACGGGTTAAACGTTCCAAACGAGGGACATTCGAATATCCTACTTCCCATTTGGTCAAAACTCTAAAAATTGGTACAAATATTAACAATATTAAACATAGAAAAAGTAAGCTATTCCGATCTCAATTAACCCACTTTAAGGGGTCGAAAAGGGGTTACGCGTTCCAAACGAGGAATAATCGAATGTCCTACTTTTCATTTCGTCACAACTCTAAAAATTGGTGCAAATATCAATAAAGACAAACGAAGTGAAACTAAGCTATTCCGATCTCTATTAACCCACTTTAAGGGGTGGAAAAAGGGTTAAACGTTCCAAACGAAGGATATTCGAATGTTCTACTTCCCATTTCGTCACAACTCTGAAAACTGGTGCAAGTATCAACAAAAACAAACGTAAAAAAAGTAAGCTATTCCGATCTCTATTAACCCACTCTAAGGGGTCTAAAAGGGGTTAAACGTTCCAAACGAGAGATATTCGAATGTACCACTTCCCATATGGTCACAACTCTAAAAATTGGTAAAAATATCAACAAAGACAAACATAGAAAAGTTAAGCTATTCCGAGCTTGATTAACCCACTTTAAGGGGTGGAAAAGAGGTTAAACATTCCAAACTCGAATATCCCACTTCCCATATAGTCACAACTCTGAAAATTGGTAGGAATGTCAATAAATGATAAACGTAGAAAAAGTAAGCCATTCCAATCTCGATTAACCCATTTTAGGTTTGCAAAAGGCGTTAAACGTTCCAAACTAGGGATATTCGAATGTCCCACTTCCCATTTGGTCACAACTCGGAAAATTGGTACACATATGTCAAAAAAGATTAAACATAGAAAAAGTAAGCTATTCCGTTCTCGATTAACCAACTTTAAAGGGTCGAAAAGGGGTTAAATGTTCCAAACGAGGGATATCCGAATGTTCCTCTTCCAATGTAGTCATATTTCTGATATTTGGTGCTAATGTTAAAAGGGCAAATGTTAAAAAAATAAGTCATTCCAATATCGATTAACGAATTTTTAAGGGATGAAAAGTCGACGCAACATTGAAACTATACGAGGATTAACTTAATGTCTCAATTCCAATACAGCTACTACTTTGAAATTTAGAACTAAGAGCAAACATAAACACAATAAACTATTCCAATTTACTTTTCACAATTATAAATTTCGTTTAAAATGTCAACAAAGGAAAGTTCCTATTTTGATAAATCAATTTGTCGGGATCGAAATGGGAGCAAACGTCTGAAGTGTAGAATACATGAATGTCTTTTGATCGCTAAAATGCTAATGGTAAAATTTCGTAGCGCAGCACGGGTATTCAGCTAGTCTTCAACATAATTCTCTGATTTCAATTGTCAGTCGATATGGTGATTTTGGTAGAGGCGGGGAACTTTGTGATTAGGGTCAGAACTATGTTGCGTTGGGAAATTCTGTCGTTTACATGTAACATCATGATATACAAACTGACCCCGTATAACTGGAGCATTTGGGAAAGATTGAAATGAGCTCTGTCAAGAGACAACAGTTAATACAAAATACTAAAAATTATATATATATATATATATATATATATATATATATATATATATATATATATATATATATATATATATATATATATATATATATATATATATATATATATATATATATATATATATATATATATATATATATATATATATATATATATATATATTAAAGCATGTTTAATGAATAATGCAGTTAAAAAGTAATTTTCATCAAAAATACATTGAAACCATACCTTTCATCACAGGCTCGACAGTTGGGTGGTCCAAAATATCGAAGGCTAAAATTACCCTTTTATATTGTTCCAAAGTTGTAAAAAATAAATCAGATCAAATTTGAGAACATTTCAGTGATATTCAGAGGTAGCTCAATGCAGATGAAGTTCACACCATTGTCCCATAGGGTGGTTGTTTTCGAAGGTGCAAATTAAACACAAGTGAGATTGTAGTTGTAGTTATAATTAACAGAAACGGAAATACAAGTTTTGTATAAACTAATATTTTATGAAATATATTTTACTGGCTCAGTTGAAAAGTTACCGTTAAAATGCCTCAAAAGAGGTATATCGTCAAAAAGAGCTTTAGATGGAACGAAAGTTTGTGATCGCAAGGCTTCAAAAAGAGCTAAGGTTACCAAGATTCTCTCACAAACACTAAAGACGATTGAGTAGTTTTTATGATGCATCTTTGAAAATTAGTCATCAATATTTTTATAGGGCAATAAAGATTTTATCAAATTAAAATCATTATATGGTGCATTTTCAGGTGAAGCAGCTGTCATTCAAGCCTTTAGGTATACTTGTTCAGCAAATACACATATCCCTTTTCATCTCTTGAACTAATATTTAACTGACAACTAAATATCCATAAGTAAGGAGTGCAATATTTTTGATATCCATCGGAGAAGAGTGCATACACAAAACTGATTCTGCAAGATGAGGTTTTACCTAGAAATATTAAAATCAGCATTCAATATTTTTTTATCAAATCGAATTATAATGTTCTTTATACTTGAGTCAAAGTTAATTTCCTTAGTCCTAGTTAATTCCTTGAGTTTTAGTTAATTTCCTTACTGTCAATTACTGTCTTATATTTTCTTTATCAATGAACTCCCATTAGGCATGGAATCTTTTTAAGAGAGGTACCACTGGTCCGGAACTTATTAATGCACTTATTAAAATTTGTATCAATAACAAACTCCATAATATAGTGTCGACAAGTTAAGTAAAGTAGCTTCTTGTTCATGTTTTGTTCAAGCAAGAGACAGGAACCATTTATTTGGCCAGTGTTAACCCTTTTTTGTGTCAAAGCACATACATAGTCATTGAAGGCTAAGCTCCAATCCATGCGAAGCTGCATTAACTAAAGTAAGCTGGACTTTCTCCGGTTGTTAATGGCTATTTTTCCACTGAAAGTAATTGATGGACTCTTTCCAGACCCGATGACATGGATTTTTTCTTTTCCGTTTAAGTCTTGTAACAGTTTACTGTCCTATTAATTTAGCACCCTATGTTCTTGAAATTCAATTTTGAGATGCTCAAACGTATTAGATCGGTTTTCATTTATCTCAACAAATGGAATGTCTACATGTGTAAAATCATGCCCATCACAAACCAATTTCCTTTCGGTAACAACAATCAAGTGGCTCACTGTCTTAAAAGAATTATGATAAAGACAATGCAAGAAGTTAATGGAAGAAGCAATCCTGCAAAGCATCCTGAGATTAAGCTCAAAACATGTATGGATATGACATTTGAGGACTTTGTAACAAAACAACCAGCTTCGTTATTTGAAAGAATTAGCCTACCAGACACATTTTATCTAGTAGATTTATAAATTTGGCAGGCTCTGAAGGGTTATAATAAAGCACTAAAAATCATACAAACAATCGAAGCCAATGATCAGGCTGAAAGAGGTGTAGAGCGCCCTCACTAAAGAGTTTATTGGGGAAATACGACACAACAACGAATCTTACGATAACCAACTACGATTCTTGCTACACGTGGTGGAAGTACATCGCCAAACTTATCCTGACTGCAAAAAACAGACTTTAGCAGCCACTGGCACATCTGCTGCTATTTAAATATCATTGATGTATTATTATTATATTGTTTTATAATCATTTTTATCTTAAAAAATGCTAGATATTTCCACAAAATAAAATTTAATCTTTTCTTGAACTTTATTACTTTCTGCAATATAAAATACCCAAACTCTAAACTTTTGGAGTGTTGAGCCACCCCTAAATATTCAAATTATGGGCTCAAACTTTACAATATTTATTTTTTTATATAAAAGGAACAAATTAAGCGGGTAGTACCATTAAAAAATCTCTAAAAAAATAAAACGGACCTTTTTTGAACCGCCCTACTCGACAGTCTTTGGTGGACTTTGGACTTCTTAAGAAATCTTATCCAAGCCGTTCTCCTTTTGGCTGTGGCTCTCTTGTTCTTTACTTTTAGTGTGTTAAGGTCGTTTTCAAGATCGTACAGCTATCGAAGTTTTGTTCTGTTCCGAGATCTTGATCTCTGGGGTTTGGCTAGGAGAAGTTTTTTTTTTTTTTTTTTTTCCCTCCTTTTTTTTTTCTTTCTTTTTTTTTTCTTGTTGCTCTTGCCTCATCCATCCTAATGGGATGTTTTGCCCATTTGAGCCTTTGGATCTTGTTAAATTTCACCAAGTCTGGTTCTTTGAATAGACGGGAAGCTTGGGTATTGGCTTGTCTTCTCCAGGTACCGTCTACTAAAGTTCCACCAAAGAGAATCTTTCCCTCGAATATAATCAGACTTTTATTTTGAGGCATATTCTAGATCTCATATGTGTATACAAATACGAAATTGACGACGAACTACAGGCACAAGACTCATTAAGGTTGGTCCAATTTCAATTTTCTGAACAATCCCCCAGTATTGATCCAGCTGTCTCTTGAAATTGTTGACTGTTGTACAATTTACGATGTGGTCCTGCAGATTGTTCCACTTATCAATTATTCTATTGCAAAAATAATGCTTCCTATTCTTCAAGTTAAAATGTGATTTAAATAGGTTATATTGCATGAGTTCTTGTCCGGACCCTTGTATTGAACTCTAAGCCCTTGAAATCCCTCTGTTTGATAAATTTAAACATCTGGAATGAAATTCCCCACTGGACCTTGTTTCTGTGAGTATTGATTTAATTAAACTTTTGTACAACAGCAGTTTGGTTTTTCTTTTAGTAAAATTTGATTTCAAAAACATTCTTATAACATAGCAGCATCTGTGGGATAGCAATCTATGGATCTGGCTGCAGCGATTCTTTTTCGCATTTCCGAAGCCCTGTTGTTGTTGTTAAGATACCATCAGCAATACCAATTATTTCACTACCGCTTCATTTTTGATGAAAATTGGACTACAATAATAATTATCGTTTTTCAGCTCTCAAGGTGATAATGAAGAGGAGGATGAAGAAGCAAAAGCCACAAAGCAGAGCACTATGTCTCCTCGAAAGCTATCTGCTATAGATCTCACATCCAGTATTAAAGATTTCTACGATCCACCCACGAAGAGGACTTCCAACGCTTCCGTCGTAGAAATCTCGCCAACAGATATGCAACAGACAAGAACGTCGGTCGCTTGATGCCTTGTTGTACATCAAGTCTTTTTTAGCTGCCATGCAGTTGAGTATGCCATAAGTGAACGCGCCTTGTGCTCATCCTAAAATGTGTGAAGTATTGTAAGCAAATGTATGCTTCATTAGCCATGCAGTACATCCCGATGCCTGCCCAGGTTAATTCCACATAACAAAAAGCATGTCTCTTTACACGAGACGAAATGTGAAAGCCTATTCACAGGTGGTTCATAATACATTTTTCTAAACCTAAAAACCATTAAAATTTGGAATGGCAGATTATATCGTTCCAATACAAATATGAAATTTATGCATTATTGGAAGTGTAACAATCTTTGAAATTGTTTGGCAAATATGGTATCTTATCCCACATTCCATTCCATAAGTTCTCGCATTACATTGTTATCTCTTCTATCCCAACTTTATCAATAACGAACAGCGTGATCTGATGGGCATGAAGAAAATAATTCTGCACACAAAAGTTGATTTCGCACAATTTATTTTATACATAAAAAAAAGCATGTTACTTTTATAACAATAACGATTTTAAAAGAAAGGAAAACTGTGTCTTCGTTTTATGGATTATGGAGAACAATCATCAGTCTTTTGCGGCTTGATGATTCTTTGGGAGGGACGGATAGGTGTGTTTGCAGCATTATGGGATTTGATTCTTCAAAGTCGCTTCATCATTTATAGCAGCCGTATTTTGAGAAAAAATAGGAATACAAAGAACAAAAAGTAAGAGGGAAAAAAAAAGATTTTTTTTTATATTAAAGAGATTATACACATTTATAGAGTAGACTGCAGCTTTTTTTTTTTTTTTTTTTGCTTTTTTTTTTTTTTCAAGTTCCTTAGTTAATGCCTTAGTTAATGTTTGTACTTTTGTAGGTGCAGTCTCTATTAACGTTGAAGCGATTCTCATATCATGGAAATCCTTTCTTTCCATCCCAGCTTTTAATCTTTCGCTAACCTCTGCTAAAACGCATGGGGTAGTGTTCAAATTTTCTTGCAACGACTTTATGACAATATCCCTCCGGACAATTTGTTTAGTTTTGTCTCTTTGCACTTTTTAGCCAAATTTGCTTGTTCTTTTTGTTGGCCTTCCAAAACTCTTTTGCATCAGCTCTTCTAAAGTTTTCGGCTTCAATTTTTTACATTCACTCAAGCAGAATGAGCTGAGGTCCCCAATGGTGGCTACAGAATTTGAGACACAAAATTCCCCAATTTCCAGAAAAGTCCATTAAAAATTCCCTTATGTGCATCTCTGTTGACGTTATCATTCTAAAAACGAAAGAGAAAATATGGCCAGTTTAAAAATATATAAATTTTATAAGTAAATTTTATTGTACCAAAATATAAATAAATCGAAACAACCGTCTTTAGATCATGAATAAAAAAGGAAAATATTATTAAAATAATACAAAATTCCCCTGATGCAATTAAAACTACACCCATACTTGCTAACTTCAAGGAAAAGCAAAACTAGTGTAATATTTTTCTTTTTAATTTAAAAGATAACAGAAATAAAACATGCTACTTTCTTTAATATATGTCATAGGTTGTATCCTGTTCCTAGATTTAAAACACTGACCTAAATATTTAACTAAACTTTAGCATGCATAAGCATGAAACTTCAATAATCAGCATTTTCTTAATCAGTCACAAATTTCATGAATAATGGATGGAATCAAGGGGATATTCGCTATTTCATGTTCAGTTTTTGCGTTGTTCGTGGAAAGAGAAGAAACTTTCCGTCATAGAAGATTTTTTATTGCGCGCTTGTGGGCTCCCAAATTCAAAGCTAGTAGACAAATAAAATTACATTTAAGAGGAGGAGGGGCGCCATCTAGCGGTCAGCCCAAGTGCCTCTATATACTCCCCGCCTTAAAACCTTAAGGGTTTCAACCAAACGAATATTTATATATTTAGATACACTATGAAAATTATTATTACAAGAATAAAAAACATATTGCAATTATTCAATTAATACAATAGAAAACTACTTCTCATTTACAGGTAAAACACAAATATTTCTCGCATTTCTTTTGAATATATTACCAGTAGGTAACAGAATGTTTACAACTCCAACTTTTCCTGGAATTATTTCTGAAATTCTACCTGTTAACCGTTTGGTATTAGGTGCACACTCATCCTTAATTAGCCCTTTGCACTCGAGGCCTTCTTCACGCAGAGGAACCAGCAATTAAACATAAACAGTCATTGCATCGAATATCCGCATTAAACCTAGTGGTGAGTGAATCACCTCTCGAGTGCAAAAGGTTGATACAAGTGAACCAATATTTTCATCAGAAAGAAAGTTAGCTAATATTTCATCAGGATACGTAACCATCTTATGCAATTTTTTAAGTTCAACACTTGCACCAACAAAGCTCTTACTATTGTCCTTAAATAATGTTGAGCGTTTTAAACAAGCAATAAAGGCATCTGAAGTAAGATCTGTTACAAAATCCAAATGTATAGCTTAAGTGCACAAACATACAAATACACATACATGCACTTTGTTTAATACTCCCTTTCTACGATTTTTAAATTTAATATAAAAAGAACCACAAAAGTCAATACCAATATTAGAAAAAGAGAAAGAAGGGGTTACTCTTTCACTTGACAAATCACCCATTATTTGAGTGTGTAAAACAGGTTTGTTTTTAAAATAAGTTATGAATTCATGTACAATTTTACGACACGCATTTCTATCATTCAAGATCCAAAATTTACGTCTAATATGATATAACAATGTTTGAGCACCTACATGTAAATATTTTAAATGATAATACTTTACATTAATAAGTGTCAATGGAAGTTTGTCTGGTAAGACCATTGGGTGCTTTTCAAATGCACTCCGGTCAGAATTGGTTAATCTACCACAAACAAGCAAGATATCATTTTCATCAACAAAACAATTTAAAGATTTTAATCTGCTACTGTTAGATACGGGGTCACCTCGTCGTAGATGTTTTATTTCATCCTCAAATTCACCTTGTTGAACTGAATGAATTAAGAATATTTCAGCATTTCTCAATTCCATTAATGTGAGGTGATCTGCAAACTTTTTGTTGTTTTTAACGTTATGGATGAACCTAAATACATAGCAAACAATATGAATTATAGTTAAATAATCATTACTAAAGATAAGGATATCATTGATTGCAGAAATTTGATTAAATGCAATAAAATTAACTGTAAAATAGCCACTTTAGCAATCATTAGTGTTCTTTAGCTCATTAGAGATATCATCAAATGAAATGGAAGATTCATCACTGACAGTTTGAATGTCATCTCTTAAAAATAGGGGTCCTTGCGACCAAAGTTCACTGTCTCTACCAACTCCTCTGCTTAGAAGGTCGACATGATTCTATTTCCCAGGCACTAGCATCACATTAACTCTGAATCTCATTCACACGATTGGAAAAGAAGGACTTCCATCACTTACTTGACCCAATGCAATGTGAGGATGCAATTCACTCGAATGGTGAAGGGAGTCTGCATTCCGATGGGATCAAATATCTTTCCTATTGTACTCAGCAGGAAGCGTTTAGTTTTCTCATTCATTGATAGACTGTTCACCAGGCTCTGCATTTCCATAACAAAACGATCTTCTACGGTATTCCAAGACATTCCCAAAACTTTAGTTGAATGAATTGGCGGTTGAGTTTCAAAACCTTGACTTTCCAACAGCTGCTTCAATGTATGATCGTTTGCTGTCCATTTTCTTAGTTTCATGCTGACTTGGTACATGATGGATACAGCTTGTTGAAAGATTTCCAATGCACCTTACAAATTATCAGGATCAGAAATGAAAACATCGACGTACTTGCCTCTGTCAAGATGATCCACTGTAGTCGAGTATTCATCATGGAATCCTTTCAGGTGAGTTTTTATGGTTGCAGAGAGAAGGAATGGACTGATCGTCACCTCGAAGAGGACACGATTGAATCTATAAACTTGAATACTGTCATTCTCTGCCCACAGGAAACGCACAGCATATCGGTCCTTTTCAGCTAATGAAATTCGTAGAAAGGCTCTCTCTATGTCGGATATGAAAGCTATTTTGTTAAGTCTGAAGTTCACAAGTATCTTAAATATATCGGAATGCAGGTTAGGTCCTGGCCAAAGACAATCGTTCAAACTTAACTCTCGAAAATTGCTACTTAAACTAGCGTCGAATACTATTCTCATTTTCGTAGTCAGACATTCTCTAATGACAGACTGATGTGGCAGATAATACACTGGCGTATTCGTGGGATTTTTGGGATTAGGAATTTCTTCAACTATTTGTTTTACCTCATTGTCACTTAAGGTTTCGCGATATTGCAAGTGTAGATCAGTATCCTTCTGAAACCTTCGCACGAGTTAATTAAGTCTCTTTTTTGCAACCGAATAATTATCTTTGAGCTCTTTCCAATCTCTCTTCTATGGCAATTCGACTACATAACGGTTTTGTTTGTTATCGTAACGCACAGTCTTTTCGAATGTTTCAAAGCATGGATTTACATCCTTTTAACTTGGATCATCTTTTATTCATATACATTCAAGCTTGCAAAACTGTTTGATTTGATTATCTATATCGCTACAATCATAAATAAGACCACAATGACTCTGTTGTGTATCCATAGATTCTGGACTTGAGATGCTACCTGTCGCTATATACCAAAAAACAGAAGCAGCCTAATATCAGTAACAGCAAAAATTAACGAAAACTGATTTATTTCACTTATTTTCTCGACGATTCGTTGATGAAGTCACAAGTAAATATAAATTTAGACATCAGACGCTTTAGTCACCTTGCTATATCGACGTCATTGCGTTGCGATTATCTTCAGCTTCGCAACATGAGCACTCTCTTGAGAATATTTTATGGCTAGAACATATTTTTTCTTTTCCTATTATAACGAAATACGAACGAATTCGTCTTCTAAAGATAGAGTCACTAAAACTGTTCAAAACGAAGATACGGGAAACGAAAAAGGGAGAAAAGAACAGAGGATTTTCCATTCTCAAGTAAACGGATTAAAATTAATTATCCAGTATTCGTTACATTTTTTAAAGTTTGTTTAATTAGATTGGTCGTAGATTTACCTATTGTATTATTAACCACATTTTAGGAAATTAAGGAAAGTGTTTTAAATTAAGATTGCAGAAAAATATCTTAATATATTTTTCTACATTCTTAGTTTTAAACTGTTTTGAAAACGTAGTGTTAAATGTTGATGAATAAAAACTTGATTCTAAACCATGTATAAATAGTTGATTTTCCACGGCTAATACTATAATATCGCGTTCATTTAAGTTTCTAGAGTATTTCGAGGAAGAAAAATAAATATTTCTAAGAAAATTTGATGAGTGAATTTTTATATGGAAATTTATCCTATTAAAGGGATTCGTAATGAGAATTCAGTCTTTTAGCAATCAATAATTCCTTAAATAATGTAACAAAACACGGGAAGTTATTTAAAGTCTCCTTTTTTTAGAAAGATAAAATAAGGTATTTTTTCCATTCCAAATCCCCAACTTTTTACCTAATTTTCTAAAAGTTGGTTTCCGAAGAATTAATATAATAGGCAGTGCTAAAATGGGGGTTAGACGCGGAGTGACACGTCCCTCTACTTACCCATGCGTACCCCCACTTCAACTGAAATGCATCCCCCCCACTTTTAAAAACATTCAATACGTCTAAAAACTACTAAAGAAAAATAACACTAGCTTTTAAATTTAGTGACACTGAGAAAAAGTGATTTAAAATTTAAAAAAAAAAAAAATGGTATTTAAAATCATACAAATTATAAAAATGTATTATACAACATTGTACAAAGATGTGAGAATTTTTTAATTAACAAATACTGTTACACTTCGTGAATTTATAACTTTGAAAGAACTTTCTTTTATTTATTACTTCACTTTTTCTCTTACTTCCAAGTAAAAAAAATTAGGCGCAGTATATTCATTAAAATAACAATAAATTTTGGACCCTTATTCAATGTTTGTGTTAGGAAATATGCATTATTTCTTTACAAATTAATATTTATATTATAAGATATGAAATTATTACACTTTTCACCAACTTTTGTGCATCCCCCCACTTGTACCCAATGTATACATATGGGTAATTGAAAGTAAAAATTGGCGGATGCATATAAAGGATTTATATTAAAAACTTTCTTGTGGGTTACATTATTCACTTCTCATTTTGGATTTGCTAGATTTACCAATTTAACCTTGGACATTGAAATCGGCAGTTGCTTTCTTTCAAGAGAGAGACTGCATTGGGTAATTTTTTACTTTCATTTACCCATATGTATACTAGGGCGTATTGAAAAAAAAAAACTTTTTGGGAAATTCTAAATTTCAAGTTGATAAAAAGTTGCCACTTTGCTCACATATTTACCAAACAAATTTTTGGTTCATCAACTGAAAAATATTAAGGTCTTTCGGAATGGACACGAAGTTTGATTTTTTTTTTTTTTTTTGACAAAAACGAAAATTTTTAATTTAAAAAAAAAAAAAAACATGAATATAAAGCACATTTTTATTTTCAAGTATAAAAAATGTAAAGTTTAGAATATTTATTAACAGTAATAAAAAAGTCTTACCTGCCATGAAACATTTAGGTCTCTCGGAATCTACATGAAACTCTTAATTTTTTTTACAAAATACGGATATTTTTCAATTTTTAGCCTATTTATTTGGTTAGTTTCAATTTTTACTTTCAATTACCCATATGTATTACACATAGAGTAATGAAAGTACAGCATTAGGTAAAAAAAAAATTTCGATTTTTTTTTTTTTGCATTTCTCCAAGTTTTGGAACACCCTGATTTTAAAAAAGTGATCTAGAAAAAATGTGTCTGTATGTGTGTCTGTGGTCAGCATGACTCCATAACAAATTGACCTACGATGTTCAAATTTCGTGAGCAGGTTGGTGATGGCCCAAGGACCTACCATTAAGGTTTTCGTCAGAATCGAGCATGCGCATAATGTAGCTGCCATTGAAAAAATCATGTTTTTCAATGATTACTAAAAAACGGCTTCAACGATTTTGATAAAAATCGCTGCACTAATGCCTCTTAAGGAGTTCTGAACATCTCCAACTCCGAAATTCCCGTAAAAATGCTTTAATGGCGTAAAAAGTTGAAAAACGAATGCCTTCAACACAGAGTTCTCTTTCCTTGAGCATACCTCATCAACCATCGTTTTTTCTTCTACCCTCAGTTTCACTTATAATAAAGGATAATATAAGGATTGTCGTAAAGTACGTCGCCAAAATCACAATTTTGGCGATTTTTTTTTTTTTTTAAATCCATACAAGAATTATAGCAAAAAATATCGCCATACTGACCAATTTTTCTAAATAAATGATGAAAATATACTTTTATCAATAGTTTAATGTATGTATGGTTGCTTTCAGTGAAATCCTTCTCCCTCTCTTGTGTAATTGTCCAGGCGTCTGTCCCTCGAATAAAAACAATTCCTTCAAGTTGAATTCGTGTTCGGACTGGACGTTTCAACGCCGGTGGCATAACGTAGTTGGCCGGGGTCCACACACTGCTTATTTTTCGAGCCCTCTACCTACTCAACTTTTTCGTCAAAATAAGAAAAAAAGTACTTTTATGCTTAGCAACTAAGAAATACTAAAAAATAGGATATCAAATGTTGAATCAGTCAGCAGAGAAAAACATTCAACGAAATTGGGGGGGGGGGGGGGACAATCATTTCTAAACAATAAATACTGAAACAAATGTTATCAGCTCATGAGCTAGTTCCCATTGACTTTGACAGAAGTATTATAACGTATCTCAGAGCAATAAATAACCAGACTTATCTAAACTTGTACAAACTAAGCAGAAATTACTGAGCCAAAAAAGCCTAATCTTGTGTAAGCAAATAAAACGAACATAAACGAATAAAATGATTTTTTTTTTTAAAAAGTGGCAAAAAAACTGTTCGATGATGCAATTATGTATCTTATTTCCGTCTTGAGCTCAATCATTTTGTTTGAAAAAGAGTAATAATTTGCAATTAGCTGTCAGAATGGGTAAATCAGAATGATGTGATTTACCCATAGGATTTACCATAATCTCCAAAGGAAGCATAACCATGAGGTTAATATCAAAGATTTAAAAATACAGAAGTGTAATATTTTGTTTTTTCCAAGTTAGAAAAATAAAAATAATAAAATAATAAAAAATGAAACATAATGGAAATGCTCAATTGCTCAACTGAAATTTAAACACTTACTATGTCTTATATCTGATATACCCAGTTCCAATCCTTAATATTTCTAAACAACTGGCGCCTTAAGACCTTCCCGCAATGATCGATGCTTGCAATAGCAATACTCAGCGATGAAAAACGAAATAGGAAATAAACAGGAGTCATAAAATAAAGTTGAAAAAATCCATTGTAACATTGAACTAAAACTTCGAAATGGCATTTGTACTTTTTTTCTCCCTTGGAATTTACACTTTTTTCGACAATTTTAATTTAATTTTCAAAAGCCATGGGGGTGCAAGTGCTTGCACCCTCCTAGGGGCGCCCATGTGAAGGTAACGTTTTTGAAAATGATTCAAGTGATAAAAGTGTATTTGATGGTGAAATGCTTTTACCAGGAGAAAAGCCAGAAAGTTCAATTATTTCAATGAAACAATGGCTGCCAGAAAATCCACTCTCTTTTTCTATACTAAACTTCAACTTAACTAGACATCACTTAGACGATAGATCGTCACAGGGCTCATAGGTATTTAATCCATTTTGGCGGAGTGAAGACATAATTCTCGCCAAACCTTAGAGCCTTTTGTTCTGTTGTGGTTTGGCGAACATTATGCTTTCACGCCGCCAAAATGGATTAAATACCTATGAGCCCTGTGACGATCTATCGTCTAAGTGATGTCTAGTTAAGTTGAAGTTTAGTATAGAGCATGGGCTGTAGAGCAGTTTCCATAACAGCAGAAGCTAAATTATAGCAAGTTCTCTTTTGCGGGATTTAAATGTTGTTAACATAGAAAATCAAGCAATGGTAATGGATAAATAGAAGATTTTTCGTGAAAGGGTAAAATACCTTTAAGGTATTACTATTTAAGGTATCGACTATTTTTTACTCTATTTATATACGAAAGTATGAAGCAATAAGTATAGAAATGGTGAGCAGTAAATATGGTTACATAAATAAACGGGAAGGACACGTATCTCTGGTATAAGAACTATATTCAACATAGTTTGGACACAGAATTCTTGACAGTGGTACTAGAAAAAAATGTGCTTGTGTTTGAAAGGATGTTTTAAACTCCTTTCTATCAGTAGTTCCTATTTCAACTATGAACTATAGCTCCTGTTTGCCTAAACCAGTTATGGTACGTCATTCCATTACTATTGTAGACTAGCAATTAATAAGATTTATGTAGTTTTTACTTTTAATTACCCATATTTATACATAGGGTAATAAAAGTATAGAACTTGGTTTAAAAAAAAATTCGATTTTTTTTTTTTTTTTTTTTTTGTGTGCATTTCTCCACGTTTTGGAACATCCTGATCTCAAAAAAGAAGTGATCTAGAAAAAATGTCTGTCTGTGTATACTTGGTCAGTATAGCTCCCGAACAAACTTATCTACGATGTTAAAATTTGGTGGGAGGGTTTGTGATGGCCCAAGGACCTACCATTAAGGTTTTCGTCAAAATTGCGCATGCGCATAAGATAGCTGCCATTGAAAAAATCATGTTTTTCAATGATTGCTAAAAAATGGCTTAAGGATTTTGCTCAAAATTGCTGCGGTAATACCTCTTAAGGCGTTCTAAACATCGCCACCACCGAATTCCCGTAAAAATGCTTTAATGGCGTAAAAAGTTGAAAAACGAAAGTTTTCAACACAGAATTATCTGTCCTTGAGCATAGCTCATCGACGATCGTTTTTTCTCCTCTCAGCAGTTTCACTTATAAGAAAGGATTCTATAAGAAGTTTCGAAATAAATATAGCCAAAATTCCCATTCTGGCAAAGATTTTTTTTTTTTTTTTTTTTTTTTTTTTAAAGACGCATATAAGAATTATCGCAATATATATATATATATCACCAAACTGCCTATTTTCCCCTCAATAAACGACGAAAATATAAAAACGGTAAATGACACAAATCCATCAGTAATATAGTGTAATTGAAAGTTGTGCGATGCTCCACGCCCTAGTTTTTTTTTTTTTTTTTACTCAAAATTAATTTTTACTGGTAACTTTGTTTGTAGAACTTTTTTTTAACCTTTTGCTTGTCCAACATCGAATTGGTTTTCGTTAGTCAAACAACATTCCCAAAAGGAGATGTTCTGAGTTAACCATAAAAAGCACTTTGTAGAGTTAATTGAACAAGATACTTAAGATCATCTTCTAAATACTAGATGAGTTGTATTAAAAGTTATCTTTGTTTTATTACTTTCAATTGCCCTTATGTTTATATATGGTAATGAAAACATAGCATTCGGTAAAAAAAAAAAATGCATAACTTCCGAACAAATTGACTTACGATGTTCAAATTTGGTGTATAGGTTAGTGGTGGTCATCGGACCTACTAATAATATTTTCGTCGAAATCGCGCATTCTCATTCGGTTGAAATCATGGAGAAATCATGTTTTTCAGTAATTGCTAAAAAATTACTCTAATGATTTTGATTAAAATCTCTTCGCCAATGCCTCTTAAGGTGTTCTAGTCTTCCCCACTTCCAAAACTCCAGTAGAAATGCGATAAAAGTGTAAAAAATTGAAAAACAAGCCTTTAGCGTACAGCTCTCTGCCCTTGAACATCGCCCATCAACGATTGATTCTTTTCTTTTTCCCGCATGTAAAAACTGTTGCCAAAAATATCGCCAAGCTGACAATTTTTATTTAAATGAGTGAAAATATGAAAATGATAAATAACACCTTAAATTTTAAAGCATTGACCAATGTTAAAGAGTAATTGAAAGTTGTGTGATGTACATCCCTAATTTTGTAACAAAGTATCTATGGTTTATCGAACTATCAAACCAAGTTCACCCAAAGGAAGTATAAGTAGTAAAGACAGAGAAAATTTGATTTGGTTAGAGTAACGAACTCGTGGTCGGCCTCAATGTCCTCTCATTGGTGTGGTGGGGTCGGAAAGAGGAGTTTACACTACAAGGCTTCGATATCATATCCTTCTATATGCTCAAAATACGAGACGTATATGGCTGTGTTATCACTTAATAAGTGGAAAAAATAGGCAGTTGAAACAGCCAAAACAAATACGCGCTCTTTAGAAGAGAAGGTAGTGTAAATTCGGTTTGTAAAGTTGAATTCTATTTAAACAAAAAAAAATTAAATTTTTAAGTTACTACAACCCATCAAATAGTACTATTTTTTTTAAAGCTAAAATCATTAACTTTCAGTTTCAGATAAAAGAATTTTGAATAAAATTCTTTTTTTAAGGTTGACAGCAATCTGCTTAGAAGATAGCTGGCAAACAGCTGTTGATACAGATAT
Organism: Linyphia triangularis; assembly: GCA_963978545.1. Taxonomy (NCBI): domain Eukaryota; kingdom Metazoa; phylum Arthropoda; class Arachnida; order Araneae; family Linyphiidae; genus Linyphia; species Linyphia triangularis. Next base: position 83,070,910 of record OZ021731.1, read on the forward strand.
TTTTTGTCACATAATTTAACCAATAACTGATACTCTGCCAATTAGTAAACTTTGACTGCATTAATACGAATTGTTCAACATTAAATATCAAAAATAGTGTAAAAAAAATGCGATATTATTTTTCATTGCTGTACTTTGTTCCAATATGTTCAAGTCACAGTTTATATATATATATATATATATATATATATATATATATATTTTTTCTTTTGGTAAACAATCAAAAATAGCAATATATCAAAATAGTGATTACTTACCTTTTTATTACGAATAAAGATCTTTTAAGTAATAAGAAATTCTAGGAAATATGTTGTTTTGGTTATTTTACGTAGGTCGTAAAAGTCACTTTTTATCGTAACGTCGTTTGAGTCACACATACAGTAAATATATTTCAATTCTGCAAGTAATAAGAAATATTAGGTTTGACCTATTACGTTTATTTTACGTATGTCGTAAAATAATCGTAATAGGTCCAATTTTTATCATAAGGTCGTTTGAGTCCAACATATACGAAATAGTTTATTGTAGACAGGAAGTAAATAAATTATAGTGTACAGGTTTTCTCACAGATTTCGAAAACTTTCTCGATACTAAATTTCAACTTAACTTGACATCACTAGACGGTAGATCGTCACAGTGCTCGTCATAAGTATTTAATCCATTTTGGCGGCCTGAAAGCATATGTTCGCCAAACCACAACCCTGAAGAGAACAAAAGGCTATAAGGTTTGGCTTGGCGAGAATTATGTCTTCACTCCGCTAAAATGGATTAACTGCCCATGAGCACGGTGAAGATCTATCGTCTAGTGATGTCAAGTTAAGTTGGAGTTTAGTGTAGTGAAATATATCGATACAAATTTGGTAAATTTGGTACAATTATGAAAAAGTGATATCTGAAGGAAACAGTTAATTCCCCACCAGATGTAATTGTGCACTTTTAGTATTGTGATGGAAGTTAACAAACAGGCTTAATTAATCTTATAGGTAAAGTTATTAATAAAGTTTTATTTTATCGGCAAAGTAATTAAAATTTGAATATCCATTATTTAATTGTTGTCCTTCCTCAAGCGACATTTGTGAAATTTGGCTCAACTGTAACATTTTACAGTACTTATTACTTGCAATTTCCTAATAATATTATAATATTACCCATAAAAAGTTTTTGACATAACCCCGCTTATATGCATTGCCAATTTTTATATTCATTAACAAAGAGTCGTTTTTGTTGCCAGTGTGTGCTTAGTGTTGACATAATTTGAAATATTAAAAACATCTCTATCAGCAAAATGTGCGGCAAACATTTTTTCGAAATTTATCCCTTAAAAATGAATGTGAATTTATGCATTCGCATCCAAATTTCTTTTATTTATTATGATTAAAACAATTTTATTACTTATTAAAACAGTTTTGCCAGCAGGAAAGAGTTTAATATTTAATGATCGGTTAAATGCTATTTCAGCACGATTGGATGACAGCAAGTTGATTTATTAGTATTCTGTAAAAGAGACCTTTTAGTAACAATAGTATCTGCCAAAACTTGACAGAATGCATTGTCATCGAATCTATCTGCCAAATTTCAACACGATTGGATGACGGCAAGGAGTAAATTAAGCTTCAACAGATTTTCCCGCCATCGACAAACATACTCACAACATACACACAAAATCGAAGTTAATATGCAGGATTTAAAAAGAATGATCTAAAAAAATGTAGGTCTGTGTCTCTGATGTCAGTATCCTTGCCAGATTGACCTACGATGTTCAACTTTTGAAAATGAGTTAATTGTGACCATATGGGACCTCTCGGTAAGGTTTTCGTCGTAAAAAGTTGAAAAAAGAATGTCTTTAACATGTAGTTCTCTTCTCTTGAGCATCACCCATCAACGATCTGTTCTCGTCTGTTTCACTTACAGAAAGAAGTATATCGATAAAGTTTAAAATTTGGCACTCTGTTGATCTTATAAAAATTGTCGCCAAACATTAGAGCTGGGCGATTTAGAGATTTCTTAAATCGATTTATCATCAGTCTAACATCGCGATTTAGAGATAAATCGATTTAACACCGCTGTAGAATATGTCTCTATCTATAGGGATCTATAGGGAAATAGTAATAATGACACCATTTTACATTAAATTTAAATGCAGTGACTATTAATATAATGTAACTGAAAGTTGTACGAGTTCCACACCTCTAGTTTTGTAAGTGATCATTCCCACACAATCTCATTTTAATTCTAATATACTTCTACGCCTTATGAAATTGACTATTGGCCGGTAAACTGAACTTTCTTAGAAAATCCAGCTAATTGGACTTTGTTGAGACTGTGTTTCCTCTTTTTTTTTTTTTTTTTATTATATTCTTAAAATCAAGTAATAATATAAGTACTTATTCTTATTCAGTAGGGTTCGTACATCACAATACCAATAACACATTTCTTTTAACAAAATCAAAAGAAAAGAACACACATTACGATTAAACAATCTTGTTAACCACTCGTTATGCTGTTTTGATGAAATAATGACATTACACAGTCAGACGGATTTTTGGCTATAACATTTGAGTGGCGAAGCTTCTGCTTGCATTTTAAAATGCAATTTTCCTCATTTAGTGGCATTATTTTGATAAAAAATAAATGCCTGCTATTTTGTGTAACACTTAATATAACCAAGAAAGTTTAATTTTCAAATGCAAGTCAACATGATTACAGTGGCGTCAGGTAGAAGTTGCGTATGACGTCACTTATAAAATCCTATGAACCATTTTCAGTTTTAGAGCTGCAAACCAGAAGTCGTTACACATTTCAATGTTTAGCCCAGTTTTAGCCATACTGTTTTTGTGTTTTTGAACTTTTAGAATATTTAAAAAGTAGAGCTAGATTTTTATTCAGGATTTCAGGTGAACAGTACTATTTTGTTTCTTTTCCACCTCCTCCGAGGTTACTTATTATAATTTTACATGAAATATACGGAAGTAAACCAATGAATGAAAATAATATTTGATACCGAACTTTATAAATATAAATAGTTTATGACAATAGATCACAAAGAAAACGTTTATCTGTTGATTAGTTGATTTCCAAATGTTTAAAGTAAAATGTATTTTTTGTTAATTTACAAAGAACATTCTGAGGAATACCATTCGTTTTGAATGGTGTGTCCGTGATGCCCGTTTAAATTTAAACATAGCAACAAAAAAAAAAAAAGAGCGAGACATATAAACACAAGTTCCACTAAAACGCCAGTCTGTATGTTTTTTCTTAAATACCATTTTGTGTGTAATATTGTGTGCAAAGACCATTAGATCTTTAAACTAGTTTCAATCCACAAATATTCCAATCCTATTTTTGGGATTAAACTAAACACCTTTTTTCAAAGGTTGGAGGTGCTATCCATTTAACTTTTAGTTGGGCTGAAAACTGAAGGATAGAAATGACGTGAAACACATTATATACAATTCCTATGGTCTGTTTTTTCTCTTTGCAATATAGCATGTTACCTGAGTATTATCTGCTGGATATTCCTAAATTTATACACTATTCAAGACAACCACTCTTCACAATGAAAAAAAATGTTTTGATTTGTCTGAGAAATTTTATTCACTAAGTTTTGTTTTGTTTAAAAAATAAAGTAGAATAAAAACCTTGTGTCTAAATTTTTTTCTGCAAATGAGATTCAGTGCAAATTGCAAAGAAATCTTTGTATTGCATTGTGCAATAAAGCAAAATGACATGGTTTTAAAAGACCAAAAATAAAAATAAGGTTTGTTTCCTTTAACATGGGCAAACATTTTTGGATAGGAAAAAGGTTTATTATTGCTGAATATTTTTAGCAAGTATGCTAAAGGAATTATCATCCGAGTAATAATATTAGATTTAAAATGGATTAGAGGTATAAAAATGCTTGGGTATATATATATATATTTCTATACAAACCAAATATAGAAATGCTAGGTTTACGATTATGCGATTGGTGTGACATCGTAATCATTTAAACAAACATTTTTTTTTATAAATAAAATTTTTAAACTGTCTAAAATAACTTTCAGGTAAGAATTTTTATATTGTAATTTCAAGGTTGGTCGGGTTACAGGAAACAAACCATTTTTTTATTTGACATAGTGCATGCTTTATTCAGAAATTAGTAAATTCTAAATCAAATTATAAAATATTAGATCTTTAGAAAAAAAATTTGTCTCCTAAAAAATTTAGTACTCTCATAGAAAGTATTTGTTCTCGGCCATAGATAATTTAATATTGTGATCCTTGTATTATCAATTGCAGCCCTGTTTTGGAACAACAAAGAAGATAGTCTGGCTCCTTTTCTCGATCTTGTGCATCTTAAGATAAAAATCTGAACATTAATTAGATGATTTATTTGTAAAATAACCACTAATAATCACACATGCACAGCAATTGGATATAGAACACTCAGTATGAGTATTTGGACGAATATTTTTTTTAGTTCCAATTAAAATTACCAAAAAAAAACCTCACTAGCTGTGCACTATTTTTTTTGTATCATCATTACTGGTATAGATTCAGTTAAAATTTCTATTCTATTCTACTATATACTGCTAGCAGATGATGCAATTTTTCTTCCCAGACTTTCAAGTTAAGATTTGCGATAGTGCCATTGACCTATTATATTTCGACTAAACTGGAAGACTATTTTAAATTTCAGCATTTCCAAACTAGTTCCATAGCATATGATAAGTTGCTTTTTAAATATTTAATTTATTATCATAAAACTTTTTGCCAATTTCAGTTATGGATCTCCCGCAGAAACGGAAACGAACTACAATAGTCAAAGTAGAGCCAGATGAGAGTGACATTGAAATTATCTCAAGCGACGAGGATGCTAGTGATGAGTATATGCCGTCTGCGAAAAAGAAAAAAACACAACCAAAATCTTCGAAAGTAAAGGAACCAAAAGTGAAGGTATTAAAAGATCATTTTTAATGTTAAATTATTGCTAATAGAGCATCAATTCAAGGGCAGATCCAGAGTTTTATTACAGAGGGGGTGGAAAAAATTTTAGTTTTAAACTGCTGAATAGTTTAGATAAAATTTGTTATCCTTAAGTTAGATTACTATACCATGGGATAATTTCCAAAACAGTAATTTTCAATAGAACAATAATTCTAATAGAACAAGTTTATATCTAAACTTGTTACAATTATTTTACTTTTTTAAGCAACTTTTTTAAAAAGAAGTACAGTAGAGTCCTGATTATCCGAGTTAATGTGGACCAAGACCAACTCGGATAACCGAAAAACTCGGTTAAAGCGAAAATTAAAAATAAAATAAATTGTATCGGTTTAAATGTATGTTTTGACAAGTACGAATGTTATACTATAGGTAAACCACATGCAATTAATAATATATAGTAATGCTGAAAGAGTTCTCTTACTTAAGCCTTAAGACCTTGAGCGACGCAATAGGAGGAGCAGTGTCATACAATGAAAAGGAATGTAAACATTTTGTTTTCCTGAGTGTTTGAGAGATCAAGTACCAATTTTTTTCGGTACTAGTTTTGACAAAGGAAAATATCGGGTAAAAGAAATATTATCTGGCTCAGTTAAAGCGGAAACTCGGATAACCGGGGCTCGGATAATCGGGGTTTTACTGTATATGGAGAAAAATCAAGCCATCTGGATTTCTTTGAAAAATTTTCAATCACATTATTTAAATTAATATAAATGTCTTTATGACTATGAATGTGATGCTAGTTCTGAAAGTCACTCTTCTGCCATCTGCTTTCGAAGTCATTTTTAAGGCTCTACAACAAAGAGAAAAATTATTCTGCTGAAGCAACACTTACTGGTAACATAACTTGAAGGGCGAGAAGCTTGTACATTCGTGGATATACATCTGAATCGCATTTCTCTTAGAATTCTAAGACTTCTGTGTATTTCTTTTTTTTGCCAAAACATTCTTCCGAAACTCAAATCAAACTTCATATATTTTCCTTGAAATGTACTATTGAACAAATTTCTAATATGTTCCATGGTCATCAAAAATAAAACCAAATTTGTCTGACATATTTTGCTCAGCACTTTGCTATCTTACTTTCTTCTCTGCTTTTTCATCTGATATCTTGGGATTTATATCAAAGGTGTTCGGATTCGTCAAATCTTGATTGACTACATCTATAGCCTGAGAGAAGCTCACATTAAAAAATGTGCAGTAAAAACCATTTGGTACATTGTTTTCATTTTCAATTAAAATATTTCAGATGTTCATTCACTTATTATATATTTAAATTAAATTATTACAATCATGATAAACAACACATAAAATATTCTTCGTTGTCTTTTTTTTCTCTATTTAATACTGAAGGAGCCACTCCTGTATCTGTCAATGCATCAATTATCTGAAAACCAATCTACCAAATCATTGATTAACGTGAATTGGTCCAGTTGACTAATTAAAAAAATTTTACTTCTTTTTCTTAGCTTTATGCCTGCTTTAATGAGTGTTACATTACGTAAGATTACTCGTAAGACATGTGATTTGCTTTCAGTATCATTGTTTGTTTAATATGGCTACTATCTCACTGGTACAATTTTCTCTCCTTAAATGAATTATTTATCCAAAAAAATCAATCATTCCCCAATTGTTCCAAATAAATCAAGGCTCTACTATACGCTCAAGTTTTAAATATATTATTTATAAATGCGCAGAGAATATTATGGTTAAAAATTCATACCTTAAATTCTCCTTTTCCTTTAAAAGAAAGAAAATATTCAAATCAAGCAATTGAAAGTTCATGGATTTGCAAAGCATGCCAAGTATGTCTTTGCATAAATTATTTTAGTGTATTCCACAATAAACATTAAATGAATATTAGAAACTGTAATTTCCTGATTTAGAGGTATTATACATTTTTCAAATATCAAAGTCATTTAAAAATGATTGCAATTGTGATCATATTGTGTATATGCATTTTAGACATTCTTTTACAGTTTGTCACAAGGTTTTCATAAATTTTTCAGTTGGGCACTGCAAAAATTAAGGTCTTTTAAGGACCTCTAAGCATTCTCAAGTACTTTTAAGGACCTTTAGCCATTTTCAAGTACTTTTAAGGCCTGGAAAACAAGTAAAAAGATATTAAGCACTTTTAAGGACCCTGGGATCCCTGTAACAAACTATGTGAGGAATTGTTATCTTTTTTATGCTCTTTTTCATTACACACCTGCCACATTCTTTGGTGCCTCTTTGGACGAGGACCCAAACATATACCAAAACCTGAATGAGCGATTTTTACACATTTTTTTTTTATGTGGTAATAAGTGGTTTTATTCAGAGTGGTCACAGAACCTGGAAATCAGGGAAATGTCAGGGAGCTTTCTGATTGTGGAAAAGGTCAGGGAAATGTCAAGGAATTTTTTTAAATTTCATAAAAATCAGGGAAATTTTGTATTATTAAGGCATGTTTATTCATATTTTGGCACTAATATTTACCCAGAGATTTTTGGTGGTGATCGTTAGAAGTTTAGTGTTACGGAATAATTTAAACTTTTCATTACCAGCAAAACTATTTTTAAAAAAATTCCAGATTATCTCTTTAGCATACATGTTATATTTGATCAAGGTGTCTAGACATCAGGAAAACCTAAGATAATCTTGAAATTTGAAAAAAAGTTTGCCGTAAAATCAGGGAATTTTTTAGAAATCTGTCAGGGAATCATCAGGGAACTTTTTTTCTTGAATTTTGTGGCCACCCTGTTATTCAATCAGGGTAAAGAAAAGATTGCGCCATCTGGAAACCGGACCACTAACTGAAAAATTATCGCCTAGTGGTGTGGCTATAATGGAGAATTACTGCATTTAAATTAGTTTCTAACAACCTTAATCTTTTGATTTAGTGTTATTTAGCATGTCCTCTTCAACTCTTGTCTTTTCCATTTTTTGAGACTTGGAACTTCTGCTTTTTAAACCTAAATTTCTGTCCTTATTGAGATTGATGTAAAGCTGGAATAAAATTTTAAGGTTAGGGATCAGGCTCTGATTATGTGTGTGTGATAGGCTTTTTTAACAAGGCTTCCTCTGGAGTGAAAGACACTATTGATAAAATTTGTACTGGCAGAATACTAATGTGATTTGCATTTGTGTAATAACCTGTTCTCCAAGGCTTCTGCTCTATTGATAGCTGCTTTTTCTGAGGCTTTCGTCTTTGTTAAAGTTGTATATACACCTGGATTCTGAAAGGCTGTGTTTGTAATTTAAATCGATGTTTCTGGTTTTAAATAATTTAGAATTATTAAAACTTCAAAATATTTTTTTTTTAAATAGCTGTAGTTGTCTAATCTTTCTGTATAGTCTTTAATTAAAATTGTGGTATTGGTTGTAATAGTAGGTATATAAATTTGGCTACTTTTTACAGGAGTGGTTTTATCTAATTCTTCTTTGGATGTTATTTTATAGGCTACTTATGTAATTGCTTTATATTTTAAGAATAGTATTGGTATTTGAAATTTTAGTTGGAATTGTACTATTTAATGAATAATAGTTTAAATTTTTAATTTGAAGCATTTGGTTTTTGCAGTTCTTTGTTTGTAACTGAAAAAAATTAGAAACCTAGCTTTAAATAAATTCCTTTGTATATCAACATAATTCAATTGTTCGCAAATATGTAATATTGTTCTGTTAAAAAGTTAGATATTTTAGCGAGTTTCTGTAACCATTATATGGTTCAGCTTTTTTTCTTGGAAACTGTATCATGTCTGTTTAAATTAAAATAGATATTTGCACTTATATGTCTCATTAGTCAAAGTTTTATATATGCATATTTTTTTTTAACAATATTTAAATCATGTGCTTGTTTTGGCTTCATATAGTATTTAGACAATACCTTGATTATGTTTTCTTGCTTAAATCTGTATAAAATGTTAATAGAAAAAAGATATTACAGATAATTGCTGAAGTCAGTTAGTTTTATAGGAAATAAGATATGTTAAATTTATTAAATTCATTCATTTCTTTTCATTCCTTCATTCTTTGCCAAATACCTGTAAATTCATATAAGCTAATTTCTAAAAAATTTCAGAAAGAGCCAAAGCCTAAAGTTCCTAGGGTACCAAAGCCTAAAGTTCCTAGGGTACCAAAGCCTAAAGTTCCTAAGGTAACAAAGCCTAAGGTGATCAAAGAAAAAAAGCCCAAAGAAGCAAAGCCAAAGGCCACCAAGAAAAAGCCTGTTGGCAAAGCTACAGCTAATAATGAGCTGGAGCCTACGGAAAACGAACAAGTGGATATTAAGCCATTTTCAACCAGTGAAGTAAGTTATATATTTTTTATTTTGAAATCATTTATATTAACTTTGATTTTTTTTTTTTTGTGATGAGGAATGTCTTTAGAGGGCTAATTAACTCACTGGCCTTCATCCAATGGAGCCGAGACTTAGCAGATGAACTCGTTATTGAGGACAATGCATTTTATAAAGCTTTGGGGGTTGTCACTAAAAGACCACTTTTATACCTGCTTCTATCGCTGTTTCAGAGGACTAATTTGCTCCACTTGCCGTCTTCCAATCGAGCTAAAACTTGATGATAACAATGCATTCTATCAAGTTTTGGGTTTAAAAAAGGGTTAGTTCATGGCACAGAATCCATGGTTTTTGCCAAAGTGGCCAAACACTCAAAAAAGTGGATCTGAGCTCAAAATCGCTTAAAAAAGTTGTAATTGCACTGAAAAATTTGCAATGCATATAAAGAATTTATAGTAAAAACTTTATTTTTACAGTTTAGTTTCTTCTAGTTCTTTTTTTTTTTTTTTTTTTTTTTTTTTTGCAAGATAACGCTGTAAGAGGTTAGATTTTAAATGTGATGGACATGTTATGGTGCATCCACACTAAAGATAAGGCAAATTTTACTCATTAGTATACAATGTATCCTCTTCTCAGAAGAAGAAAATCTTTGTTAGGTCAGCAGGAAACATAACTCCTTGTGGAATGGGATCAATTAATTGAATGCAGCCCTTTTCTCGTTCCTGTTTCATCCCAGTTGAAGAAATATCTCTTTTATTTTCTATCTCACTGATCCTCACATGCAGTGTTCAGTCAACATCCAAATCAAACTCGGTACAGGACCTGAGCAGTTATACAATCAAACCCTATTAACGCAAAATCGCTTTACACAAAATCATGTTTAACCAGAAATATAAATACTTTCCTGTACAATGAGGCTTAAACTTAATGTTAATTTATTTATCTAATACAAAATCACATAATATGAAATCCTGCTTAAGATTAAAAAAATAAAAAAAATTTGCTCCTCAAACCACTTTTTTTATGGCCTCCAATATTTGAGATAAAATTTAAAGGTGTTCTAAAAGCATTCCTCAAGTTGAAACAATATGAAACAAGCAAAATGCTCAAATGATCAAATCTCAAAATGATTTAACAGCATTCTATCAACGATTTTAAAAAATTGAGAAAAGATTAAAGCAGCTTGTGCTGTAAATCAATTTGAACCTGAAAGGAAAAGGATGCGGACTAGCAAAATTCAGTACATAGGTCACAAACAGCAGTATTGAATACACATATAACCAGTAGTTTAAATATGCATTTATTGTTTTTAAAAAAATTTTGATCAAAGCTTCTAATAAGATGTTAAGTAATAATTTTTTCCAAAAGTTTTTGAAAATCTGTTTTAGTCATCCCTAAATATGCTGTATGCTAGAACAGTGAAGGGGTATAATGTTCAAAACCCTCTCGAAATGTTTTTCATTGCTTTATATGTTAAGTTAAATCATATACAACCAGGGGTATAATTTATTTAAATTTTATCCCCTATTTATATAATCAAAAGGTATTTGGATGTTGATATCATAATTGGTAGCTTGTTTTTTTTTTTTACAAAGTATGGAAAAATTCTTTAACATTTTGCAAATGCTTTTGTAAATAACCCAAGTTCCAACCCATATAGCCATGCAACAATTCCAATGGTTTTGTCAACGTTGAAGTCATTTCTATCTCAATTTTTTTTACTTGTTAATCTTTTGCAGATCTTCAATTTGATATACAGCTCATGCAATTATTTAGATTTAACTAGTTCCATAGTATTTATCTATAATAAAGATCTTGAAAGACTTCATTTAAGTTTCCTTAGTTGTATGTTCTTTAATTAAGTGCCTTTTAATAAACGGGGAAATTGTTTTATATTTTCCTTTTAGGGTATTAATGAAAATTCAACAGATAATGGTAAAGCCTCAACCGTAAGTGATGCTGAAATCGAAAAGATTGTATCAGGAGCTGTAGCTCGGGTATGTTGATTCTCAATATGTGTATAATTAATTACAAAGGCCAACTGTGGTATTGGTGCCGGGGTATTTGGATCTGATTTCATATGAATTCAATGCCCTGAATTCAAATATGACATTAGTTTTTGCCAATTGACTCAAATTTCTAAGATATAACATTTTAGTGAAATATACATTAAACTTTTGTAGAATTAAGTGAATATCTTTGATTTAAATACTTTCAGATTTTTTTTAGAAAAACTTTTGTTTGGTTGGTTGTTTTCAGATTATCTGGCACCGTCAGCAACACGAGGTCTATAATGCACCGAAACATTTGTCATTAGACAAGCCAACATACATTTACAAACACCCATGCCTTACACGGGACTCGAACCCGCAACCTCTCGGTCTAGAAGCTATCACGCTAACCACTATACCGTTTGGTCGGCTCTGTTGTTTGGTGTTCGGTTGTAAATAATTACTCATAGGCTTAAGAAAACATTTATTTTGATGATTTACATTTTTTTCAGAGGCTAAAAGGTTCCAATTTTTTAAAGTGGTGATACAAATATTTTTATTTTTGCATGTGTGTCCATTTTCATTTTGCACAATTTTGTTGTGTTAATAAGTAATTTTTTAATGATTACTTACTTATTTATGACTTTCTTAGACATTAAGACTAGTAAATCAACTAAAAAAGTTGTTTTACTTCTCCAATTTAATTCATATTTTAAAAGGTTTACAGTTTATAATAACAACAACAAAAATTACAAATATTTCCAAACATTGAAACATTTGAACATTTGTTGGTAAAGAAGCTTCTTGTGCTCAACGTGGCTAGAGACGTTACATTAGACTTGATGCTCCCGGAGTTACAACTCACACCCAAAAGTCATAGAATTTTTTTATTTTTTTTTCATTCCACAAATTTTGGTAAGTTGAAATCCTTTTCAAAGCAAATAAAATATGTGGTACACGGAGAATTTTTTTTTATTTATATATATTGTGGCAGACAACGTGTTAATATTTGTAGATGTGAAGTCTTTACTTTTGTAACTACAGAGATGAAAGTTTTCCAACTGATTTTCTGTTTTCCATAGTTTTTACAGATTTTTACTTTTTGCGGTTTACATATGGCCAATACTCTTACATTTTAATAAATGAATATGATATACAATAGCAACTCAGCAAAAACAATTTAAATTTCGGCAATACCAAAAGTATTGGGGAATTTTAAGAGTATTAATAAAAGATTGAACAAATATTTTTCGCTTAAGTCTTTTCTGTAGGTACTAAATCATTGTTACAGAAATTTAAACTAATGTAATGCATATAAAATGAAATACAACTTCTAATTGGTTCCTACGCAAAGTCGGTTCTGGGCTGGTGCCCTTTTTGTCTTGTGCAGGATTTAGATCTTGAACATTTTATTACTAGTTTTATGAATTTCACTTAGAGTTGAGCAAAATTCTCTCCCTTTTTGCCGAAAAAAAGTTGCAATAATTTTCTTTTTAGTATGATTACGAATTTCTCTTTTCAGGCCAGGCAGTCGGTAGGTCAGCCATGGGGTGATGCCCAAGCCGTGGCTGAATCGTGCCACATTCCAGAACAGGTGGCCGAGAATGTGATCGGACTGTTCAAACAGGACTGCACCATTCCTTTTATTGTGAGGTACAGGAAGCAGATGACGGGTGGTCTGCAGGCAGAAAAGCTGAGGGAGATACAGGAGGCATATGAGGAAGTCACGTAAGTAGAGATGTTGTATATTTCCACGATCATTAAAAGTTGTTATGTGCTTAATATTTTTGAACTTGTTTTTTAGGCCTTGAAAATGCTTAGAGATCTTTAAAATTTCTTAATTTTTGCTGTTATGTACCTAATTGTAATATTTTTAAGACTTCATCTTTGATTTGCTCATTCCCATAGGACCTCTACTTATTTAAGACACACAAGAATTTTCTGGTATATTTGTAACAGTCATGCGTCAACTTGCACTTTGTTTGGTTCGTATTTGCTGATTGGTGGATTGGAACTCAAACAGAGTTTTAGTTACACACTGCACTCTGCGAGACAAACACATGAGAACAGTGTTTATATTGTGGGAGCCAAAAGTGTTCGTGACCAGCGAGTGCTGTTTTTTTTTTTTTTTTTTAGCAGGTGCAACTTGAGAATATTATACCCGGAAAATGCACATTTATTGTTTTTTGGCTAATGCAAATTGTACATGAACATTTTTTATATTAGCGCCATGGCCAAAATAGCTGTAAAGTTACACATTAAAGATATGATGTATGAAAACAAATTTTCAAATGTTCTTAAAAGTCCTTGAAAAGTCATTTAGATTGATCTTAGAGGGAGCACTGATTACTCAATAAAGTATCAGGATTGCTAAATGGTGCAATATAGTTTCATGCATATGCATAGCTATGTATGCTACTGAAGCAACAGATAAATTATCTTTAAGGATAAAATAATTAGTTTTAATTTTAGAAAATGAGGCTCTTAGGATTATGATTATATGACAGATATTCAAAGTTTTATTTTTTTGGTTTAAAACTTCTTTCACACCCTATCCCTGTAAAGTTTAGATCATTTAACATACTATAGCTGATTGGCCTACATGGGGGGGGAGACCGAGGACTTTTTCAAAGGATCCAATTTGTTGAATTCATAAACCTTTATCCTATTTTCATTCATACCTTTTTAAATCCTTTATATTAGCTTCGATTTTGTTTGTTTGTGTGTATGCAAATCTGCAGAAGCCTAATTTACCCACTTGCTGTTATCTGATTGCGTTGAAGCTGGCAGATGGATTCGATGTCGATGACAATGCATTCTATCAAGTTTTATGGGCTGTTACTATCATTAAAATGTTGCTTCTTCACATGTTTCTATAATTGTTTTGGAATACAGTCAAACCCTGTTAATGCAAAGTCGATGGGGGCATAGAAATCGTTTGCGTTAACCGAATTTCATGTTAAACGAATAAATTAAAGTTAAGTTTTAAGTACAGTGAACTGCTTTTACTTCGCGTTGAATGAGATTTCATGTTAAGCAATTTTGCACTAACAGGGTTTGACTATACTAATAAATCCCATTTAACCGTTCATTGTTGAAGCTCTTTTCTGAGGCCAACATTATTTTAATCAGAATAAATGAATAAAAGACAATTAGACCTAAATGTATAAATTTATTATGAAGGGGGTGTTCAGTAAATTCAACGTTACGGTGAAAAAATCTTAACGATCTTTATTGAAACTCTTTCTGTTGCCAAGACTGTTTTAATTAGAATAAATTAACGATATTTAGACATGAATGTATAAATTTACATTCATTTTTAATAAATAACTTTTTAAACATACTTGTCGCACATTTTGCTGTTAGGGATGTGTTTAATATTTATAATTAGTTGCAAACACCAAGCACACACTGACAGTAGAATATGTGTTTTGTTAATGAATATAAAAATTGGCAATGCACATAAAAAATTTACATTGAAAATTGTTTTTATGTTATATTTAAGACCTGAATTACTACATGCCAAATAAGTAGATTTATGTTGTAAGTCCTTAAAGAGCCACATTTCTATATGGTGATGGAAAATTTTAATTAATATTTTCTTTTCTTCAAAGATAATTTACCAATACTTTCAATAATGTGTTTATCCAATACTATGAAGATATGTATGAATTATTTGTACATCTATTAGGAAGTCACTATTCCTTTCAAAATCTCCAGCCCTACTAGTGGGAAGTGTCCAGTTTAACTTTCTTGTGTTTGCTAATATCCGAAAGACCTTTAAAGTGATATATAGCATTTTTTTTTTTTTTTTTAATTTGTATTTTAGGCTGTACAAATTGCAATTAAATATATGTTTATAATTTTTGGTATTGTGTGATCCTGGCTATTTGGATGATTTAGGTGTTCAATGATTCCAACCTGTTTTACTCTAAGCAATTGTACAAAACCGATTGACCCGTGCTTTCCCCTTTGCCAATTAAAGGGAGCCCCATAATACTATTGGTTGTAATATCCAGTTGAATTTTAGCATTTGACTTTTCATTGTATATATCACATGCATCTGAAGCATTTGCTTAGCATTTTGATCTCAAATAAGATTAACAATTCTTATCTTTTGCTCTGATGGAAGGACAAATTTATACTGTTTATAAGACATGTAAATTTTTGTATTAAAATTATTTTATTTATAGTATACATCGAGTCTGTTTACTGCAGAGCAATAAATTTTAGTTGATCTAGTTTACTAAATCGTATACTAAAAAATCATCAACATTTTATGTTATTGCATCAAGATAAAATAACATGCAGTAAATTCTAATGATTAAAAGTAAGATTTTTAATTAAAACTTATTATTTAATTCAACTTTTTATAAGTATTTTTTTATTGTTATTAAGGAGGAAAACAAAAGTTACATTAATGAAATGCAATTTTCAGGCAAGTCCACAAAAAAGTTGATAACATTTTAAAAACTATCAAAGATGAAAAGTTTGATGAAACAATTGCAACATCTTTCTTGTGTGCCAAATCTCTTGATGAAGTGGAATTGTTGGTGAGTTTTAAATTTATGAACATTTTTCTTTTGCATTTTAGTTCTTTCATGCAATTCCATCTTAAAAAATGCTCTTATATACCAAAATAAGATATTTAGCTTTTTTTTATATATATAAAATACAGCATACTTTGAAAAATAATGAACAACAACCAATTAATCAATTTTCCATAATTATTTCTGGCGATGTAGTATATTTAATGAAATAATTTTCTGAAAGTAGTTTTAAGTTAGAAGGTATAGGAGTTTAAGAAGATATATTTAGAATGTTTCTTTTTTGAAGTGTATTAAACATATGATAAATCAAGTTGGAAAAATATCTATTTATAAATTAAGATTCATAAAGGAACTCAAACTCGCACATATAAAGATTGATTGGTCAGTCATAGCTTAGTGAGAGTTAAATCTCTTTACAATTGGGAAGATCCATTTAATAGAACCAAAAATAGAGAGGTTTTATTTTGAATAAAAAGTTTTATGTTTGTTTTTAAAAAGATTTAGAAATAAATTGGTAGTGAATTAACAGGATATATTTTAGATGCTGAGGAGTGCTAATTATATACTTTTATCATATTATGTAATTTGTTTTATTTTTTGGTTCTTCTCAATGCCTCTTATGGATTTATGGACTTAACCTTCTGATTCTCATATATACGTCCTTTGATCCCTATTTTTTCCAGCAATACACAACCTTTTTAAATTTATTAATAAAATGTAAAATAAAATATTTTTTAAATCTTTTTATTAGGATGATAGTTTAAAACCTACTTAAAACAAAATAAATAAAAAATAATTTAAAAAAATTATATATTTGAATCAGAAATATAATTTAAAAATTATTGCATTGAAAACAACTGTATAATTTTGCCCATTCCCTTGACTCTCGGAGGGTTAAAGGTTTACAATATGTTTTATACAGCATTGACATCGTAATCCAGTTTTAATTTATATTACATTTACAACAAAACTGACACAAAAAGTTATTCATTTTTGAGTTAAGAGGAAATCCTAATAAGGATCATTTCCTATATTCGCTATGTTACAATCTTCTAGCCCAGTGCATTTAGAAACTACTTTGTATAATCACCTTGAAATTTTGTTGTGAGTTGGTGCGCAAATGATCACTTAATGAAGTGACATGAATTAAAAACTCGAAAACAGCATCTAATATAGTTAATTTTATATTTGAAATCCTTCCATCAATGCATATGCAGTGGCTCTACCTTTCTTTTGTATTTCACTATTTAAATTTTCATTTATAATAGACAGACATTAAACAGAGTGGCCACAGAAACGGGAAAACCTGGAAATCAGGGAAATGTCAGGGAACTTTCTAAAATTTCATGAAAATCGGGGAAATTTTGTATGGTTTAAGGCACGTTCATCCATATTTTGGCGCTATTTACATGGCGATTTGTAGTGGTAAGCCATTAGAAGTTTAATGTTACGGAATAATTTAAACTTTCCATTACCAGCATAACTATTTTTTAAAAAATTGCATATTATCTATTTAGCATACATGTTCTATTTGATCAGGGTGTCTAGACATCTGGAAAACCTATGAAAATTGGGAAAATTTGAAAAAAAGTTTGCCCTAAAATCAGGGAATTTTTTAGAAATCTGTCGGGGAATTATCAGGGAACTTTCTTTCCTGAATTTTGTGGCCACCCTGTTAAATGAAAACAATTTATGTCATTCAGTAAGTCATTTTTGTACCGACTCATCGAATTTCAAGGGGATTATGCAAAGTAGTTTCTAAATGCACTGGACTAGAAGATTGTAACATAGCCAGTATAGGGAAGGATCCTTGTTAGGACTTCCTTTTAAATTGTGTATGGAATCACAGACTACATTGGACTTGAATATGGAAGAACAACATAAATCAGTTTTAGCTTGAACTCATTTTGTAATCAATCTTGTGCCATTCAACCAATTTCAAGTACTGCAGTCTGTGATCCTGTGCGTACTTTTATTCAAACTAAAGACTTTTGAGCTGTATTACTTTTGTAGTCGGGACACTATACGTTAAGGAGAACTGCCAGAAAATATATATTTTATGGAGACATTTTAGTTCATACTAAATTTTAACTTTTATTTTTAAGTTAGTAAAACTTTTTTCACTTTACTTAGTATGCACCTTTCAAACCTGGTGGAAAGAGAACTTTGGCTGAAAGATCAAAAGAACTAGGATTGGAATCTGTAGCCTTAAACCTGATGGAAGCCAAGTCATCTTTAATTCAGGCCAATTTATCATCTCTCATTAAACCGAAAAAAGGTGCAAAGCTTTATTATAAATAATGTATTGTTTATTTACAAATTTTAACTGACGTTAGGAAAAAAAAAATATGCTTAAAAATAGTTACAAATTTGAAAGAAAAATATTACTTGTATTCAGATTTTCATATGCTGTGTCACGCTATTTTTATGTTAAATCTTTTTCCTATTATTACATAATTAATACTGATTTTTTTAATTGTTTTTAGGGTTACAGTCAGAACAAGAAATTTTGTCTGGTATCCAGCATATTATTGCTGATAAAGTTTCTAAGGATAGGAGAGTGCTTGATTTCATTAGGGGGAAGTATGTATTTAGTTTGGGTATTTCTCAATGTTTTATTTCTGTAACTTGAGGGTGTTTTTTATATGGTTTTGATAAGACACAATAAATGCCTACTCTGGATAACAAAAGTCTTTCCTGTGTTAGGCTGTTAGTTAACAAATAAACAGCAAAGAAATTCACTTTTTTTTTTTTTTTGACAGCTTATTAATGTATGCTTTGGTCTTTCATCACAAATGTTCCCTATTAGAATTCTTAGTAATTGTAGATATTGTGTGTTGTTTCTCAATGAACAAATAAACTGTGGTGACACAGTAAGTTCATTACACTCTTTTTGTGTTAACCACATTTTTACACAATGATACGTGTTGTTTGTGAACTAATGCTCCGAAAATTCAATCAAAGTAGTAAAATAAAGTAATTCCTATGGAATGATTTCAACAAATTAAGCTAAGAAATGGCTGCAGCAAGGGGGGTGAGGCTATTTAATTTCACCCTGTTCACTAAATCAAGCAGACAGATTGTTCTCCTTAAAATACAGAGAAGACCTATGTTCCTTCAATCTCTATATTTTCTTTTTGTATTATATATAGCATGTGTTGTGTGATGCATTAAATGTTACTTAAATATTCACCTAAAAAACTCTGATGATTCCTTACTCCAGCAATAAATATACCAATTATCTGACCCAATCTTGATCTGTTTGTCATCGTTTATCAAGACCTTCTTTTGGTGCACACTTACATTTTTTTTTTACATATAATAATTTCGATTTTTTGTGTGTGTGGATGGGTATGTCGATTGCAAGCAAATCTGTGGAGTCCTAAATAATACCCTGGCCGACATCCAATCAGGCTGAAACTTGGCAGATAGATTCATTGTCAATGACAATGCATTCTATCATATTTTGGGGGCTGTCATTGTCACTAAAAGGTTGCTTTTATGGAATACTAATAAACCAACTTGGCATCACCCAATTGCGCTAAAATAGCATTTAATCAATCATTGGAGAAACTCTTTCCTGTTGGCAAAATTGTTTTAATAAATAATAAAATTGTTTCAATCTATAACTAATAGTGATAACCAATCTATAACTTGAATAACTAAAAGATATTTGGATATGAGTGCATACATTCATATTTAATGAATAAATTTTGGAAAGTAGTTTACCTCATATTTTGCTGATAGAGATATTTTTAATATTTAAAATGAGATGCCAACTTGAAGAACACGCTGGCAACAGAAACGGCGCTATGTCGATGAATATAAAAATTGGCAACGCATATAAAATATTTATATTAAAAACTTTTTTATCGATTATATTATTTTAAAATTTTAATAACTTTTTATTACAAACCTTTTTACACAAAATTCTTCTTGCCAAATAACAGAATGTTTGACTTGATAACCAGCTTTGATGTCTACATATAGTTATCTTGGAATATGAATATAGTAAGAACTTTTCTGCCTTGCACGATACGACTCTACCAATAACCAGCTTTGAGTAATTTTTTTATAAACTTGTACACTTTTTCCTCTTGTACTCTATTCTCTGCTTTCACTTTTGAAAAACTGATTTTAATATTAATTTTTTCAAAGGCTTATTTACCCACAACCAGTGCCATTCAGTTCATTGGAAGGTCACTTGTTGATCGGAATGCCAATTTGTATTTACCCAGTACCAACTGCTACAAAGATCCAGCAATTGAGCTAGAAATAACGCATCTGCTAGCAATCACAGGAGAGTGCAGGGGATTGCATGGTAGGAGTTTGATATGCCAGTAAATTGAAAATGTTATCTACTGGACCTGCCAGCCATTGGCAATCACATGACTAACTATCTTCTCCTGGGTCTGGAATAATGCATTTAAATGCTACTAGTGCTGATGTAGCATGACCGGTAATCTCAACTGACCAGCCAACTAGCAACATATAAATCAGCCTTAAGTTCCAACTTTAAAAAAATTTGAAAATTCTGGGATTAATGTCACCCTTTCAAATGGGTCTAATAAGTTGTTTAACCTTTTGATATACAATGACATCTCGGAGATGTCATCCATTTCCTGAGCCATTGTAGACTTTGACGCCTCCAAGACCTCAAGAACTGTCTTCGGTTTACACCGGGAAGTATATTATTAGATTATCTGTTTTGGTCGTGCATCGATGCTGTTTTGTTTAGGCTGATGAAGATGCTTTCCCCCTGTCAACAGTACCGATAAAAAAAATCGCATCGACAAACAAGTAAACAGAAAGAAGCGCAATGAAAGTGGTAGTCAGTATAGCAGTGATCTCTAAAATAATCCATGTATATTCACTGCACAAACTTTTATTTGTATGTCAAGGGATTAAAAGAGTTTTGATTATTTATTTTCCTCCACCATTCAACAGTGTTTTTCTCAGGGTTGAGATCATAACTCAATCACTTGTGTGTGTGACCATGATAGATTTTGCTCATACATACCTGCTACTTGGATATGCATAAAAGTTTGTTGTTTCCATATTATATACTCATTGTCACTAAGTCATATTGCTCATTCCAAACTACATTGAATTAATTCTGTATTTAAGCATTTGTAACTGTGATGGTGTATGTGATATTTTTGTAAAATTATATATTTTTCTTTTATCAGGGTCCATCATTCTCAGATACGTATTCTAAGTGCCAAATCTGCCAATGCAGAGAAAGAGGACAGACAGGCATTTGTAGTAGGAAAATCTACGCAGAATTTCAAATATGAAAATTATTACCAACTGAATGTTTCAATTAGTCATGTTGCTTCACATCAAGTAGGTAAAAGGTTTATGAAAAATATATTTTTTTTCTAAATAACAAAATTAAATCTCCATGTAAGGAGTATATATAGAACACAGGCATAATTTGCTGAATCGGATTTTAGCCCCTTTATAATTGTTAAAAAAAAAATAGTGATAAGACATTTCTAATATGAAAATTAACACAGAATTTCAAGTATAAAATGACTTACAAAATAATCAGTAGTAATTGGTAACTTTAAGATTACTTGAAATAAAGTGTAAACAACTTATAATAAAATATTAAATGTCCTGTTGAATTTCAGAAAATAAATTAAAATTTAAGTTTTAAATAAAAATCGTAATTTAACAAAGATATCTTTTGATGAGGTCAAACCAAATATCATGATTTGATTTGCTCGAACAAGGGGACCAAATAGATTTGAAGATATGTTTTTATATTATATAAAGTATATGTCTAAAACTTATATTTATATAAAAAGTAATATTTCTAAGAATAAAAGGTATACTACTGTTGTTGAATGGTAATTGAATACTGTATAAATAAATCAAGTCTGTTAATTTTGTAATTGTATTTAATTAACCAATTAGTTTTTTTATATTTTTTTAATTATTTGATGTTTTAAATAACTTCTACTTTTAACCAAAAGTTTTCTTTTCAAAGATGACTTTTTCAAAAAGAATTTTACTGCAAAAGCAACTACAGCGAATCTTAAGAAAAAAAAATTTCTTTTGAAGCTGTACAATCAAAATTGTGTAACAGACTGGGTTTAAAAAAAGCTGCAAAACTTTTTTTTTTCTGTTCAAAATGTTAAATCCTAAACTTGTTTTTAAATGGGAGAAAAAAATTAAAGCATGTAGTTTTCTTTCTATTAATTTTCTAGAAAATAATTCATTTAATGGAAGATCTACATTCTTCTTATTACATGACTGATGTTTTTGTAAATGAAAAATTATACGAATATTATAAATAGAATAAGTTCAAACGTATTTTAAAATAAATCTTATAATTGAAGTATTTATGAGTATTTTTATATTAATCAAATGGATGTATTAATGTTTTATAGTTAATTAAAATTCAATTATAGGCTGCATTTTAAATTTGTTTCTAAAATGAAGGTTTTGTGCTTTAACAACTTATTTCTAAACCTTAAAAATATAATTTTGTACAACTTATCACCATTACTGACAAATCTAAGAGCAATTTTCCATACATTATGCAGTATAAAATTACTATTGTATTATATTGTATACATTGAATTTAAAAATTTGTATCTCTAATAATATTAATATTTAATATGATTTGAATGTCCACATACGTAACAATTGTTTATTTACTTAGTTTAAGTTATTTTTGGAAGGAATTTTATTTGTTATCTGAACAATATTTATTCTAGTTGATGTCAAAGTTTATTTATAAATATGTATACATGTAATTAGAAAAGGATTTTTTTTAAAAAAACGGTGTAGAATTTTTTTTTTTTTACTTTTTACAAAAAAACCTGATTTTTTCCAACACTGAGAAATAGGCATTCAATTAACGTCCATAAAGCTACTGATTCAGTCTTTTTTACCACAGTTGTTATTATCAGCTGTGTAATTTCTTATAAAATGAATGACAATAAAATATCCTTTTATAATTGTTATTATATATATATATATATATTTACTTTCATAATAACCGATTCGTACACTTCAAGGAGAACAGGGAAAACTTGAAAACT
This sequence comes from Linyphia triangularis, assembly GCA_963978545.1. Classification (NCBI taxonomy): domain Eukaryota; kingdom Metazoa; phylum Arthropoda; class Arachnida; order Araneae; family Linyphiidae; genus Linyphia; species Linyphia triangularis. The sequence continues at coordinate 83,093,768 of OZ021731.1, forward strand.
CAGGGAAAGTAAATTAGCCTTAAAATCTCAGGGAATTCTCAAGGAAAAAGGAAAAATCTCCCCTAAAACTTAGAAAAAGTTGTTGTTACCCTGTAAAAAAAATCCTACTCTTTGGCGCTATTTATTTAACCCTAACTCGAGGAATTGAAGTTACAGAATTATTTAATAACACAGACTCGCAGAAAGTTATTCTTAAAAAAAAGAGAGAGAGAGAGAGTCTTTTTTCGAGTTATTTGAAAAATTTGTATAATCAAAGTTTGACTATATTTATGTGGCTTAAAATAATTTACTCTGCAATGAAAAACACAACTCTGGAAAACTCAGGGAGGTTTTTTTTCCCTTCTGAAAATGAGTATGAACCCTGAATGAGAAGCCCTCTTTTCATTTTAGGTGATGGCTTTAAATCGAGGAGAGAAACAGAAGGTTCTCAAAGTGAAGATACAAATTCCTGTCAATATTAAGAATGACATCACTCACTTCATATGGAATTCCTTCTTTTCTGGAAAGTACCTCGAGCCGGAGACTTTTAAGTTCATGAAAACCTGTGTAGAGGACTCTTATGATCGTCTCATAGAGCCTTACATGTCACGTCAAATTAGGTATGTTATTTGGTGATTGGATGGCAGTATGCTAAACCAGTTGAGCAACATATAAGATAATTATAATTAAAGTTCAACTTTTAAAAAGCTGTAAAAAAAAAGAAGTCTTGGTCAGAATGACTTGAAATTTGATCTGAATATACATAAGGAAGGAGAAATAGTATGGCATAAGAAATAATGTAACCCATAAAAATAATTTTTTTGATATAAATCCTTTATATGCACTGCCAAATTTTATATTCATTAACATAGCACTGTTTCTGTTGCTAGCGTGTGCTTGGTGTTGGCATCTAATTTTAAATATTAAAAACATATCTATCAGCAAAATATGCGGTAAAATGCTTTTCAAACTTTATACAGTAAAAATGAATGTGAATTTCTGCATTCATGTCAAAATATATTTTTATTTATTAAGATTAAAATAATTTTATTATTTATTTATCAAAAAATTTTTTTGCAACAGGAAAGAGTTTCTTCATCAATGATTGGTTAAATGCTATTTCAACGGAATTGGATGACGGCAAACTTGTTTATTAGTATTCCGTAAAAGCGACCTTTTAGGGACAGTCACAGCCCCCAAAATTTGATAGAATGCATTGCATTATCATCTACATGGAATCTATCTGCCAAGTTTCAGCCCAATTGGATGATGGCAAAAGGGTTAATTAGGCCTCCGCAGATCTGCCCGTCATCAACTTACACAACACCTACACACATATAAAGTATTTTAAAAAACACAATAGTTAGAAATAGTTTTTTTCTTTTTTTTTCTTATTCTATACCATTTCCTCTTTGCAGATATTCAGATCATATTTTAGATTAATTTGAAGAAAGTTTTTTTTTTACAACTCTTTGGAAGTTGAACTTCAATTATAATCACCCTGTTTTATGAATTCTTCGGAAAATTCGATAAATACTTTGCATCTTAATTTTACTTATATTTAATTTTGTTTATTTCCTTTATGTGTTAAATTTCCATAGAGTTCAATGATAGAAATTCAAAGATATTCATACCTATATTTTTTAAATTTTGATGATTGTCTTGTTCTTGCAATATAACCATACAATAGATGATAGACTAAACTAAAATTTAATTTTAAAATCAATTTCTATATCTGTATAAAACTGATTAACTAATGATCTATACATACAATGTATAATTAGAAATCTAATAACCTGGGATTCATGTCCATAATTTTGGTTTTAGAAACCAGTTCAAACTATGGTTATTGAGTTGGTGGTCTGTTCTGCTTGTCAGGAAAAAGTTTTTTTTTTTTTTGTTTCTCTACCACTTAGAGTTTGGACTAATCTCTATGGTTCACTTGTTATTATATTTTGTTACAGCATGTTTTTATTGACATGAACGTAGAATATACCTATGATTTATACAATATTTAATTGTAAGTGATGAAAATTTTAAATTTTGCAATGCTATATAATGAGCGATTCATAACTCATGGTAATAATAATCGAAGCATAAATGTATTGTGTGAAAATTGACTTAATATATGTAAGAGTATCCAGTTTAAAGTATTGCAGTCTGTCTGTGAAAGAAATAATCCAAGTTGTAGGAGAGATTTCCAAGGTATATTTATCTCTCCATTGGGCAGTATATCCATCTAGTTTGAAGTGGCATATTTTTCTGTGGAAGTCAATGATCAAGAGTATTATATTTGATTAATATTAGAATGTGAGGCATGGAGATGCACCTCAAAAAGCTATTAATCATTGTAGAATAAGATTTGATCTTTTGTCTTATTTGGTAATGCTCAAAGACCTTATTACAGAGAACAGAATGTTTAATTATACTGTTTGACTGGAGGTGTTAAGCATAAAATGTATATAACTGTAAAATACATTTTCACAGTATAGTCGTTTAATGAAAATTATTAATGTGAAAACAAGCTTTTAGCTTTGCTTTTAGAATGAATCTGAGAATGATGTAGTATTTGGTTTGACGCTGGATTCTTGCTCCGCAAGATGCGTGCTTGTTCCAGTTTTCTTCCACAAAGAAATTTTATTTATGCACTTTTTTTTTTTTTTTGAGAGAGAGAGATTATATTATTTCCACTTTTTTCCTTTCTTTTTCCTAAGATTACACATTTCTTGTTTGGAGCTTCTGCTTAAATTAATTTTTCAGCCTTCTCTAGAAATTTGCAGAGTGCATCGATTTTCTTTTGCCCTTGATCGGACCAGTCCATGATCCAATCGTAGCACAAAGGGATGCAACCAAGCCTTTTTCTCATGTTTTGCCGTTGGGTATTGTATTTGTCACATTCCAGGATGAAATGTTCTGGGGTTTCCGGTTTATTGCAAGAGTTGCAGAGAGGAGAAGTGGCAAGGTTGAAACGGTGGAGAGATGATGATGTAGTATTTATTTTATATTTTATAGGTTTGTTTTGGTTATATCGCGAGTATACAAAATCACTTTTTTTTCTCTTATTCATTGCTTAAAACAACAATATTTAATGATTAACAATGTATTATAGATCTGAGCTGTCAAAGAAGGCTGAAAAAGAGTCCATCAATGTGTTTGGATCCAATGTCCGGAGCCTCCTTCTCACCCCACCAGTAAGAGGGAAGACTGTTATTGGAATAGATCCAGGCTTCACTCACGGATGCAAAGTGGCAACAGTTTCTTCAAAAGGTACTGATTTTAATTTCAATTCTCGTTCACTATGTAGTATTACAAATATGCAATAACAGGTTATGTTCCCACGGTCATTGAAAGTCATTAAAAGTGCTTAGTATTTTTGAACTTGTTTTCAAGGCCTTGAAAGTACTTAAAAATGCTTAGAGGTGCTTGAAAGTCCTTGAAAATGCTTAGAGGTCCTTAAAAGTTCTTAATTTTTATGTATGTTGTCCAACTGCAGAATTTATAAAAATACAACTCAGACTTGCTATCCCCGTGTGACCGCCACTTATCCACACCGTATCGGAATTTTTTGACATATTTGTATTAGGTATGCGCCAAATTGTAACTGTTTTGGTAGACTATACTTTATAAAAAATTTATAAATAGACATGATGCCTGAAAACCAGTTTTTAAGGGTCCTTAAAAACATGAATTATGTCCTTAAAAGTCATTGATTTTCATTTTGTGATTTGAGTGGGAACCCTGAATAATTGATAGTTTTTAGATTTTAAGTTCATTCATCAGACTGCAATATATATTTACGTTTTTGCAAATATAGTTAGGTTTTCTTGTAAAATGTAATTTCAAAAGTATTGTCATTTTGTGTATGAAAGGTCAATGCTGTGTGTCTATCCCATAGCTTCCGCCAGGTTGTCTAGAATTATCTGTTGCCGTGGAAACAAATCTAGCCCCATTTTCCATGGGGCTAGACTTTTTTTTTATGGAAAATAAATTTCCATGGATTCCAGGAGAATGACATCTACATTGGCTGCAATGTTATATTTTTGGATACCAATTTCCTGCATACATTACCCTTACTCTGAATCCACAAGTCTTGTTTCTTTAGTTACCATCACCATCAAGACTTTCTGGCCGGAGTTATTCTTCTAATAGATGTTCAGTATTATAATTGAATTACCGATACGAATACTGTGGATTTTTTTTACTATTTTTGCTGTCATAAAAACAATCTTTGCATGTTAAAACAACATAGACTAATAAAGGTTCATTTGTGATATTTATTAATATGAATTTTTTTAACACTGATGTTCAGCAGTGAATCACAAGCAAAAAGAGAATAAGAATCATTAAGTTAAGAGACCCATATATGTGTTTTCTACCTCCCCCCTGCTGGTTTGGTTTGCAAATTCCGACTGTCTATTCTGCTTAACACAACCATGCCTCGTAATTTTGAGCATCTCGAAGAATACACGATCAAAATCATCTAGAGTAAACCTCTCTCCCCCTCATACCAACGAGAGGACATTGGGGCCACGATAAATTTAATTTGCACCAGCCCCCATTAGGTACACATCATTCTCTGGTGGCTTCCGAGGAAGTTGTAGAAAAGATCATTCCCTATACTCGCTATGTTACAATCTTCTAAACATAATTTTGTCATGCGTTTTTTCATAACATAAATTTTTTTCACTCAATGTCTTATCTTTTATGAATGAGAATTAAAATAGCAAAAGACGAAACCAGGTGGATCTACTGCATATGCATTGACATAACGATTTCAAATATAAAATTACAATATATTAGACGCTATTTTTGAGTTTCTATTTTATGTCGTTTCATTAAGTGATCTTTTTCGTACCTACTCACCAAATGTCAAGGTTTTTTATAGGAAGTAGTTTCTAAATGCATTGGGCTAGAAGATTGTAACATATCGAGGGTAGGGAATGATCCTTACTAGGACTTCCTCTTAAAAGTGCTATCATAATAACCCTTTTTAAAAATTATATTGCAGGTGAAGTTCTATCTACAAATGTTATATACCCACACTGCAAAGGACAAAAGAATTTTCAAACATCTGATGCAGAAAAACTCGTGTCGATGATTTTAGACTACAAGTTAGTTTTAAGACTTATATTTTCATTTTTAGATTTACTTTTGAAGTTTTAGTTTTCTACTTTTTTTTACACAATTGTTACATAAAAAAATTATAAGATCTGGTACTTTTAACTAACTTAGCTACAAATATTTAAAAAAATGTAATTGAATACTTATACTTTGTCTCAAGTTTATTTTTAATTTGCAAGGTTTGTAATAAAAATGTATTTTCGGTATATGTGAAGAAGTATCTCTTTAGTGTATATGTGAAATATATAAGAAATGTGTATAAGTTTGACTTAATCATGCCAACTGGGTAAAAAAAATTGACTTGATTAAAAATCTCTGATCTTTATCATTTTTCTTTGATCCCATGAAACTCACAGTATTTTATGATTTTAAATATTTACCACTTAAAAATAAAGTGCATATATTCTTCATAATAAAATATATATATTGTTAACAGTGCCTACGCGCAAGCATGCTCTTATATAGTGGAAATCTGTATTAAAAGTGGTTTCAATACGTTGGTTTGATCTTCTTGTTGTTGCCAGTAAATAAAATCAGTAAATAATAAAAGTACAGTCAATGCAGTAACTTTAATTGCTTTGAAAACATAACACCCAAATTGTGTCATTTATAAAATAGGTTTTAATAAGATGACTGAATGAAAAATTAATTAGATTTAGTTTGACAGCAATATGAAGTTATATTATATGTGATGTTGAAAATTGTTTTTGGCCAGTAATGGTGGATATAGGTGTTATATAAGTTAAATATCCTATGCAATTATAATAATTCTTAAATTTTAAATTAAAAGAACTTGATTTTTCTCTGTAAAATATATTGGTACTTACCGCAAAGCTGAAACTGTCATGAAAAGGCAGTTTTAGAATGTGTTTACCAAATAAAAAAAGTGGGCTTCAGTCACTTGTTTGTATAGTTTGTTTATTGTCCCTGTTATCCGTTATTGGCGCTGAAGCTGCCTTTTGACGATAGTTTTGGTTTTGTCAAAATTGGCTGACAGCATAATACACAAGTACCAATAAATTATGTAGATTGCTTTCTCAATTTAAAAAAAAAAAAAACTGCTTTTGCTTGTAAGTGGTGCTGAATTTCAATTTTGCGATTCATTCCTAAGAATACTTCATGTTTTGTTTCTCATTTCTAGTGCAGAAGTAATCGCAATAGGAAATGGAACTGCTTGTAGAGAAACAGAAGTCTGGATATCAAACTTAATAAAGTCTGGTTATTTCCATCCACAAGATGTCAAGTACTGGTAAGGAAGGCATTTCCGCTTTACTTTAAGTACTCAATCAAACAGTAAATCAGTATTTTAAGTGTTACTCCACTTTCAATCTTTTTCCTCCAATTCCGTTAGCTTCCTAATTTTGAAATTAAATTTTATCAAAATGTTGCACAATTCTTCTTACATTTAAACTGTGCATGCAGTTAATTTCAAACCATTTTATGTGTTATTTTTGGAGGATAGTTTTTTGTTTTTGATAATTCTTTTTTATCTCTTGATACAAAATCAAAATTGATGAATGATGTATCAGTTTAAAGGCAAAGGCTTTTGCTTCTAATGAAAAAGTTAATTTATTATTGCACTGTGTGATTTTTTGTTTAAAGATTAAAGGTTTTTTTTTTTCCCCCCTCTATGAGAGTGGACTCTACGCAGGGGATATTTTTGTACTCAAGTACTACTCTACGTAGAAGGTATTTCTTAACTCTATGAGATGGGACTCTATGTAGGGATATTTTAGTACTCAAGGGATACTCTATGTAGAGGGTATTTTGGAACTGTATGGGTGGGGACTCTATGTAGTGGATTTGTCGACTCATCTCAGTAATGATCCCTTCTTCACCCTTCGTACTTCAATCTGCAATAAATAAATGTATTACTGTATTAAAGAAGTAGTTCTTCGTTTGAAATATTCCCGTTATTATTATTTGTTGATAAATCAAACTCATATCTTTAAAGTTCCATTGGATACCTTACAATGGCTGTACAGGATAATATTTATCATCAGACTGACCAGCTAACGAGTTCTGCTTTCCAATTCAAGTATAATTATATCTCTCAACAATAGAATGCAACATCTAACTCTTATGAACTTCAAAAACTATAATTCCTCTAAGCAATTTTAAATGTTCAGGCTGTGCACACGTCTTCTTTTATTATGTAATCAAGGGTCTATGCAGAAGAAAATTTTAGTCCGTTTAACCACCCTTCACAAAATTCCATGTCCTTTTAATGGACCTTTCACAAAATTCCATGTTAAAAAAAAAATGCATATCTTTAATTGAGGTATTTAAATCATCTAGGAATAGAAGGATATCATTGTAAATATTTTTAAGTACTTACTCAACATTAAAAATTTAAAATGGTTTGCATTATTGCATGAAAATTTCACAAAAATGCATAAAATAGGAAATTTTTACAATTTTTTTTTTTTTTTTTAACAAAAATAGTACCTTTAAAATAAAAAAACCTGGATAGACCTGTGATATTAGTTCAGGCTATGGAATAACTCACAGTCATTAGTCAATGAGTTGAACTAAGTTAAATGCTTTAAATGTTTATTAAATTGTTATTTATTTGTTATAAGTATTTTACTAATTACTTTTAGGAAAGTTTCATATTTAACTAATCAATCAGACATGAGTGTAAAATTTCTACTTGTGTCATAGAAGCAAGGTTTCAACTGTGATTCTTGATTTAAATGATCAAAAAGTATTTTTTCTTTCAAAATGTAGCAAATTTTGAAACTTGTCTCATACTCTCTGCACTTTATATTTTCTTTCAGTATAGTGAATGAGAACGGTGCTTCTATCTATAGTGTAACGAAAGAAGCTGAAGCAGAGTTACCGGGAATGGACCCAAATCTCAGAAGTGCTGGTGAGTTAAAACATTAGAAAACCTGTACATCAAGTAGTTTTAAAATCTATGAATAAATTTATGTGATTTAAAATTTCAAATAGACTGACAGTGACCATTAGATATAGTCTGATGTCAGTTTTTGGGCTGTCTAGTGATAATTTTTCTAGTTTTCTCCTATTTGAGATACCAATGCATTTCAGTTTCCTTTTGAGTGATTTTCTAGAAGCGATTTAGATATTAATATAAATATTGATCTAATAAGATTATGGAGCAATATGTGTCAGACATGTTACTTTAGAACTTTAGGAACACTATTTTCAGCTTTTTGGACCAAATTTCTGTATTTTGAATGTCACTTAAAGAATTAGAAAACTATGTATAATTAGACTCACTTGTTCATCAATATACTATAATTGCTTTTAAAATTATTTGACATCTGAAATTTTTCTAAATTTGATTTGTTTTGCTGGGTTTTATATATATATATATATGGTCATAAAAACCATTACTCGAATCCATTTCCACAATCAAATCGTCATTAAATTGGCATTTTAATTTTCGAAATCCAAATATTGCCTAAAAAGTGTGCATTTTCCCTTTGAAAATACATAAGCCATGTAAATCCCATATGAGAATATTCAAATTCTCAATTTTTGAAATTTCACTTTCTTTTTGCACCTTCGATCATGAAAATCACACCCGAATCTATTCTGATCATCAATTCTAGTGGGTTAAAATTGGGTGGGGAAATTTCGGGAGACCACATTGCAAGAATTATTGACCAAAAAGTGACAGCCGTACAATGTTGCGATTTTGCCAGATTTTAGTCCATATATAGAAGAGTCTCCAAGTCCAAAATTATAACATCCACTAAATAAGAATTGGGGAAAAAATTGGTCCAAAAAACGGAAATTTAAAATTTTCTCATTTTTGATTTTGGCCCTGTTAGTCCTATGGGAAATTTAAAATTTCTGAATTTTTCAAATATATATATATACAGTAGTACTTCGATATCTTGAACTTCGATATCGCGAAAAACTTGATTTGTCGAAAAATAATTTTTTCCCTTGATATTGCATATTCATCTAATGTTAATTTCAATTCTTATGTTGAAGAGTTTTCACTCAAAACCTTGTTGTGTCGAAAAAATTTCGAAGTAAGAAATTAAGTTTTCCAGAAAAATCGCCATTCAGTTATGTAGAAGCAAATAGTATAATCATTTATCAGAATCAGAACACACAATTCTTTTTCAAATAAAATACGCTCATTTGAGAAACAGATGTCCCTCACGAAGCATCATGCAAAACAAAACACCGTTCGAGTTATTTTTTGGCAGAAAACCAACTGCATCGTATCTAAAAATCTTCAGTCAAAGCTTTCGTCTTCAACAAACGCCACAAGTCAAAATTCGAACCAAGATCACAAGAACTCATTTTTATTGGTTATTCCGATGAATAGGAAAGTAGAAATTACGCCACTCCATATTCTTGATTCCATGAGGATGGCTGACCGAGCTTGGAGGAATGTGACGCAAGAGACTATCGCAAACTGTTTTAGAAAAGCTGGCTTTGTGATAGAAGAAGAAACTGAAAATGAATCGGACGAGGAACAGGTAACCAGCGCTGAACCCGAAAAAGAAATTGGACAGTGTGAAGAATGGGGGAAAATTTCAAAATCCCTCAATCTTGCTGAAATAACCTTTGAAGATTACTCGGAATTAGACGCAGACGTTGAAGTCTAAGGGCTGTGGACCGACGAAGAAATAATTTCAGAATCAATTTCTTCTCGGCCGTCTGACGATGAGGAAGAAGTGGATTCACCATCAGAACCCTCACTTAGTGTTACTGCGTCCCAAGCTAAAGATACTGTCAACATACTTCGATGTTTCATGGAATGCTCTGAAAACGTGGAAAAAGATGACTTCGCTGCTATTTTTAAAATAGAAAAATTAGTTGAAGAACAATTTCAAAAGAGATGTTGCCTGGCCACGATGCTGGACTTTTTTAAGTAACTAGTAGTGAATAAATTCATCCTTGTACATTTTATTTAATATGTACATTACTATAGTGTAAGTACTAACTCTTTTCAATTTCATGTACTCATTTATTATTTCGACTAAAAATTGAAATTGCTGTATTTGGACTTTTTCAAGTATAATTACATATTTATACTTATTATCATCTACCATGACTAATTTCTAGACAATTATTCAGTATATAAAATTTTTAACTGAATTGTTAAGTTTTGGTTACGACCTTGTTATCTCAAAAACTCGCTATCTCAAATTTTTTTTAGTGTCCCTTCGACTTTGAGATATCGAGGCAATACTGTATATATATATACATAAAAAAAATCTTAGATATAGATTTGTAGCTACTTTCTCAACATCTAATTGATTAATTTTTTCTGTTCAATCCTTGTGATCATTTTCAGTTTCTATCGCTAGGAGACTTCAAGATCCTCTTCTGGAATATGTTAAAATTGAGCCAAAGCATTTAGGTGTTGGAATGTATCAGGTAAAAATCCATTTGTATTGGATTTCAAATACAATTTTGGTTTTTCTGAGTAGTCGATCATAATGAATATATCCGATTTAAATTGAGCTTCTTATGGTGAATTTCTTTCAGCATGATGTTTCTGAGTCGCAGTTGAAGAAAGCTCTGGATAGTATAGTGGAAGAGTGTGTGAGTTTTGTTGGAGTAGATTTAAATGTGTGTCCTGAACTTTTGCTGAGGTTTGTTTTTTACTTTTAATAGGTTTATTAACTTATGCATGTGAAATTAATAATGCTTTGGAAAATAGTTTTACAAATTAAACCATGTTTAGTTAAGCCATTCCACTTTATATCAATATTTCTATACAAAATATATTCAATAAATCATTGCGAGTTAGCTCTGTCAGATTAATAATTCATTGTGAGTTAAGTTTGTCAATTTAATAATTCATTGTCAATAAGTTTTCTTTGCAAATATTTGTATTTCATCACTGTTATGAGCATTAAGATGTTTTATACTATATATCTGTGTACACTAATTTAAGAGTAATGAAATATGAATGCTATTAGAAGTGTAATTTAAAAGAAAACAATGAATTTTAAAAAATAATAAGTTTTAAAAAAATTGAAAATTTGAATTCTAAGAATTAATAAATTGAATTAAAAAAATTAAGAATTTGAATTTAAACAATTTGAAGTATAAAAATTAATAAATTTAATTTTAAAAATTAATGAATTGAATTTTAAAAATTATTCAATTGAATTTTAAAAATTAAAACATTGAATTTTAAGAATTAATTAATTGTACTTCAAAAATTAATAAATTGAATTTTTATTTTAATTTTTGAATTTTAAAAATTAATAAATTGAATTTTAAAAATTATTCAATTGAATTTTAAAAATTAAAACATTGAATTTTAAGAAATAATTAGTTGAATTTTAAAAATTAATAAATTGAATTTTTATTTTATCATACTATTTTTAACAAACAAATTGAAAATTTGAATTCTAAGAATTAATAAATTAAATTGAATTTTAAAAATTAAGAATTTGAATTAAAAAAAATTGAATTATAAGAATTAATAAATTGAATTTTAAAAATTAATAAATTGAATTTAAAAAATTAGTCAATTGAATTTTAAAAATTAAAACATTGAATTTTAAGAATTAATAAATTGAATTTTAAAAATTAATTTTTATTTTATCATGCTATTTTTAACAATATGTCATAAGAAGACACTTCTTAGTCCTAAAATCTTTTCAATTTAATAAGCAAACCAAATGCTTTTATAATTTCAACCAAATTGAAGTCTTTTATGGTTAAAAGTTTAATTTATCTTTCAGGAAAATTTCAGGTTTGTCTGCATCGAGAGCAAAACAGATAGTGGAGTGGAGGAACAAAAATAATGGTTTTGTGAACCGCCAACAATTGCTGGAGGTGAAAGGTCTAGGGCAAAAGTCTTTTGAACAATGCGCCGGATTCGTGAAGGTCATTCCAGAAACATGTTCTAGCAATAGGTTATTCTTATTTAGTAATTAAATGTGTAAAGGCAAACTAATCTCATTTTGTATTTTCACACATTTTAATGGCTGTATTTTACATTTACAGATCTGTGTCTGAAAATCCAACTAAAAAGAAATCAAAGACAGTTTTCTCTCTTGATCCACTCGACAAAACAATTATTCACCCAGAGTCGTATGATACAGCCCGAAAGTAAGATTTCATTACTTTCTTTCATTCAATTACTTATAAGTTTACATAGGATAATGAAGGTATAACATTCGGTCAAAAAAATATTTGTGATTTTTTTTTCTTGTATTTCTCCATGTTTTGGAACATCTTGATTTCAAAAAAGGGGTCTAAAAAATGTGTATGGTGTACATGGTCAACTTCCTAACAAATTGACCTACAATTATCAAATTTGGTGTGCAGGTTAGAGGTGGCCATGGGACATACCTTTAAGTTTTCTGTCAAAATTGCGCATAAGGTTGAAATCTTGAAAAATCATGTTTTTCCCGATTTCAAAAAACAATTGCTAAAAAACGGCTCTAACAATATTGATTAAAATTTCTGTGGCAATGCTCTTAAGGGGTTCTAATGGTCCGAAATTCCTGTAGAAATGCGATAAAAGCGTAACAAAGGACAATGTAATGTCTATCAAATTGCATCGTCAATTTTGCCATCTTGGCATGTTTTCTATTTTGTCCAAGTGAAAATTATTGCCAAACTGACAGTTTTTATTTAAATGAGTGATAATAAAAAAATAGTAAGTAACACAATGTCAAATTTTCATGCAATGACCAATATTATAGTGTCATTGAAAGTTGTGTGATATTCCACACCCCTAGTTTTTTATAATTTTAAGTAACTACTTTTTATCATAGTTGTTTAACTCTTTATAGTAAAGAGTTAAGTGCAAGCAGAATTAGTGGGATGGGGGCAATTTTGGATTAACATAAGTTAACAACTTGCAACTTTTTTAAATCGCCATTCGTTCATTCCTTAAAGAATGTGATTATTGTTATAATTTTATTTATAATAATAAGTTACGACAGTTTAGTTCATAGTGGGTTTTGTTAAATAAATAAAGAGTTTGAGAATTTTGCCTGTTCTTCAATTCGCAGTTTTTTAAAGTGTGATTGCAATTATTTGAAAAAATAAAGTTTATGCATAACCTTAAATTAAATATCATCTATATATGAAAATGGTAAATAGCGCCATATCAAAATTTAATGCAATGACCAATATTATAGTGTTATTGAAAGTTGTGCAAGGTTCCACACTACTAGTTTTTGTTAGAGTTCTTTTTATATTTGTTCAGTTAAACAGAAAATATGGTGTAACTGCTTAAGATGTGGATTCAGACATTCATCAACATAGCATTATTCATTCCAAAATTATACAGCATTCTGTCACACTTTATTGTTTAAAATGCTTTATTTTTACATTAATATTGGTTTATGTAGAATTAGTATTGGGTGATAAACTGAATTTAGAAATGGTTTTATATGTTAATTCTTATGCATTGTAAAGCTGATTGCAACTTTTTATATTAGTATATTGTTATAGAATCAAAATATTTAAATATCTATTTTATGAATATCTAAATTTCATCTTATTTCAGGTTTCTATTAGAGTTAAAAGCAAACCCAGAAGATATTGGTCAACAAACACTAGTTGATAAAGTAAACAGATACATGAATTTCACTAGTAAGTTTGAAGATATATGGTTTTACTTCCACAAAATATAGCTAAATGTTAATAAAGAAAGCTATATATCTTTATATATAGCTATATATAACTTTAATAATGTACGTTTTATTTTTATCTATGGTTTTATTCACTCGCTTGAATAAAAGTTTGTATTCCCATTTTTGCGATCAATTTTTAAACATTCAATTCATTTAGGAATTTGACTCCTGTATGTAGGTTTTAAGATACTGTTTTTTGTAATGTTGTGCTCTAATTTTGGATGTATTTTTATACATCCAATGTTAATAGATGTTTAATATTGGAAATATAAAAAATTTCTTTATACATCCAATTCTCATATAAAGAATTTATTTTTATATATTAATTCTTTGGAAATTTCGAACATTATACAGTTTCCAGGAGAATGTTATTTTTGTGTAATGTAATTCATTTTACTTTGAACACTTGATATAGTTTGTAAAGAAATTAACAATTTAAATATACATCGAAATATTTTTATGTAAGAATAATCAAATTCTGTACAACTAAATAATGAAAAGTATGATTATTTTAAGACTAATCAAAACGACTCTGATACCTATTTCTTTTCTTTAGCTATAAGGTTCCATTTAATATCCCCACAACAGAACACAAATTTATCACCCAATTAAATCGAATTATTGGTATAAAACTTTTGTATTATAACTAAAAAAAATTATATAAGCACATTACCTTTATAATATCAGACTTACTAAGCTAATTTATTCCATGTTTTACGAAACATATTCTTCACTTTTTATTTTAGGTGTAGGAAGTGTGGCAAGTCAGTTCGCTGTTCCTGAAGCCGTTATGCAACTTATAATTGATGCATTTAAGCAGCTGCAAGATTACGATATCAGAAAAGGTGAAAACACATTCAGTTTTTAAATTTCATTTCTGATTTTGTATACATTAATGCTACTACTTTGATTTTGATATTTTTTATTTATATTCAATGGGTGGCAGGTCTTAGTCTTCTTACACGCCTTAAAAAGGGGCTTTTAATCACCTTTTTACTTTCAGTTTCCCATATCTTTGCATAATTATAATGAAAGTACATGGCATTCGGTCAAAAACAAATTTGGATTTTTCGCATTTCTCCACTTTTTAGAACATCCTGATTTCAAAAGAGTGATCTAGAACAAATGTCTGTTTGTGTTCATGCAGGTCAGCATATCTCCCGAATAAATTGACCTATGATGCTCAAATTTGGTGCGCGGGTTGGTGGTGGTCAAAATCCTAATTTGCGCCATTTACTTGAAGAATTGCTGTGGCAATAATTATAAGTTTAATGTTACGTTATAACTTCAACTTTGCATTACCGCCAAACTTTTTTTTTTAAATTGTCATATTATCTCTTTAGCATACATGTTCTATTTGATCAAGGTGTCTACACACATCAAAAGTTAGGGACATTTTTAAAAAAGTTTGCCATAAAATCAGGAAATTTTTTAGAAAACTATCAGGGAACTTGTTTTCCTGAATTTTGGGGCCACCTTGTATTATTAATAGTACAATCGTTTGTTACTAAAACTAACAATCATGTTCCTTTTGATGGTGAGCTACATAATTGTAATTATAATTAAATTCATTTTACAAAAATCAATGTCTGAAAAGAGAACCCTTAAAAACATCTTAATTTCAAAAAGATATTCTTCATGAATTCTACTTCTAAAAAAAAAAAAAAAGACCTTTCACAGAATAAAATAAAGATTCTGTAGAACTTATCTGGTAGGAAATGTTTCTGGGTTGAATAATTTGTCCTAAAAATGGTTTGCTTCTTTGATATTCAAAATTGGTGCTTCTTTAAAATTACTTTTCTTAAAATTATCTGAAGATCGTCATTTTGTGCGTCGTAAAATAAAATGATTAAATATTATTTGAAGAGGAAGTTCCAGTAAGAATCATTCCTACTATACTCGCTATATTACAATCTTCTAGCAAAGTTCATTTAGAAACTAACTTTGTATAAAGCCTAGAACTTTGGCGAGTATGTATGGAAATGTTCACTTTATGAAATGATATACATTAAAAACTCGAAAATAGTGTCCAAGATATTTTATTTTTGAAATCCTTACATTACTGCATTTGCAGTGGCTCCACCTGGTTTTGGCTTTTTTAATTTTCATTTATAAAATATATTACATGTTATTTTTGAGTTTTAAATTTATGTCAATTCATTAAGTTACAATTTTCATACCTAACTCGCCAAATTTCAAGGTTTCATAAAAAGTAGTTTCTAAATGCACTGGGCTAGAAGATTGTAACATAGAAAGAATATGGAATGACCCCAACTAGGAGTTTCTCTTAAAAATAATCCTGTTAACATTTTAGGCTCTTGTTAAAGTTGATCCGGGTAATTTACTATCTTTTTCAAATCATTACAACTTATTATCAGGTTTGGTAGCAAGCATTTAATTAGAACTGTTAATTTCTCATTTTCCTGACAGAATTTGAGCAGCCTCTCTTCCGAACCGCTGTCCAGACCTTCTCAGACCTACAAATCCATCAGGAGCTGACCGGTCGAGTCAACAACACCACAAGCTTTGGAGCCTTTGTCGATGCTGGAGTTGGCACAAACGGCCTCATACATGTCAGCAAGATGAAAGGACAGAAACTGAGTGTAGGGGATAGAGTGAAAGTGCGCGTTTTAGAAATCAACGCCCAGAAAAAGCGGCTATCTCTGGAACTTATACTGTGATAAAGAATTGTGTTTGGAGGAAATATATATAAAAAAAAACAAAAAACTTCCATTAAATTATTAGCAGAATTTGTCAAAGTATAATTAAAAAAAAACTTTCATTAAAAATTTGTTAATGAGCTTTTATTATTATTATACTTGGTGAAAAATATGCTTTAAAGCAGCGTTCGTCACTACGCGGCCCGCAACAGATTTTTCTTTGGCCCGCCTGTCGCAGAGAAGAGGGGGAAAAAAATCAAGCTTCATGGTATGGACTTTTTTTTACATAATTTTAATTTGTCCAAAATAGTATGTGTTAAATAGTTAAGTGCAGAAGAGAGTTCTTCACTGTGTGTCCGAAGAAACCGTATGAAGAAGCTTTCAGCTAGACATTTTTCACCACAAATAAATACAAGAACTGCTTAACTGAATCTCAATTGGACAATTTGCTAAAATCAGTTGTATCGAATACTGCAACAAATAGCGACTCTTTCATAAAATAAACTGAACGATTTCGACCATCATCGCCTCACAATTGATAACGAAAACTCAGGGTAATCTGGAAGTACAGTTTAAATACTTTTACTAAAAGTTAGGTCAACTCGTATTGTCACGTTGGAACGAAAGATTCGCTTCTTTTTTAGACTGATTTATTAATAATGAAAATTATTATTTTTTAAAAAAAAAATCAAATATCCATTGTAATTTTATTAAGATAAAAAAAATTATTAAAAAAAAAATTTCAGTTTTCAGAAATGCTAAGTGTTGTTAAGTCGATAATAATTAAGGGTACATATATTGGTGTATCCGGCCCGTGAAAATCTCCAACGTAAGTCATATGGCCCGCCTCTAAAAGTTAGTGGCGAACGCTGCTTTAAAGCAATAGTCCGAGAGGCGACCACAAATTTAGGTAACCCCATCAAACATCATTCTGAAATTTTTATAGAATGTAGTAAATCATGAATCCACTGGTCTGCAGAGGCAAAAATGGCCGAAAGTATTTAAAAATCAACTTTGAATGAGTTGAACTAAATCAGATTGCCAAATGTGTCATAACTTGCCAAATAATAAACAATTTTTTTATGCGGTAACCCAATGCTCCTTTAATTTTCAACAAGAAAAAATGCAGCAGGATCAGTGTAATAATTAAAGTAGTTGCCTATGTGAACTTTTTTTAATGACTTCTCATTTTGAAACATTGACTGAAATAGTCGAAGAGGTATTTTGATAAATATAAATTCAACATTATAATTTTTTTAGGCAAATTAGGTTTAAAAAAAAATGACTACTTTTTAAAGAGAATTACTCATTCTTCCCCCTTTTATAAATAACATCAGAAGTAACAATAATTGTTACAGGTGATTAATTTAATAAATTCTCCTAACCAAATTTCAGTTAGTAATTTTAGAGTGAAATATGCATAGGCATACATTTGTTCAATAATCTGCAAGTGTTTTTCATCAGTTTATTGTATCTTCATTTCAAAATTTCATTTGAACATAATTTAAATTGGTATAATACAGATATAAATTTCATTTCTCAACAAGCATAAATATAAAACAGCTAGTCAATTTTTATACAGTAATATTTATAAAACAAACTGGCTGGTACAACAATGATATAAAAAATTACACCATTAAGTTTCGATCCCAGATTTCTTGTACATTTAACATTGCTCAACAGAAATTCCCCGTCTTGAACAAGTTTGATATTTAATAGAAAATCTTGACTGGAAGAAAAGAGGCAAAAATCTGATGCCAATAAAAATTCTTAAATTCTCTACTCAATAAACATGATACTGAGAAAATTTCAGTATCTAAAACAACGAATACTACATGAAAAACAAAGCAAAAAAAGCAAGCCAATATTTTGAAAGTGGTCCGAATCTATGTCTTAAAAAAGTAACTGCGATTACATTATCAATGTCGCATTTGCTCCAAACTAATTTTAGGTTTGGTTAGTATATGGGAAAATATAGGGCACCGAAGAAATAAAAAGTGGATTAAGAGCAAGTCCTAGTAAAGATCATTTCCTATACTCGCTATGTTACAATCTTCTAGCCCAGTGCATTTAGAAACTACTTTGAACAAAACTAAGAAATTTGGAGAGTATAGGTACAAAAGGGATCACTTAAAGAAATAAATAAATTAAAAACTCGAAAATAGCATCCTATATATTTTATACTTCAAATCCTCATGATAATGCCTATGCAGTGGCACCACTTGCAATAGTCTTTTGCTTTTTTTAAACATTAAATAAAATCAATTAATGCAATTTTATTAAGTGATCAATTTCGTGCCTACCTACCAAATGCTAAGGTTTTATACAAAGTAGTTTTTAAATGCAATTGGCTAGAAGATTGTAACGTAGCGAGGATAGGGAATGATCCGTACTAGAACTTGCTCTTATACATTAATATTACCAAAATATTTTGAAATTAATATTGCGCAACTTTCTAATACATAATATTAGTCTCTGCTTTCCAGTTAGTGAACAAAATAAGCATTATTTGTTATGTTTTCATACTGATATTTAAAAAAAACCCAAAAAAATTAAAACTATTTAGCATTTCTAGCCCAAGAAATACGCTAAAATCCCATAGAAATTGTATTGGGAAGAACACTAGTGGTTCACATACGAAGTTTGTACATCATAGCACTTTTAGCTTCTACACTTCACTAGTGAAGTTCAGGGGACACGATTGGCAAAAAAAGCAAAAAGACTGAAATCAATCATACGCGAACATAATTTGTACCATAATTTAAACGTGAAAGATGTTTTAAGAAATAAAACATCAAAATATGCAACATGATGAAAATATTGCACAATAATAATTAATAACTGAATTATTTTTTATTCAGCAAGTATAAATCAGATGAGAGAGAAAATTTATTCGACCCAAGGTGACACAAAATAAAACAGAATGCTTTACCCCCAAAACACTGTGGTGGTCACGTGATTTCAATAACCAATCACAGTACAAAGTATGACCCGGTCGCCAAGCACTCGTGAAGTAATCTGGGAGCGATGTAGGAAAATATCTTACCTAGACATGATAAAAAGTTCACTTTCCACCGGAAAAACTGGTTCAGATTGGAAAAAATGCAGATTCTTAAAACCAGGACAAAAAAGGTGGAAAATTTTACATAAAAAAACTAAAAAGTGGAAACCTGCCAAAAGGCTGAAAAATCACATCCCTGGAAGTCAGAAGCTTATGTAAAGGCGCTTAAAAATGTATGTCAAAAGAAAGGTCTTGTTGAGTTCCCATACCAAATTTCAACTGGAAGTAATGGAAATGATGACTGGAAGTCAATTTGTCTTAACTATAAATGCACTTAAGCTGAAACTATACATGATACAGACATGTGTTTTATCAGTTCGAACGTCACGATAACATCAGTAAAATTAAATCGGGAACTGCCCTAAAGAGTGCTTCAAAACTTTACTGAAATAGAGTTTTACAGGTAACTCTAAGGAAGAACTTGGATATTTGGTGACAAATTTCCTCACAAATATTTTTGTTAATAAGCAACTCAAAATTGATAGGATTTTTGTTTAATGTCGCTTTAACATTAAAAGGGAAGTATTTTGGCCGTTGAATGCAATCAAAACGTACATACTTGGTATTTGGGTCTGAAGTACAGCAATAGAGGTTGCAAGTGGTGACGTCAAATTGGGTCTAAACAATTTGTTGCTATGCTAGGTTCTGTGTAGTATTTGTAAATTACCACTCATCAAGAGAAGTTCATTTTGTAATTAAAAACATGTGCTTGAAAAAAGAATCGCGAAATTTTTTAAACCAGAGTTCTTAAATTTTGTTTCAAAATAAAACAAAATCGAAACGAAGCAAAAAAACTAGCAAATATTGTGAAAACCTTAATATTGATTGATTTTAAATGCCTCGCCGATTGCAATATTTCAGTACCGCAAATACAAAATATAAACAAAAAATATTATGAATTTAAAAAATATAACATAAAAAATACATGTATGGAAAAATAAGACTTATCAATTATATGAATACAAGGTTTTAAATTCTCAAATATTGCTGGTTCATCTTCAATTACGAATTAACTTCAGTTGATGGCAAGTTTAAAAAATACATAGAATCTTGCATTAACAGATTGTTTGGACTCGATTGATAAAAGTGATGTGACACTTGCAGCCTCAGTACTAAAATGAAACTTAAATAGAAGAGATCTTTCAGTGACAGTTATAGTCACAATTCAACTTGTTTTGGCTTTGAGTTAAGGAGGAATCGTCCACCAGTCTCAGCTTCGTAGTCTTAATTCTTCAATTTTGTGGCCGCTTCAATATCTTGTCAAAGAATTAATTTAAAACATACAAAATTTTATACCATGTATAAAAGCAGTAACGAAAAAACATTAAAAAAAATTTAAAGGGAAAATATCAGGGCATTTTTTTTTTTAATTACACTTTCTTAAAAAATTTTATTATATACTACCTTAAAAAAAACTTAAAAAGTAGCAATACCAAACCATTAGTTATTTTCCTATCAAATTTTGCTAATGAACTTATATTATTTTTGTGACACCTGGTATAAAAATTCATATATTTGAAACCTTTTTGAACACATTATGCATTAGGTATATGGGGGGGGGGGGAGGAACTGAACAGTGATCTCTCCTAAGACCGTTTTTCAAAAACCACTTTCTTGGACTTGGGACTTTTCGAAACAAGATGATGCAAATAATCAACATTTTTTTTTAACCTCAATACAATACTTTCATTACATAGCATTAACCTAGAGATAAAGGAACTTTTTTTTTTTATCTCTAAGGTGCGATGGCAATATTTTGTTGGTACTATTACCACATTTTCGATAATTTTAACTGGAACATTCCTTTTAAAAACAGTATGTACTAATAACAAGATAAATGGCAGTTTTCCACTTTGATTGGATCTCCTGTAAATTAGGAAAAATGCAGATAGCGTCCTTTACCACTGGCATGCAACTACTGGGCAACAGGAAGTGAAATATTATTGTTGGACCACTGTTATAATAATGTCTTAAGCTGTCCTTAGCATTTCCCCAGTACAATATATGTAATATTATAATGTCCAATATAATCTCGTTTCTTCTTATACAACAGTAAGAAAATCAACAATCAACGAACTTTAATATTTTATTAAGATCAGTGGCTTTAAATGTTTTTTATACAACATTTTAGGAAGTTAATACAAGCTGTCAAAAATGTGTATCTTTATTTTCAAAAATGACCTTCTCGATCACTGCAGATTGAAAAGACTTGTATGTTTGTTGAATAATGAATAAAATTTGAAAAATCAAATTCAGGGTTTCTGCCAAAATAAAATGTCACGAATCCATGACTTCCAAAGACTGAAGGCAAATAATTTTCCATGACTCAAGAAATGACATCACAAAAAAAAAAAACTTTTTGAATTTTACTAACACGAACATAGTAAGTAAATTATTGTACAATAAAATGGATTTCTACAAAACTTTATATTAAGTAAAAAATCCTTGTTTTAGTAACGATGGAATTCTTTTGAAATCAGAAGAAAAAGAGAAAAACAAGTTTCCATTCTTTGATATTTCAGAGTTAAAAAATTAATCATTAATAATAAGGAAATATTTGAGGAAAGAATAAACCAATAATAATAAATTAAATTACTTCATCAAAAATCAAATGTTTTGGTATCAACAATGCAAAACGGTAGAACACAGCGCTTAGAAAGAACAAAATAAAAATGTATACACAAGCTTATAAAATCAGTTCATTTGTTTTATTATGATTTTTTTTTTTCACTTTTGGGACCTAACTCGTGGGATGTCACAAGTTTGGAGCTCAGAAATGTTTTCATTGGCAGTCATTTTAACTGCGACCCTGGTTTCTGTCAAAACGTAAATAAAGACAGATGAATAGCAATTATGACATCAAAGTCACATGATTTTACTTAAAATGTTTAGAAATCCATGAAATTCACTGTTTTTAAATGACTTAGTCTTTTTTTTGTCCAAAATCATGACTTTCCATGACAAAATTGACTCAATGTCCAAAATTCATAACATTTTCTAACTTTCAGTATGTGCCGAAACCCTGCATATTGACTATCTAATAAACATATAAACAGTTTCAATACTCTGCAACTGTTTTCGAGAATGTCACTTTTCAAGATAGCGAGCCACATTCAGGATCCTCTATTATTACTCAGTAAATATTCTAAGCAAAAATTTAATCCTTTATATTCATATAATAATGGCAGTCTTTGAAAACTTTGAATATGATTGCCTAACAAGTTTTCGTCAACCAATCAGTATCAGAAAATATTGTTTTATTCTCAAACATCACAGAAAAATGAGTAAAATTGCAAGCCCTTTTGGAACCAAAAAAAAGAAGGGGGGGGATACGACTTTTATGTCAGACCATCCAAAACATCTCAAATTGAATAATTGGGCACTGGACAGAAAATGTGAATGAAATTAAGCACACAAATGCATAATACAAAAATAATAATAATCAAATAATAATTTTGTTTAAAACTTTTTTACTGTCGTTTTATTTGTAGTGTTATCGCTTAAGAAATAACGTATATAAAGTGTTCAACAAGCACTTACATGACAAATAATTAAAAAAATTAATTAAACTTAAAATCAGTGTTCTTGCCCAAATAACTTTTAAACTTACCAGTTAGAAAAAATAAATCAGATCCATGACTAGTTTTCAAAAACATATTTTGGTAAACCTGATTATCTTAGATGCAAAGGAAGTTATCTAAACATGCTAAATAGAGATGGCATCAGAGGATTATCAGCATCGTAAAACTGCAGTTTTTAGAAAATATCTAAGTAACCCAACGATTTAAGGAGGCTTAACATTTACCAACAAGATCTAAAAGTTGAATTTTCATCCAACTTCAATGTCCTGTGAATTATTTATTTCTCAATAAATTAACAAACTTTTTCACTCAAAGTGTTGTTAGATATTTATAAACATAGTAATTATGCAATAATTATATTAAAAAAATTAATACCTTGAGTTTACAAACATTTTTTGAAATTATCTCAAAACAGTGCTTTTTAACACCTCGGTACACTTTCTAGAAAATATAGCTTATAAATATTTTTTTTTAAATTACTATTACTAATGTTAACATTTTGATTAACAATGATAGCCAAATATTTTAGACACAATGCTTTTAATATTTATGGGGGGAAAATCATGTTTTGTATCAACAAGAAAACTTTTTTTTTTTTTTTAATTCACATTATTTAAAAAAAATAGGCACATAAAATAAAAATTTTAGGTCATCAATGTAGAACTCACTTTTATATAATATCCTACAAAAAATTAGATTGAAATATTGAATTTTTTTTTTTTTTGGAAAGTGTACCTATAGGTATTCAAAATCACTGTTTTGACTTAATTGCAAAAAATTCTTACAAACTAAATATATATTTTTTTATTATTATTATTTTTAGCTTTATTACTATATTTGCAAATATCTAAATACAAATTCTGTGAAAAAAAGTTTGTAAATACATAGAGAAATAAAAAATTAATAGGGCATTGAAGTTAGATGTAAATTTGGCTTTTAGCTTGTGTTGGTGATGTCAAGTCCCCAATATAAGGAGCACAATATGATAAATATACACTATAAAATATTGATTCAATGCAAAATATAACATTAATTTCGCCACAAAGTAATTTGTGGTTGCAAAAAGTTCAACAAACAGATAATAATAAAATGTCGATAGAGATGATTATTATATGAGAAAGACACTTTTTATTCTCTCATAGAGAATACAATCGCAGTTTTATCATAATTCAATACAACAATCACACATCATAGTAAAGAAGGTATTTTTCTTTTTTACAAGAAGCCAGTTAAGAAATACATTGCTATCTAGAAAATACAACTGCGAGATGAAATCAGAGAGCGCATAAAATGCAAGATATATTTCATTTTTTGAACACAGACAGAAGCTGCAACGTGAACATGAACACCGGGTCAAAGTGCGGGCAAAGCCGGAGCATCGATATGATATAAACATTTCCATTGAACATGCAGCGAGGCTCGACGAGTTCGTTAAAGCTTTCTAATCGTACAAATTGAGAAAAACACCACAAAACTTCAATCGTTTCTTGGAAGCTATATTAAGCTCGAGAGAAGTATCAGAGATGGGGTACATACTTCACATTTAGAATACTCTTAAACTGGTTTTTAAAAGAAAAATATAGGCTGTCCCTGATTTTAAAACTAAATAACTCAAAATCAAAGATCAGTAGAAGAATGAAACCAAAAATGTAGTCATTTTAAAAGCTGAAAAAATCTGAAGCAGAAGTTTCAAACTTAGTTACAAATGTTGCAAACAAATGGCATTGTAGTTGCAAAATTCTAGAAATATGTTAGAAATTTGTCTTTTGTAATCATTTGTTGCAATTACGCCAACTTCCTTTCATGTTTAAACAGTGAAACTGACTGATCGCTCCGAGCTTCAAAGCACTCTTTAGTCACGAGAACTACAGTGAACAGCGCCACCTGTAGACAACATTTGTAACTAAGTCTGAAAATTTAGTATCAGATATTTACAGCTTTCAAAGTGACTATACTTTTTGTCTCATAATTATATCGATCGTTGTTTTTGAGTTACTTAATTTTAAAACCAGGGTGTCCTTTAATGAACACCCTGTACACGTGACTCAATGAATACAGGATGCCTTTAATACAAAAGGTGTCCGAATCAAAAGTCCCTCATTAGAGAAGCCACTATACTTAAAAGAAAATTAAAAAAGCATAAGAAAAATGCAAAATTAATAACAGGATACTAAGTATTTAGAAAAATATCAGTGCACTACCATGTGGGTTCAGCCCTGACAACTGGTAGTTGAGTTCCAGCCATATTTAACCCTTACAGGACCATAAGATGTCCAAGACTAAATATGCCAATACAACACAATATTTTAGCTATTGTGGGTGTAAAGTAAGATAATATCACCAGAAAAACATAGCAGGGTGTATAGGTTTCCTATAATTTCATGAGAAATACTTTTCCCTATGGACCATAAAAGTAAATAAACGAAGAGTTAGGTTTATTATATCGGTATTTTATTTATTGCTTTGTAATACAAAAAACATAATAAAAATTATCAGAAAAGTAAAATAAATAGTTAGTTATGATATTCTACGAAACAATTTCGTTTACTTGTGAAGCACAAGTGGACATTGCACATAACACATTTATTATGTGTCCTATTTTCTATACGTTTTTTTTTTTATTCGTTCAGAAACACATTTGCCGCCTTGGACATACGTTTTATTTTGACATTCAGTAAAAAAATATCGATTCAATAATAATTGAACAATCGATAACGATTTTTGTAGAAGGGAAAAATATTTCCCTTGAGCGTGAAAGGGTTTATGTAGCATTTCCGTAGTCACATTAGCAATACCAGCGGTTATTGAGGTAAGCCTGCACTGAATAGAAGTTTTGACCGAATACCAAATATTAGGGCAATGGACAAGCCGAATACCGAATATTCAGCCGGCCGAATATCTGATGTATTGTTTCCTATAAAATTATCTTGGTTATTATTTATAATAAAAAATAGGATTATTTTATATTATAAGAACATAGATGACTGGACCTTCATTCATGGCAATTATCTTGGCAAGGAAAGGTTACATAACAAAAAACACTTTTCTCAAATCTTTAAAACTATACAAGAGGACACATCTTATGTCATAGGCATCTTATGTATAAGAGCCCTGGCACTCGCAAAAATATTTTTTTTTTAAATTGCTGTGGATGTACCTTATAAGTTTTAACATTTTAAAAATATTATATAAGGAAAATAAGATCATATTTCAATAGAGTGGTATTCTGCAATAATGATAAATAGAAAAAAAGTATTTGGACGCAGAATATCCAGATATTCAACCAAACCGGATATTCCACTCAATGGCCGAATAATCGGTTAATCCCTATATTGAGGCACGAAGGACTTCAACATCATGGGGATGTTTCTTGAGTTAGTGTTTGTTTTTGACAAAGCCCGCCCCCCACCCCTCCACAAAAAAAAATGGAGTCGGGTCTGAAGAATTCGGTGGCCAGGCAATTGGACTTGCGCATCCAGAACCGCAGGCTGGGAAATAGAAATTATCCCCAAAATCTAAGAATTCAGCAATGAATTTTGACAAACTGATTTTTAAAATGACTGTCAAAATTAGGGACATTCGATTCGGACAACCTGTATCTTAAACATATGAAGTCTTTAATCCAAACTATAAATACTAAGTACACAGATTCGCTTAATGTTGATAACTGTGCAGAGAAAATTACAATCTTTTATTTTTCAGGAGTAGTTGTGTTAGCAACCCTTTGAATTCAAAGTGGAAAGAAAGAAAAAACATAACAATCTAGATGAACACATCATCTAATAGAGTACAAGATAAACTAGTTAGCTTAAACAAAATAAACTGCCCAAAACCATCTAAATTTTTATTGGAGATACTTAAAAGTTACTGCATATAGTTTTTACCCTGTAGAATAAATATTTGGGCTTATTGTAATAAAGTTTTATAGAATGAATTTTTTTTTTATTATTATTTTAATTCTTTGGAAGTAAAAAATATTTGTTTCGCAATAGGATAAACAGATTTAGTTAGATAAATTTATATTAGCATTTATTAATATATATATTTTTTTTGCTTAAAACAAGCTAATCTTTAGGTAAATTATAAGTTTCAATTATCCTTATTGTAAATTTGCTCCAAAGTTAGAAATAAAAAATAAAAAAAATAATTAAATATGGTACCTTGTCAAATGATAGATCACAGAGTCAATGCATCAACTGCTCACCAAGCAAATTTGATTGAATTTATATGTATAATATCCTGTAATTGTTACAAAAATGTACCAGAGTCGCAGGGTATCAGCTTTGATATATATATATATATATATATTTATATATTAAGTAACAATATCACCAAAAAAATTTAAACGTGTGGCGATGAAAGGGTATGCATCGATGGAGAGAGACTAAAACCTGTCCTTGTTTAATTATTCAGGGACATCTGAATTTAGACTAAACTAAAAAAACACGCTTTTCAGAAGTCAGGATAGTCTGGAACAACTTACCGATTCCCTTAGTAAATCATTGAAAACATGTATTTTTAAGCTGAGAACCTGGAAAAATTGCTGACGAAACTTTACACCATTTAACCTTACAGAATATCAATGTGTCTTTCTCAAGAGTGATCTTCAGCCTTTTTCTTCCTCATAGATTAATAGGATACTTCTCTGAACACTTAAATATTGCTATAAAACACATAAATTTTGTATTATTAAATACAAGACAAAAATTTATCTATTTCAGAAAAACCAAAACTATAGTACAAAATAGAAAATATTATAACACCACTGCACATAAGCTTTCAAGCGCATTACTACATGAAAGCAGAATGTCCAATGCAATAAAAAAAAAATACAATTGAAAAATATTAAAAGTCAGAACCAGAAATTAATGACTATAATATTAAATCTCGACTGAGATTCTTCGTGAAGGAACTTGAACCTAGCAGGGATTTCAGCGGATATGTTTCGGAAGAGCAATTAAGAAGACATTTGACTTCCTGTCTATTTCTGCTGGATGCGTTCGGGCTCGAGGGCAATTGATAAAATGTTTCAATTGCTCTTCAAAAACACATCCACTGAAATTCCGACTAGATTCAAGACTCCCGACAGAGAAACTTCCGTCAGGATTTCATATTTAATATTTTAGTCAGGATTTCAAAGTTAATATTTTAGTCTTTAATTTCTGGTTTTGTCTTTAAACATTTTTCAATTGTACTTTTTTGAAATTTTGTATGAGATACAAAAACAATAATGGAAGAAATTTAGAGATAATAAATTGGAACTCCTAATAATGGATCATTCCCTATACTCGCTAGTTTACATTCCTTTAAACCAGTTCATTTAGATACTACTTTGTATAAAACCTTGAAACTTGGAGAGTAGAGATAGGGATAGTAGCAATTAAAAGGAAAAATGATCCGGCAATTAAATGACATAAATTAAGAACTCAAAAATAGCATTTAATATATTTTATTTCAGATTTGAAATCCCTATGTCAATGCCTATGCAGTGGCTTAACCTACAATAGTCTTTTACTTTTTTTTAAATTTCCATTGACAGTAGAGTATCTCAAATCGCAGGGACTTCAGTGATTCTGGATTTTAGGCAATTTCGGATTTTAGAAAATATCACTGTTCATACATAAAATTAGTTAAATAAAACGTATAAATGGTATAAACTAAGAAAAAAGCTTTTATAATTTGATGTGGTTTTGAAAAACATTTGTTAGCTGTTTTAATAGTTTTGACTTTTGGCTAAACTTTTCTACTGTTCCTATAATCCCCATTATTTCCTATTCTGAAATTGTCTCATTGCACTAATAGTTAATTGCAGTGCCTAATACTTCCCAACTAATAGCTCCTTGGGAATTTTATCCTCAACTACTTCATTTCCGCAGTCATCATTTTCAGATATGTGCAAACTTCTATAAAAAAAATAATTAAGTAGCAGTGCGGGAAAAGGTCTGGATTTTGGATATTTCCGGATTTTGGATATTTTACTGTATAAAATAAAACATATTAGACATTATTTTGGAGTTTTAAATATTTGTCACTTCACACGATTTAATGTTATGATTGTAATAAAGCGAGTGTAGGGAATATCCTTAAAAGGATTTCCTCTTAAATTAAAACATTTTGTCAACTTTTAAAAACAGTTTCCTGGAAATTTGTTTCTATTTCCTTACCAATAACTGCTGGTGAGTCCACAAAACATGTCATTTAAAAAACTTTACGTTACTTCTTTTTACTGCCACCAATTTTTAAAAAAAAATTTAATTCATCACTATTTTTTACGTTTGATAAAAATATGTCCGGCATGGTGTTCTAAAACGTGCTATAATATAGGTCAATAAAGCAGAAAAAGGCTGAGGATCAATTTTAAAGCAGAATCACAATCACATGGAAAAAAACCCAGCAAGACTGCCTGTTCACTATTCTTACAAGGCCGCACGCCATCAAGGCTTCCAGTCCAGTAAATATTCCTTAAGCTGGGGTGGCAGGCGCAGTCGACTGACATTGGGTGCCATTTTGTTGTTGAGGGCTTGGCATATGGCAACCCTAGCCATCTGCTTGAGGGTCCTAGGGTGGGTTCGCATGTAGCGCAGTAGGCTGGCCACCACACTGCCCGATGGGACCAGTGTGGTTTGGGCGGCCATGATTTTGAAGCACTTGTACAATTCCTTGTGGTTCATGCAGTAGTAGTAGAGCCAGATGAGCCTTGCGAATGTCTCGTCTTTGTCGGACAGCAATTCCTCTTTGCGGACTATTGCTTGAATGTAGTGGCAAAGCACCTGAGAATACAAGGAAAGATTTTTATATGGGGACAATTCTCTGTAAGAGGCACTGAACATTTTTTGCTCTTCTTTTTTTTTCGTAAACGGAGTAGAATTACAAAATTACGATGAATCTCGTAGTTATGTTTTGGTGTTATATAAAATTAGTTTGTGGCAAAGTTGCTTGGAAAAATAATTTTAGTATGTCAAATACACATTTGTAAGTCACCGATGTACAGGACACGGATGTGTCCCTTGGGTTGGTGTTATAAGATGTGCACGTTTGACCTAGTTTAAAATAATTATTTTTCCATGTAGCTTTGTCACAAACTAATACTATTATATGAAACAAAAACGTTACTTGGATACACTACTAGATACATCATAATTTTAAAATTAGAATCCATTTACAAGTAGCAAAAAGAGCCAAAATGTGCTGTGCATACAGCAGGGAATCGCTCACAGGCATTTAAATTGTTGTTGCAAATGAATTGTAAGATTGGATGGATAAACATTACTTTTTAATTTGTGTTTCAAGCTCTTGTTATTGACCTTTAATAGTGCTAAGAGAGACTTAGTAAACCTTGCAAATCGATAAATAAATTTCATTTAAAATAATGGATGAGAAAGTAATGCTATTTGGTGGTTCTGAAAATAATTTTGTTTTTTCCCAACAGAGGACTTAATTATATTTTTTCACTGAAAACTTCACACTTAAGCCATATAATCATTATATATTTTGATAGCTGATATAGCAAGGCTTGCTTGTGAAAAAGTTCGATTGATTTTACGCAGTAGGTTTTGGTTGGTGCCCTATCAAATATGGAAAGTGAAAAACCAGCATTTTCGGCATATTTTACTTTTTTAGGCTGTCGAAAAGGTAAAAAAGCTGTTCAAGCAAGAAAAAAATTATCCGATGTGTATTGAGAAGATGTATTGACAGAACGTCAGTGCTCAAACTGGTTTGCAAAATTTTGATGTTGAAGATGCTCCACATTTTGGAAGGCTAGTTGAAGCTAATGAATACACAATAAAGGGATTAAATGATGCAAACTGGCAAACAACAACTCGTGAGATTGCTGAGAGATAAAATTTATTGCATTCGACCATTCATGATCATTTGAAACGCCTAGAATTAATCTCAAAGCTTGACATACGGATGTTCTTACGGAAGGAAATTTATGCTGTTGCGTTGACATCTGTGATTTGCTTCTCAAACGTCAAGAAAATTAAACCATTTTTGAATCGCATCATCACTGTGGACCAGAAACTGGCTGTCTACAACAATGTTAAATGCAAGAGATCATGGAGTAAAAAAGATTAACCAGCTCAAAGCACTTCGAAAGTCGATATTTATATAAAAAAAAAAGGTGATGCTATCTCTTTGGTTAGATTTCAAGGAAACAAGGGGGAATGGGGGTTTAGTTTCTACCAGACAACACAACAATTAATTCTGAGGTGCACTGTCATAAAGTGGAAAAATTGAATGATTCACTTAAACAGAAAAGGCCAGAATTCATCAATAGAAAAGGTGTAGTGTTCCGCCAAGATAATCTGAGACTTCATACAAGTTTGGTAACTCGCCAAAAGCTTTTACAGCTTGAATGGGATATACTGCCACCAGATCTGGCACTTTCTGATTATTATTTGTTCTGGTCTCTACAAAACTTTTTAGATGGTAAAATCTTTACTCCAAACGAGGTCAAAAATCACATGGATCAGTTTTTTGCCAGCAAAGAACACAAATTTTGAGCCTGGAATCACGCTACTGCCAGAAAGATGGCAAAAGGTATTGAACCAGGACGGACAATATATAATTTAATAAAATATTTATTCACCACCACTTTTTTCATATTCTACCATACATTACTACCCCCATGCAATAAATTTTTCTCAAACTGTTTATGACTTATCTTACAAAGCTATTTGTATAAAATTAGTTCAGAAACATTTTATGGAAAAAGTAAGAGGCACTAGCCACCTAATTCATCATTATAAAATAATTTTTTATTCCAATATCATTCATTATTTTAAAAGATATACTTTTATGATATTGCACTAAAATGAAGAGAGCAAATTTTAAAAATACTGGATAATAAAAAATAAAAAAAGAGCCTATACCAGTCATCTTATCATTACAAAATGGGATGGTGCTTTAAAAATATTGTGTTCCTTAGCCTCCAAGTAGTTGGTACTTATGCACATAGTTCAGCTACTTGGTTTCTAGCAACACTGCTTCTTATTGAAAAGAGTGACCAGTGAACCAACAACTTTAATCGTTTTCAAGTAATACAAATTTTAATTGGAATAAAGATAAGGTAAC
Source organism: Linyphia triangularis (assembly GCA_963978545.1). Lineage (NCBI taxonomy): Eukaryota > Metazoa > Arthropoda > Arachnida > Araneae > Linyphiidae > Linyphia > Linyphia triangularis. Next base: position 83,125,845 of record OZ021731.1, read on the forward strand.
CAGCTTTTTGAAAGATACTAATTGATCAAATCCAAAAGAATCTGTTTACAAATCTGCATTAAGTATGCAGTGCTACAATAACTCTGGAACACAGCAAGAGAAACATTGTACTAGGGAGTGCTCATGCAAGTTCTATCGCCAACCGAAAAAAAACATTGGCGACTGGTTCCAAAAGCTTTTAGGACCAGTCACCAATGTGTTAAAAAGAAATCAATGATGGACTTATTGCACATTTGCAAAATTGCATGAACGAATAACAAGTATTGCAAACTTCTGATAGTCTCTTAAGAATTCATAGTTCTACCTGAATGTTCTGAATTTTTCTACTCACAAGTTATAGAGGTAAGTGGTAGGAGAGAGGCATTTTTGGACACATTTGCTGACATCCCATACATTCAAATGTTTAAAAAATATTTTAAAAACAACTCACCCAATTAGACTGCACATACAAAAATACAGAACTCTGAGAATGCCGAATCGTTGCTTCAGAACTACCAATACTTGCGTTGGGGTCAGCTCCATACTGAATTAAAACAAGAGTCAAGTCGTAAACATAACGCAGATCATTTGGAACGCGGGCATTCACAACCATGTCCATCAATGCCTTAAGTATATGTTCGTACCTCGCAGAGAATTGTACGTTTGGGTCAAGCCCATGCTGAAGCAAAATGACTAGCAATTGTCGGATGAAAGTAAAAGCAGTGTCCTTCTCCTCTTCTCGGTTCAGGATGATGTACTCACTGGCAGTAAAGACAAGGACATGCATAGGAGTCAGATTGCTACGAGAGGAACAGTTTGGATTAGCACCATACTTGCAAAGCAACCGCACAGAGTTCAAATAAAACACTTTCTTGTTGTGGGTTAGGTAGTGCAGGGGATCTTTATTGATGAGTGGCACTAGACATACCATAAGCGGAACAGAACCGTCTCGTCCAACACAGTTGGGATTCCCCCCATTGTTCAAGAGCATCTCCAAGAGCTCGTACCGGAATTCCCAGTCCCGTATGTGACGTAGGACACATGCCAGAGCACTGTTCCCTTGATGGTTTATGCTTGGACTAGCACCATTCTGCAGAAGATATCTCACCATGTGCAGCATGTCCCACTTGTTCCATGGCCTTGGTTCCTGATTGAATCCGTACCGGGATTCTTCCAAAGCATACCGGACTATAAGGGCATGCAGAGGGGTGTTGCCCAAGGTATCTGGTTCATTAATTAGCTCCCTGCACCCATGGTCTAACAGCATCTTCATGGTACTTAGAGTTGCTTCAGCAGACTTTCTTCCTGACAGCAACACAACATGAAGGACAGTCATTTGCTGTGTGGCAGTCCTCACAAGGACATCAGCCCCACACTGGAGAAGGATCTCAAGGAATTTCAGATCTTGCATGGCAGCTTGGTGGATGGGATAATACTCATCATAGCACTGGTTAATTTCATCCGATCGCTCGGCAACCAGAAAACGTGTGCAGTTCCAGGCTCCACGCTCGCAAGCCAAATGTAGGAGCGGCCTCTTTTGTTGCCATGGTAGCCAGTTATCTTCCCCCTGTGCCAATAACAGCTCGAGGACTTCTGACTGGTCGCCATCGATAGCATAGTATTCAGCAGACTGCAATCGATCAGAGGTCCGATCGGCCACGCCCATTCCAGGACATATACAGGATCTCAGTTCACAGTTCTGATTGTGAGGCCCTGGAAAGCACATTCTGGCTTCAAGGTCAACGCGTGCTCCATGCTTCAGTAAGAGTTCCACTATTTCCTCTGTACCGTGAAAGGCAGCAATATGAAGAGGAAGACTGCAAGCTCCCCGGTTCACATCACAACCTCTGTTCAGGATCCACTTAACCAGTTCAGTGCAGTTGAAGCCAATTGCACGCTGCAATAGATTGTATCCATCCTCGCTTTGAACTGAAAGAATATTTTCACCCTAAAAAAAATATATTAAAGTTAGCTCAAGTATAATTTATAACAAGCAATCCTTTCCATTTATATCATACAATTTTAAAAAGTAACTTAGTTGTTTGTGAATACAAAATAGGGGGAACTGTAGGTTTAGCAATGTGCACATATTTTTTTAAAAGGTTAAGAAAACTATTTTATTAAAATACAAATCCAGTTAAGGTTGCTATTATATTTAATGTACAAATTCTTTTTTACGCCGTAACTAAATTAAAAATAGATCATTCATTATAATTGGAAGGTCAGAAGTAAAGTGGAAATTTATGATCATATACATCATAAATTAGTTAGGTTAATTTTCATTGATAGAAAGATCTACATTCTGGAAAAAATGTGTAAATATCCTTCACTCCATGTGAAAGATTCGTTGGTAACTAAAAAGCAAAACATAATTTAAAAAAGTACAAGTAAAGATTGAGCATGAACATAAGGGCGAGAAAGGAAAAAGAAACACCAACACAGACCTTTGGTATGCTGCATATGTACCGCTCGATCTGCACCCACTCAATGTGTGTGAGCTCCTTGTCCCGCATGTCTTGCAGCAGGGCGAGCACCGTGTTTCGGGTTGCCTTTGAAGTCCCTGGGGACAACAGATGCCCCCCGGTCTGGAAGAAGCTGCTGATCATGGAGCCCATCTTAAGGAGCACCCCGCAGCAACCACCCTCCACCACCCGCTCCTTCTCCTCCACCTCACTATCCAACGCTCTGCGGTGGAGGGAAACTCCAAATGAGGACTTGCACGATACGTGTTGTTCGGGTTGTGAGGACAGACGAGAGCCGTTTTACAAGGGCTGATACTCAATCTGAAAGACATTGATAACTACAGTTAAACTCTGCTAAGGCAAAGTCGATGGAGCCTCTGAAATTGTTCGTGTTAACCGAATTTCATGTTAAATGAATAAATTAATGTTAAGTTTTAAGTACGGAGAACTGCTTTTACTTTGCATTAAACGAAATTTTATGTTAAGCGATTTTGCGTTAAAGGCGGGTTTTAATGTATTAGGGGAAATATGTTATACCTTGAGCTTGGATCACCTATGATCAATTGACAATGCTTACATATCAAAGCTGCTTATGTTTTAAATTTTAGGCACTAATACAGAGCAATTTGAAGAAAGTTATTAAAAAACTGCGAGAAAGAGCTCTGGTTGTTTTAGAGAGAATTTTGTTTAATTTAGGGTTTGAAATCACATTCTACTTGAAACAAAGTTTGTTAGTGACTAATAGATTATTCTAAATCTCATTCTTAATCCTAACCTACAACATATGGATTTTTTACAAGTAACCCTCAATGTAAAACAGGACATAAGAAAAGTTTACAGAAAATTTTTTAATTTTTAGTTTACATTATAGTTCTTAATTTCAACTTGGAAAGTCTTGCCATGTATTTAGAAATATGTATGTTATGCCTGGATGTTTGAACTTATCCCTTTTTTTGATTTATGCTTATTGAAATATTTCTAAGAAGTTCCATGTTTTAATTTAGCTAAATATTTGTGGCATATTTATACACTGCACTTTTTTTTAAATAAATTAACATGATTATAAGAGTACATTTAAAGTGGGAAATAGAAATCCCCATTTTTAGTGAGAAAAGAATTTTAAACGAATAACCCATTTTAACAGCTGTTTTGAGCAATATTTAAAATGTGAACATTTTGGAAATAAAGCACATCATATTTTGCTCGAATAATAATGTTTTTAAAATGGTGGTTAAATTATCAAATTAATTGTTTCGTACTTTGGAATTTTGAAGTAAAATAGTTATAAGCTTTCTTTAAAAAAAGAGAAAGAAAAATATATATACCAACACAGGATTTGGAAAACAACAATATATTTCTACAAAAAATTAGAAAAATTCGAAGAGGATGATTACAGGAAATCAATTTAAAAAACTCACATTTTGCAAAAACAGTTTTTGACAGATTTCACACCTGCAAAATCACATTAGTAATTTCTAAGGATAATTTTTAAAAAGAGTTTGCCTCATTTCTTAATAGTTGTGAAAAAATAATTATAAATACTTAGAAATAAATTAAGCATGAAACAATACATATGATGGAGACCAATGACATTTAATCGAAAAACAAGTGAAGACTCAAGAGAAATAAAATACTATTTACAATTTATTCTTAAGAGAAACAAATTATTGCGAAGAAAATCACAAAAAGTGTCTCTTGTAACTTACCTTGGAGTTAAATTTAGTAAAGAGTGTTCTTTGATTCAAAATCCACATTTAGTTTATAATTAAATAACGAAATTAAAACAAATCCTTCTGATTATGACATCCGCCGAGTTGCCAGAGCCGCTGTGTGATAGGTTAAAAAGATCATCCGATCCAAGAATGATGATGATAGTGTGGCAAACCACAACGTGTTAGTTTTTGTTTTTTTGACATTAAAAAAAATGCACTCTAGCATATTTCTTACACAATATCTCGTATTTTTTAGTAAAAAAATACATTTTTGAAGTGCATTGTTTCTAAACCCCCCATATCTACTTTGACATCATTCATTGCATGTTTTGTATTTCTATTCCTTTAAAATGAAAAATAAATAAAGGTGAATTTTTTAAATATGTGGATCATATATTGATAGCATTAGCAGCAGAAGTAAATCAATCAAAGCAAGAACTTAATTATGCTGTGGACATTGCATGAAAGAAATGGATAATACGCAGTCAAATGGATACACATCATTTCACTCTTCAACTAGTAAATGAAGTTTCTGAACGACCTTATTTGGGAAAGAACAACAGTAATAAATACAAATGAAAATAATGATGAATATATTGTCAATACATTTTGCTATATGGATGCGTATTCCTTATAATATCCACAAAATTATCTGACATCATATATTATGACGTCAATACATAACCTTAACAATACTTTTTATGCTTTAATCATTTATTCCTTATTTAACTGTAACTGTAACGTACCGTTCGTTTTTTATTTTGCTCCAGCTTTCGTCTGCTAAGAGTAATTCGAAATCCGATTTAAAAAAGTCTATTCATTGTACAAAATATTTAATTTTATCATTTAAGAAGTTCAATGCATGATTTCGTCTAAAAAGAATGAGAATTCCATTACGTTTCTACCAATTTATTGGTAGGATTATTTTATCGTTGCCTATTAGCGAACATCACTATAACAACTTATTAATTTCTTAAATTCCTTATTAAGATGTCTAGCAAACCAACAATTGCTCAACCAATTGTGAGCCTCGTACAGAAGATTATTTTGTATAAAACTAAAGCGGTAAGATTAGTAAATACGTTTGTTTCATAGTTTTTTTTTCTTTTTTTTCTTTAATTTCTCCTAAGAAATGCAAATTTAATGCTCTTGGCTTTCTGGATCTTGCAAAGTAATACTGTCGATGTTTTCTAAAGCTGGTTGTTAAGGAGTTTTAGTTTAGTGCTGTATTTAGATTCTCTGATTAAATGTGATAGAAAAATACTATTAGTAAGGTGGATGTACCAGTTATGGCCACTTCCTCACAAAACTAAACGGTATAGTAGTTAGCGTGCTAGCTTCTAGACCGCAAGGTTGCGTGTTCGAGTCCTGTGTTAGGTATGGGTGTTTGTAAATGTATGTTGGCTTGTCTAATGACGAATGTTTCGGCGCATTATAGCTCTCGTATTGCTGACGACTCCAGATAATCTGAAAACAACCAAACTGGCATATGAGGCCAGAGTGCTAACCCCACAGCCATCAGGTGGGCCAATTCGCAAAGGTATGCCCATTTCTAAAGCAAGTCGAACATTTGGTGTTCTACTGTCAACCATATACCACAAGATTACAGGACAAGCTCCTGAATCATTAGGACATTCCGGTCCACAACCCATCGTGGGTATAAATAGGGAAGAAAAAATAGTCGACTGAATTTTAGGCATAGCCAAATTGGGATTTCCCATAAACAAAGAGAATCTTTTAGATTCTGTTAAAAAAAAATTTCAAGCGGGAGAAATGAAAACTCCTTTTCAAGATGAGAGGCCATGAAAAAGACGGTTTGAGTTGTTTTTGAAACATCACCCTAGGGTCCTCCAGAAACACTTAGAAAAGCTAGGACGAGTGTAACTGAAGAAAAAAGTTTTAGGATGTGAAAACACTCTTGGCAGAAAATATTAGTGTTCTTGAAGATCCACAGCGGGTTTTTAACAGTGATGAAATAGCATTTTTCTTATCACCAAAGAGTGTACTCGTATTAGCCCCTAAAGGTGAAAGTGTTTTTGATGTGGCTGTATTTAGAATCAAAGGATAGGGAAAAAGCGAAAACGAAGAAAAAATATTAATGACAATTGTGAGGATTGGAACTATAAATATGTGTGTGTAGCAAGCTAGATATCAGAAGAAAAGAAAGGCATTAGTGAAACATGGATACAATGTGAGCAATGCAAGAAACAATATCACTTTACATGCATTCCTAAACCTTACATTAATAAATTTAAACTTGATATTCCGGATTCAGATGAAGAAGAGTATTATTTATTTTTTTGCATGGAATGTACAGATTAAGACCAGGACAGTGACGACTGAAATATGATTTGTTTTAATGTCTCTGTGTCCAGTATAAAGGGTACATGAAGGTGGCCATAACTAGCTCAAAGTCGCCATAACTGGTGAAAAATGTCAATTTTCTTCTTTTTTTAAATATATCAGCAGTGTAACTAGTATCCATTTGTATAAATCTGAAAGCCAATCAAATTTGCTACAAAATGGTATATTTTATAATTTTTCCTATTAATAATTGAAACTGTAGCATTTTTTTATTTAGAGAATTTTTCTTAACGTGGCCATAACTGGTACATACATCCATCCTATTATTTTACAAATCATTAACATACTTATTGTAGATTCGTTCAGCTTGAATTACTTAATATCATAATCATAAATTGTCTTCATTCTTCTGTTAAAAAAGTCACTAAACTTACCAAGTTGTGCTAGTATTCAAATACCAGGTAATTTTTTTTTAAATTACCTGGTACATAAAATTCAAACAGGACGTGCTATAATTGTTTCCATAGTAACTGTAGAAAGTTAAGGTACTCTTCAATTATATGGGTACAAGATAAAAATTGCCAAATTGCAACAATAACTTATAAAAAAAACCTTCAAAGCTTTTATTATTCTTATCACAAACCATTATTAAGTTGTTATAGCAACCCTATAACAAACTGTAAACATTTAACCATGGTGATACATTTAAACGTGTACACATTTAAGCTTGGCGACAATTGCGCCAAATGGTACCCGTCCAACAGAAAAGTACCAAAGTTGACTTCTTTGAAGCAAATGAAGATTTCAGATTAGTGCTAGCTAAAAACTGCCAAATTATAGTTAGTTATACTAATTCATCCAAAATAACATCCTTCAAATCATTTATAAACAACTATCCTATAAAACAAGGATATAGGGTTGTTATTTTAACTTTATAACAAACCGTAAACATTTGGCTTGCCAATACATTTATGCATAATTTAAAACAGTAAACATTTACGCTTGGCGATGACTGCACAAATTGGTATCCAGCTAGGAGAAGAGTACCAAAATTTCTTTTAAGAAGTATTACTTTGTTAAATACCATTTAATTATTATAAATGAAAATGTAATTTATTATTTGTATTTTAAGTCATTCAGAAAAGTACCAAAGTTGACTTCTTGGAAGCAAATGAAGATTTCAGATTAGTGCTAGCTAAAAACTGCCAAATTACTGTAGTTATACTAATTCATACAAAATAACATCCTTCAAATCATTTATAACAAACTATCTTATAAAAAAAGGATATAGGGTTGTTATTTTAACTTTATAACAAACAGTAAAGATTTGGCTTGCCAATACATTTATGCATAATTTAAACCAGTAAACATTTATACTTGGTGATGACTGCACAAACTGGTATCCAGCTAGGAGAAGAGTACCAAAATTTCTTTTAAGAAGTCTTGCTTTGTGGAATACGATTTAATTATTATAAATGAAAATGTAATTTATTATTTGTATCTTAAGTCATTCTTTCATACTAAAATATAAACTAGAAGCTATGTCTTTTGGTATCAGCTTTAGTATTTTATTTACATTTTTGTTTTAGAGATTCTACTTAGTGGGATGCAATAATACAGAGAGCAAATTCCGTGTTTTGAAAGTAGATCGCACCAAGTCAAAAGAACTCATTATTGAGGATGACAAGGTAAGTTATGCAAATAATACTAATCTTAAAATAAAATTATTACAAACAAGTTCATGACAAATTGTAGTTTTCAAGGAAATCTACGACTTTTTAAAAAAAAAATTTTATAAAATGTCTGCGCATAAAAAAAATCATCTTGAATGTTCTTGCAAGACATATTCATTGGAGTATAGAATATGAACATTGACAATATTTTCGGGGATAAATTCATTATTATCACACTGATTAAAATTTGAATTATAATGGAGTTTGATCAGCTTTACTTAATAAAGGAGTATTGTATCACTTTGAATTTTATAGTGACTATAAGTTATGTTATGCTGATAAAATTTCATTAAATTTATAAAATATTCTTTATATTTATAAGTCAAGGTAATTGAAAACAGTACCACCTATTTATAGTATTAGCAACCAGTATAAGCTGGAATTTGGCTACATGTTTAGCTGTGTGATTCCTGTAATGGATACAAATAGATTTTTTGTTTGTTTAAAATCATGTGAGTCACACAAACATCAATTAAATGAAAAGCAAAACCATACTCAAACTTTAATAAAAACTGGAAGAAAATTTACACTGACTACGTGTAAAAATGTAAATTTACAAATTCTAGTAAATGCCTAATTTCAGTGTATATCAGTTGCTGATGTAAATAGATAGTACTGTTTTCAAATGCCTTAGTTTGTTAATATAAAGCCATGGTACCTTGACAATGCATAAAGCAAGGTATACCTTGGCATATTAATATTTATAAACTTATGAAATTATATTGGCATAAGATTATTCTAATAACAAAGATAGCTTTATTTATAGTATAATGCATTGTTAAAACTCTTTGAGTATTGGTAGTACAATGACTATATTCATTTAACTGTGGTCATACACTTAAGAACTCTAAAAATGCATTATACTATAATTAAAGCTGTCTTTATTAACAGACAAGATATTAAGGAGTTAGTTCCTGCATAAAGAGGGAACCAGAAAAATAATCAAAGTGAAAATAATATTTTAGTAAAACTCTCAAAAATTTATATAAAAGAAGAAAAAAAAAAAAGATTATAAGTGACCGAATTTTCAGTCGTACACCTTCAAGATTTTTGTATTTCCAAACAGCCTGTTCATTGATAGATTAAAGTACTTTTGTGTACTGCAATTTATATCGTTTCAATCTCTGTTAGGTGGAGTACAGCAAGCGGGAAATCAAAGATCTCTTGAACATGATCAAAGTTGATAACAAGTCAAAACAGGGTCAGAAGATTTTCTCAGATTTAAAGGGAACGATTTCTTCCTATGGAATTGTTGGTAAGTCGTTCCTAGCTTCTGTGCAGCATGTATGGTGTGGTACTGTTACATTATTTCTGAGAGTAATTGGTGTTGTACCAATTTTTCAATATTGCCATCAAAACATTAAAAAGGCCCTCCCTCATTATTTTCTCATTTGACTTATTAAATACCTTTTGGACAGCATAGAAGTTATTCCTTTATTGATCCTCTGCTTTCTTTGTTGAAGTCGGAATTAGAGATTAATGCTACTCTTTCTATGCCCATTCTAAATACCAGTAAATTATGAAATTAAACATTAGCACTACCTTTTTGTTCAACCAATATGTAGTTCTACCTCTTTAATTTACATATGAAGGTTATAATACTCTCAATGCATTTAATAGATATCAAATTTGAATTGTTTGTAATCCTAAAATGAGAGAGCTCAAATTAGACCTTATGAGCTTATGGTAAAATATGTTGAAATCTGAATTAGAGCTTATGCTGCTTTTTCTATACCCACTCTAAATGCCAGTAAATTGTGAAATTAAAAACTAGCACTACCTTTTTGTTCAACCAATATATAGTTCTACCCATTTAATTCAGATATGAAGGTTATAATACTCTCAATGCATTTAATAGTTATCAAATTTGAATTCAGCTTTAAATAAAACAATTTTATTGAAGGAAATTCATTAAGCTTTATATTCTGTTCTATTATTATATTATGTTCTATGTACAGTTCTGTTGTTTAATTATGTATGCAATATTTTGTTTAAATGTTGTTGTTGTTTTTTTTAGGATTTGTAAAGTTTTTGGAAGGCTATTATCTCATATTAATTACGAAACGCAAAAGAGTGGGATATATTGGTCATCATGCTATCTATAAAATTCAAGATACCTGCATGGTGTATATTCCAAATGATGGTGAAAAGAACATGCATCCCCACGAAGCAAAGTATGTCAATCAACTGTGTTTATTTTTTGTTTTTTTTCTGTTCTGCATGTATAATTATGTATTTAGACCTTTAAAATGAAAATTAGTGAAATCAATTTATCTAAAATTTTATTATTTTCTTAAACTGCTTTGTATTAAAGCTGAAACTTTATATTTAATTGTAAATATAATGTTTTAATCTTTTTAAGTTGTCTCCCTTCATGAACTTATTATTTTTTTTTTTTTTATGAGAGCACTTAAAGCTAAATCAGTTATGGTATTGATAACTTTAGCTCAATTTCATCTGGGCTTGAATAATTAAGTAGCCCTGCTTAGTGTCAAAAATGAATCCAAAGTAAATAATGTGGCCATTATTTTATTTGACATGTTCTCCTTTACAATGTTTGTGCATTCAAAATTATGGATAAATTTTATGTGTAAGTCTGGAACTTGTGAAGGCCACAGTTGTCTAAGAAACAAATTATTATTTTTTTTTTATTTTTTTTTATTTCTTACAAGTGTACTAAACAGATCAGATAACAGTATATTTTTCCTTTTTTTACCAATCAACTTAATTGAACCTAAAATATTATAACCACATCAAATACCTTCTATGACTTTTTTAAATTCAACCTACTCCTGTATTTGGACAAATGCAGCCATTTGCCAACTCTATGAAAAATGTTGAATTGATGGATTGCAGTTTGTTTTATGGTGGATTCGAGCTGTTTATGCAATAAGTGCTTATTTTCACATTGGAGAAGAATAGGAAAAAATTGGAAGGTAAAAAATAATTGTAAAAGTAGCCGAAAGCTAATTTATCAAGCATAAAAACTATGTTGGATGGGCCTCCATAGTGTATATTCGGTGTTGTTTGCTGGTGGAAAAGTATGTTTCAGAAGTGCTTAATTGTATCAGAAACATTGTGGATTGACATATCACTACATAAAACCATCCAAGAATTTATCTAGAAACAACAAGAGGAGGAAAGTTAGGAAAGCTTTTTACTCCATCATTTGTAATTCAGACTATATCTGCTCTCAGTCCTTCTTAGATGTCATGGTATTTGTCGTTGGTTGTTTGCATGTTTACTCACATTTTCCCCTTGTATTGTACTGTTATAAAACATTTTGTTTGTACTACATTTGGGGATTTATCAAATATTTGACAATCCATTTGTGTCTGCTTAACCGAAAATTACACTTATTCTTTTATATGCGTAGTAAAAGCTTACTTTTTATAAAAGTCCAGGTTTTGTCAAGAAAAATTACTAGATTATTCTTGCTTTCATGTGCATTTCATATTATTTTAATGCTGTACCTTTGCAGTTTGTAATGTCGGTTGTATATTTCATATAGATATTGAAATTTTTCTTTCACTTGTAGAAATTTTGTTAGTTATTTACACAGTACTGTGTAAATAACTTTACACTGTGTATTTTTACACAGATATTACAAGTTAAACTTATTATTTTTAATGCTCTTCTTTTAATTAAGAAATAAGATTTACTAACCATGATAAAATTTTGGAGGGATAATTGCTTTAAGATTAAGTTTAATGATTAAGATGTTGTTAAAAGGTTGAACCTGGTTACATTAAAAAAAAAAAAAAAATTAAAAATAACCTATTTTCAGATATATGAAGCTGTTTCAAAGTATGGATTTGTCTAGTGACTTCTATTTTAGGTAGGTGGGTTATTCATACCATGCTAGTTTTCTTATTTTTCTATACTCTCTTATGTTTTATAAAGGGTATAAACTAAAGTCTGAAATATATAACATTAAAAAATTGCTATTTAAGTTAATATTTAATCTTCATTCATAGAGCAATTTCCAACAGAAAAAAAAAAATTGTGAAAGAAAAGAATTTTTTTGCGATTATGATGGTTAAAGGGTTTCTTGGTTTACAGAACTTTATTGAATTGGAAACAAATTCAATATCAGTATAATTTTAATGTACTTGTTTTGAACTTCATTTACAGACATCAAAATTAGTCATTAGGTAAACAAATCGGGTGTAGAGATGTCAATGACCAGTTTTTTTTATGCTGTTATTTAGCTTTACCTTATCCTAATGCAGGGCTCTCTTGAAATAACCAATAAGTGTTGCTATACAATGTCCCAGAAATGTTATTGGGGTGGGAGTTTTTTGTGATTAGAGAAAGGATAGTAGTTTAAGTTGCATTATTATTATTTTTTTTTTTTTGTTAGATAAGTTAAAACTCGTAAAAATATAATAAGATTTTAATTTGTAATTTACTTGTAAAGTTATAGAATTTTAATTCCTATACAGCCGTTATAAGGAAAATAGGTTATTTGCAAAAAGTGCTCATTATGCTAATTAAAAATAATTAACACTTTTTTAAAATCAACTAATCTCTAAAAGCTACTAAATTATTGTGATTTTAAAATTAAGTGGATCATTTTTATCTTTAAAAAATTAATTTAACTTTTTATATACTGATAGCAATCTTATAAAATTGATAGTGATTCAATCTATTATTTTGAACTTTCAATTAACATTTTCTGTTGAAAAAGACTTTGCTTACAAACATCCATTCTTAGATACCAAAAACTTATAAATAACATAATCAATGTCCCTAATATTCTCAAACATACTCTTCTACAATTGCCTTAGTCATTTTTTTAATTCATTGCATTTCGATTAATTTTAAAGACAGTGACTATTCTACATGCTCTATGTTAAAACTAGAATTTTGTAGCTTTTAAAATAAATTATAAATAAATTTCTTACTGTTCTTTTATAATTACCTTTGAGTTATTTTTACAATTTACACTGAATTTTTAATAATAAATGTAATAAACCTTGTAACAGCTTTTCTGGAAACCCTGTAGACTAAATATAGAAAATACTTTTTTTTTTAGCAGCACTATATTCAAATGACTTTACAGAACAGACTAAGTCTATATCATGAAAATATATTTATCTTGATTCTATATTTATTACCATGGCATTTCAAGTGTTGTTTTGGTTTTCTATCTTGCAGTTACAGCTATGACTTGACCCATACCCTGCAGTACAACATGGCTGTGTTGAAAGAGCTTTCTTCGTTCAGCGTTCCTCAAGAAGTTGACCAGTCCAAAAGCACTCCTTTCTGGGACCCTCAACTCAAGGCTACTCAAGGATCTTCAGAAGAAGTGGCAGATAACTTTTTGGAGAGTTTAAGGGTAAAACTTTGACAGGATATAAAAAAACAACTTTAAAAGTAAAAAAAACTTCACGACTTGTGCTCTTCAAACTCTGCTTTTTAAAATGGTTGAGAGGACAGAGATTGTGGCTGATTCATCCTCATAGCAAAAGCCACTGATTTAAGGTTTAAGGTTGTTTATATATATATATATATATATATATATATATATATATATATATATTACACTTTTTGATTCATTATTAAAAAATATTCTCTCTCCATCTTTTTTTTTTTTTTTTTTTTTTTTTTTTTAATTCTCAATCCAATACCATAAAAATTAAATCAAAGATTTAAAAAGTTTTTTCTATGGATAAATCTGATAGTGTAATAATATGATTCTTAATTAAAAAAAATTGGGATTAGGGAGGAGGATAATAAAGGTTTTTTTGTGTTGTATTGGAGTTTTTCGAATTTTGAGATGTAAAAGTAGTGAAATTTACTTTAAAAGATTTCTTATTGGAAGGCAGCCATTTTTGGAAAATCTGAGTATTATCTATAGGAGATGTTGCTGTTTTATCTCTTAACAGTATGCCTTGCTTAGTTCTTATGCCATGAAAATTTCAATTCTTTCAAACTGAAGTTTTTGTTAAGGAATTAAAGAAAAACTTTACAATTTTTAATAAATCTCAATCTTTAAATTTAGATGCCTGGTTCTTAACCTTTCCTGGTTCCAAATATCCTACCTGATAGCTGTGCTCTGTTCTTGCATGTCAAAGGTTCTGGGTATGAATCCTTAGTTATGTATGGTCGATCTTTGTGATTCAGAATCAATGTTAAGCAGTTACGGTCATTCAAAGTCATTAAAAGTGCTTAATATTTCTGAATTTGTTTTCAAGGCCTTGAAAGTGCTTAAAAATGCTTAGAGGTGCTTAAAAGTCCTTGAAAATGCTTAGAGGTCCTTAAAAGTCCTTAATTTTTCCTGATGTTGTGTGCCCAACTGCAAAAGTTATAAAAATACAACTCAGACTTGCTATCCCCGCGTGACCGCCACTTATCTGCACTGTATCGGAATTCTCTGCCATATTTGTATTACGCATCCACCAACTTGTAACTTTTTTTGGTAGAATATACTTTATTAAAAATTTATTTACAGACATGATGCCTGAAAACAAATTTTCAAAGGTCCTTAAAAACCTTATTTAGGTCCTTAAAAGTCATTGAAAAGTCATTGATTTTCATTCAGTGATTTGAGTGGGAACCCTGAGTTAGTGCTGGCCTGATTAGCCATTATTGCATGCAAGAACAGGCGGTTGAGTATACAGACAAACCAACCGAACCTGCTGCAAATAATGTTCAAAAGAAGAATAAATGATAGTTTTTATTTGGTAAAAACTAATAAAAAATATACTATATAAATGTAATGTTTTTTCTGTTAACAGATATCAGTTGATAATGATAACTCTAAGAAAGCGAGTTCTAACTCATCGCAACTAGACCACTCTTCAGAGAATGAAAACGCTGTGTGGTCAGAATTGAGATCCAATGAGGACCTCACCAGTCTACCCAAAGATCCTGGTTAGTTTTTGTTTCGAAGTTTGTTCTATGCAATGATGATGCTTTTAAGTTATAATCATTAAGGTTGGTTGTTTTCAGATTATCTGGCACCGTCAGCAACACGAGGGCTATAATGCGCCGAAACATTCGTCATTAGACAAGCCAACATACATTTACGAACACCCATGCCTAACACGGGACTCGAACCCGCAACCTCACGGTCTAGAAGCTAGCACGCTAACCACTATACTGTTTGGTTTGGCTATAATCATTAAGGGGAGAGACAGAGGTAAAATGTTGCCAGATTAAAATAAGGAACTTCTATTTTAGTGATGTACATGCGTCACATTCACCCTAAAATTCTTAATGTTCCTTAAATTTTAGTTTCTTCTTAAAATTCCTAAAATTACACTTCCTTTTTACGATAATTCCTTAAAAAAAATTAAAAACCTCAAAAATTCCCCTATTTTCCTCCCAAACCCACAAAAAAAAAAAAAAAAAAAAAAAATTCTCTAGAAGAGGAAATCTTTTTTGAGATTGGCCTTTTCTTTCCGGTATTTAAACCATCGATATAGATAAACAACTGGATAGACTTCTTAAAGCTGGGAAAATGAAGCCATTGCCAGATACCATTGGTGGGATAAAAAATACTGATTGCCGAGGATTGAAAATAAAATTTTGGGTTTTACACAACAGAAATGTCAATAGTCGACCCTAATTAGTAATAATGTGCAAAAAAATATCTACTATAGCACTTTACAAGGTTTTTCGCATTTCCATCCAACTATAAAAGTGAACTGTGATTGGTTAATCATCCCACCAGCTTCGCAATCCCTGGCGTATTTTTCTCTTTGCATTGACAATGGAGCAGTCTATCCAGTTGTTTATCTATATCGATGATTTAAACATGCTTTGAAAAGAATGTCTTTGTTAGGAGCCTATATCAGTTTAAAATAAATGTCCCTAAATTTTCAAAAATTATCCCTAAAGTTTTTGGAATTACCCATAAAATGTATACGAATTATCCCTTAAATGTTCCTGAGATTTGGAACTATCCCTAAAATTCCTACCTAATTTTTTTTTTTTAGAAAACTCATTGCACCCCTATATAGTTCTTGACATGTTTAAACCCAAGTATTTAGTTTGGGAAAATAGTTTTGCACCTATGAAAGTAATCTAATATCTAGCAATCAATGCCATTCTTTCTCACTTGTAGTTTCTATTGAGGTTTATTGTTGTTGTGATTTGCAAGAAAATTTGAGTAAAAACTTTTTGACAAAAATTACATAAATTTTAGTACAAGTCAATGCAAAATACCTTCGCCTTGACATATTGAACCCTTTATTTACTGATGGGACTTGCAAGTCCTGTCACTTTTTAATTTAAATGCTTTGATACCCATTGGGGCTTTGTAGTCCACTTCTATGAGGTTATGTTCTTCCATTGTTGGATGGCAGCACAAGCACATGGACAATTTTAAGTCTTCTCGACATCCACCTTTGTCATACGTCATCTTATATGCATGTCTCTAACAAACTCCTAAAGAGAAATAAGCTGTGCTGCAATCCAACAATTGTAGAAAAGTGACTGAACTTACAAGTCCTGAAAAAAATATGTATATTACCTTGGTAACTCATCTCCATTTCTTCTGTAACATCTGGGATAAAAAAAAATGTATCATAATGCATAATGAATTAACTAGCATATGTCTATGACTTATGAATAGAGAAGACTCTGCCGAGTACCAGTACTGCCACTATTGTCTATTGTACTGAAGCCTATGTCTATTATCAGTACTTTTATTTAAAATAGCAAAATAAATCGAGGTGAAGATATTTAATAAATAAAAGATATTTGGATGCAAGTGCATAAATTCACATTTATTTTTAATGAAAAAATTATGAAAAGTAATTTAACAAAATAAATTGAGGTGCTGTTATTTAATTTTATTGCATCCATTGAAAGCTTTAGTTTGAATATATTTATTGTTGCTTCTAAACTTCAGCACTTTCATTCTAGGGGAAGTCACATATGGAGTGAAGGTAAAGCCTCACTGGAGGTTTGTGTGGAATTCATATCTGTTGGAGCAAGTTGATTTACACCCTGACTGGCTTCTTTATATTACTCACGGTTTTGTAGGGCAATCAAGTATCCTTTATAAATATAATATAGCCCATAAAAAAAAAGTTTTTAATATAAATCCTGTATATGAATTGCATATTTTTATATTCATTAACATAGCACAATTTCTGTTGTTAGCGTGTGCTTGGTGTTTGCATCTAATTTTAAGTATTAAAAACACCTCTATCAATCAGCAAAATATGCAGTTCACTATTTTTCATTGTGCATTCACATTCAATATCTTTATTCTGATTAAAACAATTTTATTATTTATTTTTTTTAAACAATTTTGGCCACAGAAAAAAGTTTCTTCAATGATCGGTTAAACGCTATTTCAGGGTGATTAGATGAAGGCAAGTAAGTTTATTAGTATTCCGTAAAAGTGACCCTTTAGTGACAGCTCTCAAAATTTGATGGAATGCATTGTTATCGACATTGAATCAATTATGCCAAGTTTCAGCCCAATTGAATGACGGCAAGGGGATTTATTAGACCTCCAAAGATTTGCCGCCATCCCAGATATACCCAGCCACACACACAAAATCGAAGTTAATATGAAGGATTTAAAAATATAATTACTGTCAAACCCTGTTAACGCAAAGTCTATGGGGCTGCAAGTCTAACAGTATTACCATACTGTTGTCTTTATTTTATTTGTCAACCTATTTTATTTTATAAATTACGTTTAAGCACTTTGGGTTTGAACTTTTTATTTTATGATTATATAAAGATTTCGCTTTAGTACCTTAAAGCAAGAGTTTGGGTATTTTTTATCATAATTTTTTCACAATGTTAAATACAGGAAATTGAATACAGGAGATTTGAATACAGGAAAGATATTTAGTAGCTGCCTGTTCAGTGATGCACTTAACAGGCAGCCACTAAGTATCTTTTCTGGGTTCAAATACATAAGAAAAATCTTTGAGACCTAACATTCATTTTGGACCTATTCAGGACGTATATTTATTCAGCCTAGCCTGAGGTAGACCATGAGATATAATGAGTAATATTTATCTGCTTCCGCCATAATAAAAAATCTATAGTATTTTTCTAATTAGCTTAAGGAACTGTTTATTTTGGAGAATATGATTGGAATTTATTTGATGTCTGTTTTCACAAAGCATTTAAAATGGATATTCGGAATTATTTCTTAACTAGAAATCGATTTGAGCATCTATGGTCACTCTGTGTACTTAACACTTATTGCTCGGCGCTCTCAAAAGTTTGCTGGAACGAGATTTTTAAAAAGGGGAACCAATGATAAAGTAAGTCATGGCTATTAGCTCCTGCATCACATTTTAATGTATATGATGCATATCTGTTCTTTAATGATGCATGCATTCAGAGTCAAAACTATGCATGGCATATACTTGTTCTGTAGTTCAAATTCCATGTCTTATCATGACCAAATAATTTAACAATATTTAACTTATTAATTTTAGTATGATCAGACCTAAAATGCAAAAAGTTTATCTATATTTCACAATAATACAATTGTAATTTTGGCATCAAGTAATAAGTATATTTTTAATCTTTTGTTTTTCCAGTTTTAAATGGTAGTCTAAATCTGAATTCATTGATAAATTTGGTATAAATATTATAAACATTGATTTATTTTGTGAAATATGTTCGAATTTCTATAAGTAATAATCTAAAGCTTTGCTCTAATTTAATTTAAAATGACTTTTTTTAAAATATACTTGACTTATTTTCTAAAATTTTCTTCAATTTTTTTCCTCTTAATTTAAATTCAATTAAAAACTGAACTTTAGCTGAGGAGAGATTACAAATTACTTATTACAAATTTTATAGATAATTTCCTTCAAAAATATTATTCTTCATTAAAATGTAAATGCTTAACACAATTTATCATTCACACATTTTGTATTACATTACTATTTTTCTAAAACAAAAACTTTATCAATTTAATTGTTTGTTATCCTCCTTAGGGTGATGTAGCGAACGAAGTCGAAACTGAGCAAATAGTGTTCGTTTCTTCAACTTCCTCTTTCTCTGTTGGCAACTTCACATCTTTCGTCCAAATGAGAGGTTCGGTACCTTCTCAGTGGTCGCAGGATATTTCAAAAATAGTTCCTAAACCACCTATTGGTTGTAAGTTATTTATTATCCTTGAAAAACATGCAATTTCAATTGATTTTTCTCATTTTATACACAAACAAATTCTTAATTTTGCAATTTTAATTCAAATTTTTTATGCTGTCTACCAATTAAAATATATTGTTATGATTTTAAAAACATTCTTGATTTTTGAATACTGGTTTTTTGAATAATTTACTTTATTGCCTCAAGCCAGCTTTTGAAACTTCCTTCCTTTTAATAATGACAAGATAATTTGTTTCTGCCATTAATTCATGTATTCATTGACCATTTTGTGGATTTGACCAAATTTTATTCATTTGACCAAAACTGTCATTATACTAAACTCCCTACCCTCTAATTTTATGTCTAATTATTAGAACTAAAATTACAACATTGTTTCTTATCAAAGTCAACATTATTTATAGCAGTTCAATTGTTCTCACTGTGTAGCTGCATATAATTAAAGGTTTTCTCATTTGTTTTTGTACTCAAGTTTTATTTCATCGGCATAGTTCATAGCTCTCAACCAAGAAGTAGTAGTGATAACTTCGCTTACGCTTTGTTGTGATAGTAGCAACACAATTTGTAACCAACCAAATTTTTTACTTCATAAATCATTAGCTCACAAAATAATTTCTAAATAAAAAATTATATGTTATTGAATTTTAAATGGTAATATTTGCATCCATGTACTTCTGTTATGTTCCCTAAATAGTGTTTTGTATCTGTCCTTCCATTAATTACATTAGCTTGATATGTATGTTATAGTGGACATTACTGATCCTTTCTCTTATAAGTCGTATTTGATCTTCAGAATTTCTTGCTGTCAACAAAGAGGCATTAGTGACAATTTTAGTTTGGCTTCTTCATGTTGAGCAGTCCACCTGATTGTTGTGTGGTTAGCACTCTGGCCTCACCTGCCAAAGGTGCTGTGTTCATATCCTGTGTTAAGCATGGATGCTTCGAAATCCTTGTTAATTGGATTTTATGTTCAACATATCACATTTTGCCACTAACCAACTTTTTCACTCTGCAAATCATTGGCTCACAAAATAATCTAAATAGAAAATTAATATTTAATGATTTTGAGATGGTAATATTTACATTGATGTATTTTTGTTAGGTTCACTAAATAATGTTTTGTAACCGCCTTCTTCCATTAGTCACATAAGTTTATTATATTTGTTCTAGTGGACATTGCTGACCCTTTCTGTTACGTTGCTGGTCAACATTTCAACAGCCTGCTGCGACGCTATGGGTCTCCCATTGTTGTGCTCAACCTTGTGAAAAAGCGAGAGCAGAAACGGCAAGAGAGCCTTTTGAGTGAAGAATTTAATGGGGCCATCAACTATCTCAATCAGTTTCTTCCACCCCAGCATCAGATTGTCAACATTGGATTTGATATGGCCCATACCAACAAGCTGTAAGAATAGCTGCTCGTCTATTAAATTCTTTATATTAACTTAGCTTTTGCGTGTGTGTGGGTGACTTTGTATGTCGATGGCGGGCAAATCTGCGGAGATATAATTAACCATCTTTTCATCATCCAATTGAGCTGAAACTTGGCAGATAGATTCGATGACAATGTATTCTATCAAACTTTGCTGGCTGCCACTGTGTTTAAAAGGTCGCTTCTACGGAATACTAATAAACCAACTTGTCGTCATCCAATCGTGCTGAAATAGCATTTAACTGATCATTGAAGAAACTCTTTCCTGCTGCCAAAATTGTCGTTATGCATAATAAATTCTTTTTAATCAGAATAAATAAAAGATATTCGGATGTGAGTGAATAAATACGCATTCATTTTTAGTGAATAGATTTTGGAAAGTGGTTTACCACATATTTTGCCAATAGGGATGTTTTTAATATTTAAAATTAGATGCCAACACCAAGCACATTCTGGCAACAGAAACGGGGCTTTGTTAATGAATATAAAAACTGGCAATGCCAGGATTTATATTAAAAACTTTTTTATGGGTTATATTATTAATCAAAATAATTTCTGTTGAAAAGTTACCTAAAAAATTGCTCTTTTTCAATTTCGTAAAGCTATCCTTGAAGGGTGATGTTTTTCAGGGTTCTCACAGTCATTAAAAGTGCTTAATATTTTTGAACTTATTTTCCAATCTTTAAAAGTACTTCAAAATGCTTAGAGGTCCTTAAAACTCTTTAATTTTTTACGCTGATGTTGTGTTTCTGACTTGTAATATTTATGAAGATTCAACTGTGATTTGCTTAACCCCATAGGACCATTACTAATTCGCGCCTCCATGGAAATTTCTGGTATATTTTTATTGTGTATGAATCAATTTGGTTTGTATTTACTGATTGATGGTGCGGAATTTGAAGGGAGTTATACTTACACACTGTACTGTGAAAGTTGAACACATGAGAGAACAGTGCTTATGTTTTGCAAGTCAGAAGAGTTTACGACCAGCGAGTACTGTTGAGTATTATTTTTTTAGCAGAAGCAATTTAACGAATACTATGTCCGGAAAGTCCACATCTTATGTGCTGTGGATAAAGCACAGTGCATATAAGAAATTGATTGCAACACCATGAATCTCTTCATAAGGCAAAATGCAAATTATGCATGAAAAATTTGAGTATTGGTACTTTGGCTGAATAAGCTCTAAAGTCACATATTAAAGATGCGTGATTTTTTTTTTCTGAAGGTCATTAAATAATATTATTACGGTCGTTGAAAAGTCATGAATTTTTATTCTGTGATTTCAGTGGGAAATAAATTTTTGAAAAGTAGTTTACCTCATATTTTGCCGATTGAGATGTTTTTAATATTTAAAATTAAATGCCATCACCAAGCACACTCTGACAACAGAAACTGTGCTTTGTTAATAAATATAAAGTATTGGCAATGCATATTAAAATAGGCATTTCCAATTCCGGCCACCTTCAAACTGGATTTATATTAAAAACGTTTGTTTTTATGTGTTATATTCAATTCCCGATTCAATATACTACTGACTATACAAAAAAAAAAAAAAACTTGCCTTTTTTTCCATTCAAAAACTAATACCACCATCAAACTCAAATTTTATAGAAAAGAAGCCAGTGTCATGTCTCGTCTAGCCCAGATTGCTTATTCTGTCATCAGCAAAACTGGGGTGTTCTACAACCAGCAAGAATACTATTGTCATTCGATCAATCCCCACAACAGCAAGAAGCTGTCGCTCGGAGGTCACACGAAAGACAATGGCCGCCTGCAAACTGGAATTGTGAGAGTAAACTGTGTAGACTGCTTGGACAGAACAAATACAGCACAATTTGCACTTGGGAAGGCTGCTTTGGCATTCCAGGTTTGGTTACTTGATGATTATTTTATTTATTATAAATCTATGGGTTTTTGCATTTGCGGTGTTACTTAATTGTTAATTATAAAAATATGAATTAAAAGTGGTACAGTCGAACACTGTTAACACGAAAATGCTTAACATGAAATGCCATTTAATGCGAAGTAGAAACAGTTCTCCATGCAATAAAACTTGAACTTAACATTGATTTATTTGTTTAACACGAAATCTCACATAATGAAATTCTGCTTAAGACAAAAAAATTTGTTCCTTAAACTACTTATTTTTTAGATGAAACCTTGCAATACAGCAATATAGTGCCTTATGTGCTTTAAATAATTTAGAAGAGATAAAATTTAAAAGCAAAGTTCAATAACAGACTTCTTTAAATAATAAATTACTGGAAAAACAGTTTTTTTTCATCTTGTTGAACTACTGTATTAAATATAATCCTTGAAATGTAAATATTCTAAAAAATGACAGTATTAAATATACATATAATTAGTTCTAGTTCAAATCTGCATTAATTAGATGAACATTTTTTTAGACAGTTAGCACGAAAAAAGTTCAACTACCCCATCGACTTCGTGTTAACGGGATTTGACTGTACTTAATAAAGTTTAAGTTTTTAATACCCAGATTTTCTTGTGAGCTATTATATAATATCTGTATAAGATACAGCTCTGTTTAATTACTAGATATGGGTAAAATAATAATGTTTTTTTTTTTAAAAATTAGTTTTTCTATTTTAAAAGTAAAATGCTCCCAAATATTTATAACAGAGTGCTAACAAAATCTTTAATTTAGGATTTTTTTCATTCAAGAAATATTTGGGAAAAACATTATGATGTTTAAAAATTTTACAAAAATAAGGAAAAATGTGGATTTTGCATTGTCAAGTCTACAATCAACACTGTTAGAATCTCTCTGCGTGCTATCATTTTTGAAATAATAATGAATATCTAAAAAATTTCGAAAAGTCAGGTATTTTTCTCTGAAAACTCAGAGAAATATCAGGAAATTTTCTTCTCTGGATCCTTTTGCCATCTTTTAAAAGTGTGGTTGCTTTCTAAAAACATTTATAGTATAAATTATCTAAAGCATAATAAAATAGTATGACGTTTTATTGATTTAGTTCACAGAAATTTATGTTATATTTAATTTTCTATAATATGAATTTGCTTGGTCCTAGTAGTAAAAATGTGTTAAATTTCTTTTTTCAGTTATACATACTTGGAGTTTTAGAAAATCCCATGTTAGAATTTGACACTGATAGTGTGCGGTAAGTTTAAAGTTCTTTGTTTAACAAATAGATTATAAGTTCTCAAATTTTTGAAGATCGGGACCCACCTTTTAAAAAAGTTGTTTAACAACAACATACTTTTACATCATCTCCTCCATTAAATATTAACTCAAATTGTAATTTAAAAAATTATTAAATTTATTTAAATTACTAAAAATAATAAAATTTATCTAAATTACTAATGATAGTTAAATTTATCTAAATTACTAAATTAAAGTTAGTAAAAATTACTAAATGAATCTTATGTTCTCGGAAATAATTTACTCTTATTATATGGTTTGAAAGTGTGTACAATCCAATGGCATTTTTTTTATTTGCTTTTTTAGTTTAAAAATTTCAAAAACTGGGGGAAAAAACTAATTTAGTATTGAAAGTGCTATGTTTTAGGAAAGTGACCTCCTAGGCAACTGGTTATTAACATTTCCTATTTTTTCTACATTTTGTATTTCTTACAACTTCTGGTTTCCATATTTTTAACTTCACCCATTTAATGTATATTCTTTATTCACCAATGTGCTGTGACCCACAGTTTGGGAAACATTAAAATAGATATACAAATACAAATTTGAAGACTTAACAACAGGCTCATGGCACAACAGAGTTGGTTCAGATAAAAAAAAATACTGTATATCCAGGACACACAATATAAAATACCAAATATATAGATTACATAATAGAAAATACAGAATTTGAAGAATACGTAATCAGAGTGGCCACAGAACCTGGAAATCAGGGAACTTTTTGGTTCTGGGAAAAAGCAGAAAAATGTCATGGAATTTTTTTTAATTTCATAAAAATCAAGGAAATATTCTTTGTTCTGAAGGCACTTTTCCCTATGCATCCATATTGTGGCGCCATTTACCCAGAAAATTGTGATGATCATACAAAATATAATGTTACGCAATAATTTAAATTTTTCATTACCTCAAGACTATTTTTAAAAAATTGTCATATCTCTTTAGAAGATGTGTTCTATTTGTTCAGAGTGTACACATGTACACATCTAGAAAAATTTGAAAAAATATTTGCTGTAAAATCAGGGAATTTTTTAGAAATCTATCGGGGAATTATCAAGGAACTTTTTCTTCCCAAGTTTTGTGGTCACCCTGCATAATTAGACTGTAATATGTAAAAATGAATTTGATTCCTAATAGTGGTTGATACAAAATGGCTGCTTTTTCCAGTGTAACAAGTATTTTCAAATATGTCTCTTAGAATGTTAGAAGAACTGTATGAAGACCATGGGGACACACTAGCATTGCAATATGGTGGCTCTCAGCTCGTTCACAGAGTAAAAACCTACAGAAAAATCGCTCCCTTGTCGTCCCACTCTCGTGACATCTTGCAAACTTTATCAAGATATTATAGTAACACTTTTTCAGGTAATCAGCTTCATCTCATTAGTAATTTGCACCCTTAAAAAGTGCAGTCAAATCCCGTTAATGCAAAGCCGACGGGACCGCCGAAATGTTTCACGTTAACCAAATTTTGTGTTAACAGTCATAAGTCTTTTTCATCTAATTAAAGCAGATTTAAACTCCTAGCTATATGTATATTTAACGCTTCTGTTTTCCAGAACGTTTGCATTGCAAGGCTTATATTTAGCACACTAATTTAACAAGGTATTCATTAGGAACAAAAAAAAGTAAATGTATTTAGAAGTAACTTATTATTTATAAGACTTATTAAGAAGTCTGTTATTGATTTTTGCTTTAAGTTTTTAATAAAACATTTTTTTTTAAATGTGTCCACCTCTTCCAAATTATTCAATGCTCATGAGGCAGTGCCCTGTTGCATCAGGAAACGTTGCAAGGTTTCATCTAAAAAACTTAGTTTGAAGATTTTTTTTTTGTCTTAAGCTGGATTTCGTTAAACCAATACTTTAATGTTTAATCTTCATCGTACAGAGAACTGAGTTTGAATCACATTAAACCAGATTTTGTGTTAAGCAATTTCACATTAATGGGGTTTGACTGTATGTCTTACACATGTTTCTCCTTTTCGAGATTAAATAGTATAAATGTATTGAATTGTATTTGATTAAGTGACGGAAGTATACAAAAATGGTGTATAAATCCGAGTTTTTTTCAATATTAAATGTATGCATAAATATTAAATATATATCAATATGTTTTCTGTAAATATTAAATTTCTCATGTATAAAAGTTAAATACTTATAAACATATTTTCTACAATAATATAGTTTATATGTATAAAATTAAATATATATAGAAAGAAATACATTTTTTGTAACAATGTGCAAAAAATTAAACTTTTCCTTATCAGAAATCTTGGCTAAAATCTCACTTTATCTCGAGGAGTACGGTAAAGTAACTTTATCGCACTAGTGGGATAAAATACTTTATCCCATGCCTCGTGGCGTGGGGTTTTATGCAAATTTACATAATTTTTAGTATAGAAATGTGTGGAGGGAGGGAATTTACTTAATATTAGTACAGAAATGGCATATTTCTAGAAGAGATTTATTGATTGGAGTTGACACAATTAAAGCATGTGTATTAATAATATATATGTATTTTGCACCTGATTATAAAAAATATTGTATGCATGTGTGAAATTACTTTTTAAACTCGATAAATTATTTGACTTGTGCTAAAGCATTCATCAAATAAGCATTTTACCTCATTTGAAAAAGTATAACTTTCCCAATTTAGTTGCATATATAGGTATTATGCAATAAAGGTTCTTATTATTTCATGGATATTTTCGTTATGGTAGTGAATTATTTTCCTTACAGCTAGAAGTTTAAGTAAATACTGGGTAATTTTATCATTTTTCTTTGTGTTCATAGCTTTAAAAATAAATTATGAAGTTATAAATTTATATTTTTTAACTTCGTATGTATCATATATATTTTTCAATCTAATAGGAGATTAGCTCTGTTTTACTTTTTGAAATAATAATATTAAGTTTGACCTTTTATGAATACCTAAATGTGCAAGAAGTTTTTTTAAAATGTTTTGTGTGATTTATTTTAGATGCAGATAAACAGAATGCTATCAATTTGTTTTTGGGGGTCTACAAACCAAATAAATCTGCGACTCCTATCTGGGAATTAATGACAGATTTTTATTTACATAACTCTCTAGCTGCAGGACAAAGAATTTGTCACAGAAACTTGTAAGAACTTTTGTGTTTGTATTTTAATTCTTAGTATAATTTTCCATAAGATTTTGTTGTACTTTATTAAATATGCGGTAAAAGTGAACCTAATGAGAAAAATATCATCTAAATTTTTTTAAGGAAATTAAAATTATTCAAGCACTCAAACGAAATTTAATATGATCTGTTTTAAGAAAAAATCCATTGTAAAAGACTAATGAAACCTCCACTAAAATTTTAATCTAAAAGTAAGACATTTCTAGAAATTTTGTTGATTTCTGCAGAGTTACTTTATGCTGTGGCAGTCTAAGAAAATAGTAGCAATTCAAAAGTAAATAATAAAATATGAACTAAGCAATTTGATTATATCCTAAACTGTAGTAATGTTTTGAAATAACAAGTTTAAATGTATATAGCAATAATAGTTTGTAGTTCAATTTTATTTTATTTGGTAGGTATACATGTTGGTGGGATGTCAGTGTTATGGATGCACTTCCATTTGCCATAATTGAAGGTATGTTTTTTATACTTTACCAGGATATAAATTATACTTTTTTTTTTTCTGTCTTCCATACAGTATAGGACTGCAATGTCAATCTGGACTCTTATTGTTATTAATTAACCCATTAAATGTGACTTTGAAATGGATAAACAGTCTTTATTTTTAACTTTTACCTTGTTTATTTACATCTTTTAAGGTATATTTTGAATGTTTCAGAATTTTTGGAAAACTATTTTTATGATTTTTAAGAAACACTAAGTGGAACCACAATCACAATTTATTAGCAAAGAAAAAAAACCTAAAATTTCAATTGGAAAGTTTTCTTGCCAATATTCGTTAATGAATGAAAAGTCAAAAAATTAAACCACATTTCTATAAAATGATAACAATTGGTCCATAATAAAAGCATACATTTATACTTCAAATCAACTTTATGCAGTTTCAATATTCCAAATTATCACAGTATAGTAACTCATAGTTGATTAGTTAATAGCAGCTTTTTCAACTGCAGGTTGTTTATTCAAGTAAAGATTTTTTGCCCTTCATATATTTCTACCACTAAAGACGTATAATAGTTATTACTTTAAAAGAATTCCATGATCATTAAAAGTGCTTAATGTGTTTTAACTGGTTTTCCAAGCCTTAAAAGTACTTGAAAATGCTTTTAGGTCCTTAAAAGTCCTTAATTAGTGTCACTCATCTGCACTGCATAAAAAAAAAATTGGTTTATTTATATGAAGCATGAATAACCTTTTACATCATTTGGTTTGTATGTGCTGGTTGGTGGAGTAGAAATCAAATGGCTTTTAGTAACACACTGAACATGTGAGATTATATTGTTTACGTTTTGCCAGCCAAAAAATCAAAAACCATCATCTTGGTCTGTTTATCAGGCAAAATGCAAATTGTGCATGAACTATTATGGTAATACCGCTCTGGGCAAAGCACCTATAAAGTCACAAATTAAAGACCTGATGCTTGAAAGTAAATTTTTGAAGGTCCATAAAAATATGATTTAGGTCCTTAAAAGTCTTTGAAAAATCATTAATTTTCAGTCTATGACTTCTGTAGGAACCCTGTTTATAAATCTCTTGTCCACAAATTTACCATTGACTTTTACCATTTTTTTTTTTTTTTTAATATGTTTGAAATTACTAAAATGCCACTTTCCTCTAGATCGAAAAGAACTAGAGAACTCTTTGGCGGAAATCGTAAAAACTCATCCCATGGACCCAAGAACAGATGGATTCTTTGACCATTATCGCCCATTTGAAATGACGTCCCTCGCCGATCTCTGGTCTTATAACATGAATCATTCCATGAGGTGAGTCTTGTTTTTAATTATATTGTTTAACCTTAGAATTTCATCGTGCTATCATTCATTGAAGATGATACAATGTGATATTTTCATTGATATACAAAAATATTACTTTATACAAAATAGGGGTAAATGCAATCAAAACTGATGTTAAACTTTACATTATAAAAAAAAAATCATTTTAACCTGAACATTGTGAAAACTAGACTACAGTTTGATTGATAAATCATAAAATAATTCTAATTATCAAACCTCCAAAAAAATTTCAATAGAAGTATGGGATTAATTTTATTTAATTATAGGTTATGGTTTTTAACTAATTAATTAATTTAAGAAATGAGTGTCATTTGCGAGTTTTTCATACATATTTCATTTTAATATCAAGCCATGTTTTTAATATATTGTGTACTTTTTTTTACTCATAGAATCCTGATTTCATTTGTAAAGGTTATAAATCACTTAAAAACTCATTAAGCATATACTTTTTATGTGGAGGTTGAATTCTCAATATATAATTATATTCAGATAATTGGAATTAATACTATTTTTTATACCCAGTTAATTTCTTTATATTAGTTTTAAAATTGTCTCAGATATACAAATGTTTTCAGATAAATATTACCACATAAAATATGTGTAACAAAATGCTATTTTTGAATATTTTTTTCTAAATTTGCTATGGTTCATTTAACACGAACTTCTTATATCATCAAGTTTTTAAGGTTCAGACCTTTTGATGATATGACAAGTTTGTGATAAAACCACAAAGAAAATGTGTTTTCCCCTTTAACTAAAGCAATTGAAAGGCTAAGTAGTTAAAGGGGGTATGTGATTACTTATAAAATCCAAGTTTTCACAAAGAATTTTTGTTGCATGTGTTAAGGTTACTTCTGACCCCTACACCAGCTCTATGAAATGTTTAAAGTTAGATATTTTGACTGTTGAAGAAGAAAATGATAAATTAAGAACTTAATGAACCAATGCCTTAAATTACCTTTGACATATATCTTCTTCATCTACATAACCTTTTAATTGTTATTATAAAACTCACAAACCAAATAAAAATGGCCAGTTTGGCGAAATTTTTGGCAATCATTTTTACAAGTGCAAGAAAAAATACACCATGATGGTGAAATTGGCAATGTTATTTGATAGACATAACATTGTCCTTGTGAATAAAACAAGAAAATATCAATCGTTGATTGGTGATGCTCAAAGACAGACAGCTCTGTGTTAAAGGCAATCCTTTTTCAACTGTTTCTCTTTTATTGCATTTCTACAGGAATTTCAAGGGTGGGAATGACTGGAACACCTTAAGAGGCATTATCACAGAGATTTTAATCCAAATTGTTCGAGTTGTTTTTTAGCAATTGCTGAAAATCCTTTTTTTTTTCACGATTTCAACCTTATGTGCGTGCACGATTTTGATGCAATCCCTAATGGTAGGTCCCATGACCACCATTAAGCCGCACATAAAATTCTAACATCATAGATCAATTTGTTCGGGAGTTATGCTGACCACGTACACACAGACAGAAAATTTTTCTTGACCACTTTTTTAAAATCAGGGTGTTCCAAAATTTGAAGAAATGCAAATTATTTTTTTTTTTTTTTTTCTATTTTTTAGAAAATGCTATACTTTTATTACCCTATGTAAACATATGGGTTTGAAAGTAAAAATTTTGGTAACAACTTTTTTTTTTAAAGTTAAAGGGGTCTGGTACCGAAAATAAAAAAAACTTTATGTTCATTTTTATGTCAAAAATTTATCTTAAGTATGAGATACTATTTATATATCTTTGAGATAATGTTTTTTTAAATATTGTGTTTAGTTATTTTTAAAAAAATTAAAAACCAAGAAAAATCCATAATAATTGATGTTTGCATATATTTTGATATAAGTCAAGAAAAAAAAAATTCAAAGTGAAAGCTTTCTGTAATACATAATTATATAACGAAAATTTTGTCTTCACAGAATTTTGATAGGTGAATTAGAAAAATTTAAAAAAATTCTCAAAGTTAAAATATTGAAATTTTTGCTTTTTTTTTATGTAATTCTTTACTCTAAATGTTATATTTTAAAACAGAATTAAAAAAATAAAATTCTGTGAAGACAAAATGTTTAAAACTATATAAATTAAATGCTCCAAAAATGTGGATGTCCAATTGTTAATGGTCCTGGAGATATATCGATTTGAATATGCAACATCTGTGTAAAACACTAGTGCTCGAAAAACGTACTTTAAGCAGACGCTTCAAGGTGTTACACCCATTAGTGATGTTTAAATCACAGGTAATTTTGTGGCGTTCTAATCACCTGAGGAATAAGATAAAAACATCATTCTCTTCAGGAATGTATGAACTACTTTTTAAAATCAGAAAAAAAAATTGGGATTTTTGACGAAATTTCGGTACTGGACCCCCTTAATCCGAAATGAAACTTGTATTTCTCAAGCAGATCTTTCCCACTCGACATTGACCACACTGTGATCTTTTCCCCAGGGATGTGATGCCCAGTTTCACTTCCGACTACAGTCCCTTCGCAGTGCGGGTCAGGCCAGGTAGAAAGCGAGAGAGCGTGGGCGAGAAGCCTCCTAACCCATCCGTAACAGGTATTTCCTCCACAGCATCGACTTCGAGTGGTACGAGTGATACGGACACCGATGATTCTGTCAGCGAGGATAACTATGTTTTTCTGGAAAGCGAAGAATCAAGTTATTCTCTGTCGTCTTCCAGAGGGGTGAACTTTGAGGTATTGGGATTTGATCTCCTGTATAGTTTCTAGAGTATAATTGATTATGATTTGTCTTAAAATAAACGTTCATGTTTTTTTTATTTAAGTTAAAACCCTTATTTTGATTTTATTTTCTGCTCTACATCCTTGCCTTTAAAGATGGGGCTCATTTTTAAATCCTTTTTATTAAGTTCAATTTTTTGGATATGTGCGTGTGGCTGCACGAGCAAATTTGTGAAATCCTCATTAACCCTATTCTCGTCATCTGATCAGCTTGAAACTTGGCAGATAGATTCGATGACGATGCATTCGATCGAGTTTTGGGGACTCTCACTGTCACTAAAAGATCGGTTTTACACATGTTTCTATACATTTTATTTTTTATATGTTTGGGATACTAATAAATCCCATCTGACCAATCATTGTTGAAACTCTTTCCTCTGTTGCCAAAATTGTTTTAATCAGAATAAGTAAGAGATATTTAAACATGAATGCATCAGTTCACATTCAATTTTAATAAATAAATTTTTAAACATATTTTGCCGATAGAAATGTTTTTAATATTTAAAATTGAATGCAAACATCAAGCACACGCTGACAACAGAATCGGCGCTGTATTAATGAATATGAAATTTGAAAATGAATATAAAGGATTTATATTAAGAACCATGATTTTATAGATTGTATTATTTTACGACTTAAGTTATAAGATCTTAAAATCATGAATTATAATTGTTATGGTCATTAGGAGTACTTTCTTTTATGGTGTTTTCTTAAAATATACTTATAGACTGAGAGGCGACTGCAATTTTTGGACCCCATCGAACATCATTCTGAATTTTTTATAGAAATTAGAGAAAAGTGAGTAGATTACGAATCCACTGGTCTGCTGTGGCAAAAATAGCCGAAACTGGTCAAAAATCGACTTTTAATAAGTTGAACTAAATCCAATTGCCAAATGCGCCATAACTTGCCAAATAATGAGCATTTTTTTTATTTGGTTACCCTCACTCTTTAACTGTCAATTAACCTTCTGAGGGTCACGGGCTTATATATCCGTCATTTGATCCCCAGTTTTTCCAGCAATACACAACCTTTTTAAATTTATAAATAAAATGTAAAATAAAATATTTTTAAAATCTTTTTATTAGGATGATAGTTTAAAACCTACTTAAAACAAAATAAATAAAAAATAATTTTAAAAATTTATATATTTGGATCAGAAATAAAATTTAAAAATTATTGCAGGGAATACAACTGTATAATTTTGCTCATTCACTTGACGCTCAGAGGGTTAAGAAGGTTGCAGACGATTCAGATATCTGGCGACGGTCTACTTGCATCTATTAAAAGGGAGCCAAGTTGGCAAAAAATATTATGTCACTTATGACGTAACTGATGTCGCCAATTTGGCTTACTTTTAAAAGATATAAGTTTTCCGAGCCAAAGATCAGAAATCGTTTGCGCTTTTTCTCATTGAAAATCAAAATGAAGTGGGTTGCCAGACGAATAAGTTTGTTCTATTTTTGGCAAGTTATGACATATTTGGCAATCGGATTTTAGTTCAACTCATTCCAAGTCGATTATTGATCAGTTTCGGCCATTTTTGCCACAGCAGACTAGTGGATTCCTAATCTACTCACTTTTCTCTAATTTCTCTAAAAAATTAAGAATGATGTTTGATGTGGTCCAAAAATTGCAGTCATCTCTCGGACTATTAGGTTTAAAAATTGGAATACTCTCTATACAATGTGTATAACCAAAACAATTAGCTGTATATTAGTATACCTAATGTATACATTGTCTAAATATACAAATTTTACATAAAATATTTCAGCTATCTCTTTTTTAAAATAGACATTTTACAAATGTGAGGACAGAAATAGTATTGGTTAGTATTTTGTTTTTACACTTCATTTTGTTTAAAGAAGTACCTAACTTAATTTTTTAAATTTTTATTTTTGTAAGTTGAAGGTTCTTGCAGCATAATAAACAAGATGAAAAATGAATTTTCATGCTATGCGTAAATTATAATTAGTTGTGTTTTATAGCAGAAATATTTTTATTTACAGAATATATTTTCAACGATGAAGCAGATTTATGGTACTGAACTGAAAAACCCACTTGATAAAGATATGAAGCAGTATAAAAAGTAGGTTTATATGTCTTAAAATAGTTTTTGAAATTTATATATAGTACTTTAAAATAAAATATTGTAATTTATATTAACTGTAATCTTTCTTAAAATTTTAAATAATGCCGCCTAAGTTAATAGAATATGTTTAGTTTAGTTAGTTATTATAGTTATGAAATTAATTTATTTGAGTATTCCTTTATCTCATAAAATAGATTTGTGAACATTGGAAAATATGCAGGAACGTCTGAACCAAACACTTCAATTCCTCGATCTTTGAGTGTATCTTTTAAGTTGTAAGTAAACCTTTACATTGTTATATGTAATCTTTATAAAAGCCTTTTCGAAAATCATACCACTCATTATCATCATTAATCATATGAAATCATTATCATGATTAATAATTACCATCATTAATCCTATGAAGTCATTATCGTCATTAATAATACTCATTATCATCATTAATCATCTGAAGCATTCAACTGAAATTTCTATTGTCAAGTGACCTAAACTACAAAGTCATTTTAAAACTTTTTGTTGTTCAGTCAGATAGATTTTATGATGGCTGCTAAGCTACTACCTTAACAGGTAATTCCTTGTGTTTCACTATACAACTGGGAAATAGTTTGGTTTCAAAATCATTAATATTCACTGAAAGCTGTAGCTGACTTTATTTATTCATTATTTGTAACAATAAATTATAAATTACTGTTTTTCAAACTAATGAAATATCATGGAATATATTTGTCTGCATGATAAGTTGTCATATGTATTCCTGTTTCGAGTTCAAAATGTTTATTAAGCTGTGTATTTTTCCATTTAAATGTAGTTATATACAAACTCTACTTTTTTTTATTATTTGAAAGCTATTTGTATTACCTAGCTATGCTATTATTCCAATATTGTATTTCAGGAGTCAGAAAAGCAACTTCACAAATGATTCAACAAGATGTACAGCTCTGCCAACAGTGGGCAAAAGCAATGTTGATCTGTATGTTGCTTACGTAACAAAAGGGCTGGATGGTCCATTGCCACCTTCTTCTAAGTCTTTGGAGATATACGAAGAATATGTTAAGAAGCAACATCAGTAAGACTTCTATATATTATAATTCTTCCATAAGTATTAACGTTAAGAAGATCCCAAAAAGGAAAATATTAAAATGAATTTATTTCTGAGTTTAACCTTGAATATTTTTCTATGATGATAGTTCTTGCTGTTTGCTTGTTTTGAATGGTAGATTGTATATTTTTTGTATACTCAGTAAAACCTGCATTAGACAACTGTTATTCTAAATTGTTCATTGTGTTTGTGAGTTGAATTATCAATTCCATGGTTATTTTACATTCCATTCTTGTATTATTTCTGTTTAGGAGTTACATCACATAAGAAATTATAACATGTCAAATTGCATGTGGCTTTAATATGTTGCAACTTTTTTGGGTTTGAATATTTTATGTGTTTTAATCAATGTTATGTGGTATTCTAATTGCAAGTAAGTATAAAAACTTAGGATTGGAATATTTATGAAATGTTATTTTCTTATGTTTCAATTTCTTTCTTTTGTTGATTAGTTAATTATGAAGGTTTATTTAGAAGCAGTAATTTTGTGTAAACATTCCTGTGGATTATTTTTCTAGTCTGTTTTTTTTTTTTTTTTTTTTTTTTGCTGTTAAAATGTATCGAATTTATTTTATGGAATGTATCTTATTTGTTATATGTGTTACCAGTGAGTCTTACTAATGTTAACATCCACCGGATATATTATTTTATCCAGTGAAAAAGTAGTTTTAATATTTATAAAAATGTTTGGTATCTGATTTAACCAAATTTATTGTTATTACATGTTTAGTTTTTATTACATATATGTATAGTTATAATATCTTTCAACAACTTTATTAAAAATTAAAATATTTTGTTTTTATTTAGTCTTTGTCTGATTTAAAATTCTGCTGTTACATATTATTTAAAATTAATATAATTTAAAAAGTTCAGCAAAATTATTAAGTTTTGCCCCCTTCATACCTGTATTAAACTGAAGTAACACAATATTTTTGTTCCTTAGATGATTTAAATTATGTTTGAGTACTAGAATTGAAGTGCAAAAAATTATGCTGCAATATTACAAAATTAATTTAATAAAAATTCCCACATATAGCCGCAATCAGATTAATTTATCCATACATATAATAAATTTAGTCAAAGAAAAATGATACATTCAATCGCATAATTGTAAAAGCAGAGCATTTACCTAGCAATAAAATTTTTCCAATCATTTTATTCTTCTCTTTTGTCACTTTACTAAAGTTTCTTTTATATTTTGATGAAATGGTGAAACATCATCTATTTTAAGTTTTTATTGAATGTTTAATTAATAACTTAAGCATATAAAAAAAAAAAAAATTAAACTTTATAAAACACATCTTTCAGTTTAGTTTTAAATTGTTTATATAATTAATATCGTAAAAGTATTGGTAGACTTAGAACTCCCATGGAAATTCAAAATGTCAATATGGATACTCTGTCTTTTTAAGTGGGTATGTCGATGGAGAACATATCTGTGGAGTACTACTTAACCCCCTTACTGTCATCCAATCGAGTTGAAACTTGGCAGATAAATTCGTTGTCAATGACAGGGGTCGCATTCACCCGAAATTTTTTATTTCTCTCTTCTCTCTAAAATTGTCCATAAATTTTTCGATAATTCTTAAAAAAAACCTAACAAATTCCTTGATTTTCCTGAAAACCCGTCGAAAAATTGCAAATAATCCTCCGGAAGAGAAAAACTGTTTTTTTAAGATTTTAATCATTAATTATTTTATTTTTTTTTGTTAAAAGTTACAGTTTTTTGTTTTTGCCGGTTTTGAAAAATACTTCGAAAAAATTTCTATATTATGAGCCTTTGTCAACTTTAAAACAAATACTCCTAAATTTTTTTAAAGTTATCCATAAAATTTTTGGAATTACCCTTAATTTTTTTAATTACCCCTAACATTTTTTTAATTACCCCTAACATTTTTAGGAATTATCCCTAAAATTTTTGGAATATCCTTAAAATTCCTACCTGATTTTTTTTTTTTTTTTTTTTTTTAAACTCCCTGTGCCCCCTGATATGACAATGCATTCTATAAAATTTTGGTGACTGTCTCTGTCACTATAAGGGCACTTTTACAAAATACAAATAAACCAAACTTGCCATCACCCAATCGCTCTGAAAAGCAGTTAAGCAATCATTGAAGAAACAGTTCCTGTTGTCGAAATTGTTCTAATAAATAATAACATTGTTTTAATCGGAATAAATAAAAGATATTTGGACGTGAGTGAATAAATTTACATTCATTTTTAATAAATAAATTTTGAAAAGTAATTTACTGCATATTTGCTGATGGATGTTTTAAATTAAATGCCAACATCAAGCACACACTGGCAATAGAAACAGCGTTTTGTTAAAGAACATAAAAATAGGCAGTGCATGCAAAGGATTTGTATTAAAAACTTTAATGGGTTATATTATTTCATTTTTTTAATTTTTTTAAAATTAGAACCCCTCAAGAAATGTGTTTTAAAAGTTAGCTTCTTCTCATTTTCTAAAAAAAATGATATCCATCTCTAACTCTTTAGGAAGCAGCTGTCAGATTATCAAGACCTGTTTTTAGAAGAGGAGTCTCAGATAACATAAAAAAGTACCTGACCTAAATTTTAAACATTCGTTCATAACAAGCATCGTTTCTCCTACTCAAAAGAGATTTCACCAGGTCAGAACATTTTTCTAAAGCTTTTGTGTGAACAATATGTAGTTTATTTGATCAAACTTTTTTTTTTAAACTGGTGGTAGACTGCATAAAAAATTTTTACGAATGTTGTTTATGCCAAGAATAAGATTTTTTTTTTAACTTAAAAAAGTTATTTATTAGTTACAGGTTACTATTGTCTTAGGATAATGGCTGGATAAACATTAAGCTTTTCCACATATTTAAACTTTATTATTGAACTGTTACTGAGGTTATATTTGTTTTTCATCTTAGATTCTCCAGTTATCATTTCCTCTGGTTATATTTTTCATATTTCAGTGTTATTCCTTCAAATTATTCTTGTATAAATGTTGAATTGATTATTAATGGTCGGCTAAATGAACATTTTTACGATAGTTCAATGACCTTCTATTATGTAAGCTCATTTTAATATTTATTAATATTGTAGAATTTTTTAATAGTTTGCCAAAACACTACTACTATCTTAATAAACTTTGCATTCAAAAGGAAAAAGCAGTGAAGTGGGGTTTACTTGATCAGTTTCTTTCATCATTATAGCTTAGTAAACAGCTGGCTATTACCAAAGAAAATACATTTTTTTATTATGTCCAAGTGCTTTAGAAAAAATTAACCTATCAACCGTTTTCATCACTGCTGAATATTTGACATCATCATATATCGCACCAACCA
This sequence comes from Linyphia triangularis, assembly GCA_963978545.1. Taxonomy (NCBI): domain Eukaryota; kingdom Metazoa; phylum Arthropoda; class Arachnida; order Araneae; family Linyphiidae; genus Linyphia; species Linyphia triangularis. The sequence goes on from OZ021731.1 coordinate 83,163,982, forward strand.
GTTTCTATATCACTCCAAACTGTTTGCATATCAACAAGTTTGTATACGCAGTCATCAGTTTGTATATCTAGTCATCAGTTTTGCAGGCTGTTGTGGGAGATCCCTCGTCACCTCATTTCCTCTTTTCCAACAGCTTTAATTGTTCCTGAGAGTAACACCAGTTTCTTTTGGTTTGTTCATCACATGCTAATAGCATTGGGAAAGCAATATATGTGTATGTATATGTGTGTATATATATATATATACCTGTTCACCCTACTTGTGATCAAGTCGCCCTCCTTTACAGTACTCCTCTTGGATATTATTCTTTAACTTATTTTGGTAATTTAATTTGTGCATAATTAAGGATTTCAAATTTGTATGTTTTGATTGTATTGCATACTGGACAGTTTATTACTCATTGTTAAGTTTGGATGTGATATATGTATTTCTATATTTATAAAAAGTATTTTAATAATTTATTTTGTACATTATATTTTGTGAATAAATATTTCGCAAAGAAATACCTATTTTCTTCATTGTTTTGAATCTCTTTCCATTGTATGATTAGTTTTTACATTCTCGAGAATAATTATTGTACTAATGTGTGTGTGTGTCTACTTTTAAAAATTGTACTTACCACAGTACTGTTTCGATATATCTTTATTTCTTATGTTGATTTTTCAAAACCCCTAAGCAAACTTGGGAAAACTTTTCTGATTTTTGTTTTGCTGTTTTGTGTAAATATCATTAGCATCAAAAGTAGTTGTTATACGAGTCTCCTGAATTAAAATAATAAACTAAAAACATCTATAATTTTGTACTTGACAACAAGATTATTTCATTTGAACTTTTCTTGATATAGGTTTGAAAAGGTACAAACCCCAGTCATCAAACAGCTTTTGAATCTAGTAATCTATTTATATTTCAACATATTAACTTTTTTTTTTAATACTTAAATCATTAGCTTCAATGTTTATAAAATGTTGTCATTTATTGTATTTTTAAAGTCATACTTAAGCTGAAATATAGTATTAGTATTATATTCTTAGTTTATTAAAGTTGATATTTAAAAAAAAAAATTAATTTCGATGTATCATTTTAAGCAGGGGCATTACTAGTAATATATAATTTTATTTTCACTTCAAAATATATACAATAATATGATACAAATGATTTTTAAGCATTTGTACATCACTTGCTTCAATCAATTCACATCAATTTGTACATTTCTTTCCTTTCTTTAAAATACTACTTTTCGACATTTTTTAGCATTCTTCTTTTTCTTTTGTCCATTTATTCCAGTTTGGAATTATATAAAATTCCAGGTTTTTTTTTTTTTTTCCAAGTTTATGTAACATTGTAGATTTATGTAACACCTACGTTACATCTATGTCAAAATGCCAGCTAAAAGCTAAAAAGCTTCTCAAGCATCATGGTATAGTGTCTTTGTTTTAAAAGGCACTGATTTTAAATTTTAATGAACAGTGTTCCATTAAAAATGACTTGATTTGTTATTCTTCCCCTTTCTGTTTTGGTCACCTAAACACTTTAAGAATTTTCTTCAGAAAGTTTACAAACCTTTCCCTAAAGTATTGTCTTAACTTCTCGTTCGAAAGTGCAGGCCTGTTTTCAAAACTTGGTTGCGTTGAAGTTTCCCTCTTTAATCTCACTTTCTTGACAACAAAACCTCCATGCGCATTGCTGATTCTGCTGTTGTTCTTATTTAAGTCATGTTCTTTAATTGCATCCATAAAGAACGGTTTCTTCCGGTTGTGGGAAGCGTTGAACGTTCTGGGTGACACCGGGCCATCCAAGAAACCAATGCTCCAAGGTTTCGACTGCCTTGCCGAACCTGAAGCACTGTGAACTGACTTTGGTCTCGAATGGTCGCTCGTTCCATTTACAAGCTCTTTAGCTTCGACTCGAACGCTTATAGTATACGCTTTTCCTTTTCTAAGGCGATTGTCGCTTTGAGTGTGATTCCATCGAATGGTGTCTCCCGGGGATTTGATTTCGGACACCAAATTAGAGATCCTTTTGATGAAACTGCTCGTGTAATCGAATTCTGCAGCTTCCGGAGAACCTGTCTTGTTGCCACATGGAACGTTTGAAGTCTCGTTACTTAACGACTTAAATGTTTTTGAAGATCGATCAGGATGTTTAGTACCCAAATACACTGGACTTGGCTGTGCCACTGTTCTATTATTTATTTTCATCCCCAGTATGCTCTTCAGCCCCTTGTCAGATATTCTGAAGCGCTCATTGTTCAAGTAGACCGGACTAGCTATACTCTCCTCAGTATAAGATTGTCTCTCCCTTGTAGCATTACCAGTTTTCTTAGTACTGTTGATTCCTTCAGGTATCGGAAGTTCAGTGGATACAGTAGGCTTTTCAGGTTGGACTGCAAATGGGAATTGTCTTGAAGACAGTCTGTCACCGTATTTTCTGTTACGGCTGGTCATCAGGAAAGGTTCTGGTTCTAAAATATAAGCTTTTTTAGTAGCTGATTTTACGTATGCAGGAATCTTTGAAGGTTTTTTAGTAGTTGCATGTGCTCTTTCTTCCATAAAAGATTTTTCAGTTAGAAGTACGATCTTCTTTCCAGGAATAAAACTAAAGCTTCCTCGTCCTGCTTCATCCTCGCCTTCTACTGTAGAAGTTTCCCGCGACTTTGAATTGTCGTTCGCAACGAATTGCTTTTCCGTATTTTCAACATTACTCTCTGCTGAATTGTAATTATAGTTGTGGTTCTTAATACTGATTCTGTGTCTCTCCGAATCGCGGTGGTAGTTCTGACGAAAAGGATAAATTACTTCGAACTCGTCCGTTATGTTCCTCGAGTTGTGGTCGTTTCTCTGAATTGGATTTCTTAATTTTTCCGCGAATATCCACCTATTCTGTTGTTTAGTCGCTGGATTATTTTCATTGCTACTATCAAAGAATCTCTCTTTTTGTTCATTCTGCGGTTTCCTTTGTCTAGAAATTAAAACTTCCGGTCTGGGCAACTTTCTTTCCGGCCAATGCTCATATCTGATAGTTTTTGCAAAAGGCTCTTTGGTACCATTTTGTATGAAGGTAACATCTCGAGTATTTGGCGTCATATACTTCACTTTTATTCTCTTAATCCTCACATTTTTGTACACTTTCTGGCCAGATGTGACAGTAAGTGGTTTCGATCCGCCGAAATACTCGTGTCTTTTCTGTTCCCTTTGGAATTCATTCCTTTGTTTCGCTGACCAGGAATCTTTTTCCTTTCTGTTTTCCAGGTTAGTTTCTTTTCCGTCCTGAGCAGAGCTGTCCATCGTTTCAACTCCGCCTATCTCCTTTGAATTTGTGTGTTCCTTAGTAGTGGCTGTATCGGATCCTTGAGTTTCGTGATTCTTCATCAGTTCTCGTAACAGGATAGCGTAGCCCATCGGATAATTCATGGCCTTTTGTGAGAGATTTTCTAGTCTTCTATTTGCTTTCTCTTCACGTGGATTTGTTTTATCTTGTAAGGTAGACATTTCTTTGTTTCTCAAATGAGGAAAGGCTGGTATCCTGTTGTAACCTCTAGAATGTGTGCTTTCGCCTAGTCTGACGGCATCAATCTTATGCTTCAGATCAAAAGTAGCCGCTGCTAAAGTTTTCTCGTCTGGACCTACAGCTTCAGATTCCGGTTTTTCATATCTCATAGAGTTGTCGCAATCTACGTTGTACCACCAATCGCATACCAAGTATTCTTGGTTGAATACTGTTCCAACTGGACACAGAAAGGATGTCCTCTGGCCATCTTCATGACAAACGTGAAACATCTGCAAGAAATATTTTTATGAGAACTATTAATGGATTAACTTTAATTATAAATCTTAAAGCTGTTTATAAAAAAACATCAATATGCAAGTTTAAATTATTGGGAATAAGTGTGATTGCATTCAGAAATTGCACTTATTTAACTTTTAATAATGTTATTATATTAAGTTGAAGTTATCTTTTTTTTTTTTTGCGGATCATCAAGGCTTTTAAAATCCGTAATTCCTAAATCTACTAAACCAGTTGAGTACGGAACTTCAATTTGTCAGCGTTTCTTTATCAGGGTCATAGGGGATTTTTCTTTTGAAAAATTACCTATAGAATCTCTCCACTTGTGAAGTGATAGGAAGTCAAGAAGTCATTAAATTATTAACAAATGATCGATAACAGTTTATTTTTTCTTCTTACAGTGTTACAAATCTAACTCGAAATGGAAAAAAAACTTATGCTGCAGTCCGCAAACTAAGATTAATCTCAAAATAAAAAGATTTTTGTCAGTATATAATTATTGGTAAATAACATAATATAGCGTAATATAACGTCAAAAGTTTCTAGACTGTAGCAGTGGACTGAATAAAAAATTTGTTTTAGAACCCCAAGAAATCCCAAATTATGCCACTTAGTAATTTATTAATTACACGCACTTACTTGGCACCGTGAAGCAATATCTGCATAATATCCTGGTGCCGTGTATTCCTCACACGGGAAGTGGACCACAGGCAGAATTTCCAACGTAGGGTAATCCACTTCCGGAATACCCAATTCAGGGTTCCTTCTGTGAATCCTCCTAGATTTCCTAGTGCTGCTTCCCGTCCTCCTAGTGTGATGATTCTTCGTCGACGTCCTTGACGAAGACGTAAATTTCTCGTCGTTCACTTGTAAAAATCGTTTCTGGTCAATGGTGATGTATTCCTCCTCCACTGGGAAATCTTCGTCTTCCAGTTCCCTATCCCCCTGCGATACATCTTCCATCGAGAACGTTGTCGACATATCAGAAATGTTCCTGTCTGGAGCTAAATACCCGATTTCTGGTTCCAAAAACTCGACCTCCGGCACGACGTATTCCACTTTGGGTTTGAACCTGAATTCCTCCAGTTCCTGGAAGGCGTCGAGGTCATTGACGTATTCCACGTGTGATATGACATGCTCGACTCCTGGTATTATGTATTCCACAAATGACTGCCTCGGATCGGAGAAGACGTTGTCCGCAGTGGTAGAGCCTTCAACGTCCTCCTTAGTTCGGTTTGATTCATCAGTAACATACATTTGTTTAGATTTCTCCAGGGCGTTCTCATTAGCGTCCCTCAACCTCTGGGAGACAGATTCCTGTTCAGTTTTGGATGGCCTGTGGTGCTCCTCTATGATCAGTTCTCGAAGAAGAGTGGTGTCGAGGTTATGATGTGGCAGGTCTAGAGTACCATTCGACTCCCGCTCAATCTCCGACATGTCTTTCTCGGTTTCTGTCATGTCTTTTGTTTCTGTTTCTTCCGTTGGCGGCGGAGGAAGGTTTTCGTCGGGGTTATCGAAGGGTGGAGGGTAGTCCTGGCCTGTCCCTGAGAAATAGGTCTCCTCTCCGGCTGACAGTGCTGCTTGGTTGGAGGCACCATCTGCGGCATGGTCGCGATTTTCTTGCATCTTCTTCCACCAGGTGTCTGTAGAGATCTCGTCTGACGAGAACCTTCGTCGTCGTTGGCTGTCTGTTCTTGAGAACTGGTTGCTCCATGTCCAAAAGATGGATTTGCCGCCGCGTTGAAGGAGACTCTGAAAAAAGTGGAACAAAATCACCAATTATAATATAATGCCGCTAATTTTGTTTTGAGAGCTATATTTATTTTTGTGGAATTGAAGTTAATAAGATAACTTATGTCGGATTTTTTTTTTCCGAGGAAATAATTAAAGGCCGATTCTTACCTCTAACAGGGCTTCATTTTCAGCAATCATATGAAGACCTGCGTAAGAAATAAACAGTTAATTTTTATAAACTGAAAAAGATAGATTAAATTCGTCTTTCTTCATCATTTATAAAATAAATTTAATTTCTATACTGACTCGTAATACAATAATACTGTTAACTTGTATTTCAAAGAGGAAAATATTCATGTATAGAGGTATTAGTGGGAAGTATTGTTTAGCTCTGGCTATTTGGCTGATTTATAGGTACGACGATTCCAACCTCCATATATTCTCTGCAACTGGTCTAAACCAGTCTGTTCTTTCCCCTCCGCCAACTAATCAGTGCCAAACAGTAAATGGAGATTATAGAAAATCTATTATCTGTTTTTATATTTCAACACTAATACGTCTACAATAACAAGACGATAAGAGATATCAGCTAAATTGGGAAAATTACTAAATTGCAAAAACTGTTTTTATTTAAAAAAAAAAAAGATATTTAAAATGTCTGTACTTAGCAGGAAAAACTGGGAAAACAACAAGAAAATTGTTTAATATTTTATGAATAAAAAAAAAATAAGAATCAGGTTAATACCAAAGAAAACAATTTCACTTTTCCTTTTACAGTTTATCATCTAGAACGATAAAGTTCGATGGAGTTGAAAAACTTTCTACTTACTAAGCTAAATTTATAGAAGTTCTGTTCTTTCGTACTCACCTGTAAAAATTAGGATGCTTGTGAAAGAACAAAAATGCTTCATTCTTTAGTTATGGTTACTAAAACAGAAAAAGTAAGCATTAGTGTACCAACTAGAGGCTGTAATAGTTTCAGATGCAAGAATTTAAAGAAAATATTTGGTACTTTTCCGTTAAAGGAGACCGATGGTACTTCCAAGTACGGTACGGATTCTGCGCCAAGAATTGTTTACATAAAAACCGCGCCAAATTATAGCAACCATAGGCAGTTCACTTGTTAGTAAAAAATAGCGGCTGCTGCCATTTATTGGCGAAAATCCCCTTGGCACAGAATCCGTACCGTACTTGGAAGTACCAACAGACCCTTTTAACGTAAAAGTAAAAAAAAAAATTAAATAATAAACAGTATCGTTGTTGGGTACCATAAAAGTATATGTGTGAGTGAAGGGAGAGGGAATACTAGTGAAAAAGGAAGGAAATAATGAATACCATCACTTGGCGCTCTGTAAGTTTTGCTATTAAAAGACAAGCAGATATGACGTTGGCTGTGAAATAGTCTATTATAGTTAATTATAAAATTGCCAGGTTCCCTGGAGGAAGTTTGGTTAAAAGTTGTTCGTGGTTGAAAAGTGTTTTGGAAAAATAAAAGCTACAAATGAGAGGTTTTTAAAAATTTAATACTTGGTATGTAATTAATTTATGAAGAAAATAATAAATTATAGAAAAAGACAGATTTCTCCCTCTTTTGGTTAATAAAGTATCAATTCTGAGTAATTTACACGAACATCATGTGTAAATTACGAGTACGAAACAATCAGTATGTAAATTATTACACGTACTTCCCTGTAAACTTTTAAAATTGTGTCAAGTACTCTGTGTCATTCAAGTGTAACTTTTCCGGAGCAACCAATGCGTTTGTAGCCTCGAACGAAAAAATACTTCACTTGCAATTATTATTTATTTTTTTTCCCAAGATTATTCTCAATAAAGAATATGTAGCATCAGGTAAAAAATAATTTAAGAAACACGATTAATAAAGAAATTCCTGTGAGTGATTAGCAAAATTAATTATTATTAAATATTGAGAGCATTTATAAATAAATAAAAATTATACATTTTTTATTATTTCGTTTATATGACAATCACAACAGACGAAAATCGTTTGGTGAATCAGTTAGGAATATATTTGGTTCTTGTTCTTTTATCATTTATTTTCATGTAGTGGATAGGGTTCATTATAAGAGATACAAATATTGTATTCTTGAAAACGTTTATCTTCATTCAAGTAAATTTTTCTTCAAATTATTGAGTAAAAGTATATTTTGGTATTCTTTTATGAAGTAGCATTGTTTCTTCTTTTTTTACGAATAATAACCTAAATCTTTAAGTCACAACAAAGATCTTCATATTCTCCAGCTTTACAACTGAAATTTAACCAAAATGAATTTTACACAATAATGATTTTTCACTTTGACTAAAAGCATTGTTTAGTCAAGAAGCACATAATAATAGAATTCAGCTGCTCGAATTTACAGCATTGTTTTCACTTGAACAAAATATATATATATTTTTTTCTAAAGCCGTGAAGGAGATAGTGAGTAACAGCATACTAGTATTTACTAAAGAATAATTTAATTATGTTGCTCTTTTTCTCTACTTAATTGCCTTCATTCGAAAAAAATTCCCTCATGCAGAGACTTGCTAAAGAATAATTTTAAACGCTTGCTGCTATCTTTTATTTCATTCTCCATTCCAAAAAAAAATTATCCACCTCACAACCTTGAATAAAGATCGCTAGTGACGTCATGGAGAACTTTGCTAAAGTTTTCTATGCTGGGCCTTTCAGAAAATTTGACATGTTATTCGATGTCTGCCTGCACACGGAAGACGGCTCAGAGTTTAAAGTTCATAAAATGCAACTGGCTCTTAGAAACCTCTATTTCAAGTCCCTTTTCTGCGGCCACTTTTCGAATAAAAAAAACGTGCTGATACGCGATGTTGATGGCAACACCATGGGACTCATCCTCCATTATCTGTACACTGGGTGCGTTTCTATAAATCGAGACAACGTGATGGACTTGTGGATAGCATCAGACTATCTTCTTGTGGACGACTTGAAAGAGCAGTGCAGATCTTTTGTAATGGATGAGATGGACGAAACTAATTGCCTCGGAATATACCTCACCGTCTGGAGGATCGAAGGACTAGGTCTCATAGACGAGTGCTTCAGGTACTTGGTGGTCCACTTCGGAGAAATTATGAGGCACTGTTTCTCTTCTGATAATAGAAATTCCTCTGAAACGACAACTTTGGATATTATCAGGCTTTTACCATTTGATGCTCTGAAAAAGATACTGGAGAGCCGGAGTCTTAACATAACAAACGAATGGATGGTATGGGACGTCATCTTAGTGTGGCTGGGAACGGACTTTTTCAAAAGGCTACAATCCGTTCCTCAACTCTTGGGGTGCATTTATCTGGAAGACACTGATTCGGTGCTGATGGCCGAAGTTCAAGAGAATCCAATAGTTAAATGCAACCCATTTTGCGACTCCTACCGATTACCACCTTTCTATGGCGGGGATACACAGCGACAACTGTTTTCAAGTGGAACGCGGACTCCTCCGAGTCTACACTTCATAGCTCAATACTGCATTAAGGGTGCCCATTACGGCCGACCAGGAGAAGTCGACTCATACTTGGATCTATACCTGACCTATGATAACGAAGTGGACACCTGGCGAAAATTGGCTACTAGAGTGGCTATTTTACCTGATTTTTTCATCCAAGTAGGTCACAACATGTACATGTTCGACGTTTTGATGAACAGCAGCCTGGCCTTCAACCTGCTGGACTGCACCAAAACATCCATAGCGCCAATAAACACTGATCGTACCGGATACTGCGTTGCTGCTGTGGGAAATCGCATCTACGTTATGGGCGGTGTGACAGCAGCCTTCGAGCATACTGACATCATCGAGCGGTACGATCCAATCAGAGACACGTGGGACACCATCTCCCCGATGCATCCCATGATCCTCTCCGAAGTCATTGCTATGAATGGCTGCATCTACGCGATTGGAGACATCGGCGGACAGACCAATCCGACCATGATGGTGCAAGTGTACAAACCGGAATTGAACTTGTGGTACGCGGTGGATGCCCCCAAGCACTTCCGACATGCCTTCACGGCAGTTGTCTACAGAAAACGCTTGTATGTGATTGGTGGAGAAGGCCTTCATACTGTCCTTGGAACAGCTGAAGAATACAACCCAGAAGAAGATACTTGGAGGATGCTGCCGGATTTGCCATTTAGATATGCCCACCCTAAAGCCATTGAGTTGCAAAATCGTTTGATTGTGTATGAAGTCCATCTGGAAAACAGGCGACATGGCAATGCCGCTCCTCCAGTGTTCTTGGATGAAGACAACTGGAAGATCATTGACGATTCATCCCCTCTGCATAATGTGCATCTCTTCCATTTTTTCACAATACGTCAACCAGAAATCGTAAGAGATGTCATGCGTTGGAATAGAGCTCCTGGTATCGATTGGGCTAAAAGTGCTCTATCTTAAGTCAGTATTATGACATTTTGTGGTTCCAATTGCTTGAAATTTTTGTTTGGTTTTTGTTGATATTGCAACTGTAAATGTTCACTTTCAGTGTTGTATTTTTCTGTCACATTGTTCTACAATAAAAGTTTTCTCATAGATGAAACCTATTGCTTTTTTTTCCGATTGTATATCAAACATACTGAAAAGGGAGTTTTTTTTTTTTTTTTTAGTTCAAAATTTGTTGTAAATAAAATGGGTGTACTACATCAATGGCTAAAAGCTTAATTATTGTACATTCTTTTTTGCCAAAAAGAGTTATTAGTACCAATGTAAAAGTAGAGTTTAGTACTTTTCTCCTACATATAATTTGTATGTACTTTCCAAATAAATTTGTGCTACAGATTTAAAAAAAGAAAAAAAATGTCTGCACACTTTTCCTCAGGTTAGAACTCTTTGCTTGTTCCAAAAATTTACAAAAATGGATGTAGCTTTTGTAGACAACACTTCGAGCCATTGATATAGTATTTCTATTGCAATGTAGGATTTCTACAAGGAAATTCCTTCATATCTACCTATATAAATTATCTTATGCTTACCCACAAAAGACAATATTTGTACATACGAATTGGCAACAAGGGCCTAGAAGACAGCTAGCTGAACGAGCAAATGAGAGCGTAGATTAATTTTTCAAAGCCAAAATGCTGAAAGATGTCTTAGAAACAGCCTATAGTTTGTGTGAGAAGTATTGTTGGAGAACATGAGGCAGTTCTAGGCGGGAAATTTCTTCTTTACGTGGAATCCACTTCACGGAAAAAGAAATGAATAAACGAACTGTACCAATGAATAGGATGAAGTTAAACTTGTGCGCTTTTCTTTTGATTTAGGACGCAAAAAAAAAAAAAAATTACACAAAGAGGCTGAAGTTTTACCGAGCGAAGCGAGCAAGTTTCACAAAGGCGATCGAATGAGGGTTCTTAATTATTTAAAATTTAAAATAATTTTCAGTTGAAATAAGAGAGAGAGTGAATGCGCAGGCCTTCTGCTGTAAGACCTGTGCATATATCGATTTTGAGATTTTTTTTTCATGTTACCTATGTATTTTTACTTTTCCATTGATATATTACTTTTGCTTCCACTCAAATTAGAAGCATGTTAAGTTTTGTTTTTAAAAAAGCAAATCATCAATGTTAACTATATGTAAGCATTTTATCTTTGACTTTTATTTTCTCTAAATTAGATATTTTAAATTTCAATGTACCTTTTCTAACTAACTAGTAAAGGTATGCCATTATTTTCTTTTTATGAAATTTCAGCACGTAATCTACTGTTTAAACTGAAATTAAAATTGGGGAAGAAATATCGTCAGAATTTTTCTTGTTAAATTTTATCAACTTTCCAAAAAAAAAAAATTTTAAGAAAAAACTTTTTTCCTTTACAAAGATTTGGCATTTAAAAAATAATTAAGAAAATAACAAGAATTTTTTTAGCCTCCGCTTAACCCATTGACGGTCATGGGAATGGGCGAAATCCTACAGTTGTTTTCCCTGCAATAGTTTTTAAATTATATTTCTAATTCAAATACATAATTTTTTTTAATTATTTTTTATTTATTTTGTTTTAGATAGATTATAAAATATCATCCTAATAAAAATATTTTTAAAAAAATTTATTTTATATTTTATTTATAAATTTAAAAATGTTGTGTATTGCTGAAAAAAATTGGAAATCAAATGACGTATATATACGTGCATGACAGTCAGTGGGCTGTAGGTTATGTATTACAATTTAATAAAAAAATACTGTTAAATCTCTATTAATTAGCAAGAAAAGGAACATTGAAGTTTAAAATATCATGTTTCCAGAAAATCAAAGTTAAAGGTAAAAGTCTTATATAGTTAATATTGAAAATTGTCATATTTAAAACAAAATATAATTTATTTCTAATTTGAGTAGAAACAAAAGTAATATATCAATGGAAAGGCAAAAAACATAGAATAACATGAAGAAGAAGAAGAAAAAAATCGGAAACCGATTTATATTTACTTTCAATTACCCATATGTATATTATACATAGGGTAATAAAAGTATAGCATTCGGTTAAAAAAAAAAAAAAAATTAAAAATCGATTTTTTTTTTGTGCATTTCTCCACGTTTTGGAGCATCCTGATTTCAAAAAAGTGATCTAGAAAAAATTTCTGTCTGTGGTCAGCATAACTCCCGAACAAATTGCGATGTTCAAATTTGGTATGAGTTTTAGTGACGGCAATGGAACCTGCCATTATGGTTTTCGTTCAAATCGCGCATGCGCATAAGGTAGCTGCCATTAAAAAAATCATGTTTTTCAATGATTGCTAAAAACGGCTCTACTGATTTGGATAAAAATCGCTGTGCTAATGCCTCTTAAGGTGTTCTAAGCATCCCAAACTCCGAAATTCCCGTAAAATGCTTTAATGGCGTAAAAAGTTGAAAAACGAATGCCTTCAAGACAGAGTTCTCTTGAGCATACCTCATCAACGATCGTCTTTTCTTCTCCCCTCAGTTTCACTTATAATAAAGGATAATGTAAGGATTATCGAAAAGTATATCGCCAAAATCAACATTTTGGTGGATTTTTGTTTTTTTATATATCGCCAAATTTTATATAAATAGTAACTACATTAAAAAAATTTCATAAAAAAAAATATATTTCACAAAGTTAAATAAAATCATTTTGTTATTTAGAATGCAAAATACACTAGAGGCACTTTGTATCCTAATTTGGATATTGCATATAGATAGACAAAACTTCTTTTTTTTTTCATCTTCTATAAATTTAAAAATAAGTCAGAAGTTATCTTTCAATATCAATCGATTCAAAAATGAAAACTCAAAAATAACACTTTTCTATATAAAAGAAGATTTTTTTTATGAATATTTTCATAAAAAGGTTAGGGTTACTTGTTTAATATTATAACCCATAAAAAAAATGCTTTATATGCATTGCCAATTTTTATATTCATTAATAATGTGCTGTTTAAGTTGCCATGTAATTGGCATCTAATTTTAAATAAAAGAAACATCTCTATCAGCTAAATAAGCGGTAAACCACTTTTCAAAATTTATTCATTAAAAATCAATTATGCACTCTCATTCAAATATCTTTTATTTATTCTGATTAAAACAATTTTATTATTTATTTATTCAAACAAATTTTGCAACAAAAAGAGTTTCTTCCAAGATTTGTTAAATGTTATTTCAGCGCGATTGCATGACGTCAAGTTAGTTTATTATTATTCCGTAAAAGTAACCTTTTAATGACAGTGACAGCCGCTAAAATTTGATAGAATGCGTTCGACATCGAATCTATCGGCCAAGTTTCAGCCCGACTGGATGACGGCAAGGGAGTTAATAAGCCTCCGCAGATTTGCCCAGCCACTCACACACACAAAATCGTTAATAATACATTATTTAAAAACACAAGCAATTCTTTATCAATTAAATATTTTAATCTGCAAAGGTAAAATTGAATTACATTACAAAAAAAATTTCATCTACCGTTGGCACCTTCAGTAAATTAATAATGAAATAAATTATTCAAATAAACCTACCTGCCCCTTAGTTAAGAGTCTCCATATTTCTCGTGTGCTCTTCACAACAAAAGTGAAAGAACTAATGTTCCAAACAGTGTTCGAAAATGATGTTATACTGAGAACAATACCTTTTGAAAAATCGTTTGCTCCATAAATAGTACTCATCACTTTGGAGGTGATGTGATTGAGGATTACCCAGGTGGGAGTCCCACGGGGTTGCCAGATTTAACCTTTCTCCATTTCCCTCAACCATCGTAAGAGCTACTGGAGCATGGAGAACGGGCATGGGTGACCCTTGTGGAACACTTGGAAGAACGATAAATATCAGCAATATATACCGCTATCTATGGAAATTTCGGAAAGGAAATAAAAGTATCGTCTGCAATCGAACTTTAATAGTCCTTTATTTATGAAAATAGGAAATTGAAGTGAAGAATCGTTTGCGGTTTTGTTTTTCTTGGTGGTTTCGATTTCGCGTATCGTTGATGATTTTATCTAATGTTTGGGGTTATTGGAATGTAGAGAAATTGGGTTTAATTTTAAACAGGGGGAGAAAAAAAAAGTGCTTTGAATGGATAAATGATAAAATTGTAGATATCACAGGATTTGGTTGTTTATTTGATATTTATTGTTTCTGTATTTTCATCTGGAATTCATCGTATTTTCAGAACTGGAACTGCTTACAGAATCTTGGGTAATGGAATAATTTGAGTGTTTTACGAGGGAACTTATGCAGAGTGAAATTAGAAGCAAGGTTACATCAAATGGCAACACTTTGTACATGATTAAGGCCAATCACAACACACCTTTAAAGTCATGTGCTTTTTTTTATATACTTATTTACACACCTTGGCAGAAAAGTCAACTATCCGATTTTGAGTTGCGTATCTTTCAAAATCATTCTTATTTTAATTTTGAAAATGGTCTTATACGTTCAATTGTCAAAATAAAAGACTTATATAATTCAAATTTTAAGGGGACTTGCTACCCCTAAATTTCAAAAAAAAAAAAAAAAAAAAAAAAATTGAATTTCTAATTTTTTTTTCCATGAATGATTTGAATCCTTCTCCTTGTTCTGACAAATTTTTGAAGTGCTATTTTTTTGAGCTATTTTAATCGAGTGGATTATTTATTTAGTTATTTAACCCTCCAACAATTTTGCCCACCATAAAAATCGAAGTTAATATAATGGTTCCAAAGGTTAATATTTTGTTTAAGTAATTATGGGGACTCAGTACCAGCCTATACTCGTAATATTAGTTGCCTATTTTGGATGTATTTTTTCTAAGAAAGTTCTTAACAAATGAGTTTGATTTTTTTTTTTTTTTTACATAAATTTAATAGATCTTATACCAAATACTGAAGTTAAAATTTGGTAAAAAATATAGTAATTTTTTTTTTTTTTTTTTTTTTATATATATACATTTTATTTAATCTTACATTTTTTTTTTTTTTTTTTTTTTTTTTTTTTTTACATTTTATTTAATCTTACATTTTTTTTTTTTTTTTTTTTTTTTTGTGAAAACAATTTTTTTTTCCTTAGCAAAGATTTGGTATTTTAAGAGTATATTATAAAAATAACTGGAATTTTTCTTTTAACTTTTGTTTAATCTGTGTTAGTTAAGTACTATAATTTCATTAAAAATAAATTAATGGTATATCTCTACTAAGTTAGTTAGAAAAATGACATCGAACTTTGAAACATCACGTTTAGAGAAAATCAAAGTTAAAGTCACATGGTTAATAATTAATAGCTTTCTTTTTTTAAAACAAAGTATAACATACTTCTAATTTGAGTAGAAAATAAAGAAATACATCAATGGAAGGGCAAAAGACATAAAACAACATGAAATTAAAAAAAAAAAAATAATAATCACAAAAGCTATTTTTTCTTAATTTAAAAGGTACTGAGTCCTTTTAACGTAATACAGATATACTATCCTTCTTATATCACAACTTACCATACTAATATGCCCACCTGATAGCTGTGTGGTTAGCGTTCTGGCTTTGCATGCCAATAAGATGCATCTATATACCTGTATGGACAGAGTTATTATGGAAACCTGTATGAGATTTTATTTTGCATCATCAAGTAAATAAAAATACCTTAATATAATACCTTTGAAGAGAAACCAAATACCTCCATATACCTGTCCACAACCTTAGGACAGAGGTATTACGGAAAACCTATATGAGGTTTTTTTATGCTCCATTTTTTAGGTACAAATACCTTAATTGAATACCGCTAAAATGTTTGTAATTGCCACTGAGAAGAAACCTTGAAAATACCTCCATATACCTGTGCAAAACCTTGGGACAAAGGTATTATTGAAAACCTATATCGAGTTTTTTTCCTGCACCATTTAGCAGATAAAAGTACCTTAATCGAATACCTCTAAAATACTTCGAAAAAAAAAAAATCCTTTTAAATACCTTAAAAATACCTATAAATACCTCGGGGAAAAACCTTTTAAATACCCTAGGATTTCAGTAGAGGAAAGGGTTAGACATGAATGTTCGTTGTGGTTCGGAATCCACGTTAAGCTGTAAGTCCTGGCTTTATTAGCCGTTATTGTGCACAACTATAGGTCGTTGAGCGCGCAAACCAACCAACCATATTGAACCATCAGCCTAGGTCATAGCGAATCGCTTGAATGCATATCAAGATTCGGCGCCAAATGAGAGATGAGGCAGCCAAATATGGCAGTCCTCCGGCGCACATTGAGGTCAATCGAGGAGCTGGACAGTGAAGATTGAAAGGGTCAGTTTTGTCGCCCCCGACTCTGAAAAGAGAAAACGCTCCTCTGTAATCACCCTCTAATCACCCTCAATCCCTTAAGAAAGCAACAAAAGAGAAGTCTTTTTCGGTCCGGATTCGATTTCGAAAGAAAAAAAGGTTTTTGTTTTCGTTTCAACGACCTCGCTATAAAATTTGCTCCTGAAAAGCGTCGAGGCTTTTTGTAAGGTCGTAGTGGCGGGACCTCGAATGTTGTTCGAATGTTGTGGTCATGGTATTTTGCATTGCCGCAGCTTGTTTTAGAGGAAAAGTCCTAGTAAAGATTATTCCCTATACTAACTATGTTACAATCTTCTAGCCCAGTGCATTTGGAAACTACTTTGCCTAAAGCCTTGAAATTTGGTGAAGAGGTACGAAAAGGCTCACTTAATGAAATAAATTTAAAAACTCGAAAATAGAGTCTAATATATTTTATTTTATATTTTAAATCTTTACGTCAATGCATATGCAGTGGCTCCACCTGGTTTTTTTTTTTTTTTGCTATTTTAATTTTCGTTTATTATAGATAGACATTAAATGAAAACAATTTATGACATTTCATGAACTGATCTTTTTCGTACATGCTCAGCAAATGTCAAGGTTTAGTGCAAAGTAGTTTCTAAATGCACTGGGCTAGAAGATTGTAACATAGGGTCATTCCATGTCAAATCAACACGGCTCCCAACCCGACCCCTTTAGAATTTCATAAAATTTGGTTCACTTATTAGATTTATAGAGAAAAGAAAAAAATGCCAAATATTAGGTTTGAATCTCGTTTGGTTTCCAAAATATAGAGTTTCAAAAATGGACCAAAAGTGCAAAATTTCGTATTTCTTGCTTTACATATTTGGGTATAATGTTTTTCCTAATTATCATAAAATATTCATTTTGGTGTCAAAAGAAAGAAAAAGATTTGATCTTTCTAAAGATGTATTATTTACGTGTATTTTTTTAAATTTTCATTTTAAGGTCAAACAATTTGACCTTTGACCTTGAATATCTCAAAAAAGGGTATTTTTATTTTTTTCAAAAAAATATATATTATTCTTACATCAATTCTCTTCACAAATATATTAGTCTCATTTTGGGACTGCAATGGGATGCCAAGTTATAAATTTCAATCGTAACTATAGTCCCACTCTTGTCCTACAAAAACTGTTTATATGTAAATAGCTTTTCCTTTTAAAATATCTTTATATACATGTAATGCAAATAAAACTTTAGCCTTAATTATTAGCTAAAAATTATAAATATTTATCTTTGATTTGTTATAACTTTTTAACTTTAAGAGCAAAAACTGTTTACTTATACATTAAAAAAAATTAAATTTTTCAGCATTGCATTAAGTATGCAAACATCGTTCGCTGTAAAATTAAAAAGCATGACATAGATAATTGGTAATAATGAGCTTTTGAGATAATTATTTAAAAGGCATGTTGAATGCAATCAGAAATATTTGTTCATACAAATTATTTGGAAAAAATCATATTTCGAAATTAGAAAACAGAAATACTTAAAAAATTTCTATTGATACATTATCTTTAAGCGATTGTTGAAACTAATTTTTCAGATGCATAAGTAACTTCCGTACATATGTAACGTCTATTAATTATTATGACTCTTTTTCACTTGATTCATTGCATATGTAACTATTGATTTTATAATTTATTTTTTTGTTTTGACTTTTTTTTCGAACATGAAATTAGAATACATTTTGCACAGAAGTTGGTTGATAGAAATGGGTCTGAATGCATGAAATTTTTGAGTTCCTGGAATAGTTAGGGCGCTTAAGAATCGTTTATGAAAGAAGATTTTTTCTCTTTCATACTGTAAGGAAGTTACATATGCAAACTGCATTCCTTCAATATTGGCAGTTGCCCATTCGAATAACTGTCGAGAAGTCATTATCTGATATTAATATGGGCGCTGCAAACTGGCACAAGCGGCTAGCCTTTTTATGGTACCTCCAATGCCTTCTGAAACTCCTTTACCATGGGCAGTGGCAAAAAAATTCCATTCTTCTTGAATTCCAAAATCTTTTTTATGGAAACACTGGTTTATAAAAAAATTTCGATTTTTTTGTAATGAGAAGCTGCACCATCAGAAAAGTACAAAAGTTTGTTAGGTTTCACATTGAGTTTTCTTTCGATGAATTCGATCAAATGCCTTTGGAATAAGTAAACTGCTGTTGGCGTCATGGTGGAGACAGTCAGAAACTACTACGAAATTAAAATTGTCTACGATTCGGTCAGTGTATCTTCTATAATAAACCACAAATGGATGTATAGTTGCTTGCGAATTATTCCAGTGGAATCCCTGAATTGCATCTTGAAGAATAAAAGAGTAATTTTCAGAAAAATCACAAATTCACCTGATTTCAGATTTTGTTTAAAAGCACTAAAAAAAGACGATTGTTCCTTAGCAATGAATGAATGCCGTAAAGGTTTGATAAGTTTATTGAGAATTGAATCAAAAAAGTCATCACAAGGGCTCGACAAAGTTTCAAGGGTAGATTCAAGGGTATGCTTAGTAATTCATATAACAAGTATTTTTTTCTACATATGTTTAGAAATTTAAAAACATTTGAAATAAATTTACCATTTAAAAAACAATCCTTTGATTTTTGCGTTCTAATATCTAACAGAAAACTTCGGGAGAGGATGTATTCCCATATACTTTCCCCTGGCTACGCCACTGAATAAAAGAACCAAGATGAAAATCTTCACTATTTCCTTTCTTTTGAAAACTAGTCAATTTACACTCAATTCCTTATATATTCGACTGCATTAGGATATGCGAATATGGGATTCTTCAGTTCGCACTCAAAGACGATTATTGCGTGAAATTAAGGACAAGAGTTCACCTTTGAATTTATATTTTGGCATCCCATTGCGGTCCCATTATGAAACTAACGTATTTGTGTAGAGAATTAATGTAAGAATAACATATATTTTTTTGAAAAAAAAAATAAAAATACCTTTTTTGGAGATATCCAAGGTCAAAGGTCAAATCGTTTGACCTTAAAATGAAAATTTAAAAAAATATCCATAGATAATACATCATTAAAAATATATAATCTTTATCTTTTTTTTTGACACCAAAATCAATGTTTTATGATAATTAGGGACAAAATTATAACCAGATATATAAAGCAAGAAATGCGAAATTTTGACCTTTTGGCCCGTTTTTGAAGCTCCGCATTTCAGAAACCAAACGATATTCAAACCTAATGTTGGCCTTTTTTTCTTTTTTCTATAAACCCAACAAGTGAGCAAAATTTTATTAAATTCTGAAGGGATCGGGTTGAAAATGTCACTTTTTTGTGTTGATTTGACTTGGAATGACCCCATAGCGAGTGTAGGGAATGATTCTTACTATACTAAACTTCAACTTAACTAGACATCAGTTAGACGATAGATCGTCACAGTGCTCATAGGTATTTAATCCATTTTGGCGGCGTGAAAGCATAATGCTCGCCAAACCACAACCCTGTAGAGAACAAAATGCTGTAAGGTTTGGCGAGAATTATGTCTTCACTCCGCCAAAATGGATTAAATACCTATGAGCACGGTGACGATCTATCGTCTAACTGATGTCTAGTTAAGTTGAAGTTTAGTATACAACTTCCTTTTAATGTTTCAAAGGTTTAATTATTCGAATCGGTAGTTGATGATCCATATCAGAGACCCGTAAGCAAAAACTTAAAATCGATTTTTTTTTTCTTTCTTTTTTTTTATTTTTTTTTTTGCATTTTTCACGTTTTGGAACGCCCTGATTTCAAAAAAGTGAGTTAGAAAAAATATATGTCTATGGTCAGCATAACTCCCGAACAAATTGACCTACGAAGTTCAAATTTGGTATGCGGGTTTCTGGTGGCCATGGGACCTACCATTAAGGCTTTCGTCAAAATCACGCATACGCATAGGTAGCTGCCATTGAAAAAAAACATCTTCTTCAATGATTGCTAAAAAACGGCTCCAACAATTTTGAAAACAATCGCTGTGGTAATGCCTCTTAAGCTAATGCTAATGTTCTAAACATCCCCAACTCCGAAATTTCCGTAAAAATGCTTTAATGGCGTAAAAAGTTGAAAAACGAATGCCTTCAACACAGAGTTCTCTTTTCTTGAGCATACCTCATCAACGATCGTTTTTTCTTCTCTCTTCAGTTTCACTTATAATAAAAGATAATATAAGGATTATCGAAAAGTACATCATCAAAATCACAATTTTAAAGATGTTTTTTTTTTTTTTTTTTTTTTTTTTTTTCCCCTTCTCCCAATCTTACAAGATGCATACCAGAATTATCTCAAAAAATATCGCAATACTGACTATTTTTTGAAAATAAATGATGAAAATATAATAACGATAAACAACGCAAGTCCACGTCAGTATTATTGTGTAATTGAAAGCTGTGCGATGTTCCACACCCCTAGTTTATTTTTGTTTTTAGAGTTTTTTGGTTGAAATATACATCTCAAATTTTTAATATTTTTTTTAAACTCCAAAACTAATTAATTATGTTAAAGCATACTCTAAAGATGTAAGGAGGGATTTTTTTTTTTTTTCAATTTGTTAGACAGGCAATTCAAAAAAAAAAAAAAAAAAAAAATAATTGCACAAGAAATTTCTAAATTTTCACAAAAATTTCTATTTTTTTAATTCTTCAAAAAAGTTAATTCAATTTCTAAAAAAAAAACTTCCTAAATTTATAAAACTGATATTCATAATTTAAAAAATATAAACAGTTTTGTTCTAAGTAAATTTTTCTCAAAGCACTTTAACATTTTAAACACAATCCCTCAAAATTGCCATATATCTAGATTTCGAGAATTTAAAAATATAAACTTGCATAAAACTTTATTGTAGATAGGTATATTAAAATTAAAAATTGAGTGTTTGCATTTCCCTAGAACTCTGAATTTTTTTTCCATGCGTTCTTGAAAATATAAAGCTTAATTTTATGCAATAACATTTAAAAAAAAAATATATATAATTTTTTTCAATTTTTTTTTTAATATTTGGTATCCTTTAAAGAAGAGTCCCTAAAAGATGAACCCGTAAAAGCAAATTTTTTACTGCACATTTTTTATATGCGATGTCACAAGTGCAAATTTAACTTCAAGTGCAATTCAATTGATTTTGAGTTCAGAATGACTTTTCATAGTGTTTGACACAACGAAGAAAACCTTCGATTTCGCCTCAAAACCTCTTTTTTCTCTCAAAACCTTTTTATTTTTGTCCTCCCATTGTCAACTTTAAGGAATCTATCTGCCAAGTTTCAGTTCAATTGGATGATGACAAGTGACTTAATTAGTCCTCCGAAACAGCAACAGAAGCGTATTTAAAAGCGGCCTTTTAGTGATAGCCCCCAAAACTTTATGGAATACGTTGTCATTGACAACGAGTCTATCTGCCAAGTTTCAGTTACTGGATGTTGAAGACAAACGATTAGACCTCAGAAATGTGATCTTTTTCGCATCTACTCCCCAAATGTCAAGGTGGATACAGAAAGTAGTTTCTAAATGCACTGAGCTAGAAGATTGTAACATAGCGAGTATAGGAAAGGATCCTTACTAGGACTTCTTAAACCAGTGATTCTCAACCTTTTTTTTTTGTCGCGGCACACTTTTAACGATTTCAAAATTTGGCGGCACACAAAGAAAAAGATAAGTTTAAAAGTTGTTTACTTACCTATAATACACTGTGTAAAATAGTTTATGATAATAATTTGGAATGTAAAATAATATAATATGTACTACAAAAACAACAGTATGTTTATTAAAGGATTAATTACACATGAATAATAAGAATACTTTTAATGAGAAATTTGAGCTTGATGTTTTTTGATAATTTCATTTATATTTGGTTGTAAAAATGACAATGCTACTCTCATATCGTCTTCTTGATTTAACAGTCTCGATCTTTTTTCGCTTTTATGTTGATTAATACTGAAAATCCGAATTCACACAAATTAGATGTAGAAAATTGTAATAATATTTTTAATGCTTTTTTGGCTATCATGGGATAATCGCATCTAATGTTAATCCAAAAGGAATTGATTCTTCTGAATATTTTACAATTAAATCTCGATTAGTAGAAAGCGAAATTAGTTCTTCCTCTTCATTCAAAGTTAATTGATTATTAAGTTATCACAAATGGATTACGAACCCAATAAAAAAAAATTTATATCTAAATTTGGGAAATAAGGAATAATTCTCTCCTCTTATGTTGTCAAATGGTCAATAACAATTTTGCTTAGAAATCTAATCTGAAAGTGGTTAAGTGATCTTTGAAATCGCCCGCGGAATTCATAGGAAACAAAGTCTCAACGGATGTGCTTTCCAAACATGAGACAACAAGACGCACACTCACACACCTGCAGGGGGTTGTATGTAAAAAACTAGAGTAAAAAATAGGTCAAAAACGAGACACAGAGAAATATGTAACGAAGCGGTGAAAGGGAAAAATCTTCATTACAATATTCATATATATATAAGTACTTTTCTTTCATTTAAACTTTACTCGTAATAAAAAAAAAAGCATAATTTTTACTACATACATTTCTAAGTATTGGCGGCACAGTGGTTGAGAATCACTGTCTTAAACGATGCCGACTCAGCATAAAACACGCGCTCATCCTTACTTTAATCTTAAGAGTAATTCAATGGGCCGTCCTCCCTAATACTTTTATTTTCATTCTTCAGTTAAGGCGTTAATGAGGCGATATTAGAATCTTACAAGTGATGCAAATCAAGTTTGTTTCCCCCACTGAACTACATAGATTGTTTGAGTTCCATTTGAGCGGTTTGAATATAATTAGGTTTGTGTGTGTGTTTTTTTTTTTTTTTTTTTTTTTTTTTTTTTTTAACTCGAGCCTTTGAGGTCACGATCAACTATGAAGATTCTGCAAACACGCGCATTTATAGAAAAGGATTGAACTCGCAATTAAAAGAGAATGGTCTGTGTTTGGCTCGGGGATTGAAGTTGTTGACTGCTTTTGGTGCTCCAAATTTCAAATGTTCCAAGATCCTGTACAAATGAGTTGGGGGGGGGGGGGGGAGAGGATCTAAAAGAGCCTTCACAAATGCGATATTTTTCTAAATTATTTAGATTCATAACTTGAAGTATACAGTGTGAACAAAATTTTGAAAGATTTTCCGAAAAATGATTTTCGGTTTGGTAATGGACAATTCTCAATTTTTTTTTTTTTTTTTTTTTTTTTTTTTTAAAAACGAGTGAAATTTGTTTTTATTTATGAAGATTTTTTTTTCTGATCCCAAATATGCAAACAAAAGTTCTTTAAAAAAAATTAGTTATTTAAATATTAAGAAAAGAAATTGCACCGAAACCCCGACCGAATGCAGTCCGACCAAAACGCTATAGCTGTGACGTCACGACATCCTTCTGTTTCTATGGTTATCGTAAGGTTTCTACCAAATTTTTGGTGTGTGTTTGATAGACAATTGCTACATCCCTTTTCGGTCGGCGCGATTTGGAAAAAAACTTGCAAAACTGGTTTCCGCTGCTGCGTTTCAAGCCAAGCTGTTTCAAATGAAATGACGTTACATTCGCTTCGAGCCGAATGTGTCGTTTTCCCCGCCAAAACTAAGAAGCGAACTTTGGTTGCAAATTAAAAAAAAAAAAAAAAAGAAAGGAAAAGAGCAGTGAGCACAAATTTTTTTGTTTATGGCCTTTTCGAAACATTTAGAATTGAATAATAATAATAATAAATAAAAAAAAAACAGAATTGTTCGTTGTTATCTTATCGATATTGAGTTCAGAATATAAGCAAAAGAGGCTAATTTTAGAGTAAGTTTTACATGTTTAACTCTTTTCTATGATTATATAAATATGTTAACTTTAAATGGAAGTGTGATTAATGAACAACAGTTTATAGTATATAAAACTTCCTTTATAATTTACTGAACTATACTCGAAAATTGTTAAATTAGTGGGAATATGTTGGATTATCAGACATCAGAAGCAGGTATTAGTGGAAAAATCGAATATGCAGTTCCGAATTTGAAGCAATAAAAGTAATACTTTGATTGTGTAACAGTCTTTTTATGGGTTTATTTATAGAACAAGTTCTATGACTTTATTTTTTGCAAATTTTATCTTTGCTGTCAATGAAAAAATCTTGTGCTGCCATCTATTATCTAAAACTCACTTCAATACATAAGGTGTTAATAAAATTGGTCTACAGAGTATGGGTTAAAATAACGAAACGGGAAAATATGGCTCATCAGGACTTTGATTTGGAATCTTCATGCAAAAAAGTTTTTTATTCCTTATTTTTTTCGATAAACTTAATTTCTATAGGAATTCAAAGTTTGCATGCTAAATTTTATACTAAATATTTTTTTCTTTTTTTGCTGTAATCCGATGAAATGTGATGTGATGGTAAATAAATATTGCTCCATAAAGAAATTTCTTTCTACTATTTAAAGATTTTAATAGTATTATAACATTATTTTTGAGTAAGTCAATATTTATTTTGGCTTTTGCATTTTTATTGCCGCGATTTTGAACACATAATAAACGGCTAACGAACTTTGAAATTAATGGATTGTGTTAAAAATTCTAGAGCCTTTTCTCTTTTTTCGTCTTCTTTTCTTCTAAAAATCATCGAAAATTTGAAACTGTATAATAAATTAATAGATTAGTTGTATCTCGCACACTTAACGTCATTACGACGACGGTGATCCTTTCGGAGAAGGCGCCGAAATGATAATCTCCAGAATGAAGCACTTATTATGTCCACTCTTCTTAACGTGATCACGTGCGAATTACTAACTTTGCACTAAAATGTGAGAATTTCAGCTGTTTACTTTGGATGGTTACGGTTTCGACGTGAAAAACGTTGGCGTCATCGAAATGACGAAAAAGTCGGGGACACGATAAGAGACCGAATAAATAAAAAAACAGAACTAGTTTTGGAGAAAAGTTTGTTTCTTACTGTTATCGAATATTCAGAGTTAGCAATTAGCTAAAATTTGAAAAGGAAATTAATACAATGGACAATTCCCAATTTATATATATATATATATTATTATTATTTTTTTTTCTATTCAATTTTAAATATTTCGAAAAGGCCATAAGAACAATTTTTTTTTTAAATTTTTTTTTTAATTTGGGATCAAAAGTATCTTGCTAGATATTGGCGAGAAAACGATTCATTCCGTTGGCATTGAACGTGACGTCACGGCTTCGCAAACATCTTGATTTGAAATGCAGCAGCGGAAACCAGATTTGCAAGTTTCTCGCAAATCACGCCAACCTGTACGGGAATGTGGCAATGGTCTACCAACGCCAACTATTTGGTAGAAACCTCACGATTACCAGAGAAACTGTAAGAACCCTTGACGTCACGGATTTTGCAGAGTGTTTTGATATGACTGGTTTTGGCTCGGTTTTTAGGCATTTCCTTTTCTTAATATTTAAATAACTAATTCTTTTAAAGAACTTTTGTTTAAATATTTGGAATCAGAAAGAAATTTTCATAAATATAAACTAATGTCACTCGTTTTTAAAAAGTGCGGGAATTATCCATTGTCGCATTCAATGCAAGCTGGGGGGGGGGGGGGGGCTAGTATTTAAAAATAAAATGGAGAAATAACACATAAGATAGGTTAAAAACTTTTATCTTTGTCTTTTAATTTGCATAGTACAAGAAAGAATGTATTGTGAAATTTTAACCGTATTTTCTTTTGTCTAAATAATATTTAAGATTTTACTTAAATTAGGCCAGCTTTTTCCTAATTGTGGATCGCGAGTCGGTTCATTTTGGTAACCAGGAATTGAAAATCAGGAAAAATGTCGATTTTGCGTTATTAATTGCTAATAGTGGCTTGTTTGTTTTAAACTTGAAGTGCCATGTTTTTGACGTTTGATGGGTATTTTTCTCGGGAATTATTATTGTTAGAATCGAAATTAAAATACTGAAATACTCAATAATCATTGGTCTTCAACATGGTCTTTTAGAAATATTTATCCGACAAAAAAATTTAATAAAATTGATTTTTATTATTCTTTTGGTAATGTTTTAGTAAAAAAATATTTTTTGAGTAACTAGGCAATATTTAAAATTTCCCATATAAAAGTAGTATCTAATATTTGATTTGTCACTACAAAAAGTTTCAATTCAATATCTCTTATATTTCCTTATTAAAACGATACATTAAATATCTATAAATTAGCATTGCAGCATTTGGAGGCTCAGCGTAATCATTCCTTATACTCGCTATGTTACAATCTTCTAGCCCAGTGCATTTAGAAACTACTTTGTTGAAAACCTTGAAATTTGGTGAGTAGGTACGAAAAGGATCACTTAATGAAGTGACATAAATTGTTCTCATTTAATGTCTATCTATAAATAAAAATTAAAAAAAGCAAAAGACAAAACCAGGTGGAGCCACTACTTATGGATTGACGTAAGGATTTCAAATATAAAATAAAATATATTAGACGATATTTTCGACTTTTTAATTTATGTCATTTCATTAAGTGATCTTATTCGTACCTACACACCAAGTGTCAAGGTTTCATACAAAGTAGTTTCTAAATGCACTTCGCTTGAAGATTGATTGGTTGGTTGGTTTTCAGATTATCTGGCGCCGTCAGCAACACGAGAGCTATAATGCGTCGAAACATTCGTCATTAGACAAGCCAACATACATTTACAAACACCCATGGCCGACCAAACGGTATAGTGGTTAGCGTGCTGGCTTTCTAGACCTCGCGGTTGCGGGTTCGAGTCCCGTGTTAGGCATGGGTGTTTGTAAATGTATGTTGGATTGTCTAATGACGAATGTTTCGGCGCATTATAGCCCTCGTGTTGCCAGATAATCTGAAAACAACCAACCAACCGAACCACAACGAACATCCCATACCTAACCCAGAATTTGAACCCGGCAACTTTGGCATGCGAGAGCGCTAACCCCCACAGCCATCTCAGGCATTCATTTTGGATTTCGTGACTTATTAGTCATTAGTAAGAAGAGACAATTGCGGTTAATGAGCTGCCCACTAAAAGCGATGAAGATGATTGGTTGTTTTCATATTATCTGGCACCGTCAGCAACACTAGGGCTATAATGCGCCGACATTAGACAAGCCAACATACATTTACAAACACCCATGCCTAACTCGGAACCTCGCGGTCTAGAAGCTAGCACGCTAACCACTATACCGTTTGGTCAGCTTCATGTCATGGAAGTAGGAATAAAGACAGGAAGGAGGAAGCGGTTAAAAATCTGAAGCCTTTTTAACTCGAACTGTCCGCCATCTTATTTAAATCAAAATATTCGCGCCGACCAAACGGTATAGTGGTTAGCGTGCTGGTTGCGGGTTCAAGTCCCGTGTAAGGCATGGGTATTTGTAAATGTATGTTGGCTTGTCAAATGACGAATGTTTCTGCGCATTGCAGGCCTCGTGTTGCTGACGGCGCCAGATAATCTGAAAACAACCAACCAACCAAAATATTCGCACTGCGGTATTCGCTTCTGTGTAGAACATCCGAATAATTTATGTATTTTAAGTATTATAATTGCTTAGAAGAAATTGGGTCTTGTGTAGCTAGCCTATAACTGCAGAAGTAGATACTCCAAGAAAACACCTAGAATCACGTTTCATAGGTAAGTACTCCCGTGTTAGGCATGGGTGTTTATAAATGTATGTTGGCTTGTCTAATGACGAATGTTTCGGCGCCTTATAGTCCTCGTGTTGCTGACGGAGGCCAGATAATCTGAAAACAACCAACCATAGGTAAGTACTATTTTTATATTGATTTTTTCATGTGCTGGAATTCAGCTCCGGCAATTGCTATATCATACATTAGTTCTGATCATTTTTATTTTTAAAATGTAGCAGTATGTTAATATTTGAGTATTTTATGAAATATTAAAATAAGGATTGTGTTTGACATTTTCATTTGTTTATAAATTTATGATTGATGAACTTTTGGCCGACCAAACGATAAAGTGGTTAGCGTGCTAGCTTCTAGACCGCGAGGTTGCGGGTTGTCAGGCATGGGTGTTCGTAAATGTATGTTTGCTTGTCAAATGACGAAAGTTTCGGCGCATTATAGCCCTCGTGTTGCTGACGGCGCCAGATAATCTGAAAACAACCAACCAATTGATGAACTTTTGAAGAATCTTTTCGCTGTTCTATTGAAATAGTAAACAGTATGTAGTAATAAACATCGTATAGTATGATGACAATATTAAACTATCATTTATACTTATTGAATGTCTTTTTACACAGTTTCTTGCTATTATTTATTACCAAAATTGAATGAAAAAATCTTTGTGAATGCAGTTGTGACGGAACGGTACGTTTTAGTTTGCTCTTCGCCATTCGTGCTATGTATTACGCAGAGGTAATAAAACTTGTATCAAATTATTTTACGAATTAAGTGAATTCAACGATAATATGTAAGATGCTTTTTTATTGTTTTATATATATTCTTTTGGTGTACAGAATTGTTTTTGATCTGTAGATTGAACATGAAACAAACCATTTTCTATTACATATTATGGATCACAATGGTTTGGTCTGATAAATATGTAACTTGTGCCATGGTGGTAGGTTTTGCATATAATGTCTGAGGTGCCTGTATCTAATTCCTGGATATTTTTAGCCATTTGGAATTCATTTAAAATGAAAGCTTGTTTGATTAGTTAATCGTTGTGTATAAAAATATTAACTTAGGACATGTAAACTAATCTATATGCATCAAATCAATCAATCAATCAATAAGTGTTTCTTCAAATTTTATGCTACAAGCATTTATGTTTTTGGTTGATTGGTTTGTACACTAGACTACCTGGTTTTTTTTTTTTTTTTTTTGCACAATAAGGGCTAATCAGACAGGGACCTACAGCTTAACATGAATTTCGAACCTCAACAAAAATCCATGCCCAATCTAGGATTCGAACCCTGAACCTTTAGCATGCGACGTCAGAGCGCTAACCCCACAGCCATCAAATGGGCCCTTTTATGTTTTTATATTAATTTTTGTATTCCTTAGCTGCATATGTGATTATTGAATAACATACAAATTGTCAAAAAAACAATTTAGTAATTCAAACGGAAAAAATTACTTCAACTCTTTCCATATCGCAAGTATTTTACTATGTACCACCAAACACGTACCGCAGGTTGAGATCCAATCTATAAGAATAAAGGTTGGTTGGTTGGTTGGTTGGTTGTATTCAGATTATCTGGCGCCGTCAGCAACACGAGGGCTATAATGCGCCGAAACATTTCGTCATTTAACAAACCAACATACATTTACAAACACCCATGCCTACACGGGACTCGAACCCGCAACCTCGCGGTCTAGAAGCCAGCACGCTAACCACTATACCGTTTGGTCGGCCTATAAGAATAAAGGAAAATATCAAACAAAGAAATAAATGCTATTTTTTTTTTTATTTAAGGCTTGAAATATTGGAAGTTTAATTTTCAAATCGTATACTTTAAATTAATTTTTGACTATTTAAATAAATTTCCGTCGATATTAGTTTTCAGATATTATTTGTGAAGTTTCTTTGTAGTTACCCCCCCCCCCCCCCCGAGAAGAACCAAAATGATAATTGTGGATAAAAGCTGTACGTCGTGAAAATTGGGGACCTTCAAAATGTAGCAAGCATTGTTCCAAGCATTATATCCCGAAGGCACAATGACCTCAAGCTGTAATGAAAAAAAAAAAAATTGAAATAAAAAGCAGGCTATCCATGGCCAATAGATGTTTCTTTGGCCTTAGAAACCAACTTAAGTCTAAATTAATCGGCACTAAAACTAAAATAAGCCTATATAAGGCATTCATAAGACCTGTTGTCCTTCATGGGAGCGCCGACCAAACGGTATAGTGGTTAGCGTGCTAGCTTCTAAACCGCGAGGTTGAGGGTTCCGAGTCCCGTGTTAGGCATGGGTATTTGTAAATGTATGTTGGCTTGTATAATGACGAATGTTTCGGCGTATTATAGCTCTCGTGTTGCTGATGGCGCCAGATAATCTGAATACAACCAACTTTCATGGTAGCGAATGCTGGGTACCGAACAAAGCAGAAGCGGATCTTTTACTTATTTTTGAAAGAAAAATTTTAAGGAAATTTTTTGGATCAATAAAACAAAATAACGAACGGAGAATCGTATATAATCATGAAATATATATAAAATATAGCAAACCCGATATAATGTAAATAGTAAAAGCGTCTTGTATTAGATGATTGGGACGGACATTTATATAGATATTGTTACGAATTTCTGTATATTTGTAAATATTTCGTAGTATTAATTATGTAAAAAGAAATAAATATGTGTGTACATTTTGCATAAGGCAGTGCAAGAGTTTGTCTTTACTTCGCGTCGGGTTCGAGTCCCGGGTTAGGCATGGGTGTTTGTAAATGTATGCTGGCTTGTCTAATGACGAATGTTTCAGCGCATTATAGCCCTCGTGTTGCTGACGGCGCCCGGTAATCTGAAAACAACCAACCAACTTTACTTCGCTTTCCTGCAATGCGTCTCTTAATGCTGGCAAACGAGTTTTACAGGGATAATGCTGAAAAAGGAATTTTACAAGGAGAAGGCCATTTAACATTATGGTTAATGGCAATCTCTGTCTTTGGCGAGATAGAGCCAAATTGGCTACTGTTTTGGCGACTAATTTTGGTCGCCAAATTTGGGGAGAAATCGCCTAATGTTGCCAAACTTAGCAACCATTTGGTGACACTTTCGGTCCTCATGTACCTGTATAGGGCTTTTTGACTGTGATCTAGAAAATTCTCCAAATTTCTATCTCTAGAAGATTTACGAAGGATTAACTTTCCTATGTAAGGCCAAGAGAGAGGGTGATCTAGTTAGTTAGTTGTCTCTCAGCGAGCATTCAGAGTAGTTTCGAAAGTGAAATGTATTGCATTGTCTTTTGCGTCGATTTTAGCAGTTGTGCATCTAGTTTTTAATTGCTGTTTGTGCTCCATTGTTGTGTAAAGAGCTGTATTGAGTCTGTTAGAACGGAAAGTTCTGGAGTTGTAAAATAATCTGCGAAGAGTTATATCGGAATAAATTTCTTCAAGTTTTAATCTGCTTCAAGTCTTTCGAACCCATCCACGTAACAATATGATAATGCCTCCCCCAACCGAAAAAATTAAATTTTCAAATATAGAAGGCAAACGACGAAGGGGAAGACTACCCACCAGATGGATTGATAGTGTCGAAAAAGACCTAGAACAGATGGGAGTGAACCGATGAAGGTGTGTCGGACAGGATAGAGTCAGGTGGAGAAGGATTGGTGAGACAGCCTTGGCCTGTAACAGGCTGTAGTGCTTGTGATGAAGAAGAAGACTTATTAGTCCTTCCAAGACAGTTATGAAGAAATTTTAATTGTATTGAAGGACATCGAATCCAGGAAATGATAGAGTTGTGGGACACTTGAGCTTATTAACGTTTGGAGGAACAGATGTGAAAATGTGTAGGTCTTCAGGTCCCATTTTCTAAGGGAGGGTAGTCTGTCCTTGTCTAAAGTTAGTAGATGGTAAGAATTTGAGATTGTGGTCTCAGGGGGACGATCTAGCATTAAATTAATGGAGGGGTAATCAGTGGTGGAAATTGCTGACCTTTTTGGTGTAAATTATTTAATTTGTGTATCATTAATAAAATCCACCTTTTGCAAGTTATAATTTATAATTCATTTTGTCTTGCTATTATTGTTGATTGTTCTTATCATCAATTATTGCGTTTTTTACTTTCAATTACCAGTGTGTTAATACAGGGCAATGTAAGTATATCGTGTTGAAAAGAGTGGTCGTAAAAAGGTGAAAAACGAATTTCTTTAACATAGAACTTTTCCCTTCCTTTGAGCATTGTCTCATCAACGATTGTTCCTCCTCTGTTTCACTTAAACAAATGGATAATAAACTTAATACTTAAATTTTAATTATTATTTCATTATGATAGCCAATTGAAAAATCATGGTTGAAAAAAAAAAAAAAAAAAAAAAAAAAAAAAATTGACCGGCTTGCACCCCCTTGCTGTGCACCATTTGCAACCCCTGAAAATAATCCAGCCGACGCCCATGTTCTTTGATGTTTTAAATCATTTGGGCTAAGGTAACTTTTAAGTCACTTCATTCATCTAGCAATCTCTATCTTAACTTTTCAACATTTTTATTATTATTATTATTAGTAGTAGTAGAAGTATTTTTATTTATTTTTTTCAAATAGAATTCGACCCACCAAAGAGCGAGATTAATCACCTAACAGGTTTTTAGCCATTTACTGTGGCTTAGGCTTTTTCTATTCTCTTTCGGCCTTCGCATTATTTTTCTGACTTTTTTTTTTTTTTTTTAGTCGTTAAAAAAGGAAAACCTTGTTCATGTTTGGAGAGGTACGTGTTTACCAAGAAGAGTTTTTTTTTAAGGGGCGGATATTTCAAAAAGCAAGCACTAGACAAGTCTTCTTCTCATGAACCTCGATGGACATTCAGAAAGGACTCAAAACCAGCCCCTCTCCTAAGCCCGATAAATCGTACTTAAAATCACTTGATACTATTCATCACCAGGGTGTTCGCATTTGTATAGGAAGCGTTCGGAACATCTCCAGTAGGATAGCATGTTGTCACTGGCATTTGAACCATCTTTTGGAGTATAGGCGACATAGACTTGCTCTGAACTACTTTTTTAAGAGATCAAAAGCGATCAACACAATCCTTTACTTAACAAAGTAATAAATCCTATTTATAGTGCCTTGTTTTCATGTAGACAATCGTTTATACCGTCTTTTGGTATTAGAATCGGAGAGGTTTTAACTGTTCACAACATCACAGATTTTCCTGAGCTCTGCAGGCGAGACATACCTCCACCATGGAGTGACTTGCGTTTGAAGTTTAATCATGACTTTACTTATTTCCATAAGCCATCTACTTCATATGACATCTTTCATCGGGTTTTTTTTATCACCATAGACATTGTTTTAATGACTACCATAAAGTTTTTTACGGATGGTTCAAAATCTAATGACTACGTAGGTTCAGCAGCTATTTTTAAAAATTTGACAATTGCAAATAAACTGCACTCATTTTGTTCTGTATATTGACATCAGAGATACATGCCATTTACTTAGGACATTACTGAACATTTTTAACTTATCGTACAAAAAAAAAAAAAACATGATTTACACTGATTCGAGGAGTTGCATTGAGGCACTCCAGAGCTTTTCTGTTCAAAGTCATCCTCTCTGGTTTTGCAAACTGTGGAACCATGGAGGACGCTCAAAGTCAGGTCATATGATGTCTTACTTTGTTGGATCCCTGGGCATGCTGGTATTCACGGGAATGATCTCGCCGATGCTGTTGCAAAACGCGCTTCGACTATTTCGTACCTTTGTGCGATGCCAAACGTGCTGTGAAGCAAGCTCAGAATAAATTATGGGAAACTGAATGGAGAAATCAAATGAACAATAAGGTACATACCTGCCATTAAATCTTCTGTCAAGCCATTTAAAGAGACTTCATACCATCGATATATAGCGGCGTCATTCTTACAAAACTCCGCATTGGTCATACCCGCATCACACATAAACATTTGTTGTGTGCTGAAGGCACATTCCATCCTTAAACATTTCATTATAGTCCGAGAGGCGACTGCAATTTTTGGACCTCATCGAACATCATTCTGAATTTTTTATAGAAATTGGGGAAAAGTGAGTAGATTATGTATCCACTGGTCTGCCGTGGTAAAAATGGCTGAAACTGGTCCAAAATCGACTTGGAATGAGTTGAACTAAAATCCGATTGCCAAATATGTCATAACTTGCCAAAAAGAGAACAACCTTTTTCGTCTGGCAACCCACTATATTTTGATTTTCAATGAAAAAAAGCGCAAACTATTTCTGATCTCTGGCTCGGTAAAACTTATATTTTTTAAAAGTAAGCCAAATTGGCGACATCAGTTACATCATCAGTGACGTAACGTTTATTGCCAACTTGGCTCCCTTTTAATAGATGCAAGTAGACCGTCGCCAGATATCTGAATCGTCTGCAACCTTCTTAATTGAAAATTAAAAAGCGAGGGTTACCAAATAAAAAGAAAATGCTCATTATTTGGCAAGTTATGGCGCATTTGGCAAATGGATTTAGTTCAACTTATGAAAAGTCGATTTTTGACCAGTTTCGGCCATTTTTGCCACGGCAGACCAGTGGATTCGTAATCTGCTCACTTTTCCCCAATTTCTATAAAAAATTCAGAATGATGTTCGATGGGGTCCAAGAATTGCAGTCGCCTCTCTGTCTATTAGTTGTTTTTAGGAGGATTGAATGTTTTTAAAAGTGGGGAGGGGGTGGATTTCAGTGATTCTAGAAGTGGGGTGACGCATGGGTATTTTCTTGAACAGGGGGGGGGGGGGGATGCGTCACCCCGCGTATACCCGCACTTCTAGAACTGCCTATACTCGCTCTTCTAGCCCAGTGCATTTAGAAACTACTTTCTATAACCACCTTGATGTTTGGTGAGCAGGTAAAAAAAAAATATCACCTAATGAAGTGACATAAAGTGTTTTCGTTTCATGTCTAAATGATAATGATGAAAATAGATAGACATTTTTTTAACGTACCCACTAAACTTCAAGGTGGTCATAGAAAGTAGTTTCTAAATGCACTGGGCTAGAAGATGGTAACATAGCGAGTATAGGGAATTATCCTTATTAGGACTTCCTAATAATCTAAATCTGAAGTTAGTTATAATATGCTATCATAAAACTATTTAAAATCTATGCTTTGTTTAATTTTTATTTATACTATTTGATTCACGACTCGAAAAAAAACACTATTAAATTATATTTATTTTTTTATTATTAAAAAATCAGATCATTTCATTAATATTTGCTGAAGTGTTAGCATTTTGAGTAAGGTGGGAATTTCGAATATCACGAATTGAGAAAAAAAGCATTCGAAACATCGAAGAATCTATTGCAGCAATGCTAAATTCTCCTTAAAATATAGTTTTTCTGCAATTATCGGATCAGTTCAAAAACTTGCCTAAATAAGGAGGAGTTTTCAAAGATAATAAACACACAAAAAAATGAAAATTATATTTTTATTATTTTTTGTGAAAACTAGGAGTACCAAGTCCCGTTAACTAATAATATTGTGTATATGACGTACAACGCAATGCATTATACTACGTTTATTTTATCTTGTACCTCAGTGCCAGTTAAAAAGTTATATAACTGTTACCCGCAGAGCTGTATGCGGAAGGAACGCGCCAAGGCCTAGATTAGATCCGAAATTAAATCATATTTCCATTCAAATTCAAGGCCGACCAAACGGTATAGTGGTTAGCGTGCCAGCTTCTAGACCGCGAGTCTAACACGGGGTTTCTTCTATTTCGGGGTTTCTTTCTTCTCGGGGTTTCTTCTATTTCGGGGTTTCTTTCTTCTCGGGGTTTCTTCTAACACGGGGTAGCTTCTAACACGGGTTCGAGCCCCGTGTTAGGCATGGGTGTTTGCAAATGTATGTTGGCTTGTCTAATGACGAATGCTTCGGCGCATTATAGCCCTCGTGTTGCTGACGGCGCCAGATAATCTGAAAACAACCAACCAACCAAGGCCGACCAAACGGTATAGTGGTTAGCGTGCTAGCTTCTAGACCGCGAGGTTGCGGGTTCCGTGTCACGTATGGGTGTTTGTAAATGTATGTTGGCTTGTCTAATGACGAATGCTTCGGCGCATTATAGCCCTCGTGTTGCTGACGGCGCCAGATAATCTGAAAACAACCAACCATTCCAATTCAAATGTAACATTTCCATTCAAACTCAAAAAGTGGTTTAGCGTGATCTTGAATAATTTAAGAAATACTTTTACTTCTTTATAACAGACTTATAACAGACTTGAATCTTACTCAAACAGACACGTTTGTTTGAGTAATATGACAGATTAATTATCGCAGGCCTCGAATACTTAGCTGAATTGAACTATTTGTTTGTTTTTTCAACCTAGAGAGCAGGAAATGTGTCATTTTACAATAGAGTGATTGACTGTCTAATCACACTCTGCTCGAGTTATTTGTTTTGAAGACAGCTGGACCTGCGATGGGGAATTGTAATAGGGTACTTTACCAATCCAAATGGTCCTTGACCATGTTGCTGTTCGTCGTTTTTGTGTTTTGTTTTTTATATGCATAGTAGCCTTTTGGCAATCAGACCTTCTTCTAAATACTGAATTATAGGTTTGTATGAATTTGTCTGAGATAACGTTAGTTCAATATGTGAAGATGATTCCAACAAAGCGTGGATTTATAGACAAATGTTGAATAAATTGCTGCTTTTTTCACATACCTGTTTTTAAATCCTTTACATTGTTGCGTTGGACGGGTTCCAAAGATTTGAAGCCAAAGCAGATCAAAACTTGCAGAAATTTATTCCAATATAATTCTTCACAGATTCTCTTACAGCTCCAGAACTTCTCGTTCTAGTAGACACAATACAGCTCTTTTCACAACAATAGAGCACAAAACAGCAGTTAAAAACTTGACAACACAACTGCTAAATCGCCGCTAAAGACAATGCAATACAGTTCGCTTTAGAACTACTCGGAACGCTCACTGAGACTCAGTATCAGTAATTCCAGTCAACTAATGGACTCAGCTAACAACTAAATCAGTGACTCAAAATCAGTCAATTAACTACTCAGTTGACTCAAAGTCAACTAACTCCATCACCCGCTCCCCTGAGATTTTACAGGACAGGTGAATCTTCTAGAGGTAGATATTTGGAGAACTTTCCAGATCGTAGTCGAAAAGTCCTATACATGTACATGGGGACCGAAAATGTCGCCAAATGCGATTTCTTGCCAAATTTGGCGACAAAAATTAGTCGCCGAAACCGTCGCCAACTTGGCTCTATCTCACCAATTTGTCGAGATTGCCATTACCATAATGTTAAGTGCCCTGCTCCTTAAAACTCGCTTCCCAGAGTTACCTCTAAAACTTGTTGTCAAGCATCAATACCCATCTTGCAGGGAAGCCAAGCTCAGACGAACTATTGCACTGCCTTATGCGAAATGTACATAAATGTTACTATTTACAAAATTAACACTACGAAATATTTACAAATATACAAAAATTCGTAACAATATTTACTTCGATTATGGGTGTATGTGTGTGGGTATGTAGATGGAGTGAAAATCTGCGGAAGCCTATTTAAACCCCTTGCCGCCATCTAATCGCTCTGAAATAGCATTTAACAGATCATTGAAGAAACTCTTACATGTTGCCAAAGTTGTTTTAATAAATAAATAATAATTTTTTTTTATCAGAATAAATAAAAGACATTTGGATGTGAGTGCACAAATTCACATTCATTTTTAATTAATAAATTTTGAAAAGCAGTTTACCGCATATTTTGCTGATAGAGATGTTTTTAATATTTGAAATTAGATGCCAACACCAAACACACGCTGACAACAGAAATGGCGCTTTATTAATGAATATAAAAATTGGCAATGCATATAAAAGATTAATATTAAAAACTTTTTTAAGGGGTTGTATTATTACTTTCAATTACCCATATGCTAACATAGGATAATGAAAGTATTGCATTTGTTTGCGATTGCATGAGATTTTTTTTCTCTTTGCATTTCTACGCGTTTTGGAATGGGCTGAGTTCAAAAAAGTGGTGTAGAAAAAATATCTGTAAGTCTGTCTGTAGTCATCACAACTACGATGTTCACCTTTTGTATACGGGTTAATAATGACCATGGGACCGGTCATTAAGGCTCTCGTTAAAATTGCGTTTGAGCATAACGTAATTGCCATTGAAAAATGTTTGTTGAATTTTATGTTGTATGATATACTAAACTCCAACTTAACTTGACATCACTAGACGATAGATCTTCACCGTGCTCATAGGCAATTAATCCATTTTAGCGGAGTGAAGACATAATTCTCGAAAAACCTTATAGCCTTTTCTTTCTCTACAGCAGCTTTCGCCACTAACTTTTAGAGACGGGCCGCATGACTTATGTTGGAACTTTCCGCGGGCAGCAGATTTTACCGAATAGGCCAGTAAATATATTGCTTTACTATATACGTTCAATGTTAGAAATGTGATAATTACTAAAGATTCAACAATATAAAACAATTTTGAAAACTGAAACAATAATTTAACTTTTTGATATTAATAAAATAACAATTGATATTAGATTCTTGTTTCAAATATTTAAAAAAAAAAAAATTCTTTACTTCATAAATCAAAGTCATAAAAGAAGTTAATCTTTTGTCACAAAATTACCATGTGACTTGACATAAATTCATAATCAATAAAGATATTTAAACCATATCCTAAATCTTACATTTTAGTCGATGTTAATTGCGAGACGATGACGGCCGATCCGCTTTTCACTATCTACTTAACGTTTAAAACTAGTCTTCGACGTCATTATTGCCCTGGAGTCATAAAGATCGTGGTACTTATTTATACGTTAAAACCCTCAACTCCTGCCCATCACATTCAGAAAAGCAGAAATCGAAGTGTGCCATTCACTAATCCAGGGGGTAGGGCATCATAAGTACAAAACTAAGCAATGAATCATTGGGTCGTTCGTTCGTCGTTCAAACTATTGCTTTTTTTATTTTTTCTCGTTGGCAGTCTCAGAAAGAAAGGGAAAAAAAAAAAAGGATTTCAGACACACTGACGCGGGCCACCCAGGGACGACGGGAACGGGGGGCGTAGGGGGCGACTCGCCCCCCCAAAGTTTTAGAAAGTTGGACAGTCGGCAAATTTTCAAAAATTTTATCGAGATTTTTCTCTTTCTAAAGTCGATCCACAATAAAATTGAATTGAATGGAGAAAAAAATAAAAATGGAATGAAAATATTAAAAATATCTAAATGCAGCGTGACCCGAGTTTGACGAATCGGCATTTTTACAATAGAAGTCTATTTATAGGGGAGTCGGTATCTTTTTTTCCGGCTACAATGATGGACTGCGAACCGCAAATATTACCATATAAATATTATCATAAGTTTTTAGAAAGGCTGTAGTCGCAAATTTCTGAAATTTCATCCCTTCTTTTAAAAATCCCCACTGACGGATGTTTCAAAACATATTGAATGGAAAAAGTACATATAATTAAACTCATCATTAGTATTATAAAATTGTGATCACAATGCAACCTCAGTTGACGGTCGGCAATTTTGAATTGGAGTAAGTATATCCTTTTTGACATGAACATTAAAATAATCTAATCATTGATATCTTCACTGACATTAGATAACTTTGATGTGTTACAGTAGATGGTATACTTGTATTTGTGGTAAGTCAGACAACGCCTCAAAAACCATGGCATACACATTAAATGTCATTTACATAAAGTATGTAATGTACATCATATGAGTTAAAGGTTTTATACAAAATTTCAAGACACCAAAATTTTGTATACGAAAATTGACCCGCATTTTACAAAGTTATTGTAATTAATGTCAAGTAAAACTCCATAAATGATGTTCTTGTACAGGATGATCATACAGAAACTTTGCCGATATATGGATCTCTAAAGGCAGTCTCGTTCAACAGATCGAGATGAGATTTCAGGTGTAGTTATTCAGAGATATGAGGTCGGAATTCTGAGAAATTTGGCAAAATGGCGCTCACGATTACCCCGGTTATAGTTACGAATAGCAACGCCTACTTTTTCCTATCGAGAAATGATCACCCCATGCGAAAACCCTAAAGAACGTTGGAATGGTACGTGTATCACAAAAAACGGACGCACAAAATACAGATCTGCAAACTGTCAAAGAAAACACGATCGTAGCAATGGAGGCCGCTCACCAAATATTCAGCTTAGAAAATCGATTAAATTGCCTGTGATTGCACTCACGTGAACTTTGGCCTCTGTCAAATGCAAATTTCAATCGCGTTTTTGTTGGCCGTTCGCAGAGCTTTCTTTTTTTGTGCATGCATAATGCGTCAGTTTTTTGTGATACACGTACCGTTTCATCTCTCTTTAGGGTTTCCTTATGCGGAAAAAGTAGACGTTGTCATTTGAAAATTTCGTGCATGTAACTGTGAGCGCCATTTGTTGAAATTCACAGAAGCTCGAGCTCATACCTCTGAATAACTATACCTGAAATCTCATCTGGATCTTTTAAATGGAACGGAAGCTAGAGGCCCATATATCGGCACAAAGTTTCTTTATGATCACCTTGTACTTCATATATTGAAAATGCATTCCCAAAATAATTCATGCCACATGTAAACTGGAAGGCGATATCGAATTTATTCTAACAAAATAATCTTTGGAAAAGTGTTGAAAGGTTTATTATAATACTATCTAAAATTCTTAATGTTCCCCGTGA
This sequence comes from Linyphia triangularis, assembly GCA_963978545.1. Taxonomy (NCBI): domain Eukaryota; kingdom Metazoa; phylum Arthropoda; class Arachnida; order Araneae; family Linyphiidae; genus Linyphia; species Linyphia triangularis. The sequence goes on from OZ021731.1 coordinate 83,204,597, forward strand.
TCAAATAGCTGTGAACCGACATTGTCCAATACAACCAGGTTCAGTGTATTGCAAATTGTGAGTATCCTTTCACTCCTATCCTCGATTTCTGACGCAGTTTGGCCTTTGTGTTGCCCTTGCGCCTAATAAATTTGAAAAACAACCAACCAACCTATCCTGGTTTTCACCACTTTAATATTCGAAACATCGGGAAAAAATTGTATTTCAGATAAACTAAGATTTTTTAGTCTAAATATCTTTAAAAATATTTCAAATTGGATCAATAAATCTCAAATTCGGATCATAACCATTACATGTGGGTAAGGGAAATGGGGGTGGGTTTTTGGAAATTTCATGTTGACAGTGATGTTTCTCTTGCTTTGAAGATCAAATGTGCAACTTGTTCTTCCTCAAGATCAGATTAACACTGTAGATTTGAATACCTCCCCCCCCCCACACCTTTCCCAAAAAACCCCACACGTACTATTCCTTATATATAGTTTAGTATGTTGTGCTAAAAATTATTGCAGCTTTTTTATAGAATATTTTGTCACTAAATTCGAAGTTCAATTAGTTGCGAATAACTTACATTTTTGCACAAAAATATTATAGTTTGGTTTAATGCTAAAGTAATTCATTTCATTTTTAATCCCGCTTAGGAAAAAAACCTAGCATTTTCAAGTATACTTTCCTTCTTGAACAAATGATTATTGTTCAAAAAACGAGTAATATTTGTAGAAATTATTGCTGAAAAATCAGTGAAGACCACAAAAAAATCAATAAATTAAACCCAGCAATTTTGATAAAAATATATACTCGAAGTAACTACTTTTAAGAAGTAGGTTCCTGGATTGAATTGTTACAAAAAAATTAAGTTTTACTACACACGTTTCAAGAAAAATCAAAATCTTTTCTTTTTTAGTTAGGAAAATGTGTTAAAAAGTATTTAAAAATTAAATAATTAACAAATCGTTTTTAATAATAATTGTCTTTTGCAATGCAATTATAGTGTCCATGAACGCCTACATGATTATTTGCAGGGAGATGTAAGGCGACAAAAGTTTTTGTTTAATCCTTGATTTTTCGAAGATGGGAATTGGATTTCCTAATTGGATGCTAGTTAATAATTATTCATTAATGTCTGTTCAAATTGATGAATTAATATCCATATATATTTTTTTCTTGTAAATTTTACCACTTTTTTTCCATGTTACTTTATTTTTCGAAACTCAGTGGGGAAGGAGTGCAAGTGCATGTTTCTTATGTCCCTGACATTGTATCTATTATAAAAATTGCAGTGCTTCACGTAGGGAATTTTCTGTAGTAGATATAGTCCGCTAGAATTTTAAAAAGAAGAATTTTTCCAGAATTTGTTTTTTGATCAACCTTTATGCAATTCATTATACAAAAGTCACCTATTTGATCAATAATTTTCATCTATTTAATTCCATGTTAAAGTGCTATTTTCCAACCACTTTTACACGTTTAATTATTATTTTTTTCGAAACTGCAATTTGAAAATATAAAAAAAAGTTGTATCGAAATGAACCACTTGTACTTCTCAGTTTACTAAATTGGTTTAAGATTGTGGGGGGAAATTCTATCTATCTGCAAGGTATAAATGTATCCCCCCCCCCCTCCTGCCCTTAAATAAAAACGCTTCCAAAAATAAGCTCCTTTGTTTGGAGAAGAAGGGTTAATTTACTAAAAAGAAATGAAAAATTAAATGAATTTGAAGGAACTTTAAGTATAATGTGATGGGAATTTACTTAAAATTTGACATTAAGTACGTATTAAGAAAATACCATAAAATATTAAAAATTGTTTGGACGGTAATTTAAAAATAATTCAAACTAATTTCACATTAAATAAAACAATTCACAATTAAATAAAAAAAAAATGCATTAACAATTAGTTTTACATTAATTAATAATTAATTAATAATTAATTATGCAGGAATTATTCATATATTAATTAAAAATTATTTATACGTTAATTTTACGTTAATAAAAATTAGTTAACAATTTATTAGCACCTTAATTTATATTTTCTACATTAACACCGGACATGCCTTGATTTCAGTCGGCAAAAGGATGTCTACGCCCCCCCCCCCCAACCAAAATTCTTAGCGACGGCCCTGGGGCCACCTAATGGAAAAACGCGATTTTTGGTAGTAAACACATACTATAGTAGACAAATTAAAATTTGTCTACTTTTTTGTCACTATTAGTCACTATTTTGTCACTATTTGTCTACTATTTGTCAAAATTTGGTTTGGTTGGCTGTTGTTTTCAGCTTATCTGGCGCCGTCAGCAACACGAAGGCTATAATGCGCCGAAATATTCATCATTTAACAAGCCAACATACATTTACAAATACCCATGCCTTACACGAGACTCGAACTCGCAACCTCGTGGTCTAGAAGCTAACTACTATACAGTTTGGTCGGCCCGCAAAATTTGATTTTTGCTCTACTGCCCGCGGGCCGGAGTAAAAGCTCTCGCGGGCCGGATCCGGCCCGCGGGCCGCCTAGTTGTGGTTTAGGGTTGTGGTTTGGCGAGCATTATGCTTTCACGCCGCCAAAATGGATTAAAAACCTATGAGCACTGTGACGATCTACCGTCTAGTGATGTCAAGTTAAGTTGAAGTTTAGTATAGTCTGATGAAAGGAAAGTTCTCAAACAGAAATAAAGTTCAATTTCGTTCCTTGAAAGACTGTTTGTAGTGCCATTATACAAGCATTTTTTCCAGCATTTACACTTTCAAGTACCGTAGAGACTAAAAAAAAAAGCTGTTGACCTCAAGCCCACACAAGCCTCTTTTAGTTTACTAAGTATAACGTGAGTGCACGCAATCTTTGAGGCCAATTCGGGGTATCGTCTTACGGTGCCAAACGAGTTCGAAGCCACACATCGCTTGTAATGTTTTATTTAATCTCTTTTATAATTATAGCTTTTCCCTCGCTTTATTTTCAAGGGAAATCGGAAACGCTTTCTTTTTCACGCTTTCATACTCGGTTACAGCGAAATATAGCGACCGTTTGGCTAAAGGATCAAGGGCAAAATAACAACAACAAAGTGAGAGGGGGAGGGGCGTTGGAGATCGAAAGCAATTGAAAATCCTCGACAGTAGATGTCATTCGTTGATCGTGCTAGGAATCTATACTCTTCTCGTTCAATAGGTTTAATTAGAAGTCTTAGTAACGATCATTTCCTGTACTCGTTATTTATTTATTTATTTATTTATTTATTTATTTATTTATTTATTTATTTATTTATTTATTTATTTATTTATTTATTTATTTATTTATTTATTTATTTATTTATTTATTTATTTATTTATTTATTTATTTATTTATTTATTATCATAAAGCACACTACAGAAAAAAATTCCATTTAAAGTGTACAAGGAATAGTACACAAACAAGCAAACAATAGTAACAAAACAAGATTACACATTTAAAACCAGCAGACATTTAGCCTTGAACAAAGAAAAAGATACATTAAAAATATCCAAATCATCAGAAATCAAATTAAAAATTCTATAAAATTTATACAAACAAAAGTTGTCAATGTAGTTATATTTGGTAAAAACAGTAATAAATAAATTTTGGCTACGAGTATTGGTCGGTACAGCAAATTTAACGAAATTATGGATCTCAATGCAATCAATAAAATTATTAAGGACTTTGTAAAAGAAAGAAACACAAGAAAGCTCACGTCTAGATTTTAAACTGGGGATGCTGAAGAAATTGCGGAGGAAAGAAGAGGAGAGATCATAAGAATTATAATGGTTACCCTTATAATAAAGATAACGCATAAATTTAGTCTGAACCCTTTCAAGAATTATAATTTTATTGTTATAGTAAGGGTCCCAAATAAGTGAGCACTATTCAAGATTTGAACGGACCGAACTAAAATAAAGAGTTTTAAGAGCCTGAGGATTAGAAAAATCTTTTGTATTACGTTTAAGAAAACCAAGCATCTTATGAGCCTTTAAGATAATATCATCAATATGAAGTTACAATATGAAGTTATGTTACAATATTATAGACCAGTGCATTTGGAAACTACTTTTTATAACACCTTGACATTTGGTGAATAGGTACGAATAATATCACTTTATGAAATGACAGAAATTGTTTTCGTTTAATGTTTATTTATTATAAATGAAAATTAAAATAGCAAAAGACAAAACCAGATGGAGCCACTGCATATGCATTGAGGTAAGAATTTCAAATAAAAAATAAAATATATTAGACGCAATTTTCGAGTTTTTAGTATAAGTCATTTCATTATGCAATCATTTTTGTGCCTCCTCACCGAATATCAAGGTTAATAATAAAATAGATTAAATGCTAGTTTCGAGTTTTTAATCTATGTCGTTGCAATAAGTGATCGCTTTTGTACCTACTCACCGAATTTCAAGGTTTAAATACTCACCGAATTTCAAGGTTAAAAATAAAATTTATTAGACGCTAGTTTCGAGTTTTTAATTTGTGTCATTTCAATATGTGATCATTTTTGGACTTACTCACCGAATTTCAAGGTTTTCTGCAAAATAGCTTGTAAACGCACTGGGATAGAGGGTAATGAGAATGATCCTTACTAAGATAACCTCTAATTAAAAAAATTAATTAAAACGAACAAAATAAAAAATTTAAATTCTGTTTTCTAAAAGTCCGATTAAAAGGCCAAAACTACTTATGTTGAAAATTTCAGAAGCTGTAGCCCTATTAGATATCGTTTTGTAACATATTAATTAATTAAAAAAATTAATCAAAAAATAACTAATTAAAATTTTAACATTCTGTTTGTAGTGCATAAAATTAGAAAGCCAAAACTACTTATGCTGAAATTTTCAGAGCTCTACTCCAATTTTAAGTAGGTTTCTATAGATCCACAGACAGACACACACACAGCTTATTTTATTATTATAGATTCAGTATCGACCTCTTCTGCAATTGAATGTTTAAGACTATATCTGTGACCGGTTTCGAATTGACATCGGAATAATTGCGTGAATCTGTAAGTAACACTTTGCTTCTCCCTCCGACAAGGAATGCAACTTAGGACGACGATGACTTTGACACTCCCTACATAATTCCTCTTTAAATTGGTTTGGTCAGTATTATCCACTGATCTCTCCATTACAACTTCTGGATTGCTTACAAGCTGTTTCTGCTCTGCAAGCAGATGATATTGTTACGAAATTCAGTATATTTGTAAATATTTCGCAGCATTTATTATGTAAAAAGATAAATTTATGTACTTTTCGCATAAGGCAGTGCAATAGTTCGTCTTTACTTTGCTTCCCTGCAGTGTGTCTATTAATGCTTGAAAGCGAGTTTTACAGAGATAACGCTGGGAAGCGAGTTTTACAAAGAGCAGGGCATTTAACATTATGGTCATAGCAATCTCGAGCCAAGTTGGCGACGGTTTTGGCGACTAATTTTTGTCGCCAAATTTGGTGAGAAATCGCCAAATGTCGCCAAACTTGACGGCCATTTGGCGACATTTTCGGTCCACATGTACATGTATAGGACTTTTCGACTACGATCTGGAAAGTTCTCGAAATATCTACCTCTAGAAGTTTCAAGAAAGTTTGACTCCTATATATGGCCGGCCGTGAGCTGAGTCAGTTAGTTGACTGGAGTTACTGAGCTGTCTCTCAGAGAGCATTCAGAGAGTTCCGAAAGTTTAACTGCATTGCATTGTCTTTTGCAGCGATTTGAGCAGTTGTGTTGTCAAGTTTTTAACTGCTGTTTTGTCCTCTATTGTTGTGAAAAGAGCTGTATTGATTCTTCTAGAACGAGAAGTTCTGGAGTTGTAAGAGAATCTGCGAAGAGTTATATCGGAATAAATCTCTGCAAGTTTCGATCTGCTTTGGCTTCAAATCTTTCGAACCCGTCCACGCAGCAATATAATTTGAATACTTCTCCCCATTATGCTTTGAAATAGGTTGCCCCTAGCTATAAACACATTTTAACCTGCTTTGGGGTGCGTTGCTAGTATAGATCTCCATGGAGATTATTATTAGCCTTCTTCATCTTCAAGTCAATTACCCAGCATGCGCTATTCAGAAGTTGTAGCAAAGATCAGTGGCATTATCCAATAAATTTTATGTATTATAAATTGATTCTTTTCTTTAAGGGGAGGGGGGGGGGGTTTGGAAGGCTCTATCTAGTCCATGCTACAAAGGCCTGTTTTATGTACCTTTTTCTACGAAATTACTCATAGCATTGGTTAAAAAAAAATTACAGTTAAAATTAAAACACTTTTACATAAACAGACATATGCTTTTGATGAAATAAAAAAAAAAAATTTAGGATTTATAACGTTTTGAATTTTTTTTTTTTATAAAATTCTTCTACCCTTCCCCCCCCCCCCATCTCCCAAGAAAAAAAAAACGGTTAGAAATTAAAAAAAAAAAAAATCTAATCAAGATTTTTGTCACAGAATATGCATGTCTGTTTGTGTAAAAATTCAATATGTATCAGGAAAAAAAATGTAAAGCAAAATATTCGGTAGATCCTGTGAAAAAGGTACATTTGTATAAAAAAAAAAAAACTGCATTTCTAGTAAACATTTTTACAAAAAAAAATGCATGTTTTTTCGGTGATGTTATTTTTTCGAAAAATATTTAAAAAATACTTTGGATGAGCGCATTTCCCACCATGTCAAACCATTTTGTAGATACCATTTCGAATATTGCTATGCGCTAAAAACCTCAAACTGAATTCTTAGAACAAATTTTACCTTCTTCGAAATGTCCCGTTTTTCCCGCCGATTCTAACAGGCGATTTTTGTTTGCAAAAAAAAAAAAAAAAAGCGCATTGAGCAGAAATTTTTGTGTTTATGGCCTTTTCGAAGCATTTAAAATTAAATAAAAAATTGCGGGAATTGCCCATTATTTGAAAACTTATATGTATAAACACTTATTTTTGTATTTATTTTAATTAGTCTTCTATTTATTTTACACACTTTTTTAATAACAATCAAAGAAACATTTTTTCCCAATCATGCGCGAAAAACGGTATTTTATCCAACTTCCTTAGATTTGTTTCAATTCACTAATTCATCTACAAATCATGATAATTCCCAATAGTGTTAGCAGTGTATTATATACATATATACTAAGTGCACAAAAATTCACGAAGATAAGACAATATTCGTTTCAAAAATCGATTTTTTTTCGAAACTGATTCATCGGGATTTTCACCTAAAATAACATCACGTGTTGTAACTAAAAAAATATACTACGTGATGTGGGTGTAAATAAGATAGCTTTACGTTAATTGTGTTCTTTCTATACAACCTTCCCAAAGAGAAATAAATAGAAAGCTAATACGCTCGAAAAAGGAAAGGTAGTCGCCATAAACAAACCCCACGATTGATATGTTTTGCACACAACTCTCATCACACGTTTAGGCACGAGAATTAACATTTAGTAGAAGGTAATTAAAACTCGGAAAAACAAACTCAGAATGTCACTGTGGCCGGAGGACATTTAAACCGAAAATATCCTCCATTCTTAAGGATTCTTAAAGGTGATAAACACGTCCTACCTAAAACTAAAAAAAAAAAACACGTGCAGAGATGGACAAATGATATTCCGCGTCCGAATTCAAGGTGATCGAGTTAAGGCAATATCGTATTTCTTCTAGAAAACACTGTTCTGTTTTCTAAAACAGAACAAAAAAAAGTTTAGTTCATTAAAGTTTGTTTTTTATTGTAGCAGTTTTATTTTGTTTTTAACATTCTTGTGTAAATGTTCTAGTCTTGCTTAAATATATGAGATGAGAATTATGGATTAGATGGATTAGTGCTTAGTGTTGTGTTCGCACACAAGTTGGTATTGCGTAAGATAGAGTTGATTAAATTAATTCAAGCTGTATAGGTGCTGTATTTTGTTACCATCAGTTATAATTATCTGTAACTTTCAACATAACTTTATTCATTTGAAGCGGAAACTAAATATTATTTGCCTTTGGAAATTTGTTGGAGAAAGAAGTGAAATTGGCCTTTAAAGTTTTAGGATTAAGTTCTGCATTTTGGAACTATCTTCAATACCCACGTTAATGCTGATGAAGTATAAATTATTTTTTTTAAAAAAGATTCCAGAAAGAAATAATTAAGTTGTGGACTGAAAATTGGACTAAATTCTAGATGAAGATTTGATAAAATTCTATTTGAAGATTAAACGGAGTTCGATTTGGACAATTTGACTGAATTTACCTGACGATTTATTTATATTCGCGCTCTAGGATTTTTCCCGGGTAAGAACACAGACAAAAAAAAATGAGTTTCAGAATTCTGTGTTTGTTTTGCCTTTGTTTAATCTATCCAGTTGGATCTTCAAACGAAACAACTACAACGAATAATTCTACTACAAACATTATTTCAAAAGAAACACCGTATGCTGGCGACATGGGGTATACAGATATGGACGATTATGTCAGAAGACTAGACAATCAGACCAAAATTTTTGAAAAGCGTCTCAAGAATTTCATCAAGGGTGCTGTGAAAAGTGCGCTGCCAAATTTAATGAAGTACAATACGGATAATTCTGTATCTACCAAGTGTACTAGCTCACTTTTGAAGTACATTTCTGGATTAAGCAGCGTGAAAGTGTGGGCGCTTAGAAGTAAGTGATAATTTTTATTCACTTTTTTAATACGTGAGAAATAGGTTTTAAGAAATGGTGACTGATAATTGATTTTTGTCTTTGTTCAACAATGAACATTATGTAGTTTTATAGTATTATTACAATGGGATTGCGAAATTTTTTATTAAATATTAAACATAGGAGTAGATGTAGGATATATATATATATTTATTTATTTTTATTTTTTTTTTTTTTTTTTGCGAAGCAAAAATCATAAATACGGTAATTAAAATAAAATATTGTAAAATAGAATAAGTAAAATAAAATCTGCTTTTTAATATTATTACAATCGGAATTACATTTTTTTTATCAAACCTTAAACATAGCAACAAATGTAGTATAAGACAATTAGCATTTTTCTTTTCTTGGCAATCAGAAAAACCGTCAAAACTAACGGTAACTAAAATAAAATAAAAAATTCTTACAAAATCAAGTTAAAATATAAATAATAATCAAATGAAATTAAAATACAATTTACAATAAAGTTAGATGCATTTATCCGAAATATAATCCGCAAAGTAAAATCAAGTCAAAAAATGTCTTCTAATATCGGTTCCTAAGCATATATGTTAAATAAAAAAAAAAATCCATTTATTCACATTTGCATAATTCTTCGATTAAATATTACCTCTCATTTAATATTTTCATTGCTTGAACTGTAATAATACGTAGCATTCAAAAGTGTTCTCTCTGCTGAAAATTAGTACTGTATCTTCCATTACTGTGATCTCTAATTATACCTTCTGGAAAACCTATAAGTTGTTTCTGCTCTGCCAGCAGATGAAGCCAAATGAATTGTCGCCATCTTTACCCCACCTAACGCTGTTTAATCGGTTGGCCTAGGTTACTGACAGACGATAGCTAGTTTTGGGGAAGAGTTGTTAGTATAAATCTTTATGATAGACTGAGAGGCGACTGCAATTTTTGGACCCCATCGAACATCATTCTGAATTTTTTATAGAAATTGGAGAAAAGTGAGTAGATTACGAATCCACTTTTCTGCCGTGGCAAAAATGGCCGAAACTGGTCAAAAATCGACTTTTAATAAGTTGAACTAAATCCAATTGCCAAATGCGCCATAACTCGCCAGATAATGAGGATTTTTTTTTTATTTGGTAACCTTCACTCTTTAATTTTCAATTAAGAAGGTGGCAGACGATTCGGATGTGTGGCTATGGCTTACTTGCATCTTTCACAAATGAGCCAAATTGGCAATAAACATTACGTCACTGATGACGTAACTGATGTCGCCAATTTGGCTTACTTTTCAAAGTTACAAGATCAGAGATCAGAAATCGTTTGCGCTTTTTCTCATTGAAAATCAAAATACAGTGGGTTGCCAGACGAAAAAGTTTGTTCTCTTTTTGGCAAGTTATGACATATTTGGCAATCAGATTTTAGTTCAACTCATTCCAAGTCGATATTTGATCAGTTTCGGCAATTTTTGCCACGGCAGACCAGTGGATTCGTAATCTACTCACTCTTCTCCAATTTCTATAAAAAATTGAGAATGATGTTCGATGGGGTCCGAAAATTGCAGTCGCCTTTCGGTCTATGACGAATGCTAAGAGGAAATCCTAGAAAGGATCATTCCCTATACTCGCTATGCTACAATCCTCGAGCCTAGTGCATTTAGAATCTACTTTGTTCGAAACTTTGAAATTACGTGAGTAGGTACAAAAATGACCACTTAATGAAATGATGTTTTCATTTGATGTCTATCTTTTATGAATGAAAATTGAAATAGAAATAACTTTCTATACCTAGTCGCCAAATTTCGATGTTTTTTACAAAGTAGTTTCTAAATGCACTGGGCCAGAAGATTGTAACATAACGAGTATAGGAAATGATTCTTACTATACTAAACTCCAACTTAACTTGACATCACTAGACGATAGATCTTCATCGTGCTCATAGACATTTAATCCATTTTGGCGGCGTGAAAGCATAATGCTCGCCAAACCACAATCCTTTAGAGAACAAAAGGCTATTAAGGTTTGGCGAGCATTATGTCTTCACTCCGCTAAAATGGATTAAATGCCAATGAGCACGGTGAAGATCTATCGTCAAAGTGATGTCAAGTTAAGTTGGAGTTTAATATAGAACTTCTTAAGTCTTCCTCGAAATCAAGTCTAATATCAAGCATTTAACTATATAAAAGTAGATCAATTTGTGTGTGGTTTTAATGAAAATTCCTCAATCAAACTTCACACATTAGAATCTTGCCATTTTTTTTATTTTTTTTTAAATCTCATTAAATTTATTTGTTTTTAAGTAATAGTAACTTATGTAAGAGACTTAGACATATTTTCAAAAGTAAATTAGAGTGCACTAAAGAAAATACAAACGCGTACACATCAATTGTGATTGTGCACACATTATTTTCAGTTTCTAAAAAAATAATTGAAATTAATATGTATTCTGTAAAAAGAAAAGGAAAACTAAAAAATAAACTCTTTTTTTAGGTAGCTACCGTAAAAAAGATAAATTTAAGCATGCCATTTCGCAAATTAAGCATGCCATTTTTTTTACGCTCAACGGCCTCATTATTATTATTTTTTTCACAATGACAACTAATCAGGCCGGGACCTACAGTTTAACGTGGATTCCGAACCACAGCGAACACCCATGCCTAACCCAGGATTCGAACGATAACCTCATAGCCATCAGGTGGGCGTCGGAAACAAGAGTTGTCGAAGATTGGCCAATTCTGGCCGAAATATGAACATCGTCTCTAAATACAAGATTTTTTTTTTTTTTTTTTTTTTTTTTTTTTTTTTTTTTTTAAATAAGCATGCTAAAAATTTCACGCATTTTTTTTTTTTTTTTTTAGTGCCTCTGTTCTCTCTTAAAAATAAAATATTTAAATTTCAAAACTGTGTATCAGGATTTCAACTATTTCAGTATATTTTATCCAGTATTAGGCGAGATTGACCATTATCTATAGTGACGGACACAACGGGGTTGACCAATGTCGAGGGATGTTGGTCAGCTTTCTTGTGCTACTGAGGATATTCGCATCTTAAAATTAAGGACTCATCTTAAAAAAAAAAAAAAAAAAAAATGATTGTAAAACAAAATAATAAAAATATTTCTGAACCAAATGACTTAAAAATTTTGCTTCTATCATTAGTAGAACTTGAAAAATTTAAGTTTTTGTTACATGGTAACTGTATCCCGGACGTGTGCTATCTTGAAACTTTGAAACTGTTTTTCTCGGTGATAGATTTACGTCCCTTTTTTGAGTTTAAATTGATATAACTTGAAAACTACCTGTTATAAATATGTAAAACTTTCCACAAATATGTTATTCATGAACATTTCTTTAATTCATAATTTGCTTCTTCCGAATTTTTTTAATGAATGTATTTTAATTATTGCAGTGGAATAGATAATTTTATATTAAAATCCTTCCTTTTAATTTTTTGACCTTTTAATTTGAGTAAAATTTTGACTATTTTTACTTTTAAGTACTATAAGTTACTATAGTTTAAACTTATAGTACTTATTATAAGTTTAAAACTTATAGTTCAATCTACATTTTTTGTGCTAAATTACTCATAAGGAACCATATATATATATATATATATATATATATATATATTTAAATTTAAATTTATCTTAAAAATCTTTAGAATTATTTAAAAAAAAGTTTAACTCCAACAAGATTACAATAAATAATAATAATAATATTTACCCAATTTTTTTTTTTTTTTTTTTTTAATTCTAGAATTTTTTTAAAAATTAACATATCAATAATTCAAAAAAGACGAATTTAATAAATGTATATTTAAAAAATACCCATAAAAATGTTCATACATATATAATATACAGCTCTAGAGTTACGTCAATTCAAACTTCAAAAGACGGCGAAAATATTACCAAGAAAATTGGACTTAAAAGTTCTGGAATAACGTAGTTGAAAAGCATCTGTCATGGTGATAATTGTTCAATATTAAAATTTTTGATTTAGGAAGAGTTTAACAAATGATTTCATTCAACTTAGATCTATCTATATTCTTCTTCAAAACAATAAAAGAAATGGTAAAGTTTTGTGAATTTAGTATTCCATACCACCTTAAGTACACTACTTAGCCCAACATAATTTTTATCAGGGAATGATCAGACGAAACGGTCGTATCGCCGCCAACCTTAAAAAGGCAGAAACGACAGTAAGTATCTATTCTCTGCACAACTTCCAGCGAAAAAGCCGAAATTGACTATTTTCTAGCGCGCTTACGAAACTTCACATAATTATACAAAAAATACCATAGATTCGTCTCGGTGATATCTTTCAAAGAAAAAAAAATTGAGTACATAGGATAAAAGACAAAGAAGAAAAAAAATATTGAAATTTCCAAAACGAAATAAAAAAAACGAGTTCTAGCCCGATTTTGATGTAAAAATTTAGACAAACGTCCAGCCCTAACTAATCTCGATATATAGATCTTCGAACGGATTGAATTATAGGATGCGGAATGTTTCAACTTAAAATCCTACGCTGGTTTGAACTTCATTAAATAATTCTTTCTATTTTTAATTAATTTAAAACCACTTTTTTTCATTTCATAATTTGGCGACAGATAAAGGCGATCAGCTTGTAATTGAGGTTCAGATATATATGCCAAAAGTTGCCAAACAGGTTTGCTATCATTTCGAAGTTAGTTTTTCCGACATGTTAGGCTTAAGTGAGAATTAAAGTAATGTTAAAGAATAGGAAGAACGAATTGGACTATAACTAAATGGCTTATAACATCTTTAAAATTGAAATAATTTAATTTTTGAAGAGACAGAATTAAAGAGAAATATTTATTCTTTAAGTTGCATGTGTTATTTGAACTGTATGACAATTTAGAGAGAGTTAACTTTCAAAAACATTTTAATTTCGGGAAATCTTCATTGAAAAATGAAAACAATCCAATTTTGTTGCAAGATACTATGGGCTGAATACAAAGTATAAGGGAGGAGGTTATGCGAGCTGACGTCACAGTCAATTCATTACAGAGGACTAAATAAACCACGCATTGCGATTGGCTAATGGAATTTGCAAAAATGTCATTCGTTTTTAAAAATGTGTTGATTTGTTTACTTTCCGTTGTAAAATGAAATCGTAGAATCAAATATCATCAAAACTGTAATTTCATAGTGAATTTTAAAATTGTTGTTAAGAAAATATTTTAAATTTTGTCAAATATCGATGGGTTATTATGTGAACCAAAATAATGCTTGGTATAGTAAAAATAATTTATACCGCAATATTTAGGCTGTAAAAAACTTGTAATATTTATTTGTAACAATTTATTAGAATAAATTTTCAGTGTGATGTATGTTAAAGGTGCCGGATTTGATTCCTGGGTTAGGTGTGGATGTTTGTTGTGATTCGGAATCCAAGTTAAGCTGTGGGTCCCGGACTGATTAGTCGTTATTTATGTACTATAATAGGTCGTTGTGCGTACAAACTAACCAATCGAGCTGAAACTTGGCAGTCAGGTTCTTTGTCGATGGCAACGTATTTCTTTAAGTTTTAGGAGTTGAGTTGCCGTACACAAGTTCGTGATCGATTTTGATGGTTACTGCCGTCCGCATTCAAACAATTTGTCAATTTTCAAGTAGATTTTGGCATGTAAGATATCATTGAACTCAACTTGAAAAATTATGAATATTCATGGTACCAGGTGTACCATAGGCGGTACTACTTCTGGTTTATCAATTTTGAAGATAAATATGGCATGTTGGGTGTCGTTTGTCTTGTCTTGAAAAATTATGAATGTTTAAGGTACCAGGTATAGCATAGGTAGTACCACTTTCGGTTTATCAATTTCCAAGATAAATATGGCATGTTGGACTTTTGTTTTGATGAATTATGAATGTTTAAAGTACCAGGTATGCTATTGGTACCACTTCCGGTTTATCAATTTTTTGGATAATTATTGCATATAAGGTATCGTCGAACTCAGTTTGAAGAATTATGAATATCCCTGGTACCAGGTGTACCATAGGTGATAAATAGAAAAACGATGAAACGGACAAATTCAAAAAAGAGAAGTCGGTAGTGTTTAAAAAAAAATTATGATATCCCCCAAAAAAAAACACTTTTGAAAAGTAGAAGAACCACCAACCTCAAAAACACAAAAACCTTTCTTGCAATAAAAAAATCATAAACATGATGAAAATTTTCAGCCACAAACACAGTGATATAAAAAATGGCCAACCTCTGATTATAACTCTCGGTTGTGACTCGCTTAAGAATGGATCCTTACTTAGTTTATTTTTAAAATTTAAGTTCCACTCCCATAAAAATTTACGCTGCTTGAGGTTGGCGCCCGTCTTAATTACTAACCTTTAAACCCCCTCCCCCCCCCCCACACACACAATAAAAACTTTCCAAAATGTATGTATTAACCAAACAAAAGCTTACCTCAGGCACTTCAGTATCCTACTTAAAAAATTCTTAATAACGATTCAAATGCAAGCGTTTGAGCACAGTTTCTCTATACTATTTTGAAAATTACATGAACATGAAGATTTATATCACTTTGTATTTACTACCCATCCAAATGAAATCGTAAAATCGAATATTCGTGCAAACAGCCATAAATTAGTTTAAACGCAAGCATTGTTAATATTCCTATGACGGGCGCCAACCTCAAGCAGCGTAAATTTCTATGGGAGCGGAACTTAAATTTTAAAAATAAACTAAGTAAGAATACATTCTTAAGCGAGTCACAGCCAAGAGTTATAATCAGAGGTTGGCCATTTTTTATATCACTGTGTTTGTGGCTGAAAATTTTCATCATGTTTATGATTTTTTTATTGCAAGAAAGGTTTTTGTGTTTTTGAGGTTGGTGGTTCTTCTACTTTTCAAAAGTGGTTTTTTTTTTTTGTTTACAAATTCCGGACGTACACAGATTATTTAAGATTATAAACTCTATTATTAAGAATAAACTCTTTCTCAAATTATATAATGATGATTAATAGGACAGCTATAATCATTATACCGTAGGTCTACCAGAATAATAGCTCTCGCTAGATAGTCTGGACGATGGCAGACGCTGTAGAAACAAAACTCGTCTAATTTAGAATAGGTGTGAGACACGTGGAAATTGGCGTTCAACAAAAAATTACAGTAATTATAATTTGTAGATGTCTTTCTGCTGGGATTCCCAAGTGGAAAATGGAGCTACTCGTGTTTCCACGTCAACAAACAACACTAGACAACCTGGGGGGAACTATTTTTGTGGTTAACAGACATTAATTATCACCAGAGTGATATTTATTCAGCGAAGTCAGAGTATAGAGTTCTGAGAAGTTAATTCCGGAATGCATGTATTTAGATCAATAAGGGCATATACCTATACATTACAATTTATAGTTAATAAAATTTTAAAGATGTGAAGCATGAAGAAAATTTGCATTAAAAAAGATTATTGTAAAGCAAATGTATGTGGCTTTCACCTGGAATCCTACTTGGGAAAATGGAGCTAGTCGTATTTCCGTGGCAACCGGCAACGCTAGATATCGTGGCGGGAACTATTTTTGTGATAGATATATTGTATTGTCAATTGATAAGGAATCCTTTTTGAAAAATTAATGATGAAGGTAAAAATTAGAGTAGGTAATGTAAATAGTACATAAAGATTTTCTGGTCTTAAAAAAATAGTTTTGTGCTTTTTCAATTGTTTTAAAAGTAGATGCTGTGACGTAGGAATAATTTTTTCATTCAAGCCTTGGCTCGTTTTAATCCATAGAGCTGCTGTTCCGGATTATGTCGTCCTTTTATCTCCAGTTTTTCCAAAAATACACAACATTTTTAAATTTATAAATAAAATTAAAAATAAAATGTTTTTAATATTTTTATTAGGATGATAGTTTAAAACCCATTTAAAACAAATTGAATACAAAAAATAAATTAAATTAATTCTATATTAGAATCAGAAATGTAATTTAAAAATTATTGCAGAGAAAACAACTGTACAATTTTGACCATTCCCTGGACCGCTCAACTGGTTAAATGCTGGTAAAATAATTTCAGGATATAGCAAAATAATGTAATAAAAAGGGGTAACTTCAGGATCTAAAACAATGTGATCAAAATAAATTACAAAGTTAAATGTTTCATTCAATCTCTGAGAATACATCTTTTCTAAATTACAGTGAGGGAGAAACAGAACTAAAAATGAAATTATGATATTTTTCTGTAAAGATGTAAAGAATTTTTTTTTTTTTTTTTTTAAAGGCTATAAAATTAGTTTTGTATTTATCTATAAAAGATGTGTATTTTTTTCGCAAGATTTGCAAAGTAGATAGTGCATAAAAATGTGTCTCAGGAATCCAGAGTTTATGTATGGCTGAAAAATTAATTCAGGATGAGTTTCAAAATTTTACATCTTAAATATAACAGCTATTGAAGAAATTTAAGTCGGGTTAGTTCTTTTATTGAAATATTAATATTCAAAATTTGATAATTTTTTAACAGATGGAATGTATGGATAGATTGATAATTTTTTTAATAATTAATGTTTTGTAATAATTAGCCAGATAATGTGTTTAGACCCATTTTATTGGATGTTAGTCAACTTTTGGTCGATTATATTAATGATTTTAATTTTCCAAAATTCAGGCAGGTGCCCTTGCAACCTCCTGGCGGCTCTCATACCAATTTTTCAAAAAGTATGGAGACAATTTCCCTCTTAATAACTTACATTAAATATAACATATTTTATTTATTCTTTTGGAATTTGCTCTTTCAATTTTAAATAAAGTACATCTAAATAAAGAATCTTACGATGTGGATAAGTAAATTTTTTAAATGTAGGCGTTTGTGTTTTTTTTTTTTTTTTTTTTTTTTTTTTTCTCATGTTGCCGTTCAATTAACAAATTTATTTTTTATACTTCCGGGTAGGTAGTAAATGCTTTTTATTTCATATAACTTCATACTTGGGTGGTTTAAAATGTTGAAGTTCAAATAGTTTGAGTCCTATCCTCCTATTTTGTTTCAATGTTCTAAAAAACAAATCCGACCAAATTAACATTTTAGTGGTATTAAAAGTATCTCAATGCAGATGAAGTTCATATTACTGTCATTTAAGGAAGTTGCTTTCAAATTGCAAACTAAACTCATATATGGTTATTTTTGCAATTAACAGGAAATCGAAATACAATTTTTATACAAACATTTTATGAAATGTTTTTTTTAACAGTAACTTTTTCAATTGAGCCTGTAAGGATTTAGCAGTCAAAAGAGATATCAATGATATCGTTAAAAAAGAACAGATTTGTTCATGTTTATAGCAAATTTAGCTGTTAACACGATCTAATATATTTGATCAGATCAAATTGCCATTAACAACTGGAAAAAGTCAAGGTACAGCAGTTTATACAGCGTTCGCAGGATTAGTGTTTAGCTGACAATGATGCTATGTATGTAAGTACGTGCTATGTGCTTTGATACAACAAGTGTCAATACTGGCCAAAGGATTGGTACCTGTGTCTTACTGAAACAAAATAAAAAAATCAACAAGAAGCTACTTTATTTGGCTTGTCGACAGCCTATTATGGAGTTGGTAATTGGTGCAGTTTTTAATAAATGCATAGTTTCGTTTCTTCACCAGAGGTACTTCGTTTTAAGAGACTCCAAACCTACTGACAGCTGTTTGATAAAAAAAAAAATGTATGCAAACGACAGCAATCAATAATAAGAAAATTTTGATTCAATATAAAGGATGATATTATTTGATTTGCTGAAAATTTACTGGATGGAACCCTGTCAAGAGATGATTACCGAGCATTTCTCGAATGGTTTTAATATTTCTAGATTAAACTCCGTTTCTTGGAATAAGATTTAGGGCACCCGGAGACCACGCTCAATGGATTTAAAAAATATTGCATGCTTTTAAAAGTATGGACCTTTAATTTCCAGTTCATCATCAGTCCAAGAAATGAAAAGGAATTGCAAAGGATATGTATATATTTTCAGTACATGTGCACCTAAAGGCTTGGATAATAGCTTCTGTACCTCAAAGTGCACCATAATAAGAGGATTTTAATTGTAGAAAATCTCTATTGCACTATAAACATATTGATGAAGTATCCCAAGTTACTTCAGAAAAGCTAGTCAGCCTTTTGCTCTTATTTTACAGAGCCACTCCTGTGGCGAATGCGTGCCAAAGTAAAGGTGCATGGGTTGGCCACTGCTGTGGCTCAGTATAATAAGCTCCATAGGATTGCATGCTTCGCTTTGGGTCTGTGCACCACAAGCGACAAACGCAACCTCTAGCCACAGCTGTGGCTCAGTATAATAAGCGCCACAGGATTGCATGTTTTGCTTTGGGTCTGTGCACCACATGCGACAAACGCAACCTCTAGCCACAGTTGTGGCCCAGTATAATAAGCTCTATAGGATTGCATGTTTCGCTTCGAGTGGCGTGTCTGAGCGTCTGAAACTGGGGTGCGTGCGCCACTGCAGTGGCTTTGTATAATAAGAGCCTTTGGTATTTGTCAGAGGATCTTGTGAGGTTAGCTTTAAATAACAATCAAGTGCCTCTCTGTATGAAAACAATTATGATAAAGGCTATTTAAAGAAGTTATTGGAAGAAACAATCCTTCAGAGCGTCCTGAAATTAAGTTCAAAACGTTTACGGGCATGAAATTCGAGGACTCGGTGATAAAGCAGTTAGCTTTGTTGCTTGAAGAATGTTGCTTGGATGGCAAATGCATTTCTTCAAGTAGGTCCAGAAATCTGGGAGGATCAGAAGGATTATAAGTAAAGCATTAAAAATTGTATAAGAATTAAAATTGTCAATGATCAGGCAAAAAGGGATATAGCCATTGTTAAAGAGTTTAATGAGAAAATAACACAGTGGGGATCATTGTAGACCAACTACAATTGTTATTGCTCGTGGAGTATCATCTAAATTTATTCTGACTGCAAAAAGTAGACTTTAGCAGACACTGACGCATCCATTGCTATTTAAATTATTACTGTATTAGTTTTATTATTATATTGCTTATAATTACTTTTAACTCCTGAAATATTAGAAATCTCCACAAAATAAAACTTAATATTTTCTTGAAATGTGTACCTTTCTGCATTATAAAATAGCCAAACACATTACTTTTAGGGTGTTGAGCTATCCTTAAATATTAAAATTATGGCTTAAACTTTGCAATATTTTTTTTTTTTTTACAAAAAACAAATTAAACCGATAACAATATTAAAAACAATAATAAAGATCTTTTTTGGACCATCTTATTGCTTACGTTATAAAAACTCTTATTGATTGGAATTAATTCTAAATCAATGAGAATTCATTGATTCAAATTTTAAAAAAATGTAAACTAATTAATGATTTTACGGGCTTTTTCTATATACATCACCAAATTTGACTTAAGATATACATTTTTAAGAGACAAAAGACATACCAAGTTTTCCGTTAAGGTCCTCTTCTATTATTGTTAAATCTGCAACACAAAATTAAAAGGCGAGAGAAATTTTAATGTAAAAAAACAAAAACATTTTAAAAAGTTTTTAGATTTTTGTAAATTGTTTTTGTCAAAATTTTTAAAATGGTCAATGAGATTGTAATACATGATTTAAAGATATTTCATAATAGTTTTTAATGATGTATTTTAATTCAAATTGTTTACTTTTAAATAATAAACGCAATTTGAAATAATAAACAAAACTGCAAACGTTCCAATTGAATATCTTGGTTGATCTTGTGTTCATTAAAAAAAAAAAAAAAAAAAAAGGAATCATGTACTTGGGACAGCGATAGGACTGAGTATATATATTCTTAAACTTAATATGGTATTCATTCCAGTGTTCGATGCCACTTCGAAACCCCCTGCTGGAATCCTGGACGGAACTTTCTCTGACTTTGGTGGCTTCGACCAGTGTCTTGACATTGTCCTGCCGAAGAGGAACGGAGAAATTGAGTTCAGAGGAGAGTACTGTGCAGTGGAAGCCAAGCGAAGGATGCCTCCGATTCCCAGCAACTTCTCAATGGCCAAGCAACAGTTCGCGCATCCACTGGACACAGTAAGTATATATTGAATACAATGGGATTTCGATTCAGTAAATTTGTGTGATGGTCAATGTGACTGAAACCAAAAAACTAAAATTTTTCAATTTTTGTTTTCATCATTTCAATTTTTGGATCAGTGTGTGAGACAGCGTATGTGAGCATTTTTTGTGTGCAAATTATCTGATCCTACAAGGTGAGACCGAAAAGTAAGGTGACTGATGTCATAGTAATCACTGTATTAGATATTTGCAGATAAATACATCACTGTCCTTCAAAGTAGTTCCCGCTGTCTACAATATAATTCTGACAACGTTCATACAAGTTCTTGAAACTTCTGAAAAAGTCCTCATTTGAGACTGTCTTAAGTTCCTTGGTAACAGCAGCTTGAATGTCTTGAGATGCTTGAAAATCGGTTTCCCTTCAGTGCTAATTTCAGTTATGGAGAGAGGAAAAAATCTGCAGACGCTAGATCAGGGGAATAAGGATTTTTTCCTCTTTCCACGACTGAATTGGCACTGGAGGGGATTTTCAAGCATCTCAGACATTCAAGCTGCTGTTACCAAGGAACTTATGACAGTCTCAAATGAGGACTTTTTCAGAAGTTTCAAGAACTTGTATGAACGTTGTCAGAAGTGTATTGTAGACGGCGGGAACTACTTTGAAGGACAGTGATGTATTTATCTGCAAATATATAATACAGTGATTATTATGACATCAGTCACCTTACTTTTAGGTCTCACCTTGTATTATGTTGCCCATTCTTTACTATTTGTTATTTAGTTATAAAAAAAATGTGTTGATACCTCGTACACATTAGAAGTTCTGACTTGTACTTTGTTCTGTTCGTCTTAGATTGGAAAGGAGCTGAAGATTGCGGGCATGGCCTTCTTCTATTTGAAACTTCGCTTTGGCGTGTGCGTTCCTTCTCACTGCTCCCTGCAAGACATGCAGGCCATCGCCAGTAGAAGTGAGTACCTCTATTTCCAAGGGCCTTATTATACAGTGCCACTAGAGTGGCGAACGCGCGTCACCACTTCAGTCACTCAGACACGCCACTCGAAGCTAAACATGCAATCCAATAGAGCTTATAATACTGGGCCACAGCTGGGACTAGAGGTTGCGTTTGTCATATGGAGCGCTCAGACCGTAAGTGAAGCATGCAATCCTATGGAGCTTACTATACTGGGCCACTTCTGTGGCAAGCGGTTGAGTCTGTCACTTGTGACGCTCAGGTCTTAAGTGAAACATGCAATCCTATAGAGCTTATTATACTGTGCACTGCTGTGACTAGAGGTTGAGTCTGTCGCTTGTGACGCTCAGAAACATGCAACCCTATGGAGCTTATTGTACTGGGCCACTGCTGTGGTTAGAGGTTGCGTCTGTCGTTTGTGGCTCTCAGACCGTAAGCGAAGCATGATATCCTATGGAACTTATTATACTGAGACTTAGCAGTGGTCAGAAGAGGTGGCGCACGTTCGCCACTCGAGTGTATCTGAATAATAAGTCCCTAAGGCCCTTATTATACAGAACTACACCTGTAGAGAACTCGCGCCACAGTAAAGTCTCACGAGCTGGCCACTGCTGATTATAATCTCCATAGTTGTGCATGTACCGCTTAGAGTCTGAACGGCACAAGCGACAGACGCAACCTCTAGCCACAGAAGTGGCCCAGTACAATAAGCTCCATAGGATTGAGCCATAGGACCAGTATAATTAGCTACATAGGATTGCATGTTCCGTTAAGAGGGGCTTGTTTCAACGACTGAAGCAGTGGCACGCGTTCGCCACTTGAGTGTAATAAGGCCCAAAGGATTTTAGTATTCAGGGTCACTGATGTGGCTAGAGATTGCGTCTGGCACTTGTGCAGTTCAGACTCTAAGCGATACATGCACAACTATGGAGCTTATTATACTGAGCCACAGCAGTGACCAGCCCTGGCGTCTTTACTGTGGCGCGTGTTCGCCACAAGAGTGGCTCTGTATAATAAAGGCCTTAAATTCTACATAATCATCTGTTACACACGACCTTTTCATTTTTTACTGCATAACGGCTTATGCTTATGGAAACGAAAATTTACACATTCAGTCGTAAAGTATTTTTGAATTCATTGAGTTTTTTTGCTATAGAGTATTAACCCTTACAGGACCATAAGGTTGCTGAAAGTAAATATTAATATGTAATATTTTATATAGTTTTTTTAGAAATGAAATAAATAAAAATCATATAAGAAAAATGCACAACAATGTGTAGTTTTTTTTTTTTGATTTTTTGGGGAAATATTGTTCCTAATGGACTATAAAGAATACACAAGTTATAGTTAGGCTTATGTAATGCCATTTGTTCAAATATACATTTATTATTGCTCAAAATTATACTTACCGAATAACATAAAACATGGGAGAAAACGCAGTAATATATTATATTATAATTATAATAATATATTATTAGACGCCATTGGCAATAAACTGAATTAATTGCTGAATTAATTACAGAGTACAAACGGCGAATGTTTTTATGATTGGCAACAATTGATTTGACAATTCTTGGGGGAAAAAATCCCTTTTACTTAATTGGCGTTCTGCATAAGTTCCATTTTGCAATTCTGTATTAAAAAAAATGTAGATATTGTTACAATTAAATGCGGCAGTCGCCAATTTTAAATGGAGAAAATGTTTTCCTTAGTCGTGAAAAGGTTAAAACTTACCATTTAAAAAAATATTATTGTAATTGTTTTCTAGAATATATTTCTTGAGTTCTCGAAAGAAGCTTCATATATAGTTTCACTGCTGTCATGAAATAAAAAAGAAATACTGCTGTTACATTATGAAAGAATTGAGACATTCCATATAAATAGTGGTTTGTCTATATCTATATAGTTCAAATTTGGATTGGATGACGATTGTGACGTATTATATGTTGGGCTATCTTAGAAAATCATGTAGTGCCTAATTCATTAATCTCTCTTGGTTACAACGTTCCATAAAAGGTACTGGATCGTTAACTAATTAAACATTTCTATATAACGTCAGGGGGGAGTTACATTTAAATGATATTAATCAGAGGTTCGCAAATGTCTAATTTATGCTCTCATACAAGGTGTGTAGCAAAGGACTTCCCGATTTTAAAATTAAATTACTAAAAAACATAGATCGATAGAAGAATTAAACAAAAAGTATAGTTATTTTGAAAGCCGTAAAAATATCATACTAAATTTTCAAAGTTAGTTACAAATGTTGCTACCAGGTGGCGCTGTATACTGTAGTTCTTATGAATAAAGAGTGCTTTGAATCTCAGAGCGATCAGTCTTCGGCAGTTCCACTGCTTAAAACTTGAAAGGAAGTTAGAGTTGATTGCAACGACTAATTGAAGAAGACAAATTTATAACACATTTGTAGAATTTTGCAACTTCAGCGCCGTCTGTCGGCAATATTTGTAACTAATTTTGAAATTTCTTTTTCATTTTATTACCAGCTTTCCAAATAACTGTACTTTTTGTTTGCTTCTTCTTTCGACCATTGGTTTTCAGTTATTTGATTTTAAAAACAGGGTGTATTTCTCTGGACACCCTGTAAATATATTTTAAACCTTTATTTAGTGACAAGCACTTGTAAGTCCTGTCAGTTTTTCTCATGGTGCTGTATGAATTTAAACTCTTTGAGACCCATTAAAACTTTGAAATCCACTTCCATGAATTGGATTCTTCAATGAGGAACTTTCACGTTTTTTGGTTTTATTTTTAAATAAAAGTAGAGAAAAAATCATGAAAAACAATACCTTTCTTTCAAAAATTTGAGTTCGGATAGATAGTTAAAAAAATATTTAGTTTTTCACTTTGCAATTTGGCGGGAAAAAGCCACTTTTACGTGAAACGTCAACGCGCAGACAATGAACCAGTCTAAAACCTGTTTTAGACGAGGAATAAGTATGGTTTCTCCTTCTTTTTGCGACTTTATCTCTGCGTAACCACGTCACGGTTTTTCATGGGTTTTTGGTCACGTGACTTTTGCTTTGATTTCGGCTAATTTCAAACTCGATTTTTGATTAATTGAAAGCATAAAGATAAACAAATAATTGCACTGCTCAAATATATTCGTTGGATAACACTAGAAAATACAAAAAATATTCATTTTCCTCACTTGTGCAAGTTCCTCATTCTTGGATGGCAGCGCACGCTTGTTTCTCTTTGGAAGCAAACACATGAGAGATTTTCAATTTTCTAGGTATCCATCTTGGCCTTATATCATCTTACATAGTTGTCTTTAGCAAGCGTCGAAAGAGAAATAAGCTTGTCCCGCTATCCAACAATTGAAGAACGAACTTCATAGGATTGGATTTCTAAGTCCCAATGAGTCTCGAAGCGTTTAAATTAATACAGTATCGAGAGAAAATTTACGGGACTTATAAGTCAGATCAATAAGTAAAGGGATAAGGAAATATGACGAAATCACACAAGGGAAAGAAAATTTCTTAAGGACAAAAATATATTATACAGCAAAACATCCTGGTGTGGCGCTTTTTAAAAAACAACTTTTAAATTTCCGGATAATGATCACAATACTATACTTTAATGAAAATTTGGTTGAAGGTAGATCCTGAGTAATTTTACTTTAATTATAAAAGTCGTATTATACATGACGCATATTTTCTAACTAATAAAAACACTTAAATAGTTTCCAAGAACAAAACACTATTATTTATCGCAGAGTTGAAAAATTTCCGCTTTTACGCGAATTTTCACTTTTTTTCTCTAGGAAGTTTCGCTCTTTCTACAATTTTATTATTTTTAATAGACTTTATAGGGCTTAACCAGAATAAACTTGCCTGAAAACTCCCTCAGAAAAAATGTCTGACTGTACCACTATTCTGTACAAACATTAACGAGCGTGACTTTGGAGATCTCTGGATCCTTTCGGACAGTCGCAGCTCCCTTCAACATTTACACAATTGGACTAAAGTTGGAGACAAAACAAGCATCTCCATCCTTCTTAAACTTCAACTTATTTCAAAGCGCCACGACGTTCATTTTCAGTGGATACCATCCCACGTTGACATCTTTGGAAATGCGCAAGCGGACCGCTTAGCTAAGGAGGGTTGCAGTCACTCAACACCTTCTTCCTCAGCTCTTTCATACTCGGAGCATCAGTCCAAAATCAAAAGTCATCTCTCCAAAAAGTGGAAGACCCCTCCCTCTCATCACTGCCATGCAGCCAAGAAACCGAGCTCTTCACTTGTATCTATTGGTGATAGAGCGTCTCGAACGGCAATTTCCAGATTGGCAAGTGGACAACACACGAAGAGTCTCTTGTACTCTGAGGGTAGAAAAACTTACCCTGTCTGCTCCAAATGTGAAGCCCAGCAGGCCTCTGCCGAACATATCCTGGACTGCTTGGGACTTTCCAAAGAGGACTTATACGCTACACCACTTCTTGTCATCGACTTTTTGAGGGTCAACAATTTGTTGGATCTTGTCTGACTTCGTCAGACAGGTGGAGGATAAGAAACAACAACAACAACATTAATACACAATTGTCTTATTATTCAGCTATTTTTGTAGATCAAAATATAGCTGCGTATATTTTCCTCTTTTTGACATTCTGACTTCCCTTGTTATCGAATGATTAAGAAGGCTGGGATTTCGAAATAAGATTGATAATGAGATTCATATTACAAACATTTGTTATTTAATACATCTCGAACATTTGTCAGTATTCTGATTGTTTATGTCAGAGAATGCTTAAATATACTATTATATAAATTTTACTCGAATTGTAAATACGTGACTCTTAATGACACGCTAGTCAATTATCGTGACATTTCGTATTTCGACTAATAGCTTATAAATTATTCATTAGCTCACTTGTAATAACTTGTTCTAGAATTGACACTGAATCAATTCAAAACCGAAAACGTGTTATTAAGATGAAAATATTCAGCTTCGCATACCGATTTATTCAGCAATTGAAATAAAAAGAATTCATAATCTTATTTTAGTATAAAACTCAAAAGTTTTCAAACCAAAAATTCTGAATTTTAATACTTATCTCACGTCTTTCAGTGGAAAGTTTATTTAAAAAAAAAAATATCATTTTCGTAACCGACTGTTAGAAATTAATAACAATGAAATTATTATTATTTTTTCAAAGTCTATTGCAATGTAGGCGAAGACTGTTTAATTGCTTTTAAACTGATGGTCTCTCTACAAAAACTTTCCACTGCAGGTGTTTCTAAGTATCATAATATCACATATAAATCTGGTCATTATGTTAATTTTTTCGCACTTCTATTAATTAATTAAAATGTTATGATGATTATCTTAGAATGCACTAATTTGTTTGAAATAAATAAATAAATAAATAAATAAATAAATAAATAAATAACAAAATAAATAATAAAATAAATAATAAAATAAATAAATAATAAAATAAATAAATAATAAAATAAATAAATAATAAAATAAATAATACAATAAATAAATAATAAAATAAATAAATAATAAAATAAATAAATAATAAAATAAATAAATAATAAAATAAATAAATAATAAAATAAATAATACAATAAATAATAAAATAAATAATAAAATAAATAAATAAATATTTGATTTTAATTCGTCGCGAGTCGAATGATTAGATACAGAGTAACACTGATTTATCTAGGATTAAAACATAAGTAGCATCGCAATCATATTTGTCAATTACTTTAGGGTAATATAAAATAGTAAAAATGATGATTTGATAGTTAAATTATCCATTATTGAATATTTTGTCCTACTGAAAGACGACTAATCGCAATGATTGTATTTTTCGTAAAATATTAAATTAAAATGACAATTTTCTTATCCAGTCAGCAGTATGATTCCGTTGGATGTGACCATTCCTCAGTGCTACGCAAAGGAAGGAATCCAGCTTAAGCCTATTCATATTGTCGTCATGTAAGTTGGCTTGACATCTTTTTATCATCTCAAGTTGATGCTTATATGTTAAATAAGTGGCACCTGTGGGTAGTGTGTGTATTTATGATTATTTAGCGGAATTTTTTTTTTGGCGGGTGGGGGGAGTTCGTCAGAGTTGGATATAGTATTATTACGTTTAAGAATTTGTAAATAATTGTACATAATGTAGATGTTTGGTAAGCTCTAATTCTATATTAGTTCGGCAATCACTTTTAATCATAGCTTTTAATTAATGTAAAAACTTCTAAATGGATCAGAAAATGAAGGCTTTTAATTAGTTCCAACGGTTAGGTTTATCTGGGTATTTCTAGAATTTGGCAGAATGTCGTCAACCTATAAAAAGGAAGTAATCAGGGTCAGTCCATTCCAGTTCCATGTGATGATGTTTTGGGATGAGCTGCAGCGGATGCAGCTCTGCTTTTCCAAACGGCAAAAGGCCTGTGTTTTCGCTGCTGTTGAGGCTGGACGACTGGTAGCTCTGGAGTTTGCTTGAATGCTATTTGCTGAGGATGTTTCATGAATCGTGCAATTCTTTGTGAAGAATAAAATGATAAATTAATTGTAATCTATTGTCATCATTCCTCTGTGAAGAAAAATTTTAGGTTTCCTTAGTGTACTTAAATTGATCTTTCCTATTGTGCAGCCATCTATTGTTTACCATCCTAACTTTACGAAATATCTGAATAATTTATGCTTTTTTGATACTTAAGGCATTGAATAAATAATCTTGTGTGAAATTATAAATAAAGTATTTGTCAGAAGTAGAGGTTTACCCATTGGTGTGTCACTTATCCATTTCTGTTTTGTATCAAAGGCTTAAAAGGGAACATCTTCCAGAAATAATCAATAAAATTAACACTGCACAAAAATTAGACATTATTTTTACTTTTAATTGCCCATACATAGGCTAATGAAAGTATAGCATTCGATCAAAATAAAAAAAAGTCGGATTGTTTTCTTTTTTTTTGCATTTCTCCACGTTTTGAAACATACTGATTTCAAAAAAGTAGTCTAGAAAAAATGTCTGTCTTTGTGTTTTTGGTCAGCATAACTCCTGAACAAATTGACCTAGGATGTTCAAATTTTGTGTGCGAGTTAGTGGTGATCATTAAACCTACCATTAGAGTTTTCGTCAAAATCGCGCATGCGCCTAAAGGTAGTTGCCATTGAAAAAATCCTGATTTTCAATTATTGATAAAAACGGCTCTAACGATTTCGATAAAAAGCGCTGTGGAAATGCCTCTTAAGGTGTTCTAAACATTTCCAACATCGGAATTCCCATGAAAATACTTTAGCGTAAAAAGTTGCAAAACGAATCTCTTCAACACAGAGTTCTCTTTCTTTGAGCATACCTTATCGTAATGATTTTTTTTTTCCCCTCCCCCTCCTTAGTTTCACTTATTAGAAAGGACAATAAAAGAATTATCGAAAAGTATAAAGCCAAAATCTCTATTTCGGCAGAGTTTTTTTTAAAGGCTTATATAACAGGGTTCCCTCGGTCATTGAAAAGTCATTGAAAGTGCTTAATATTTTTGAACTTGTTTTCAAGGTCTTGAAAGTGCTTGAAAATGCTTAGAGGTTCTTAAAAGTCCTTAATTTTTGCAGATGTTGTACAACTGCAAAATTTATAAAAATTTCAAGTCGGACTTGCTACTTTGCGTGACCGCCACTTATTTGCACCGTATCGGAATTTTCCGACGTATTTATATTATGCATCCACCAATTTGTAACTCTTTTGGTAGAATATACTTTATTAAAAATTTATACATCGACATAATGCCTGAAAACAAATTTTCAAAGGTCCTTAAAAACATTAATTAGGTCCTTAAAAGTCATTGATTTTCATTCTTTGATTTGAGTGGGAACCCTGTATAAGAGTTATCACAAAAAATATCGCCAAACTGACAATTTTTACTAAATAAATGAGGAAAATATAAAAACGGTAAATGACACAAATCCACGTTACTATTATAGTGCAAATTGAAAGCTATGCGATGGTCCACACATCTAGTTTTAAAAGAGGGAGTTATTTTTTAATAACATTGATGCAATCTATCATTACCTTTAAAATGAGTGTGATGCGAAAATGAAAGCATAGGAAATAGGAAGATGGTATGACAGGACTAAAGATTAAATGGGCAACGACAACGATGAAAAAGCATTAATATATCATTCTCGGATATTTATTTTTGTTAATGAATATATAATTACCATATAAACTATAATTTTCTTACAATTTACTCCTACTGCAAGATTAAAGTAGTTCATATAAGAGGAGTTAGTTTTAAAACAATGTCTTGTATATATTAATAAAAAGTAACGTCAGTAATTAAAATAACCTTTTATTTATTGAAAATTTAGTTGAATTTGAATTGCTATGGTGGGTCCAGTCTTCGTTCTTACTAACAATCAACATTAGTAATTAAAATTACTTTTTATTTATAGATAATTTAGTTTAATTTTATATTTTATGGTGGGTCCAATCTTCGTTTAACCTACTTGAGAATAGAATTAGATAGAACTCGTATTATGTTTCTCCATAAAGTTTTATAGAGAAATATTATGCGAGCCTGTTGAGTTTCCAGCGAAAGATTTTTAGGAACAATGTTTTATAACCAAAATAATTTGTGTAACTTTTGAACTACTAAAATTTTTTTTTTTTTTTTTTTTTTTTTTTTTTTTTAAAGAAACCCTTCTTTAAAAGGAAATATTAATGAAATCTATGATTCCCGAAAAAAAATCAAAATTTTAATTTAATTAGCAATTCGTTAAATTAGCAGTTGCCTATTTTAAAATATAAATACAAATTATCTTAAACATATAATATGCCAGTTGCAAGTGTGAAGATTCAATTTATAAAATTATTTTAATTGTTAATATAAATATATTGTATTTTAAAGATATATTTGCAAGTTTATTAATATAAAACATATGTTTATTATGAAATTATAATTTACTTTTGCAGATCTGTGCTAAGTTTACTTTTACTTTTAAGTCTCGTTGGATCCTTTATCGACTACCAATCCTGGAACTCTCCTCAAATAAAGTTAAGTAAGTCTAACATAATCATTGATACACCTCTACATTTTAAAGATTTATTCAATTGATATCCAAACAGATCACTAATTAGAATGTTGGATTGGGTTGTGACAAAATGCATTTCATTGCATAAGAGCAGTTACTTTTCTGTTGCTAGGTAACAGAAATGCATCATTCCGTTGATACAAATATAAGTAAGAAGTTTTGAAAAGATTTCGAAGGATTTTACCTTTGTCGATTCATTGATTTTCTCTATTAGGCGCAGTTTTAAATTTTAAATATATATGATTGCTTGCAGGTGTTGTACATGACAAAAGAAAGTATCCTCTATAGATTTATGACACTTTAACCGTACCATAAACTGTTTTTACCAATTTATATTAAATAATGTAATATTAGAAGGCTCTGGGCCATGAGTTCGACGAGAGATTGCGAGGAGTTATTAAACTGTCAGGGAGATGAGTCTGCTGTTGGTCATCAGTTTCTATTCGTATCAATTCAATTTCTTTCCCCACTGACGGTAATGGGAATGGGCGAAATTCTCCAGTTGTTTTCCCGGCAATAATTTTTAAATTATATTTCTAATTCAAATACATAATTTTTTTTAATTTTTTTTTATTTGTTTTGTTTTAGGTAGGTTATAGACTATCATCCTAATAAAAATATCTAAAATATATCGTATTTTAAATTTTATTTATGAACTTAAAAATGTTGTGTATTGCTAGAAAAACTGGGGATCCTAAGACGTATATATACGTGCATGACCGTCAATGGGTTGAACTATGCATCTTTCCATTAGCAAAAGTGACTCAAGGTCATTCGAGATCATCCGGTAGCCATACTAACTAAGCACAAGTTGCGACTCTTAACTAATTTTCCCAACGACAGTTCTGGAATATACCTAATTTATTCCGAAATTTCACCAATTCGTAGCCACGTGACCTGATAAGCCCAAGGCTGTCATGGTTAAAGAATAGTTAATTAATCTAGTTTTCGAAGGTGTTGCCTTGGTTACTGTGAGACGAGTGAACTTCCCCGTTCGTTTTCGTAACGTTTTCGTAAATCTTTTATATAACAGGTAATGAAATGAAGGGCAAGAGTCCTCTCTAGATCTTGGCTAATATGTTTTAATGACAAAAGGGCGGCCCAGATTAAATATTACCTAAACATTTCAGAGACTAACGCTCTGGACGTCTTCATAGCATGGTGTCCCCAGCGTAGAATGGGGAAAGGGGGGAGGGATCTCAAAATCATTCGTGGGTATGAGGAAGGCAGATGGCGCTAACAGCCTCAAACCAAGCTAGCTTCATGACAGTTACAATGTCTTGTGGAAGGAAGAACACTTGACCTGTATCCGGCATTAATAATGTAACAGACACTCTCCTCTTTTTCCCCAGGTATCCCCCGCCGTGTCCTCCAATGCTTCTCCATCCCCACCAATTTCCAGCGGCTGATGTCCTCTTCAAAGGGATCGGAAGAACTGAAGGCCCTGCACGGACTTCGTGCTCTGAGTATGGCCTGGATTATTCTGGGCCACACCTACGTATACACTAATTTCCAATTGCTGAGTAAGATACTATTGTCATTTTACCTCATGGGTCGAGTAGCCACCTAAATGTTACATCCTACATGCATCAATTTCCAATTGCTGAGTAAGATACTATTGCCATTTACCCCATGTGTCGAATGGCTACCTAAATATCACATTCTACGTACATCAATTTCCAGTTGCTGTGTAAGATACTATTGCCATTTACCCCATGTGTCGAATGGCTACCTAAATATCACATTCTACGTACATCAATTTCCAGTTACTGAGTGAAATACTATTGTCATTTACCCCATGTGTCGAATGACTACCTAAATATCACATTCTACGTACATCAATTTCCAGTTGTTGAGTAAGATTCTATTGCCATTTACCCCATGTGTCGAATGGCTACCTAAATGTCACATTCTACATACATCAATTTCCAGTTGCTGAGTAAGATTCTATTGCCATTTACCCCATGTGTCGAATGGCTACCTAAATGTCACATTCTATATACATCAATTTCCAGTTACTGAGTGAAATACTATTGTCATTTACCCCATGTGTCGAATGACTACCTAAATATCACATTCTACGTACATCAATTTCCAATTGCTGAGTAAGATACTATTGCCATTTACACCATGTTTAAAAATAATAAGGAAATTTCATACTCTACGTCCTTGTTTTTAGATTTTGCTATTTTCCATATTAGTTTAAAACTTCTTAATGGCAATGACAAAATACGAAAGATATTGTTCATTTTTCAGTTATTAGTGCTAACTAAACCAAACCAAAGCTAATCACACCTAACTACACTTACAAATCTACAAAGACAATTTTATCCTAAAGGGGGAAAAAAAGACAAACTTAATTATAAAATCAGAGCAATGTAAGAATTGAGGAAAGTGGAGTGCATAAATTTAATATGGGACCAACACTTTAGAGTTACTTAAAAAATACTCAATAATTTGAAAAAAAAAAAAAATATTAAGAAAATGTATATTTTGTGATGTTAATTGCTTTAATTTTGATCAAATTCTTCTTTCTAGAATTGCATTTTAGTTGGAACAAAAGGAAATTTATTGACAAAAGGTTCGGAATTAAAAGCGGAGGGGGTGAAAATATTTTTGGTTTAGTTAGTAATGTATTTTTTTTTCTATTGCAAGTTATATTTTCAAAATTCTGTCATATGCACCTTTCAATTGATATAAAGTACAATGCGGTCAAATAATATTTTTCAAACTTAAAAAACACTTTTTCTTCTCGAACTTACTAATTTAAATACATAGGCGCAGACATTTCTCTTTTACCACGGGGACGAGATTCAGTGAGTAAATTCGGGTTGGTGGGTGGGGGCATTGGTCCAAAATTTAACGACATCACTTCTTTCATGATCTACCTACTGAATACATGGACTAGTAGACTCATCATAACAACATCACTTACTCTAATATGAAATCATACAATACTTTAAAATACAAGGTAAGACCGAAAAGTAAGGTGACTGATGTCATAATAATCACTGTATTATATATTTGCAGATAAATACATCACTGTCCTTCAAAGTAGTTCCCGCCGTCTACAATACACTTCTGACAACGTTCATACAAGTTCTTGAAACTTCTGAAAAAGTCCTCATTTGAGACTGTCTTAAGTTCCTTGGTAACAGCAGCTTGAATGTCTGAGATGCTTGAAAATCGGTTTCCCTTCAGTGCCAATATCAGTCGTGGAAAGAGGAAATTATCTGCTGGCACTAGATCAGGGGAATAAGGATTTTTTCCTCTTTCCGCGACTGAAATTGGCACTGAAGAGAAACCGATTTTCAAGCATCTCGGTTATTCCAACTGCTGTTACCAAGGAACTTAAGACAGTCTCAAAGGAGGACTTTTTCAGAAATTTCAAGAAGTTGTATGAACGCTGTCAGAAGTGTATTGTAGACGGCGGGAACTATTTTGAAGGACAGTGATGTATTTATCTGCAAATATATAATACAGTGATTATTATGACATTAGTCACCTTACTTTTCGATCTCACCTTGTATAAATTTTTTATGAAATTACACAAAAATGATGACAGTACATTTTGATAATTTGAAGTGGTTTTCCGGTATTTCTGAAAATTTGTTTATTATATTCAATAAACTAGAAGAAAATAAGCACAGAATTAAAAACATATAAAAATCATTTGAAAATATATTTACTTGAAACTATTAAGTATATTGGAAAAACACATCTTTAGAGATTTTTGGAGCTGGAGCGAAATTATAACTTTTCTCTTGCTGTTGATGGAGCGCGATCACCTCCTTTGCCTCCATGTAGTTGGCACCTATGTTTATATATATATATATATATTTGGGGATTTGTCGATTAGCTGAGGTGCGATATTTCGTTGAAATCCTCCTGCTTGTTCATCTTGTAATATTTCAAACTGACGCGCCGAAAGTTAAACATTTAAGTGATTCTGATTTTGAACTTGGGGTTTGGATTACTGGAAAATTTGAAATAAAAGAAAGGGACGTTGATGATTATGAACAGTTTACAGAAACTTTATTATGATTATTAATATTGTTTTTCATTGGAAAAGAAAATAAAGTTAACTGTGTTTTTTTTTAACTTTTAATTACTTATATGAAGAGCTACGGCAAAGAACGATCAGAGTTCGTTTTTCACAATTCTCCAGAAAAGCTGATTTAAAGTTTCAAGTCTCAGGGTTTGTATCAGTGTTGAGGTAAATGGTTGCTCAAAATCTCACGTACCATGATATTTCTTTGCCAGAGGACTTTGCTTGGTTCAAATGTCTGCTATAACCTTGCAAATGGCGGGAAAATCTTGATTTCGAAAAAATTGGACTCTGATCATCCTTTGCCGTAGCCCTTCCATCGAAATAAA
This sequence comes from Linyphia triangularis, assembly GCA_963978545.1. Taxonomy (NCBI): domain Eukaryota; kingdom Metazoa; phylum Arthropoda; class Arachnida; order Araneae; family Linyphiidae; genus Linyphia; species Linyphia triangularis. The sequence continues at coordinate 83,239,682 of OZ021731.1, forward strand.
TAAACAACTGGATAGACTGCTTAACGATAAGAACACGAAGCCGTTGCCAGATGCCGTTGGTGGGATAAAAAATACGGATTGCCGAGGATTTAAAATAAAATTTTGGGTTATATACAGCAGAAATGCCAATTGTAGACCTTAATTAGTAATAATGTGCAAAAAAATATATACTCTAGCAGTTTACACGGTTTTTCGCATTTTGATCCAACTATAAAAGTGAACTGTGATTGGTTAATCTTCCCACCAGCTTCGCAATCCCCGGCGCGTTTTTCTCTTTGCATTGGCAATGGAGCAGTCTATCCAGTTGTTTATCTGTATCGATGGGCCCTTCATATGTTAACATAGGGCAATGAAAGTTCTAGGGCGAGTACCCACTCTTCCAATTGTGGGGTACAGAACACACTCGAAGCTCAAAAAAAGCTTGTTTGAGCATTCACACATGACCAGTTTTTTTTTATTATTTAAAATAGGTTTATAAAATGTAATTAAAGCAAACTTAATTCTTTAAATAACTTTATATACTTGAAATAACTTGATATTCTTGAATATACTTTATGCCTGGTGCCTTTTGTAATAAGAACTAATATCATCGGGGCAACTTAAAATGCCAAAAGATGAACCTTCTTAACCCTTTTTTTTACTCACGGGGCTTTTAAGTTTCATCAGTTTTTTCATGGTACTGTATTAATTTAAAGGCTTTGATACCCAATAGTCCGAGAGGCGACTGCAATTTTTGGACCCCATCGAGCATCATTCTGAATTTTTTATAGAAATTGGAGAAAAGTGAGTAGATTACGAATCCACTGGTCTGCCGTGACAAAAATGGCCGAAACTGATCAAAAATCGACTTGGAATGAGTTGAACTAAAATCCGATTGCCAAATATGTCATAACTTGCCAAAAAGAGAACAAACTTTTTCGTCTGGCAACCCACTGCATTTTGAATTTCAATAAGAAAAAGCGCAAACGATTTCTGATCTCTGGCTCGGAAAACTAGTAAAAGTAAGCCGAATTGGCGATATTAGTTGCGTCATCAGTGACGTAATGCTTATTGCCAACTTGGCTCCCTTTTAATAGATGCAAGTAGACCTTCGCCAGATATCTGAATCGTCTGCAACCTTCTTAATTGAAAATTAAAGAGTGAGGATTACCAAATAAAAAAAAAATGCTCATTGTTTGGCAAGTTATGGCGCATTTGGCAATTGGATTTAGTTCAACTTATTAAAAGTCGATTTTTGACCAGTTTCGGCCATTTTTACCACGGCAGACCAGTGGATTCGTAATCTACTCACTTTTCTCTAATTTCTATAAAAAATTCAGAATGATGTTCGATGGGGTCCAAAAATTGCAGTCGCCTCTCAATCTACAATGGGACTTTGAAATCCACTTCTATGAAGCTCCTTATTCAATTGTTGGATAGCCCACACAAGTTTAGTTCTCTTTGGAATCTTGCTACAGACAAGTATAGAAGACGATCTAAGGTCGGTCAAGATGGATGCCTAGATTATTGGAAACCGTCCATGTGTTTTCATATAAAGAGAAGTAAGCTCGTGCTGCCATCCAACAACTGAAGAACGAACCTCATAGAATTGGATTTGATAGTCGCAATGAGTTTCAAAGCGTTTGAATTAAAAGAGTGCATTGAAAAAACTGAAGGCACTTGGAAGTCCCGTCAGTAGATGATGGGTTAAAATTAATTGCATTTAGGGTGTTTTTACGTAGAATAGCAGGTTTCGAAATCAGAGTGGTTTTAATTGATTCTTCATTTATTCCAGAATTTATGATGAAATGTAGATACTTTTCTGAAGAAGAAAATATATTTTTTTAAAAATACCTCCTTGATTTTTTTTAAGAATCTGTTTCAAGGTTAAAAATGAAAATTAATATTATTAAGCGTTAGGAAGCTAGAGCATAGACATTTAATCTGAACTTTTTTTAAACGGAGAAACTATGTGCAATGTGTAGCAAGTAGTTGTGCATAAGAGATGCAGTTGTCTTGATTACTTTATAATAAAGATCCTCATTATAGAATGTCTACTTTTCAAATAATATATCTTTATAACTCGAGTACTTCATTTGATAGGAGGTCCTAGTCTGGTGCCAAAGTGGTTCAACAGATTATCATTTGGAGTTATTCTCAATGGATGGCTTTCTGTGGAAACTTTTTTCTTTCTAAGGTAAGGATTTAATTACAGTGCGGATCCTTAGAGGAGAAATATAGTAGAGAGAGCAACGCTATGCTAACTCCCCGCGTTTCGGTGCCCCGTAGTTAAGCCAAAGTCACGTGGTTTCAAACTGCCATATTTGGCGAAAATCTTTGGCGCAGTGTGTTTAGGCAATTTTTACATTCTTCCAATCAACAATTTTTTTAATCAATTCAAAATTTCGTTCATTCTCTCTTGGAGGACATTGGCAAAAGAGTAAAAATAAAAATCTGTGAGATATCTGAAATTCATTTATATAGCTTTTGTTTTAATGTCAGTACTTTTTTTTTCTAGTTTTATTAATTTACCGGTACTAAATGTTTGTTATACTTAATATTGTAGAAAAGCTTGTGTTATAATTTTGCAACCACATTTAGCGAAAAAAAATATATATATATATGAGTTTTACTCTATACAAAATAAATTTTAAGTACGAGTTTGTATTTGGTAGGTAATCAATATTAATATATCTGACGGTGAAAAAGATGAACTTTGAAATTACATTACAAGTGAAATTTCCCATTCAGTTATTGTTTTGGTACTTTTCATCAATTTCCCTTACACATTAATAATTAATGCATTCTGGCGGATAAACACATACGAATTTACTAAAAATGTTTGATTTGTGAAAGTTTTTAAAGCTAAATAGTAAAATTCGCCAGATAATAGTAAAATTCGCCAATAGTAGATTGCGCATGATGAGCAAAAAATAAAATCTATCATATGAAAAATAAAGTATGAAAAGGGTAAAAAATCGTATATTTTTACCATGGTATTGTTATAAAACAGTACATATATTATATTATATTGAATCAATTTCAGACAGGCCGACCAAACGGTATAGTGGTTAGCGTGCTAGCTTCTAGACCGCGAGGTTGCGGGTTCCGAGTCCCGTGTTAGGCATGGGTGTTTGTAAATGTATGTTGGCTTGTCTAATGACGAATGTTTCGGCGCATTATAGCCCTCGTGTTTCTAACGGCGCCAGATAATCTGAATACAACCAACCAATTTCAGACAGAGTATACAGATGCAGTTTATGACTCATATATATATAGGGGAATTGTAAAAATGTATTTAATTGCTTTGCCAACAAACATTGTTGAATGAAGTCAATTTTACCATATATTAACATTTATTGCCCCCAACACAAAGTATTTTTGGCCTTTTTACGATGAATTCTGCCACTTTGAATTCCTTCAGTGAATGTTTTACCCAAGTGACAGTCTTATTTTCAGGTTCACAAAATAAAATTTACTTCATCAACAACATTCGATGGTTTTCCAATTTTCCAAGGATGATTAGTCCATAGCATGGCAAGTAATTAGATTAAATAAATATGGAAGATTTGAATCAATACCAGAAAGACTTTGAGAGACTACATTATATTTTTTAATTTAATTTCACAATCACTTAAAAAATATTTTTTTCCCCGCAGTTCTATTTAATTTTATTGCATCTAAAGTAGGCTTTGTAAATCCACCTTATTTTTTCTTATGATTTTATCCTAATCTTAATATTTCTTATTACATAATGATTACTGTATGTTTCTTTTGCAATTTTTTCTTGTAAAGACTTCTTCATCATTAGCAATGATATCCTCACATTTGTTAGGTGCTGATAAATGCGGGTTTACTGTCATAAGACATTTAAGATATTAGTGTTATCTAAAACAATTGAATTTCCAGTATCTGTGTCAGCAACTGTTTATACACTGTCTTGAATGGACGTGCTGTTTGAAGGATTATTGAATCCACTTTTGCTACAAACGCACTAAAAACTTTTCCAGGTGATCCTGAGAAAGTTTATAATGTGTGCTTTCCATAACAGGCGTTGATGCAACAGTAAACAACCTTTTTTAATGGAAATATAAGCAAATTTTTTTTCAAGGCTACGCAATCGCCATTGAAAACCCATGCTAAGACAGCTTTGCGGGGAGAAGAATTTGCCGAGGGTCTTCAAAGTCACGTGACTTTATCATGGAACACTTCCTTTAGGGTATCCCTACCTCTACCTCCCATCCCTCCTCTAAGTGCGGATCATAATTATAAAGACAGCAGGTTTTTCTGGCTTCAGCAACACTGAAAGCTATTACTACAACAAGTATATATTTGTTTATTTTTATATCATGTATAAACACGATTTATAAGCTTTAAACTCGATAATTTAAAAGTACAGGTGGAAAGCAGAAGTAATGGAGAATAAATGGAGGTTCAGAAATATAAGGACAGTACAATTTATTGTCATTATTTATACAATTAATGCTTTGTTGCCGCTCCTTTTTTACTTAAACAATCAGACATTCTACTTCGCATACTTTCAGCAAGTTTCTTCAAATATCCAGCATCGATACTGTCCCATACTACATACATTTTGTCTTCTAGCTTTTCAAATGAATTGTACTGCTGACCTTGCGCATAAACATGCCTAACCATGTAAGACCAAACATTTTCCATAATGTTCAGGTCTGGGGAATTAGATGGCCATGTCAAAAGATTGATCTTTCTTTCATCAAACCACTCTTTTGCCGCTTTAGAAGTGTGGCAAGAAGCTTCGTCTTGTTGAAAAACGAAATTGTCACCTCCTAAAGGCGAACAATAAGCAAGTAGTTTTACTTCTAAGATTTGCAAATACAACTCTGTGTTCATATTACTAGGCACAAGTACCAAATCCGTTTTTCCGTTGGCTGAAACCGCTCCCCAAAACATACGCGATCCACCTTTAAAACGCCTGCTCCATCTGACTGCTTTTTCCTTTCTCAAATCATGCCAGTAACTATTCCAACCATCGGGGCCATCAAGATTGAAACGCTTTTCATCAGAAAATATGACATTTCTCCAGTTCAAACCGTCAGCAATCCACTTCTGCACAGCTTGTATTCGCTTCTTTTTATGTTCAACCTTCAACGCCGGTTTTCTATTCATTTTAACGTACTTTGTGAAATCGCAGTTCTTCAAAACTCTTACAATTGTTGGCTTTGAAATGTCTTTTTCAAAAGTACACGCAATTTCAGAAGCAGACATATTTTGAATGACAGCCCGGCGTACGATGATTCTTCGATATCTTTTGGTTTTGGACCAGATCTTTTTAATACTGAACCATTTAATTCACGATTGATGACATTTTCAACAGCAGTTTTACCCCTTTTAATTTTAGTGGCAATGCCCCGCATAGACATACCTTTTCCGCGAAGAAACCACACTTTTCTCACTTCAGAAGTCGTAAGTTCTTTCCCACGCGGCATTTTGACTGATGCTTGTGTTTGAAGTTTTCAAACTTTATATATGGATTCAAGTAAGGACAGCAGTTAAAAATAACCATATTTATCTGTAATATTTTGATCATATGTAAATTAAAGCAGCAAAATCTTTGATGTCCTTATAATTATGAACCGCTACAATTTTATGAAAATTGGGATTTTATCCCTTTTAAACTTAATTTTTGATATTTATAATTTGATAAAGGATAAAATTGTGCTTTTATGACAGATTCAACAAGTATGTATTGCCTTTTCTTGTGCACAGTAAAATTTTAATTTGGTATCCCAAAATAATCGACTGTCCTTATAATTATGATCCTCACTGTATTACCTGATGTGAAATTAAGCCTTCTTCATTGTATTTCGCCAGGCCTCTAATTAAACCTTCCACGCCAGGAATATTAAAATTGGGAAATTAAATTCGAAGTGTAAAATTTTTCAAATGATTGCAATAATGACTTCTTCAATGTAATTGCTCCCTTACGAGCTAATTATTATATACAATATCACAAGTTCCTCATTATATTGTTACGAATTTTTGTATATTTGTAAATATTTCGTATTGTTAATTTTGTAAATAGAAAAATTTATGTACATTTCGCATAAGGCAGTGGAATAGTTCGTCGTTAGTTGGTTTCCCGGCAATATGGGCATTGATGCTTGATAACGGGTTTTACAGAGGTAACGCTGGGAAGCGAGTGTTACAAGGAGCAGGGCATTTAACATTATGGTAATGGCAATCTCGCCAAATTGGCGAGAAATCGCAAGATGTCGCCAAACTTGGCGACCATTTGGCGACATTTTTGGTCTCCATGTACATGTATAGGACTTTTCGACTGCGATCTGGAAAGTTCTCCAAATATCTACCTCTAGGAATTTCAAGAAGGTTCACGTATGTTCCCCTCCCCTATAAAAAGCTCAGGAGAGCGGGTGATGGAGTTAGTTGATTTTGAGTCACTGAGTTGTTGTTAGCTGAGTCCATTAGTTGACTGGAATTACTGATACTGAGCGTTCAGAGAGTTCCGAAAGGGAACTGTATTGCATTGTCGTGTGCAGTGATTTGAGCAGTTGTGTTGTCAAGTTTTTAACTGCTGTTTTGTGTCTATTGATGTGAAAAGAGCTGTATTGTGTCTACTAGAACGATAAGTTCTGGAGTTGTAAAGGAATCTGTGAAGAGTGATATTAGAATAAATCTCTGCAAGTTTTGATCTGCTTTGACTTCAAATCTTTCGAACCCGTCCACGCAACAATATTATCCCCACCGATCTCTAACTGTAAAATTTGTAAACGGTTTCTGCTTTGTAAGCAGGTGAATCCAGTTGAATACTTTCCCATCATTTATGCTACGTAATAGGTTGCCTATTGTTACAAACCTATTCTAACTAGGTTTTTTTTTTGGGGGGGGAAGAGTTTGCTATTATAGATATCTACGGTGATTGTTAAGGCTTTCTTCTGTTTCATGTCAATAACCGATCTTGCACTGTCCAAAAGTTGTAGTTTAAGAAATCAATGATTATGCCTGAATATACAAAATGCTGATTTTTTTTTAAAAAATTGGCAATAATTTATTTATTTTAGGAATAAGAAAGTAAAAATATGAAGGGAGTTATTAGTCAAATTTTCTTTTATCCTCAAACATTTTTAATTGTTAGGCTATCAATTTGTCGCTTTTTTTTTTTTTTTTTTTTTTTTTTGTTATATCTGCTTGATATGTTTAATGGATTTTCTTCCAGTGGTCTCCTGACTAGCTTCGCAGTTCTGAAGATAATGGCCAAGACAAATGGCAGGATAAGCGTCCCAATGTACATCTTGCGTCGTTACGTTAGGTATGTCTTTCAAAGTTACTTATGGCTTGGGCAGTTCGATGCAAAGCGATAGGTTGCTTTTAAAAAGTAAAGATTGAAATTGCAATATTTTGTTCGTCATCAAGAAGATACAGGGGTATGTAGGTAGATACTAATTATTATATATCTTCTCGTTGCTAAATACACCTAGATTACTAGTGTGAAATTGTTTCAAACTGAAGTAAGACCAAATGTTTCAGTATAATTGTTAACTGAACTTTAAATTTTTAGCCTGTTCCTGTAATTGTAAGAAAAATTTTGATTTATATATTCACGAGCAAAACCTCATAATTAAAACTTTGAAATAAAATGACAAACAAACCTAAGAGTTCACAGTCCTAGATGAACAGTCTTCCTTGATAACATAATGTCTTGAAAGCACACGTATATTAGCCGTCATTTCGTTTTTTTAAGCCATTCAATCATTGTTTTTTAGTTCTTAATTTCCGTTACAGTTCACAGAAGATTTTAGTCTGTGACTAGGGGATTTCAATTCAGCTGCTGATATTATTTTTTTATGTACTAAGTGGTTTAAATTCATTGTGAGTAAATTCTTCCACACATTCTGAATTACCTACGATGAATCAAAATGTCAAGTCCATTGCAAACTACAAAGTTGTTTTGTAAGTGTTCATATTACTTTGTTACACCACCTGGCAGCTTATCTTCCAAAAATTAAACATTTCTTAACCATTAAAACTCACGTTTTATTAGAATTAGTGCAACAATAGTTGTACTGATGACATTCCATGCCCACAATAATCGCATTGCGTGAGTTTTCTTCCCTAGATTGACCCCTCCCTTGCTGCTGACCATGGGGCTGGTGTTTTTTCTGCCCCTCCTCAGCTCGGGTCCCTTCTGGTACGAGAGGGTGGATCCAGAGATCGAATCCTGCACACGAAACTGGTGGACTAGCCTACTCTACATCAGCAACTGGACACCACTCAATACCATCGTGAGTACTCATTGTCCTATAGTGACATCACTCTAATCTGACACTAACTACCCGGATGAAAATACACTATTTGGACGCTTTTATTGGCCAGCCAATCGGAGCCTTTAATAAACGTGGTTTTAATTTTACGTTTAAAAAAAAAATTTAAACGTTTGCTGTCGTAGAACATCATTCTGGTTTTCATAGGGAATATAATGTAAAAATGTATACATACTGGAGAAGCGATTTGCAATTAGGATGACGCCGACCAAAAATGGTATAGTGGTTAGCGTGCTAGCTTCCAGACTGCGAGGATGCGGGTTCGAGTCCCGTATAAGGCATGGGTGTTTGTAAATGTATGTTGGCTTGTCAAATGACAAATGTTTCGGTGCATTATAGCCTTCGTGTTGCTGACGGTGCCAGATAATCTGAAATATTAAAAAAAAAAACCAATCATATAGGATGACGGAAAGATTTTAAATATTGAAAAAGGATGAATATTTATTTCAACTTACAAGTTGTGTGTTCTTTTCTAAAATTACCTGTTACGAATTGAAACAATTTTGATATTATAATATTTGACTAAAGTTTATTTTCTTACGAATGGCATTTTCTCTGGTGACTGAAAAAAATAAAGCAGTAGCAGTTGTCAGACAGGATCATTGAGTACCAAGTGTGTTTGTCTCTTAAGTGTATTTATATTCACATATGATGTTCCCAGGATATTAATAAACTGTCGAAGTTCCACTTTTTACTCAAGCATTTTAAAGAAATAAATGGTGGGTTGGTAAGTTGGTTTGTACGCTCAACAACCTATTTTCATGCACACTGATGGCTAATAAGACCGGGACCTACAGCTTAACGAGGATTCCGAACGGCAACGAACATTCATGTCTAACCCCACCTTGGTATGTATGCGAGGCCAGAGCTCTAATCACGCAACCATCAGGCGATAAATAAATAATGGGATTACAGAAAAAACTGATCAAGTTTAAATTAGTTGAACAAAATTTACTGTACAAAAATTATACTATTTGAATTGATCAAAAAGTTTGCGTTGGTTAAACAGAGAAGAATTTTTCAATTGACATATCCAGTTTTTTATGATACAAGCCAATATACTTCGACATTATTCATTCGATAACTCCCATTTCTTTTAAATTTTGACCTGGTAAATTTTCCCTTTAAGCCCAAGAAATGCAACCTTTCAAGTATTTCTAATGCTTACCTTTTTATGACCTAGGTAACTATTCAAGTTTAATATTATTGTTATTTTTTTTTAACAAACTGTGTGTGAGAGAGAGAGATAAGACAGATAATTATTATTATTATTTTTTTTTTTCATTTCATGTATATGAATTTTTTTTTTTTCAGTGTGTGCAACATACTTGGTATCTCTCTGCTGATTTCCAGTTGTACGTCGTTTCGATTGTGTTCATTTACCTGCTTCACAGGTAAGTTTTATCATTATAAATATAGGGTGATTCAAAATGAATATAAGATTAAACCATATTGACGTTGAAGTCTCTTTCAGGTGTCCCAAGTTGGGCTTGAGTCTCATTGGTGGCGCTGTCATCGCATGCAGTGTCGCTGTAGGTGTTGTGACTTACCTGAGAGAGTTGCCACCGCTTATTCAAATTTCGTCAGGAAATAATGAGTGAGTGTCATTTTCAAAACTTAACACGTTCACAAATCCCGTGACATGTGGATGTCACGTGGCATCACTTAGAAGGCAGAACAGAGCTATGTAGCATCAATTAAGGTTATGCAATGTTTGACTTATAGCATTTTATGACGTATACTTATGCGAATACAAATACAATTAGGGATGTGGAACATCGCACAACTTTCAATTACACTGTAATACTGATGTCAATTTGTGTCATGCACCGTTTTTATATTTTCATCATTTATTTAGAAAAAATAGCCAGTTTGGCGATGTATATATTACAAAAAAAAAAAAAAAAAAAAAAAAAACTTCGCCTCTTAGTTGATTTTGGCCGTATACTTTTCAATAATTCTTATATTATCCTTTCTTATATATGAAACTGAGAAGAGAGGAGAAAAAATTATCGTTGATGAGGTATGCTCAAAGAAATAGAACTCTGTGTTAAAGGCATTCGTTTTTCAACTTTTTACGCTATTAAAGCATTTTTACGAAAATTTCGGCAGTGGGTATGTTTAGAACACCTTAAGAGGCATTACCACAATGATTTCGGACAAAATCGTTAGAGCCGTTTTTTAGCAATTACTGAAAAACATGATTTTTTCAATGGCAGCTTCCTTCTGCGCATGCGCGATTTTGACGGAAACCTTAATGGTAGCTTCCTGTGTCATTCCCAAACCGCACACCAAATTTGAACATCGTGGGTCAATTTGTTCGATAGTTATGTTGACCACAGACACACAGACAAACTTTTTTTCTAAATCACTTTTTTGAAATCATGATGTTCAAAAATGTGGGGAAATGTCCCCCCCCCCCCCAATTTTTTTTTAATGTTTTTTTTTTTTTACCGCATACTATATTTTTATTACCTTATGTACACATATGGGTAATTGAAAGTAAAAATGCCGACCAACTAAAAGCACAAGCCCATCAAGGATGGTCTAATTTAACATTTTTTTGGACTATCTCCCAGTATAGATCAAACTGTTTTTTAAAACAGTCGACTTCAGTACAATTTAAGATATGGTCCGGCAGATTGTTCCACTTATCAATTACTTTATTATAAATATAATGTTTTATATTCTCCAAGTTAAAAATGAATTAAATAGTTTGTATGCATGACCTCTTATCCGGTCCCTTGTATTGAATTCTAAGCCCTTGAACCCCCCCCCCCACCCCGCGGTTTGATAAACTTAAACAGCTAGATCAAATCTCCTCTGGACCTACTTTTCTCCAACAATGAATACATAGTAAGGTTCTTCAATCTAGCACTATAATTCAATGTCGAGTTTCCCTGTATAATTTTTGTTGCTCTAAGCTGAACCTATTTTTTTTTTTTAACAAATCAGCATCCTTCTTGACATGAGGCGACCAGAATTGTACCGCATTTATCAGATTGTGGCGTAACCAATCTTCTATAAAGTTGCTTAGTCTAGTGCGACTTTTCTTAGTGCCAGTGAAGATTTCTTTTGCCAGAACCTGAAAGTTAAGATTTCTACTTTCTAATTTTAGGCGTACTTAGAGTAACCTGAGGGACGACAATAAGTTTTAGGTACCCCATCGAAGATCATTTTGATTTTTTTTTTTATCTGTAAAATGTAAAGAAATGCTTGTAGATTATGAGTATACTGGCCTGCGGTGGAAAAAATGACTTAAACTTGTCAAAAATCGACTTTAAATCATCGATATAAATAAACAACTGGATAGACTGCTTAACACTTGGAAAATGAAGCCGTTGCCAGATGCAATTGGTGGGATAAAAAATACGGATTGCCGAGGACCGAAAATAAAATTTTGGTTGTACACAGCAGAAATGTCCATAGTAGACCTTAATTAGTAATAATGTGCCAAAAAATATATACTCTAACACTTTACAAGGTTTTTCGCATTCCCATCCAACAATAAAAGTGAAGTGTGATTGGTTGATCTTCCCACCAGCTTCGCAATCCCCGGATCGTTTTTCTCTTTGCATTGACAATGGAGCAGTCTATCCAGTTGTTTATCTATATCGATGCTTTAAATAGGTTTAATTAAATCCGATTGTCAAATAACGAGTTTTGATATTTATTTGGTAACCCCTCCACTCTTTAATTTTCAATGAGGAAAAGTACTGGCGAGTTGGGGATAAATTTCACGTCATCCGTTACGTCAACCTTGGTTCAGGTTTAACAGATGAGTTTATCGCTGAAAAGGTGCGGCCCTGTTTCTCATTGATAAGCAAATTTAAAAGACTGCTCCATATTTGGCGAGTTATGACGTACTCGTATATTAGTTCAACTGATTCAAAAGAAAATATATTTTTAAATATGGTTGTTGTATTACGTATTTTCTGAATATTTTAAGGTATCCCATAACGTCATTACAGTTACAGTAGACGTCTTCTTGTTGATCAAAAATGAATTCCCTGATGAGATGAAAATTTTTATAGTTCTTTGACCATTCGCTTTCAAGGCCAACTCACGATTCAATAATGACCTTTTAAATTTATCGTAAAAATGACTTTCTTTTTAAATCCTTTATGTTAACTTTGATTTTGTTTGTGTGTGGGTGTGTATGTCAGTGGCATGCAAATCCGTGGAGATCTAATTAACCCAATTGCTGCCATCCAATCGGGCTAAAACTTGGCAGATAGATTCGACGTAGATGATAATGCATTCAATAAAATTTTGGACGATTGTCACTGTCACTAAAAGAACGCTTTCACGGAATACTAATAAACAAACTGGCCCTCATCAATTGTGCTAAAATATCATTTAATGGATCATTGAACTCTTTCTTGTTGTCAAAATTGTTTCAATAAATAAACTAACAAACAAACAAACTATTAGAATAAATAAAAGATATTTGGATGCGAGTGCATAAATTCACATTCGTTTTTAATGAAGAAATTGCGATACGTAGTTCGCCGCATATTTTGGCGATAGAGATGTTTTTTAATATTTTAAATTAGATGCCAACGCCAAGAATACGCTGACAACAGAAACGGCGCTATGTTAATGAATATATAGAAATTGACAATGCATAAAAAGGATTTATATTAAAAGCTTTGTTTTTATGGGTTATATTATTTATCATGATTTCTATTCTATGCTATTCATTATGTTCCAGGAAAATTGAGGACACCATCAACTCTGTTCACGTGCGTACCTTCACCCACGCTGGCCCTTACTACGTGGGGATAGTAATGGGATATTTGATCATTAAGTACAAGGACATAAAGATGACCAGGGTGAGAATACTTCAATAGTGTAATTATCATCAATCATTGAAAAAATGATTGATTGTACTTGATAAAAAAAGATGCATACTTTCAAAAGACAATTTGTGTCTGCTCTCCTAACTCATTTTAGGAATGCTATACAAAAAATATGGTGAAATCTTAATGAGCAGTGCAGGAACGCGCCACAGTTCTAGAATATGCAATAATCCCAGCACAACAACGCTGGCCAATATAGCTTGACATTGACCAAATCTCGATGTTGCTTTGTGGTGTTTTTTGACCTGTTTATTTAGAAATAAACTATGAAAGAATAAATAAACTCAAAATGATGCTCGAGTTTCGGTCAGAACTGACTTATTTCCAGAACCCTTGTTTCGTTTCCGACATTAGCAAATACTGTTGTATTAACTTTCAACATCAATACACGGCTTGCTATTTTCAGTACTACAATAATGACTTTTAATCGTAATAACTGTCTACATACCAGAACACTTTGGCTCGAAATCATAGTCCTATAATTCCAGCCTGCAAATATTTCCATTTGAACAATCATTATTATGTTCAGTTAACATAGTAGCCTTTCTAAGCTGGAAAAAGTCTGCTTACGGTAAGTGCAGAAGAGTATATATTACAAACTCAGATATCTATAATAATAAAACGAAGAGTTTGTGGCTCTGTTCGTTTTTTTGTCTGTCTGTAGAAGGCTCTATAGAAAGCGACTTCCACTAAGCGTAGTGCTTTGAAATTTTCAACATAAGTAATTATGTACTCAAAATAAGTAATTGGACTTTTCATAAACAGAAGGTTTAAAATTTTCCATACTCTTTCGTTAGACGGGTTCCAGATAATAAAAACAAACGTCAAATTGCAGCGATACCATATTCAAACTAAAAACATATAAATCCTCCTATAACAAACCATAATAGGGTTGCTATAGCAATCCTATAACAAACCGTAAATATTTAGGCTTGGAGATACATTTACGCATCATTTAAACATGTAAGCGTTTAGGTTAAGTGTCAACTGATACCCGTAATATTAACGAAAGAGAACCAAATTTTCTAATGGACCTTTCAGCGAACGAAGCTAGTCTGGTTGGTGAGGCTCCATAAAGCTGGGACTGATACACAATGACTGGTCTCCACAACGTGTGGCCACGCAGCTATACATTGACATATGCTTACTTGAGCTCGTTGAATACGATACAACGATATGTGAACCGGCTTTACTACGCTCTGATTGGAACGATGTATGGCCGATTCATTAAAACTCTTGTAGTATCCATAGTTAGAAAAGTAAAATATTAATTGAAATTTGAACTTAAAAGCACTTATTTTCTTTTTGTTATCAACATTCATTTAACTTTAATACAGAACTATGTGTGCAGGTTATCAATATGATCTGAGTTAGAGTTATCCCATTCTGTTTTAATGGAATCTTTCGATTCTTGAACATTTGCATATTGCCTTCCCGTTTGCGTATACGGCTCTGTTTAGGATACCTTCAAGCGCTCTCAATGGGGTTCAAATTAGATGAAGAAGCTGGTCAGTTGATTTTCGTACTCCGTTATTCAAGAAGCATTCCCAAGGCGATTTGACAACATGAATACTTGGATTTTCCTGCTGTAATTTTCCAAAATGGACCCCTGCGGACCATACGGTATAGTGGTTAGCGTGCTAGCTTCTAGACCGCGAGGTTGCGGGTTCGAGTCCCGTGTTAGGCATGGGTGTTTGTAAATGTATGTTGGCTTGTCTAATGACGAATGTTTCGGCGCATTATAGCCCTCGTGTTGCTGACAGCGCCAGATAATCTGAAAACAACCAACCAAAATGGACCCCCAATTTTTTTCTCCAAACCGCAGCAAATTGTCTTCCAATATGTCTTGGTAATCTTCTGATTTCATTCGACCAGTGGGGAACGCAGGTTTTGCTAACCCTGCACTTCTAAAACCAACTCAAACCATAATAGATCCTTCCCCACACTAACTCTTAGAGAAAATACTTTCTTCATTTCCATGATCCCTCCAATAGTACGCCCATCCGCCAGAACCATCTAGATTGCATTTTGTTCGTTAAAGACTACTTGAAGTCACTGTTCCTTCCAAGTCATATGTTCCCATTGCATTCTTTGCATTCTTTTTCGTTTGAACGAACACAAGATGTTCGTTCCTCCAAACCATTCTTGGTAAAGCTGACTTATGAACGTTGATGGTTGGGTCTTGTGATAATCTAGTCAATGTGTCACCGACTTTCAGTTTCTTTACAACTAATCCTTCTTGTTTTCTTGTCGCATTGTTAGCTTTTGAGCTCATCCAAGTGTTTTTCTGCTTAGATGGATAAAATTATTAATCACGTGAAGTGAACGTCCAATTTACTTTGCTACTTAAATACATTATTCTGATTTTAGGAAGTATTACAAATTCACGTAGAAATGTATTATACAGTTTTTAAACGGAATAAACAAAGTAGTTCTATCACTATGCAACACAAGGTCGTTAGTCTACCAGTAAAAAATTTGTAACTGCATCTCATAACATAAATAATTAGACCAAGTTGTAAGGTTTTACAACCCCCCTGCCCCCTCTTTTTCCTGATACAAGTCGGTAAGTTATAAAATTCATCGTATCAAGTCTGCAAAAATTATGAGCTGCGAGTCACAGTGCACTTTTTCATTACTAATTTGAATAATGCTGTGACATATATATTTTCAGACTGCATGCGCGTGCGGATGGTGCGCCTCCGTTGTCCTCGCTTTGTCCTCAGTGTACGGAGCTCATAGGTGGAACATTGGTGAGCCGCACGGACCACTGCTGACGTCACTTTTTGCCGCCTTGCACAGGACCACCTTCACTATGGGCGTGGCCTGGGTGACCTTCGCTTGCGTTACTGGCCGTGGAGGTGAGTTCAATGCGAATGTTGTTACACGTAAAGTCATGGTGCAGTTTTGGCCGATGCACAGGAAATCAACAAAACAAGATAGAAATGTGAAATCTGCACCAAATAAAAGAAAAACTCTCCAAGTTTCCGTAGTGTTATGTGCAAGCGTGTGTACACACAGGTGATGACAGAACACCTGTGGATACAATATTTCCGCAGAAGTGGATAGGCAGGGGTTCTGTCCATCGATATAGATAAACAACTGGATAGACTGCTTAACGCTGGGAAAAGGAAGCTGTTGCCAGGTGCCATTGGTGGGATAAAAAATACGGATTGCCGAGGACTGAAAATCAAATTTTGGGTAGTACACAGCAGAAATGTCAATAGTAGACCTTAATTAGTAATAATGTGCACAAAAATATATATACTCTAACACTTTACAAGGTTTTTCGCATTCCCATCCAACTATAAAAGTTAACTGTGATTGGTTAATCATCCCACCAGCTTCGCAATCCCCGGCGCGTTTTTCTCTGTGCATTGACATTGGAACAGTCTATCCAGTTGTTTATCTATATCGATGGTTCTGTCAAGCCATGGCCACCAGAATCCCCGAATCTGACGCCCTTAGACTTTTCCTTGTGGGGTTATGTGAAGCAACTTTGTGTACAGTGAACGTATCAACGACGTTTAATCATTTAAAACAGAGAGTCACCAGACGCTATTCACTCTGTTACACCAGACGTCCTTAACTGTGCATGGCAAGAACTTGAATATCGTTTAGATGTGTGTAGGGCCACACAGATCTAAAATGGATGACACATCGAACTGCACTAAATAGGTACGAAACTTGGCGAGTTTTACTTTCATTTGGGGAAGATTTCACATTTCTATCTTGTTTCGTTGATTTCCTGTGACAGCTTAAAAGTGCTCCATGTCTTTAAGGACACACTGTATAATTTATGATTAAAAATTATTTCTTTTGAAAAGTTGTAAACAATATAATGTGTGACATTTAAAAAATTAGTTAGCTTCCCCAGTAGCAACAACAATGCCTTGGCTAGTATTACTCGACATGGGTCAATCTTGATGTGGAACATTGTAAATTAGGCGTTGTTACCGATGTTGGCCAATCTCGTCTAATGCTGGATAAAATATACCGATTTTTAAATGTCGATGCACAGTTTTAAAATTGAAATATTTTTATCATAAGAAAAGACGGAGGGCAAAAAATAAAAATAAAAGTTTTATGATGTTTTTGACGTTTAATTTTTTTTTAAAAATTGTGTATTTCGGAACGATGTCGAGTTTCGGCCAGAATTCTCTAATCTTTCAGAAAACCCAGTTTTTTTAAATCAGCCAATACTGTTGTGCTATCTTTGTTTCAAAGTGAATTAATCACGAGTTAGGTTTTAATGATCTTTTCCATCATCCTTTAACCTATATAATACTTAGATGACGATTTGTAAAAATCAAACGCAGCTAATACACAATTATTCAATGTTTTTTTAAATCTTTATAATAATACATTTCGGACTTACATTAAATAATACTTATTTGTTTAGTGCGTTTAACTGCTTCTCTATTATTCTGTGATGTCAGCTAAATGACCGCTGCGCCGTCTATCGGTGATCACGGGAGAGCGTACGTGATTTGGTTGATGGGAGTCACCGGCGCCAAATATAGAATGTTTGATTTACTGGAACCAGTAGCCATGTGACGTCGCATGACATCACAGACTGGTGATCTGACATCTAAACTGGAACTCCGACTGGTAGCGCGTAAATCCGGCTTACGGTCAAATTTCGATAGAGCTCAACTAAGCGAATCTACCGATACCTATAACTCAAATTTAATGAGTGCGGCTATTGGTTGATGATTCTACCGGGTGTCCCAAAAATGATCTGTCAATTTGAAAAAAAAAAAAAAAAAAAAAAAAAAAAAAAAAAAAAAAAAATGGAAGGTGATAAAATTGTACGGTTTGCTGCATTCTGCTTAAGTAACCATGGAAATTATTATTACCAATTTTCAAAATTAGTTATAAAGTTCGTCAACAGATGGCGCTGATGACTAGTAAAAACTACAAAACAATGTTTTCAAAATAACCACCATTTGCAACAACAACGTGGTCCAGGTGATGAAACTCCAAAACAATAAAAATACGCTATCCTAGCGAATAAACCATTTTCGAAGCGTAAGCTAGGATGTAGAAATAATACTGATCCGAATGGTTGGAATGTGTACAAAATAGTAGCGCCATCTATTGACGAGCTTTGTAACTAATTTTGAAAATTGGTGAGGATAAATTCCCTGGTTATTTAAGTATAATGCAGCAAACCGTACATTTCTATCGCTCTCCATTTATTTATTATTATTATTATTTTTATTATTGATTTTTCAAATCGTCGGTCATTTTTGGGACACCCGGTATTAGGATAGTATTGTGAATGCATTGCATTATAACGAGACTGATTGTTTAATGTATTAATTTTTTTAGAAGTGTTTAAATGAAATTGAATGGTATCTTCTCAAGCAATTTGTGGCACACATTCAGATACTCGAATTTCGTTTCCGTAACTTCTTTCTCTGGTATTCTATTTTCGTAGGTGTCGTGAATAAGTTCCTGTCCCACCCCTCCCTCGCCCCTTTTGGACGACTGACGTTCATGATCTATCTCCTGCAAAGTTTGGTCATTTGGACGAAGGTGGCTTCGCTGAGGGAGAGAATACCCTTCAGTCACTACACCCTGGTGAGTGGACATTACTTCATTTTTGACGTAATATACCGAGTCATGCTACTGTAAAGATATTGTAACGAATTTCTGTATATTTGTAAATATTTCTTAGTATTAAATATGTAAAAAGAAAATTTTATGTACATTTCGCATAAGGCAGTGCAAGAGTTCGTCTTTGGCGTCGCTTCCCTGCAATGCGTCTCTTAATGCTTGAAAACGAGTTCTACTGGGATTATGCTGGGAAACGAGTTTTACAAGGAGCAGGCCATTTAACATTATGGTTAATGGCAATCTCGCCAAATTGAGAGATAGAGCCAAGTTGGAAAGGTTTTGGCGACCATTTGGTGACATTTTCAGTCCCCATGTACATGTATAGGACTTTTCGACTACGATCTGGAAAGTTCTTCAAATTTCTATCTTTGGAAGTTTCGCGAAGATTGACTTTCCTCTATAAGGCCGGCTGCGAGTTGAGTTAGTGAGTTAGTTGTCCCTCAGCGAGCATTCAGAGAGTTCCGAAAGTGAACTGTATTGCGTTGTCTTTTGCGGCGATTTTAGCAGTTGTGTATCAAGTTTTTAACTGCTGTTTTGTGCTCTATTGTTGTGTAAAGAGCTGCATTGAGTCTACTAGAACGAGCAGTTCTGGAGTTATATCGGAATAAATTTCTGCAAGTTTTGATTTGCTTTGGCTTCAAGTCTTTCGAACCCATCCACGCAACAGTATACCCTAAGAGTTCTTAACATGTTCCAGAAATGATCTTCTTCTCTTATTAATGAATGTATTTAAATGCTTTATTCATTTTACTAATTCTTGAAACAGGCGTTTGAATACAACTATCATTAAGAGGAAGTCCTAGTAAGGGTCTTATATTACTTCCCCTATATTCCTATGTTACAATCGTCTACAGGGTTCCCACGGTCATTGAAAGTCATTAAAAGTGCTTAATATTTTTGAACTTGTTTTCAAGGCCTTGAAAGTGCTTGAAAATGCTTAAAAAGTCCTTGAAAATGCTTAAAAGTCCTTGAAAATGCTTAAAGGTCCTTAATTTTTGCAGATGTTGTCCAACTGCAAAATTTATAAAAATTCCAAATCGGACTTGCTATTTCTGCGTGACCGCCACTTATCTGCACCATATCGGAATTTTCCGACGTATTTGTATTACGAATCTAACTTGAAACTCTTTTGGTAGAATATACTTTATTAAAAATTTATATATAGACATAATGACTGAAAACAAATTTTCAAAAGGTCCTTAAAAACATTAATTAGGTCCTTAAAAGTCATTGAATTTCATTCCGTGATTTGAGTGGGAACCCTGTTCTAGCCCAGTGCATTTAGAAACTGCTTTCTATAACCACCTTGACATTAGGTGAGTAGATACGAAAAAAGATCACTTAATGAAATAACATACGTTGTTTTCGTTTAGTGTCTTATCTATTAGAAATGAAAATTGAAATAGCTAAAGACAAAACCAGATGGAGCCACTACTTATGCATTATAGTAGAGATTTCAAATATAAAATAAAATGTATTAGACAATATTTTCGAGTTTTTAATTTATGTCATTTCATTAAGGGGATCCTTTTACCACCTATTCACCAAATTTCAAGTTATACAAAGTTTCTAAATGTGCTGGGCAAGAAGATTGTAAGGAATGATCCTTACTATACTAAACTTCAACTGAACTAGACATCACTTAGACGGTAGATCGTCACAGTGCTCATAGGTATTTAATCCATTTTGGCGGAGTGAAAGCATAATGTTCGCCAAACCACAACAGAACAAAAGGCTCTAAGGTTTGGCGAGAATTATGTCTTCACTCCGCCAAAATGGATTAAATACCTATGAGCACTGTCACGATCTACCGTCTAAGTGATGTCTAGTTAAGTTGAAGTTTAGTATAGGACTTCCTTTTAATAGATGTTCATGGAATAGTTTTATAAAGTTAAAACTTCTTTTTTCTAAGTTAAAATTTTGTATTTTGATTTCTAAGTTGCATGATTTTTTTCCGTCATATGTTCTTGTTTCCACCCTTTGTTACTGGGTGAATCGATTTAGACAGTAACGAAAATGCTATTGCATCGCAATTCAAATGCCATAGAACGCTTTTTATTCAAACTGGTTTTAAATATAATTGACAAATGATTTGAAGGCTGCCTTTGAAACCTGATCGCTTTATCACAAAAATGCTTTTCTCACAGTGAAGTTTCGTTAAATTTGACTCTGATTTTGAATTTCAAAATGTCTTTCACATGACAAGTTTAAATACCAAAAGACTTTATGCAATGAACGTCGACCGTTATATGAGGCGTTGTCCCCCAGAACGGATCATCCCACAATTCGATTCCTTTTTTTCTTGTGTACCTCGGTTTTTTTTTTCAAAACCATTCATGCAAGAATGGATCAGATGTGGTTTATCTAATGGTAAACAAAGCAAAAATTCAAATTGTGGGATGGTCCGTTCTAACGCTCAACGCCTCGTATAGACTGAGAGGCGACTGCAATTTTTGGACCCCATCGAACATCATTCTGAATTTTTTATAGAAATTCGAGAAAAGTGAGTAGATTACGAATCCACTGGTCTGCAGTGGCAAAAATGCCCGAAACTGGTTAAAAATCGACTTTTAATAAGTTGAACTAAATCCAGTTGCCAAATGAGCCATAACTTGCCAAATAATGAGCATTTTTTTTATTTGGTAACCTTCACTCTTTAATTATCAATTAAGAAGGTTGCAGGCGATTCGTATATCTGGCGACGGTCTACTTGCATCTATTAAAAGGGAGCCAAGTTGGCGATAAAAATTACGTCACGGATGACGTAACTGATGTCGCCAATTTGGCTTACTTTTAAAAGATACACATTTTCCAAGCCAGAGATCAAAAATCGTTTGCGCTTTTTCTCATTGAAAATCAAAATGCAGGGTTGCCAGACGAAAAAGTGTGTTCTCTTTTTGGCAAGTTATGACATATTTGGCAATCGGATTTTAGTTCAACTCATTCCAAGGCGATTTTTGATCAGTTTCGGCGATTTTTGATCAGTTTCGGCCATTTTTGCCGAATTGGCAGTGGATTCCTAATCAGACAAGTGGATTCCTAATCTACTCACTTTTCTCCAATCTCTATAAAAAATTCAGAATGATGTTCGATGAAGTCCAAAAATTGCAGTCGCCTCTCGGGCTAGTATGTATTCTGAATGTTCGAAGTTCCTTCACTCAAAACGACTTCTGTTTCTATAGCCAACCATATTTCGTAGTCAACGACTTCTTCTATTTGACTGTCACTCTGCAAAAAGCTCATAATCCCTAAAAAATATAATTTTTTTTTCTTCCGGCAGCTCTACGACTACGTTGGCCACATCGTGTTCACCGTATTGCTGACCATTCCTTTTTACCTCATCTTGGAAGCTCCGATGTCCAACCTGGAGAGACTCCTGCTCTTTCGGCCACCAAAAGACGAAGCCACCACCGACCACCAGAAATCGAACAGCCACCTAAGTGAAAACGTCATACATTTCACAAGTGATCTTGAATCTGCAAAGAAGATTCTGCCCACAGTTCAACTTAAGGGTGTCAAAAGTCTGGACTTGATACAGGCAAGCGTTGCAAAAGAAGCTTAAAAAATGGCCGCCAAATATTTAGGTGCAATCTCCTGGCTAAAATGGCGACTATACTTCGGGACAGCCTTACTTGACCCTTGAACACACTCTAGAATGGATCCTTCCGCGTCAAGATATAGTTCCGGACAAATCACATTTTTTAGAGTAATATTGATATCCTGCCGCCCATATTTTTGTATTAAATATATGTTGATAATAATGACAAGAAAATAAGCGCTTTTATGTTTAAATTTTAATTAATATTTTACTTTTCTTACCGTGAATATTCTAAGAGTTTTAACGAATCATCTACTCATCGTTCGAATCAGCCAATCAGAGTGCAGTAAACCGGTTCACACATCGCTGCAGCGTATTCAATGATCTCAAGTAAGCCTGTCCCAATGTATATTGCGGTGCTTATATTTGAGGGTTAAATGAATAACAGAGATACTCCCAAAGTCAAATAATTGTTTGCCAAGTGAACAACTCTGAACAGGTGCCAATTTGCCAGTGTTGTAATATATCCATTACCTCATTTTTATTCTATAGACATTTTCATTGGTTATGCAACGTCTTGTTATTTTTTTAATCAGTGTATTGCGTTTGTAAAGTGAATAAAATGTCAGTGTTATGTTTTTGTCCTCTATATAAATCATTGTCATCTATATATAAGATACTTCGATGGAAAATCTTTCCAACACACTCAAATTACGTCTGTTACCTTACTTATAGACATTTATTATATCTAGAGTAGAAAACTAGGAATATATTAACTGCCTTGTACGAAGAGCTATTTTGTTGCTTTCTGATAATTGAGTCTTCTAAGATTACCTTTTTTTTAAAAAAAGCAATATATTGTCACGTTTAAGATGCTTAATAAATGTGCCTAGTTTAAGTTCAAAAGCAGGTTTATTGAGGCGACCACTTTTACAAAGCATAGGTCATAAGACTGAACAGGAACAACCACTTACAACTTATATATACATAACAAAGAATGTTCTAGAAACTTCCTAGAAATAATTAAAGAGGAAACGGAAGTTAAACTGAACATTCCAGAAGCTTCTGGAAGTTATAACGGAAGTAAATAATAAATAAACTTAAGTGTCACCGGCCAGGATCGAACCTGCTACCCGCGGCTTCATAGACTCATCTTCTACCACTGGGCCGCAGAGCCTTAGACTAGTTTAGCTTCGCGGCATTGCTCCCTCTTCCAAAGAACAGCGTCTCGATGTTATAGGCGACAGTTCTTTGTGCGTGACCTTGTTATTGGTCCGGTATCGGGTGTAGTCGTCCTGGGAGCAGTTTGCGGATCTTGATTGCCAATTACCCTCATGCCCTCGTCTGAAGTCGATGCGTCTGAAAACGGGTTATCTTGTGCTTCTGGTGCGTAGTACGGTTTCATCCGCAGTATATGGACAATGTCCCTTGGCTTACGTCTCCTGGATGTTGGGTCAAAATCTTGGACTTCGTAAGTGACCTCCGAAAGCCGTCGCAGGACTTGATATGGGCCAAAATACTTCTTGAGCAGCTTTTCAGAGCGGCCCACCTTACGCACAGGAATGAAGATCCACACCAAGTCACCAGGCTGGTACAATACTGCACGATGTTTGGAATCGTAACGACGTCGGTCTTTATCCTGGGCTTCAAGGGTGCGGATCCGAGCCAACTGTCGAGATTCCTCAGCGTGGGTCAGAAGCCTGTCGATGTAGTCTGACCCTGCATCTTCGATGGGGTACTGGAACATGGTATCAAGCGTCGTTTCAGCTTCCCGCCCAAACGTTAAGAAGAATGGAGTATGGCCAGTGGTATCTTGTCTACCTGTGTTATAAGCAAACGTGACGAAAGGCAAAATCAGATCCCAGAACTTCTGCTCGACGTCTACGTACATAGATAGCATGTCTGTTAAAGTCTTGTTGAGGCGTTCCGTGAGACCATTCGTTTGAGGGTGATACGCGGTCGTCATCCGATGCACAACGTTGCATTGCTTGTTGATCTCGGCAATGAGCTTTGACTGGAAAACTTGACCTCGATCAGTGATGATGGTTCTCGGGGCTCCATGCGTAAGAAGAATCTCTTCCACAAAGAATTTTGCCACTTCTGGTGCTTCGGCAGTGGGAAGAGCTTTTGTCACGGCGTATCGTGTAAGATAGTCGGTGCACACGATTATCCATTTGTTTCCTTCTTGTGACTTTGGAAATCGTCCAAGCAGATCCATACCTATACGCTGGAATGGGGTTTCAGCTGGAGGTATGGGTACCAGGCATCCAGGGGGCTTCAACGAAACAGCTTTTCGACGCTGGCACTCTTTACAATGTGTTACGTAGTGACGTACGCTTCGGAAGAGTCCTGGCCAAAAGAATCTCTTTCGAAGGCGATCATACGTCCTTGCAAATCCCAGGTGTCCAGCTGTAGGTTCATCGTGATAATGGCGAAGGATTTCTAACCGCATTTTCTTAGGAATGATTGGCAGCCACTGTTTTCCGGATGGGTCAAAATTTTTCTTGCAAAGGACACCGTTCACTATGGATAACCCTGTACCTGACAAATCCGGTGAACTTTCGCAGGCTTTGAGGTGCTCGGCCAATTGCGGATCATTGCGTTGTTCCGAAGCCAAATCAGTTATTACAGCAAGGGACTCGTTCTCCTCCATGGATTCATCAGGAACAGGATTTCGGGATAGGCAATCTGCGTCAGCATGCTTCTTTCCACTTTTGTGGACAATAGAAACATCGTATTCTTGAAGCCTCAAAGCCCACCTTGCTAATCGACCAGCAGGGTCTCGTAAATTGGCTAACCAGCACAGTGAGTGGTGATCCGTAATAATTTTGAAGGACTTGCCAAAGAGGTATGGGCGGAATTTAGCTATCGCCCATATAGCGGCTAGGCATTCACGTTCAGTGGTTGAATAATTTTTCTCAGCTTTAGATAGGGTCCTCGAAGCATAGGCGATTACTCTCTCTTTTCCGTCTTGCTGCTGGACTAACACGGCCCCTATTCCATACCCACTGGCGTCGGTGTGCAGTTCCGTGGGAGCGTCTTCGTCGAATAATGCCAATATAGGTCGTGAAGTCAAAGCTGATTTAAGGTCCTTGAATGAATCACTTTGGGCCTGATTCCAGCAAAATTTTGAGTCTCCTTTTAAAAGCTCTTGGAGAGGCTTAGCACGGGAGCAAAAGTTATGGATAAATCGTCTGTAATAAGAGCACAGCCCCAAGAAACTTCTGACGTCGTGTACCGTCTTCGGTGACGGAAAATTATGGACAGCTGCCACTTTATCGGGATCAGGTTTTATGCCTTGTCCAGACACAAGATGTCCAAGGATTTTTATCTCTGTTGCTCCAAATTGGCACTTTTTAGGGTTTAAAACAAGTCCGGCTTTTTGAATGCAGGATAGTACGCAGTGTAGTCTCCGCAGGTGTTCAGGGAACGTATGTGAGAAAACAACTATATCGTCCAAATAACAAAGACACATCTTCCATTTTAAGTGACGTAGTAAATTATCCATAGTTCTTTCAAATGTGGCTGGTGCGTTGCACAGCCCGAACGGCATCACCTTGAATTCATACAGTCCTTCACTGGTGATGAATGCTGTTTTCTCCCGATCGGACTCGTCCACTTCTATTTGCCAGTAACCGGAGTACAGGTCCATCGACGAAAAGTACTGGGCTCCTTTCAGACAGTCCAAAGTGTCGTCGATTCTGGGTAAAGGGTAAACGTCTTTTTTTGTGACCTTGTTGAGGCGACGATAGTCCACGCAGAAACGCCAGCTGCCATCTTTCTTACGAACCAGCACAACCGGAGATGACCACGGACCCTCTGATGGTCGAATGATTCCCCGCTTCAGCATCTTGTCGACTTCACTATTAATTGTGCGTCGTTCTGCTGGTGATACTCGATATGGTCGTTGACTGATTGGTGTGTGGTTTCCGGTGTCTATCTTGTGTTTGACGATGATCTTGCATTTTTGGTGTTGTGGTTCGCAATGGAAGGTGTCTTGAAAATTTCTTAGTAGGTCTTGGATTTGCTTTCGCTGCTCAGCGCTTAGAGATGAAGCCATCATTCGGGAGTAGTCGACTGGTCCAGTGCATTTCGTGGCTTCAATATCAGCGTATGAAGGAACTTCCGTCAGCATATTTAGGCAGTCAGGGTTGGCAGACTCGGCGTAACCAATACACATGCTTTTTGGGATATGGCATGCGTGTTCTTGTCCATTAGCTACCCATAGTGTAGCTTTGCCTTTGATAAAGGAAGCTATAGTGGAGGGAATAGCAATTCCTTGAATGATGCTCAAAATCTTATTCCCCTCAACTATTAAATCTATGTCTTCATGCACTTCCGGGGCTCGCACTTCAATACGTTTGAAAGAACGGCTAGGGATAACAAAATCAGACACAGCATGCAGGTTAAAAGTATGAGGCTTCGTTTGTTGGTCTTGTAAAAGTTCGTCAAATGTGAGTTCGGCTCGGCCGCAGTCAATAACAGCTTGCGAAGCTTTCAAGAAATCAAACCCAAGGATAACGTTATGGCTGCATTTCGGCATAACTGTAAACTGGTAGGGCTGTGTTCGGCCGTCTATAGTCAGTTGCAGGACACAGGTACCTAATGGACTCACATAATTGCCGTCAGCGACCTTTAGAATAAAGTCTTTCGAGGCACGGAACATGACCTTCCGCAGCTTTCGTCTATATGCTTCTGAGATGACGGAGAAGGATGCTCCAGAATCCACTAGTACTTTAACGGGCTGGTTATCGATGAGAACGTCGATATGATTTCCGTGCAATTTTGCGGCCAATGGAGGATTTTGAAAAGTCGCGGCCTCGCCTCCCGCCGAGGACGCATGGCTTAGTTTCCCTCACGGCTTGGCGACACGCTGGAGCGGCGGTACGGCATCGGCGATGGAGATCTCGTGTGGCGTATAGGCGACCGTCCTCGACCAGGACTAGGCGATCTTCGTCTAGCAGGTGCATTGTAGGTAGCATCGTCTTCATAGTCAGTTGGAGGGTAGCTCCTCGGGTTGTTGCGTCGGTAGTCACTGAATATGGCTCGGCGTTCCCGGCAATAACGAACGACGTGCCCGGGTCGTCCGCAGTGGAAGCATACTGGACGACTGTCCGTGGTACGCCACAGGTCGGTCTTTCGTTGGGGTTCACTTCGGGGAACATTGATTCTCGGCCTTTCGGTATACGTCGTCTGGCGTCTCGCGGCTGTGCGTCGTGCCGTAGCGAAAGGAGGTTGGTTAGTGACAATGGTTGCTATGGATCGGTCCACTTCGTCCCTAACAATAGCATCGATGGATTGCAGTTCGTGTTTAGGGGCTTCGAATGGCTTCTCAATCGCATGCTGTATTTCCTCTCTAACAATCTGGCGAATCAGCGTCGCTAAGTCGGGTGCTTCGTCAATGGCGGCCATGGGGACGACATTGGGTAGTCTGGCAAACTTTTGACGTCCCACTCTCTTTTGTCTCATCTCTTCTATGTGAAGGCACCACTTGGTAAAATCGGCGGTGGTTTGGACTTCCCTAGTAAGAAGAGCCTGAAACACATCTTCTGCAACGCCCTTCATCAGGTGGGAAACCCTATCTTCTTCAGACATGGTCGGATCGACTTGATTACATAGTCCGAGTACGTCCTGGATGTAGGATTGGGTGCTTTCACCCGGCGTTTGTGCACGCGACTTTAGGTGGTCTTTGGCTCGTCTGATGTAAGCTTGGGTGTCCCCAAAGGTTGCTTTCAATCCGTTCTCCACACTCACTTCCTCGAATAGAGTCCAGGAAGTGAGTGTGTCCTCGCTGTTTTCATACCACTGTCTTGCAGTGCTGTCAAGGAAGAAATACACATTTGCGAGTTGCATGGTGTCATCCCAATGATTGTACGACGACACCCTCTGATACTCCTTGAGCCATCTCGTCGGGTCCTGTCCGGGTTCACCCCGGAAGATTGTTGGCTTTCTTACTTCAGCAGCAACTGTAGGCATCATCCAAAAGGCTGGTTTTGAATCTTGCTGGTCTCCAGTGGCCATGGCTGTCTCTGGGACGGCTTTCGTCGGTATATCGTATAATCCAAATTCAGGTGGCAGTCCTTGGATCCGACGACTTCTCCTTGCCAATTCCGTATCTTGCACTGGCTCCGTAGTGGCTTGGCAAACAGGGGTGGGAAGTTAAATCGTACCCGGCGCCTCCACCAAAATTGTCACGTTTAAGATGCTTAATAAATGTGCCTAGTTTAAGTTCAAAAGCAGGTTTATTGAGGCGACCACTTTTACAAAGCATAGGTCATAAGACTGAACAGGAACAACCACTTACAACTTATATATACATAACAAAGAATGTTCTAGAAACTTCCTAGAAATAATTAAAGAGGAAACGGAAGTTAAACTGAACATTCCAGAAGTTTCTGGAAGTTATAACGGAAGTAAATAATAAATAAACTTAAGTGTCACCGGCCAGGATCGAACCTGCTACCCGCGGCTTCATAGACTCATCTTCTACCACTGGGCCGCAGAGCCTTAGACTAGTTTAGCTTCGCGGCAATATTATTTATAGTTATATACATTTCATATTAGCCTGGCAGACAATTTCTCTGCCCTCGAATGGCATCATCATTTTCTCAGACTGTAAGTCTGCTCTGGAGGCCATTAAAGGAGGTAAATCAAGACTCGCCCACGAAATCAACGCGCTTCTGTCCACCTTAGTTGCCAGGGAGAAAACTTGCACCATCCAATGGGTCCCCGCTCATGTCAACATCGAGGGGAATGAACAAGCGGACTCCCTTGCTAAGGAGGCTAGGAACATGGATCCCCCTCCCATGCAAACCACTTGCTTCGATGCAAATGCCGTTGCAAAACATCACCTCTGTGGCGGACTTCGGAAGAAATGGTGCCTTCCGGAGCTTAATCTTGACCGCGAAATCCCCACTACCATCAGCAGATTGCGGACGGGGCACATGAGAGGTATGAAGATCATGCCTGGCGGCTCCAGAACTTATGCAGAATGCAGGCACTGCCCAGGAGTTCAGCTGGATCCGAGGCATCTCTTCAGTTGCATCTCTGTTGCCTCGACCCTCTTCAACATCGATCTCAACTGCTGCCATGACACCCTTTATACCGATCAAGTCGGAGATGTGGCCAGGGCTGTGCTCAATGCCTTTGGTCCCATTTGACTTGTCCTATCACCTTTTTTCTGCACTTGTCACACGACAACAACAACAGACAATTTCTCTATAAATAAACAAAAAAAAATAAAGTTTAAAAGTTTCTACGGCTTAATAATATAATCCCATATAGCACACATTCTCACAGGAAGGTCCTTAGGAAGTCACCAGGCATCCCCAGGACACCGAATGACATCCTAAGAGCATCCCTGGGAGGTTGGTTGTATTCAGATTATCTGGCGTCGTCAGCAACACGAGGGCTATAATGCGCCGAAACATTCGTCATTAGACAAGCCAACATACATTTACAAACACCCATGCCTAACACGGGACTCGAACCCGCAACCTCGCGGTCTAAAAGCCAGCACGCTAACCACTATACCATTTGGTCGGCGCATCCCTGGAAGGACGTATGCTGTATGTTATATATCTGAGAATGTCATGGACGTTTCGTATTGAAACAGATTTCGCATTATAATTATCAAGTTATGTGATGCAGATGTGACTACCAAATGAATAAACTTTAAAAAGTTTCAAATCAAATTTCTCATTCCCTGATTAGAGCGGTTGTATTGGGATAAAAAAACTAGTTTTAATTGTATATTATTTTTTTTATCAATAAATGCAATTTATGTAGCTTTAACGGATAATTTTCCCACCCGAAAATCATTCCATTATGGTTGGTAATATCTTTTAACACCAACCATCATATCATTGAACCCAGAACAAGTTGTTTATGCCGACTTTTAAGACAATCCATTCCAATAGCACACATATACGCTGGCCAATAACGCTCGACGTTATTCAATTCCGATGTGGACTGCTTTAGAATGGCAGTTATCACACATTTTGACCAATCTCGCCCACTTTTGGATTA
Organism: Linyphia triangularis; assembly: GCA_963978545.1. NCBI lineage: Eukaryota > Metazoa > Arthropoda > Arachnida > Araneae > Linyphiidae > Linyphia > Linyphia triangularis. Next base: position 83,270,029 of record OZ021731.1, read on the forward strand.
AATATTCAGGAAGTTTTGAATTGTTGATGCACAGTTTTAAAATACAAATATTTTTTCTATAAAAACACAGAGGGCTAAAAAATATGTTTTGCGATGTTTTTTACTTGTTTATTTTTATAAAAAAAAAATTGTGAATTTCGGAACGATGCTCAAGTTTTGGTGATGATTGGCCACTTATTCATAACTTCTGCTTTCGACATTAACTGATACTACTGTACTACTTGAATAATATATGCTACTTTATCGATTTTCTTCAAAGAGTGGCCTAAATCTTTATCAAATGGATTTATATCTCTTTGTATTCTCTTTCGCGTACTTTTCTCAATATAATTATATAACCCGTAAAATAGTTTTTAATGTAAATCTTTTATATGCATTACCAATTTTTATATTCATTAACAAAGCGCAGTTTCTGTTGTCAGCGTGTGCTTGGTGTTGGCATCTAATTTTTAATATTAAAAACATCTCTATTACCAAATTATGAGGTAAACTACTTTTCAAAATTTATTCATTAAAAATGAATGTTAATTTATGCATTCACATCCAAATATCTTTTATTTATTTTGTTGAAACAATTTTATTATTTATTTATTTATTAAAACAATTTTGGCAACACGAAAGAGTTTCTTCAATGATTGGCAACATGCTATTTCAGCGCGATTGGATGATGGCAAGTTGGTTATTAGTGTTCCGTAAAAACGACCTTTCAGTGACAGTGACAACCCCCAAAATTTGATAGAATGCATTGTCATCGACTTTGAATCTATATGCCAATTTTGAGCCTGATTGAATGACGAAAGGGGGTTAATTAGGCCTCCGCAGATTTGACCGCTATCGACATACACAGCCACACACACAATCGAAGTTAATATAAAAGATTAAAAAAAAATCAAGTTTGGTTGATTGGTTGTTTTCAGATTATCGGGCGCCGTCAGCAACACGAAGGCTATAATGCTCCAAAACATTCGCCATCAGACAAGCCAACATACATTTGCAAACACCCATGCCTTACACGGGACTCGGAACCCGCAACCTCGCGGTCTAGAAGCTAGCACGCTAACCACTATACCGTTTGGTCGGCCAAAAATTCAAGTTTTGATTTTAAGTAAAAAACGTAACGACGCCGGACGAAACAAGATAAAAGGGTCTCTTTATTGTTTACATGAGGTCTTTCTTATGAATGTGTGAGGAATATCGAAGTCGGTTTCAAACAGGGGTCTCAACCCCCGGTTTCGGAGGGGGTTTCGGCCTCCTTTCTTGCCCAGCTGGCCTCCTCTCTTGTCCAGTCGGCCTCCTACTGCTGCTACTGCTCAAATCACCTCTACTCGACGACAAAGGTTTCTAGAAACAAAAAAAAAAAAAAATTACTGTGTTGCAGAAATGGGTAGAAATAAATGATTTTAAGGCGTCTTCTCACTTTAGGCACCTCGAAAATAGGCTTTTTTCGAGGATTTTTGCAAACAATTATGGGATAAAATGGATCCTATATAATAAACACATCTTTCAAGTACAAGAAAATTTTATTTTTTTATTTTTTTGAACAATTATTATAATAAAACAGTAGCATCGAAAAATCCGTGTAGAAATGTAATGTTCGTGGCTTGTTGATGAAATTTCGGAAACTATCCGGCCGATTGTCATGAAATTTGAATGACATATTCTTCATAGTTATGGCTATAGCGTATATCATCAGATTTTTGATATTCGCGAAATAACAAAATGGCGCACGTTTTTCGAAAAAGTAAAAAAAAAAAACGCGTTTTTTTGCAGTTTTTTGTAAAAAAAAATACTTCAAATCAAAATTTCAAAAATCTGATGATATGCGCTATAGCCATAACTATGAAGAATATGTCATTCAAATTTCATGACAATCGGCCGGATAGTTTCCGAAATTTCATCAACATGCCACGAACATTACATTTCTACACGGGTTTTTCGATGCTACTGTTTTATTATAATAATTGTTCAAAAAAATAAAAAATTTCTTGTACTTGAAAGATGTGTTTATTATATAGGATTCATTTTATCCCATAATTGTTTGCAAAAATCCTCGAAAAAAAATCGCGAAAATAGCCTATTTTCGAGGTGCCTAAAAGTGAGAAGACGCCTTAAAGCATAAAAGAAATCGATCCGATATTTAAGAAGTTCTAGTAAGGATCGTTCCCTATACTCGTTGTGTTACAATTTTCTAGCCCAGTGCATTCAGAGTAGATATGAAATGAGATAACTGATAACCTGGTTAGGCTTCTTGATCTCAATTGTTCCAGGAATTACGTTGGATAAGGAGGAAGATGAGAAGACAAAAACTGAATTTTCGTTTGAATTCCTTGAAGGAGGTATTGAGGGTGAGGATCAGTTTTGGAGTAAAAGTATGAATTGAACTTAGAGAGGGTGAAATTTTTTGGGTCTTGAGTTGTACGACTTTTAAGAGATCTTGATGGATTTTGAATTTTAGCGGGATATTGAGTTGATTTTGAACGTTGTATCTTCAGCCAAATTGAAGATCCAAAAGTAGGACAGAGGAACGAATCCTAGCCTAGATCTTAAGATATTTCTTTTATTTTCGAATTTCTGGCACGTTAGGATGATGCGTTAGCACGTTTCTTCAACTTGGAATGTATTGTAAAGATTAGAAGATGATAAACCTAATCTTGCGAGTTCGGTTGGTTGGTTGTTTTCAGATTATCTGGCGCCGTCAGCAACACGAGGGCTATAATGCGCCGAAACGTTCGTCATTAGACAAGCCAACAAACATTTACAAACACCCATGCCTTACACGGGACTCGGAACCCGCAACCTCGCGGTCTAGAGGCTAGCACGCTAACCACTATACTGTTTGGTCGGCACTTGCGAGTTTGGATTTGGGGGAATAGGATTTAGTTCAGAATCTTGCTAAAAGAACGTCAAGTTGTCTGTTAGAGGCAATTAAACGATGCTTGGTCAAAATGGTGGTTAGGTGGGAGAAATTTGAGCAAAGGTTAACTAAACTTTTGGAACTAACTTATGTTTAATACAAATGGTATCAGTCGTTTTGTGTCGAGAGTATAAAATTTTCAATACGAGTCCACGCGATTGGCCGTTTTTCCCACTCGATGATTGCTCCTTATTTCGTCGCACATCTTTATTTCCCCTACGAAGGGCAATGATCATATTTGTATTCTATGTTTTACAACATTACTAATATCAGACGTTAACATCTTAAGCCCTCTTATTCAAGCTTTTGTTGTGGTCTATATCTTGAGACCATATTACTTGAGCCTTGTAGGATGGATCCATCCGCGTAAAAATATAGTTCTGCTGGACAAATCTCAACTTTTATAGTTATATTGATAACCTGTGTTTATTGCATTAAACTTAAATATGAGTTGATAACAAAAAGAAAATAAGCACTTTTAAGTTAAAACTTCAATCTATATTTTACTTTTTCAGCCATGGATATTATAAGAGTTTTAACCAATCGTCCGAACATCCTTCCAATCAGCCAATCAGGGCGCAGTTAACCGGTTCACACATCGTTGTAGCGTATTCAGTGAGCTGAACTAAGCTTGTCCCAATGTATAGCAATGCCTACCTCTGCCGTGGGTCTGCTGGGCACGACGTCTGGCACGAGTCCTTTCGGTGGTAAGGCTGGAGCAGGCTTTTTACCCTCCATGCTGAGGCTTCTTCCCAGCGGTTTCTTGAGCACTCTCGAGATCTTGGACCTGAGGCTCTGTTCTCTTTCCTTCTTGTCTTCTTCGCCGGGCTTGCGTCCACTGGAAACGTCCACACTTTTCACGCGCCTAAACAGAGAAATATGGTAAGTATACCCACTATATTATTAGAGCATTATACATGGTCATATACCCACTATATTATTAGAGCATTATACATGGTCATATACCCACTATATTATTAGAGCATTATACATGGTCATATACCCACTATATTATTAGAGCATTATACATGGTCATATACCCACTATATTATTAGAGCATTATGCATGGTCATATACCCACTATATTATTAGAGCATTATACATGGTCATATACCCACTATATTATTAGAGCATTATACATGGTCATATACCCACTATATTATTAGAGCATTATGCATGGTCATATACCAAAGGCGACCCTAGGTTCATTTTTCAGGGGGGGGCCATTTTAAACTTTAAGTTCGTAAAATGTATGCACTATATAACCTAATTGTAATAAACTAACTGCTGATTAAATGCTTGATTGCAATGATAAGTGTAGAATTTTCTAAATTAGTAATTTTCATTTGATGCAAAATTAAAAAAGTTAATTTAAGCTTGAATTGCTCTCCTGAAAAATAAGAAAAAAGTAAAACAAAGAAATGAAAAAAAAAATCAGTTAATAATTGTTTTACAATCACACTTCTTTATTCTTTAAAAGCCTAAAAAACAAAATCCAATTTCCTCTGCTTTGTTTTGGCAAATCTGGCTATGACACAGCTCACATTAATGTTTATGTCTCTGTGAGTGTGCAACAAGCAAAGTCCTGTTAACCTTTCTTCTCCCATTCTAGTTCTTAGCCACGTTTTCAAGCGTCGAAGGCTAGTTGGTTGGTTGTTTTCAGATTATCTGTCGCCGTCAGCAACACGAGGGCTATAATGCGCCGAAACATTCGTCATTAGACAAGCCAACATACATTTGCGAACACCCATGCCTAATACGGGACTCGAACCCTCAACCTCGCGGTCTAGAAGCTAGCACGCTAACCACTACACCGTTTGGTCGGCGCGTCGAAGGGTAGAGAAACTTCTTTCAGCAGAGGCAACGCTAACTAGTAGTGTTGCCAAAATTTTAAGTAACGCGTAAATAGTAGGATATACATCTTTGTCACAAGCTCTCATTGCATCTATGGCAGAAGAGGGAAGCTTTTCTTCTTTTTTCCATTTTTCTCTCCATAGTGCTAGCTCATTTTCAATCAGAATAACACTCATTTGTATCAATCCTAAAATTGGTATGAACTTCTTTAATAAGTTTTGAAGCTCGTTGCTTTCTGATTCTGTTGGTTTTTTCCATATCGGGTGTTGGAATCAGTAATCGAAGGCCAAAACAATCCAAATTTTCTTTTGGAAATCTTCCTATTAGGTCTTCAATTACATTATCCAATAAAGGTATGTAAACCGAGATTCTAAAATACTCTTCTGGTATTTGAGTATTGTAGTTCTCACGGTGTTTTTGACGTGTGGCTAGGCGTGAAAAATTCACATCAACTTCAAGCTCCGAACATATATCTTCAACCTCACTGAATAGAATAGAAAAAAATTCCACGCAGTCTTGGCGCTTCTTCTGCAAAATCGAAATTGTATCTTCAACAATGGACGCAGCTTTTCGCAAATCGAGATCAGGAGCCTGAAGTTTTCTGCTTAGTGGCAGAGTTTGCTTCAAGACATCAATTAATGGTACTAAAGCTGAAACAAACTGGACACTGCAAAGTGAGCATAGAAGAGAAGATGCATTAGAGGAAGTGGTTAGGTCCGACCAGCTTGAAATCGATTCAAGCGCTTCAATTATGTAAGGTAGAGCTTCGCAGAATTGAATAACACCATCATGCCTTTCAACCCAGCACACACTAGTCCAGACATCACGTGTGGAAAAATAATTACCCTCGGTGCCATGGTTGCTTAGAAGAGCATAGTTGTTCCAAAAAGGGGCAGAGGCCCCCGGGAAAAAGGAAATCGTCGTTTGGGAGGGGGATGGTCACTACCTGAGTACTTGTTTTGTGTACCGCGTATTGTGTCGTGTGTTGTGTAAATAAATACATTTAAAACCAGGGTTTTTTCTGAGGGGGGGGGGGGGCTATAATTCTTTGTACTGTAAAGAAAAAATTTACGTTAATGAAATTGTGCTTACAAATCTGTATTTTCACCGTTTTTTAAACTGGAGATTCCCAAAGAATTTTGGGATATTCGAAAGGGCTAGGGAGGAAGAGGGAACCCTTCAAGGGGGGGGGGGGCATGGCCCCCATGCCCCCCCCCTTGAAGCCGCCAATGTCATATACCCACTATATTATTAGAGCATTATACATGGTCATATACCCACTATATTATTAGAGAATTATACATGGTTATATACCCACTATATTATTAGAACATTATACATGGTCATATACCGGGTGAACAGTGGTTTTTTTTGCATATTTAGAGAGAGAGAGAGAGAGAGAGTGTATAGTCAAGTATCAAAGCATGTGATATGGAGGCAAGTTCCGAAACAAAAGTTATTCGAAGAATAATGCAATCACTGTCAAACTTCAATAAAAACAACTCCGAATTCAGCGATAATTCAGGTCAGGCACACTCAAAGCGCTCAGTTTTCATCAAGTTTCGAAGTCAAACTGTCGGACGATTTTAGCTGAATTTACACAGACGCGTGAGAACCTTCTCGAAATATCCAGCCAATTCGCAGAAAAAAAAGAAACATCTCGAAATTTCCCGATTACTTTAGGTGTTGCCACCTTTTTCTAATTATCGCTGTTAATAAATAAAATAAGATAAAATAATTTTGAATAGAATTTTAAAATAATACGTCACTAATTACAACTATATACAGAAAATTTGTGCAACAATATTAAGCCTTGTTAATTTACTCAAGTTTTATGCAACATATCAAAATATTAACGTTTCCTTGATTGGTGCCAGCAAGGTTTTCTCTGTAAAAAGGAAATACTTCAACTAAATTTTATTAGGTAGTATTGGTGTTGTACTCGTTAGAGGAGAAAATTATTATTTTAAGGGTACCATTTACAGAAGAGAAAAAGTAATGTCGTGTATCATCATCAGCTTAAAATTTCAGTTTAGGGCAGTTGTGTTAATTCTCTTGGCATCACTCATAGAGATTGTAATGTAATGTATCAGCACAAACGTAATGTGAAGTAATAACGTTATTTCAAACTCTTAATTTTTTGTAGCATCTGGAGAATACCAAACTCTGCCATCAGCAGTGCTAGAAGTGTGGGTAGACGCGGGGTGACGCGTCCCCCCACTTGTCTAGAAAATACCTATGCATCTCCCCATTTCTAAAAACACTGAAATCCATCCCCCCACTTCTAAAACCACTGAAATCCACCCCCCACTTCTTAAACTACCGAAATCTATTTCCCCAATTTAAAAAAAAACATTCAATCAGTCTAAAAACTAAAAGGGGAAGGGAAAACAAAAATAGAATTAACCATTTTCATTACTACTGCTTTCTGCCTGTTTGTTAATTTTTATACTTTCATTTTTGTTTTGTTTAAAGCAGATTCAGTCAATTTTTCTTAGAAATGCGCAGCGAGTTTCGGCGCCCGTTGTCTGAGATTATTGAGGAGTGGATAGAAAAAGACATGTTTATTGCACTATCATTTCCTGTTTTGTCCTCGATCATTTACTTTAAAATGTTTTGCGTTTTGTTGATTATTAATTAGTAGAAAACCGTGTATTCCTCCAACTTAACCATTAACTCTTACTTCTGATTCTAACGGTATTTGTATTCGTAATCCATCCAGTACAAAACAAGATGAGATTAATATATTTGGCTTCAAAACTGTAAGAAAAATGACTCCGATACACTACAGAACGTTGAGGAAGGAGCAGTGGAAAATGTGCAAGTGCATTAAGTTGAAGAGACCACGTGGAGAGAGAATCTAGCACGTGGCAGCAACAGTAAGCAAAAACGCACTGCAGCAATGATTATCCAAAGTATTGGACACAAAATGATACGCAACCTCAGAAATACAACTAGTATCCGTGGCTTACTTGTGAAGAACAAAAACTTGGATGCGACACATACAAAAGGCTGCTAAAAAGCTTGGAACCAGAAAAAAACAAGGTTTGAAACTTTCTAACGAATGGGTAGGGTGTAACATTTTGCCACATGGAGACAAGGAATTTGACGAACGAGAATCCTTAAGAAAGCAGATTTTTAAACATAAAACCAGTAAAACTCATAAATGTACAGGAAAAATTATCCATGAAGCAAAACGAGACAGCTGAAAAATGCAAACATTTCTTTTAAGAAGGTAAAATATCATTTTGCAATTTTTTTACTTTCAATTTTTGAATGCACGATACAATACTTGTATATACTATCAATGCCAAAATTGTTGAAACAAATTCATCTTATCACTGTCTTCCGAGTCATGTAATCCAAAATTGTATAATTTTTTTTATTTATTCTCGACTATATTTTTCAGTTTTTATCACTAATTTTGTTTATAAATTTCTTTGAACATCAAGCAATACTGGGCATGGGATATTAGATAGTACTAAAAGTAATTAAGCATAGATTTTCTTCTTAAGAAATATACCAAGAATGTAGGAAAATGCGAAAGAAAAAGTTTCAAGTCACTGGAAAAAAACTATTTAAATCATAGTGTTATAAAAATGTATTATACTACTTTGTATAAAGATATAGGTATTTTTACTTGGTTAAATTTTAACTTTGGAGGAACTAGAAAAAAAATATAAAAACAAAGTATTTAAAAAAAATAATAATAATTAGAATTCCTTATTAATTTAATTTTATGAAAGTATGCTTATTTAGAGGCAATATTTAAATCTAAATTAACAGTTATGTATATAGTGTTGAATTATTACTTCACTTCATCTCTTTCTTCCTAGTAAAAAAACTAAGTCGCAGAATATTCATTAAAATAACAATAAATTTTCGACCCTTGTTCGTGTTGAAAATTGTTTCCTTTCTACTAGTTAATTGTTATTTATTTAATTGTTATAAATTTATTGTTATTAGAAACGAAATTATAAAATGTATCGTTGAGGGGGTGCACTTGTCACCAACTTTTGGCCGTCCCCTCACCTTTTTTCTCCCACTTCTACCACTGGTCATCAGCAGAACTTCTGTAATGGAAAGAATTATGTTTCTTAATATTGATGATCATAATCTTTCTTAAGCTCTTGAGAAATCACGAACATAGGTTAATTGAAAGAAGGCTAATAATATATCCTTCAAAAGGAGACAATCCTTGTCCATTTTGAATAACCTTAGACAGAGACTTGAATTAATGACCTGAATAAGAATGTATCTTCAGTATTTAAGTGTTAATAGTTTTGCATATATTCTAATCAAAATATTCCACTCACAAATTTTTAAAGCTTCAGTTGAAGATTTGGAAGATTAGATTAAGCTATCCTATTTTTGGACACTACTACAATTAAAGCTTTCCACTGACTGAAAACCTATTTATCAGTTGCTAGGTGGTTTATTGGCTATCCTATTTTATAACCCTCCATGCTGAGGCTTCTTCCCAGCGGTTTCTTGAGCACTCTCGAGATCTTGAACCTGAGGCTCTGTTTTCTTTCATCAATCATTCAATAGCTCTTCAAACGAAGTAAATTGTGTCCAGCAAAGAACTCCCTGATTTTAAAATTAAATAACTCAAAAACAAAGATCGATAGAGCAATGAAACAAAAAGTACAGTTATTTTAAAAGCTGTAAAAAAAAACATTAAAAAAAAATCTGAGTTTCAAAATTAGTTACAAACGTTGCCAACAAGTGGCGTTGTACACTGTAGTTCTTTTGAATAAAGAGTGCTTTGAAGCTCAGAGCGATCAGTCGGACAGTTTCACTGTTTAAACGTGAAAGGCAGTTAACGTGATTGAAATGACTATTAGCATAGGACAAATTTACAACATATTTTTTTGAATTTTGTAACTACAGCGCCATTTGTTGGCGAAATTTATAACTAATTTTGAAACTTTTGTTTCAGATTTTTACAGCTATCAAAATAACCAACTTTTTTTTTTTCCTTTTTTCCCCCCCTATCGATATTTATTTTTGAATTATTCAATTTTAAAATCAGAGAATCCTTCGTTGGACACTCTGTATGATCAACCTAATGTAGATGATATAAGTATATATATTACCGGAGGGACTTCATCTTCTCCATGAATGTCTTCCTCTGTTGCTGAGTAGTGGCCAAAGGTACACTCTCCGCGCTTCCTCCGGGGTCCACGCTGCCTTCTCTGGAGGAGTAGGGGGCTTCACTATCCGTTGTCATGCCGCTCGGGGTCTGAACCATGTATCTTCGTCTGTTTTGGGTGATGCCCCCGTACCTAGAGCAAAAGCAAAATTGCAATGACTTTAGTGGTATTTTTGTTACCATTTTTCCACAGAATTAACAGGTGGAGATTTCAGTCATTAATTGCATTCAAATGGTATTTGATTCTAACTTGTTATACCACAATAGAAACGTTCGTAGAAGCGGCATTTTAGTAATAGTCCAGACAGCATGCAAGCTTACGTAGATCATGTCATTTAATTGTGTTAAACTTGTAGATAGAATGTTGCAGGGTGACCCCCATGACAATGTTTTAGTGAAAGAGTTTACAATGGCAACTTTCCGAAGAGTTGATTTTAGATAAGAGAAATTCAGTGTAAACCTTGTAGCAAGGTTATTATGAAACGGTTTTCATGCCCCTTACAGTGTTCGCCGTGTGGAAAGGTTAGTTGTGAAAGCTTGATCAATAGGGACCTATAACAACCTTTTTTTTTTTTTTTTTAAGTTTTTTAAAAAGGTTGCATCCTTGTCATCTGAACATTGTATCTTTTACGTGTACAAGGTGTTGAAAAAGTTAAAATGCTATCTGAGAGTGTCAGTTACAATCCACATTGAACAATATATGACTGAGAAACTACAGCATCAAACCTATGGTTCATCGAAAATAAGGGCACTCTTCCGTTTGAAAGGTACCAGATTAAAAACCGCCAAATCGCAGCGATAACTCCTCCAAGCTAACAAATACATTCAAATCATTTATAATTCCTAAAAGAAACCATTTTAGGGCTGCTATAGCAACTTTACAACAACATACCGTTATTATTTAGTCTCAGCAATATATTAACGCATCATTTAAACATGCATACATTTAGGTTTGGCGACCACTGGTACCTGTCTAACGGAAGAAAACAGAAAATACTGCCAATGTTAGACTTAAAAGCAAACCTCACCTATATTCCGAGTCTGGCATCGACGAGTCTGTCTCGTACCCATATCCACCTAAACTCAGCAAACTTCCTGCGGGAGTTGACGTGACACTTTCTCCTTCTGACTCCCATATTTTGAGTCTCTGTTCGTGGGTAGTTCCCGTCAGGGTGTGGTCCAGGGACAGGGACTTTCTGTGCAGGGACTTTTGTCGCGGGGGCGGACGGATGATCATGCTAGGCGGCGCCACTGGGTAGTTCGTGACACGCTGGGGATTGTTCCATCGCTGCATGGGGTCCTCGGAACCTCCACGGTTGCTGCTAACGTCCTGCGCTGAGATGGCCCTGAAAGGATTCAAATATGACTTTTTAGTCTTTTTAGTGAAGTAATATTTAGTTTGCATGATGTATAGCTCTTTAGTTCCCAATGCAGTTTTCTGGAATATCCTTTAGGGACCGGGTTCCCGCCCAAGAAGAAAAACCATTTTCACCCCTCCAAGTGCGGCATTTAGAGAGAAGGGCAATAGACCCCCTGCTAAGCTAAGGGTCATTTATCTCTCTTCGCTATCTGGTTTCCAGGCTGAGGTGGACAACTAGTAAATCCTCAAGGCGTTTTGTTTGTTTTCTTTAGTAGTACAAAGTATTTGCGTTTCGGACATGAAGCTTTGAAAAGAAAGGCTTCCAAAGATAAGAATGAAAACCACCTGTTACTCACCCTGCTGTGACGGCAGTCGAAAAAATACATTCAAATACCTCGGCCCCTCTCCCCGCTGTGGTATCGGACCTCCAAGGTCCACCCAAGAAGGGGGGGATAGGAGCTGGGAGTGAATAGACACGGCCGGTTGGGCCGGAACGGGGATTAAAGAGATAGAAGACCTATTTTAAGGAAAGTTTATTTTAACCCTTCGTGAGGCGCGCGACCTTTTGTCTCGCGGTTAGTCGTGTGAGGGACAAATGTCCCCCAAATTCAAATTTTCGTGCATACCATTAAATTCGTGTCCAAATATCAAAATAAGAGGGCATTTCAATTAAAATCACAGCATTGTTGAACAGAATAAAATAAAAATTAAAAAATATTTTAAAAATAACATAAAAAAAAAAAAAAAATTAAAAAAAAACTAAGAATTTTTTTATCATGGGCTGCCATTTATTAAGAAATTGATTGTGGGGGACATTTGTCAACCGCATGAATAACCACAGGTTAAGTGACGGAAAGAGGCTGTGGCACTTTATCATTCATGAACATGTTTATTTTTCATTACTCTTGCTCGGCGTTCATTACGTTAATTTAACAGTTGAGAAAATGTTCAAAACTTTCAAGTTTATTTGATGACTGGGTGGGCAGGAGATGATATCCATAATACAGAATAGAGTCAGGCAATCTAAGAGAAATTGGAAACGCAATTTTTCAAAAATAATGATTTAGGTATATTTCACCAATTCATTTATTTTCCATGGTATAGCGTTTTTTCGTAACCTAATCAGAAGTAATAAAATGTTATATTAAAACTAATAAGATACGTTTGTTTTAAATTTGTTAAGATGAAGTTTTTAAAAATTTAAATCAATAATTCCCTAAATTAATTTTTCCAAATTAAAATTATCTTTACTATGAAACTTCAGTGCATTTTTTAAAAATAAAATTTAAATACATATCCACATGGTTAATAAGTGCATGCTAAAACGAGCTTTTGAATGTAATTTGTAAACACGCTTATTTGGTGAATATTTGAAATTTGTAAAAAAAATCGGTTGAGAAAGTCAAGAAAATTATTATTTAAAACAGTAGAGAATCTATAGTTTTTGCTTCTTTTCCGTAAAACTCAAATTGAATGATCATACCTTCGGAAAGATATCGACCTCTTGAGACGTTCATCCTCTTTTAAAGCTTCCGCTGTTTTCTGGAGTTCAGCCAAATTGTTTTTCACCTGTGAACATAAATTTGCATTTTATTCAATTGATTGGAGGATTGATTTTGATCGATGCGAAATTCATTACCATTTTTATAATGATCTTAACTAAAATGCAATTTTTGGTGGGAGTGTGTATCAGAATGTATTGTAAAGCATGAAACTTGTGCAAATATGGCTCATAAAGGAATTATTTATTTATTAAAAGTTTTAGTCTTAGGTATTTCATACAGGAAAAGTTGAAGATAACTCATTTAAGTTCTTACCTTTTGAACAGTTTCTTTGAAATCTGCATTTAAAGGCAAACTGGCCTTGTCTGAATTAGATGTTACTTCTGAACTTACTTTTTCAACCTAAAAATGAAAGTAATTATAATGTGCAAAAACAGCTTCTAAATTAGTGTGACAGCAGAAAACTCTAAATTACTGAGTACTCATAAGTTCTACAGACTTTCCCAACAAATTAGCTATCTAACTATCTTTAACAAATATGTGTTACTTAATATAACCTTAATGGCAATGCAATTCTTAATTTTTAAAAATAATTTAAAATTTAACATTTAATAAAAATTGTTATAAAGAAAGTACTATAACATTGTCAATAGTCTTCAAATATAGAACACGATATGAGTTGTAGAAGAGTACTAAGACAAAGAGTTTCTCCAAGCATATATGTTAAATGTATTTTTTTTTTATTCCGTCTTGCATAATCACAACAACATAAAGAGTAATTACAATATAGAAGAAGAATGCAATTTATTCAATGCTTATTCGATATTCACAGCTGCTTAGTTTAAGTCTTGCCATTGCTATATTTTACTTAAACAAAGTGTCCCAAAAACAAAAAAAAGTTACTCGTTTCTTTTTATGGACATACTGTACATTATACAAGCGTACAAAATAATATTCTAACTGCAGAAAATTCAAGATAAATTTTCTAATTGTTTCGTTTTTCTTTTCATTTTTAACGATGCTTTCAGCTCAACTTATTAATTCAGGGCATTTCAGTTTACTAAATCCTGCATATTAACTTCGAAATTGTACTGGGTACATGTAGCGGGCAAATCCAGAGGGCTAATTAAACCCAATTGCCGTCATTCATCTAGCTGAAACTTAGCAAATAAACTTGTTGTCGATGTCAAGTTCAGGGAGCAAAGAAAGTTAGTAAATGGAATGGAATATAAAGTTTTCTTTGTAGAGGTCAAACACTATGCAAACACGATCTGAGCTCAAAATCGCTTCGCATTAAGTTGCAAAAGTATTTTTAAAAAAATTGCCAATACGTATAAAAGATTTATTGTAAAAACTTTGTGTTTATGTGTCATTTTTTTTTATAATGGATTTCTAAACACAGTGAGTAATTGGGCAACGTCAAGCAGGCAATGGCCGAAATATTAAATATTACGGGTGATTTATGGAAAACCTGTCCTTAACTTACTCCTGCAATTTTTGTTTAAAGCGTTCTAGAACTAAAGGTGAGCAACTTACGTCGGTGGCGATGTCGCTGATCTTCGCGTGCAGCTGCATGGCCACTTGCAGTCGCTGTCGCCACTCTTCTCTCTCCTTGATTAAGATCTCGCGCTCTTTCTTCATGCGATCGTACAGACCTCGAAGCTTGGCGTGGGACTCCCTGATCTCCAGGAGACTGCTGTGGAGCTAAGGCAAGAACAAACAAAACACATTGAAATTGATTGTGATTATTATGTATGCTGAAGGTCTACGAACTCACCCAAATGAGAATATCGGGGGTCTATCCAGGTTTTTTTTTACAGGGTCCTATTTTTGTGAAAAAATATCAATTTTGTGAAAAATTTCCAATTTTATATATTTTGAGCATATGGTTTGGCATCCATGACGTCACTTCCTTAAAACCAACAGGTGGGCAAGTGAGCCGTTTTCCCCTTTTGGCATAAAACAAACTTTGTAATTTTGTAATTGGTCTGTTTTCAAACTGGAAATATCATGAAAGTTTCATATTTTTGACTTGGAATTTTGTGAAGGGTCCTTTTGTTGATTATAGAATTTTGTGAAGGGTCCGTTTTTTGAACATGAAATTTTGTGAAGGGTCCGTTTTTTGAACATGGAATTTTGTGAAGGGTCCTTAAAAGGACCCAAATTTCCTTCTGCATAGACCCCTGAATATTATTATTTGGATTGAAACTTTCGAGAGGAAGATTCTCCGTTCCATCTCTGATGGTTTTTGTGACAACGGAGTTTGGAGAAGGAGAGAACTAACTCTGAACTTTATTGGTTATTCAGAGAACCGGACGTTCTGAAGTATCATAAAATTCAACGTATGAAATGGGCCGGACACATTTTAAGAAGGAATGATGATCGAACGACGAAAAGAATCTTTTTGGACAAGCCAACGGGAGTTAGAAGAAAAGGCAGATCCAGACTGAGGTAGGCGGACTGCCTCCAAAGTGACTTTGTCTCAATCAACGTCAGATACTTTAAAGTTGTGGCTCACAGTAGGAAGGTCTGGTCTCGTCTTCTTGAGAAAGCCATGGTCCACTCAGGACTGTCCAGCTACTGATCAGGGTTCCCACTCAAATCACAAAATGAAAATCAATGACTTTTAAGGACTTAATTAATGTTTTTAAGGACCTTTGAAAAATTTGTTTTCAGGCATCGTCGATTTATAAATTTTTAATAAAGAATATTCTGCCAAAAAAAATAAAGTTGGTGGATGCGTAGTACAAATATGTCGGAAAATTTTGATACGGTGCAGGTAGGTGGCGGTTACGCGGGGATAGCAAGTGTCTTAGTTGTATTTTTATAAATTTTGCAGTTGGCCACACAACATCTGCAAAAATCAAGGACTTTTCAGGACCTCAAAGCATTTTCAAGGACTTTTAAGCACCTAGCATTTTCAAGCACTTTCATGACCTTGAAAACAAGTTCAAAAATATTAAGCACTTTTAATGACTTTCAATGACCGTGGGAACCCTGCTGATGGAGATGATTTGGATTAAATGTCATATTTGTATAGAAATTGTTATTTAAAAATTGAATTGTGAAACATGCCATCAAGAATAAAACTAATGAATATTCTTGTAAAGTGTCTGTAATTGCTGCAACTATTCTTGATTGACTCTGAAAATTTTTTTAGCCAGGTATTGATCTTGTTTCTATATAGGTTCTTTCTGAGAATTAAAAATGACTGCAACTATAAGATATATGTGGTGTTGCATATTGAAATTTTTTGAAATGCTGAAGGTGACACTTCAGTTTAGGTTGTCAGATAGGTAAATATTGTTGAGCTATTTGCCCTTTTGACATCAGAGTATGGTATGAAAGCTAACCTAGAGTTGGAAAGTTTTTTTTTTTTAGAAACAATAATATCCATAGCTTTTTTAAGTATTTTTATCGCTAGTAGTGAGTCCATTTTAATTTACAGCCCTAATTATTACAGATAAGGGCCTATTAATTACAGATAAGGGATTCATTCATTAGAAATTTTCAATATAAAAACTAAATGTATGTCTGGAAGTAGAATTCATATCGTAAATGTAGTTGTATTTAATGACAGTACCTGTTTTAGAAACCTCCTTTACACAGAGTAAAATGCATTTTTTCAATTGTAAAATAAAAATGTGGATAAAGATAGATAATAGATACAGATTAAGCGAACAAAATTAAATAAAAAAAACTAGATTATAATTATTTTTACATTTAATAAGTTTTTAAATTGAACTTCTAAAATTCACAACCAAAGTGAGTATAATTGAAATAGTTGTATGGGCCCATTTTACAAAAGAATGATTTTAGTCAAACTGTATTAAAAACACTCTTTCGTTAATAAGAGAAGTGTAACGTGAAATTAAATTTAACGGAGTGTAACCATATTTTTCTAACATTTTTCACTTCAAGATGCCTTTCATTTAAAATATGATGGAAAATCCCCTATTACAGTCAAACCTCATTAACGAGAAATCGCTTAAAACGAAATCCCGTTTAACACGGAAAAAAAATTTTGCTCCTCCAACCAATTCTTTTAGACAGTCTTCATCATTTGAGACGAAACTTAAATGTGTTTCGGAAACATTCCTCAAGCTGAAATCTTATACCAAAAAAAAAAAATGCTATTCAAACTATTCATAACTCGTGCTAGTAATCCAATGATCCATACCTCGCTCATCTTCCTCCTGCTCTCATGATGATCCTTCTCCGTCCCCGCCCTCATATCCAGCATCTGCTTCCTCACCCCTTGCTTCTCTTTCTCCTTCTCTGCCTCCGTCTTCTCCAGACGAGCCCTCAGCTCAGCCACCAGCTTCTGCGTCTCCGACAACAGGTGCTGCAGTTCGCCCCTCTCCTTCTCCCAAGTCAGCTCCAGCCGAGTCTTGGCGATGTTGCGCGTCTGGCCGCGTGTCGATTCCAGGATCTTTTGCTCCTCAAGCTGGAATACCCAATATGTTATTTTGAGTGACGATAATTGACATACAGGATTTTATTCAAAGCAACAACATTGTTTTAAAAATTGCATATAATACATTAGCTATGTGTGTTGCTATTACTAGAATTGATTGGACAATAATTTAATTGCACTGTAGTTCAAGAACCACCCTTAAGTCAAGAAACATCATTATCCTATTCGGTTCTGCACTACTCTAATGTAGTGAGAAGCATGTATTTAGACTCTGTTTATCGTGTCGTCTACAATTCCAGACAAAGCTACAAGTGGAATTATGTCAAATTAAAGGTAACCTCGAACCAAAGGTGACTGTAGCTATCCCAAAATTCTACTAGAAGTTACCAACAAAATATAAATGTGACAAACAAAAGTTGTTTATAAGTTTAAAAGTATTGATAAGCTTATTATAGTTACATAAAGTTTAATTTCACATACTGATTAAGATATAATGGATTAGAACTAAAATATTCGGTGACAAGTTTTCTCAGCAAGTTTGATGCCAAATTGGCTAACTTGGCGGTTTTTCCCTTCAAATTTGCAGGGGTTTTGCCTTCAACTTTAACAAAAAAAGACTTCAGTTATGGTAAATGGAGCTGAATTGTACATGTTTAGTATCTGGGACTGATGTATCGGATGAAAACTTCTGTATAAACGGCCTTTTAGTGATTCTTACTGTCCCAATCATCGATATAGATAAACAACTGGATAGACTTCTTAAAGCTGGGAAAATGAAGCCATTGCCAGATGCTATTGGTGGGATAAAAAATATGGATTGCCGAGGATTGAAAATAAAATTTTGGGTTGTACACAGCAGAAATGCCAATAGTAGACTCTAATTAGTAATAATGTGCAACAAAATATCTACTCTAGCACTTTACAAGGTTTTTCGCATTTCCATCCAACTATAAATGTAAACTGTGATTGGTTAATCATCCCGCCAGTGACATCAACTACCGGCGCGTTTTTCTCCTTGTATTGACATCGGACAGTCTATCCAGTTGTTTATCTATATCGATGGTCCAAATGCAACTTCTTTATATTTTTATACAGTTTACTTGCGAGTCTAATGTCGAGGAAATACAGATTCAAAAGAGTTTTTCGGACTAATGTCGATGTAATCATCCCTAGTAGTAATTACTCCTCTGACGGTCAGCATTTCATCGTTCCCATGAGACACGATGACTGGCTGACCATCGACTTCTGACACCAAACTCATTAACTCATCCGCTACAGGGCCAACATATCCGCTTGGATGATCATCCGTGAACCATAAGTACCTGATGAATTTTCATCAGAATTCAATGAAAATGTGATGAAATATCGATGTATTCGATGAGAATAGATGAAAATAATTGCAGACGAGAAAAACAATCGGAGGAAATTAACCTATCTATGACTTTTCTCGATGGATGTGGAGTCATCGGCAAACGATGGAAATAAGTTCAGTTACAGATACTAAATTAGGGCCGATTTGAAACCGATGAGTTCAAAACATTGGCCGAGGTATCGCCATTCATTGATTGCTTTTAGGGATAAGTGTTAATTTAAAAAGTGGAATGGTAGATTTACCTGATTGATCTTAGACTTGAGTTCCGACAGTTGGATGTCGAAGCCGTTCTTGTCTGTTTCGATCTGCAACTTCAGGTTCTTGTTCTCCAGTATGGAGTCGTCCAACTGCTCTCGGACATCCTCCAATTGGTATCTCAGCTCTTGAACCTTACGTCTCGCAGCATCAGCCTGGAAGGAGAATAATTGAAACAAATAGTCAAAGAATTTATTTATACCAACAATATTCTACAGAACTCAAAATATTCGACAACAAATAAAGATTTACTTTATTTTTATGCACATTTAAAAGCCTTAATATAAATATTTTACAGATTTATAAATCATATTATAAAATAATTAAAACTAATGGATGCTTGCAAAATTGTTTCAGTTGGCATTTTTGAACAGAAACAATGGTGTTTTGCAAGAGGATGATTGTAATTAAGAAGGCCGTCTAGAACTTGCATGTGGAGCATGTACTAATCAATGGACCTTCATGAAGTTTAGTATACATGCTACTTAAACAAGAAAGGGATAAATAAATGTTTTCTCTAAAAATTATTTTCTACAACAACCTTTCATACTCTACAGTTATATGACAGATGTTTTAGATGCCAATAATGTAACAGATTTTTATTTATAAGACAGTTTTCCTTATCATCTCAGCAGCAAAACAAATAAATTTAAAAAACTATCGCCTACTACAGGTTCTTGAAGTATCTAAACAGGTTTCAGTTCAATCATAAGCAACCTCGATTACAAATCATTTTTGGTTTCTATAAACTCTGATCTCTAGCTGCAAATTCTGGATATTTATATGCTTGATTATTGACTTGAAGCCAAAGAAGGCTTAGCAATCAGCAATGAGATCTATATTAGCAACTTCTTCCCAAACTAGTTAGAATGTGTTGGTTATCATGAGCGACCAAATACATAGCATAGATGTGGAGAAGTATTAAATTGATATCAATCTGCTTGCAAAGCAGAAACCGCTTATAAGCTATCCAGAAGTTGTAGTTTGAGATCAGTGGTTTTGTATTAAGTTGTGGTTTTAGTTAAGTTTAGTTAAGTTTTAGTTAAGTAGTTAAGTTTTTATTTTTAACAAGAAAGTTGCAAATACTGCAACTTTATTGCAGATCTCTTAATGGACAATTATATATAAGATTTTTTAAGGACTTTTTGTGGTGGTCTCATGACAGCAAGTATACCAAATTGATTAAAGATCTATTACCTTGGTAATTAAGCGGTATTGTCCAATATCGGAAACACGGGTTCTGAAAAGATTGGCTAGTCCATGACGAATCCCAAGCAGCGTTCCAAAATACACAATTTTTTTTCAAAAAAATATACATGTCAAAACAGCCACAAAACATATTTTTTACACCTCCTCCTTTCTTATAAAAATAAATCTCAATTTTAAAACTCTCTGCATTAACGTTTCAAAACTTCTTTTATATTTTACCCAGCACTGGTCCAGATTGATCAAGACCCATAGCAACGGCCATTCTACCTCGGCCCACATCGGGATTGGCCAGTGTTGAGCGATATTGGCCAGCAGATTTGTGTTACTGGAGCGAAGGCTCTGAACTGGTTCAGTTTAATTAACTTATATAACAGTTTCTTTTTGGGTTCCATTGATTTGAATTGGTAAAAGGAACTAAAAGTCACAAACTCGTGGCGACCATACCTCGTCCCTATGTCTGGCTCTCTCCCTCTTGAGCGATCCCGTTCTAGCTTCCTCGGCGTTCCTCTCAGCTGACGTCAGCTGTGTCCTCAGCCGATCTCTTTCTTCCACCAGAGCTGCAATCTGTGTCTGCATGGCGGTCATTTCGGAGGACATCATGTCCATGCGACCCTCGTACTCCTTGCGATCCTTGCTGTTGGACTTGGTGTCGGACGATGGGGTCCAGGAGGACACAGCGGGAGATGATTTGGTCAGGTCTTCCACCTTTGAAGTACGGAAAGGGCTTTGTTATAAAACGGTTGGAAATGAAATGTTTATGGAACTTAAAAAACCATGTTTGATTGTACCGAATTTAAAGTATTTGTGACTTAATTTAAATGACCTAATTATATGTTTGAAATCATGGCACAGCATTTCCAGAGCTGGTTTACTTTATAAACTGACGTGATGCACCTAGAACATTAGTTTTTGAACAGAAAATTTTTCAAGTACAGGATCTCGAGATCTAACCATCGGATTTGATTTTTTTTTTTAATCAAAGTATCATTATTATTTTATGAACTTTAATATGCGAAAATCCTCTTAAAAACCTTAATTTTGTGTATGCATTTCTCACAGAGAAACTCTTGCGTAAAATATTTTAGAATTGGAAAAAAAATTCAACTTTTATTGATACTAAGCAATTTTGGAGTTTGCTTTTTTGTAAGCTGAGTACATACTTGTACCTTGAGCACGTCATTTCTTGTTTTTCAAAAAATTTTACTTAAGTAAAAACAAGTTGGTGATTTTTTCCCGTTTGAATAGACCTTTTATCTCAGTGCAATCGGATAAAGTAAATATATATCTTTAAACATATGTTAAATTCACATTTCAAGAAGAAAAAAAGAGAGAAAACACTTAATACAGGCCGACCAAACGGTATAGTGGTTAGCGTGCTGGCTTCTAGACCGCGAGGTTGCGGGTTCGAGTCCCGTGTAGGCATGGGTGTTTGTAAATGTATGTTGGTTTGTTAAATGACGAAATGTTTCGGCGCATTATAGCCCTCGTGTTGCTGACGGCGCCAGATAATCTGAATACAACCAACCAACTTAATACAGATATAAATTGGAGATTTACCCTCTTCTTGAGTCTCTCTCTATCCTCCTTGAGGTATTTCTCCTCCTTCTTGTAGGATTCCAGAAGCGTTTCTTTTTCCTCCACGAGGTCCTGGAGTCGCCTCCGCTCCTGCTCTACGGTCTTCAAACGATCCACGCGCCGATTCAGCTCCTTCACTCTCTCCTGCATTTGTGGTGATCACAAAAAATTTAATTCCATGAATGAACAATTCAGAAGCAAGTAAATGACGCTGCTAATTGAAGTGCAATGGCAAAGAACAATCATAGTCCGTTTTTCTTGATTATCCAGAAAAACTGATTTAAAATTCCAAGTCTCTGGGCTTGTAATAAGGTTGGGATAAATGGTTTATCAAAATCTCACGTACCATGATATTTATTTGCCAGAGGCGCGGCTAAACTACCTTCTATAAGCTTTCAGATAGCGGGAAAACCTCGATTTCGAAAAAAATGGACTCCGATCGTCTTTGCCGTGGCCCTTCAATTGTAAATATACCATACGATTTATTTCATTAGTGACAGTTTTAGGCTATTGAGTTATGATGTCACACCCTTTTTCGTCAAGGAAAGAAGTAATTTTTGAAAGTTGCAAAATTGGCAAAAATGGAGCAAATATCAGTGAAATGTTCAAGAGATGAGCTTGATAAAGCATCTAAGTATTGGAATAACATCTATAAAAACTGGATTTTAATGTGCAAATTATGGTTGTTATTAGCTGGTGAATGCCCACGAGGAACATCCATTGTCAAGAATTTCGAAAGACAAACAAAAATAAAAGGTTATGGTGCAGAAAACAACAGCTCATCGTGATCATGATCATCAATCAATGATCATGTTTTAACCATTCCTAGAATCCCTTGTTTAGTAGAATCAATGCAGTATTGAAAATGTGATGTAACCAAGATGAGAAAGTGTGAATAATTAATTGTTCACTCAGTGTATAATTGTTTTCCTTACAGCTTTTAAGGTAGTTAAATATTTTTATTAGAAGTTTATTTGATTGTAATTTCTGATAAGATCTCATTCTCGCTGCTATTCAAGAATACTCTAAATATACATGCTATAGTATTCTAGTTATTTTGGAGCACATAATCATTACTTCTTTTTGTATTTCTCAAATTTCAATTGAGTCGATGATTCTGTAGTTGTGTGCCTTATCGAAAGATTATTTTAGTTAAAATTGTGTGTAATTTATAGCTAAAGTGCACTGTTCTTATTTTAAACTTTTAATCTATTTCAATACATGTATCCTATTTAGATAAGGGGCTTGTTTTTCCAGAAAATATGTAAGAAGTATTTCCTCAGTCCATAATGTTATCTAATGACCTTGAGAAGCAGACCTCCTGCTCAATATCATTGCCCATTTATTTTGTTTTAAATTGTGCTGTTAACTGTCTCTGCTGCCACCCAAGTCCGGTGTGCACTAATACGGGGGCTGGTGCACACTAAGTATGTCGTGGTCCCATTGTCCTCTCGTTGGTGCGGTGGAGTGCAACAAATACTCCGAAAGACCATCGATTCTATCATAAAATAAACTGAGCGATTTCGGCTGTCATCGTCTCACAATTGATATCGACTAAAACGGCGTAATCTGGAAGTACAGTTTAAATACTTTTATTAAAAGTTAGGTCAAGTGGCATTGTCACGTTTGAAACAAAGATTCACTTCTTTTTAAAACTTTGATTTATTAATAATGAAAACTATTTTTTTTTTTTTTTTTTTAGTTATTTAAAAATAAAAGACAATATTAATTGTAATTTTATTAAAATATAAAAAAAATATATATATATTAACATTTTCTCCAGTTTTCAGAAATGCTATATATTATTAAATCGATGGTAATTAAATATACATATTTTGGTGTATCTGGCCCGCGAAAAGCTCCAAAATAAGTCATACGGGCCCTCCTCTGAAAGTTAGTGGTGAACGCTCCACTAGAAGATTTCGATCTCGTATTCTTCAAAAGATAGAAATCATGAGACTTATGGCTGTGTTAAGCACTTTGTAAGTAGCAGAAATAGGCAGTCGGAACCTTTCAAATCAAATCAAACTAAATTCTATTCTGTGCAATGATTTACAGTGTTTGTAATTATATCAGTTTTCCAATGCTACCACTCTTTCATGCGATTTCAACGATTCGTACATATTAGTAAATGATCTTTTTTTTAAATAAATGCTTAGAAAAAGTAGGTGCACAATTCTCAATCATACCTGTAAGTCTAGTTTTTCCTTTATCCAGCTGTCTTGACGACTGTTGTAAGAATCTTTGAGCGAAGTGCACTCAAACTGGAGCTCATTGAATTCCTTTCTGACTTTGACGAGGTTGGATTCTGCGAGTTCTTTTTCCTGGACGAGCCTTGCCTTTGTTTTAACAAAGTCCTCTTCCAGCAAGTCATACTGAAATGCCAAAATGAAATCAAGTTCCTATTCATTGAAAACATATCCAAAGATAAAAACATGCCATTTCTATTTCTGGCCATTACCAGAATTGACGACATCATATTTTTGAAAGACACAATAGTTATTTATTTATTAGAAAATATGCACGGAAGAATTGTTTTCAGAATTACCACATCTCCAAAAATGGACAGTATATTGAAAAGATTCGAAAATGTGTTATGTATTTTGCTTTGGATATTTATAGAGGATCTGATCTTCAGGATTTTTCCGAAATATGTGTCCTCATTTTTTCTCGTTCCCTAACGTTTTATAGATCTCTTATTAGTTAATAGTTTTGTACTCTTCTTCAAGCAATTCCAAGTTCAAAGGAGTCGATTTTACGTCAATGAAAACATGGTGAGTCGAAAAAAAGTACCGAATGAGTAAAAACGATTTTTGGAATCGCATGGTGAAAACAAGCATTAGAAAACCTAAAGAAAATGACGACCTCTCTATATTAAGAACAACCGATACATTCATGCTTTCTCACGTGAATTAAACTTCCCAGCACATTTTATGTAAGATGTTTCATCTAATGCCATATACTTAGCTTGATAGAAAGTTGTTGAAAAGAAACTACCAAACAATAAACATGCCCTAAACATACGCTGTGAAGAGTTGAATATGTTTTTGTTTTTTTTGCGATGTACGAATCTTTTAATATACTTTTAGCAGACATGACGCTTATACTTTTATCAGCTGCTTATACTTTAGTGGACACAATTTTAACTTTTTGTCTTTAATCTTGAAACATATTCTTTGATATCAAACAAAGAAGTAAAATCAGAATAAGAAATGTCCACTATAAAGTAGTCTGTCATACTGTTGGCAAACCATCACTCACCCTTGATGTGATTTGATCGTATTCCTCTCTAGCCCTATCCGCCTCCTCCTCCATCATCCTCACCTTCTGTCTCAGTCCTTCCACCTCCTCCAACTGTAACTGCATACGCCTTTGCTCACGTTCCACAGCCACAACCCTCTCTTTACTCAACAGCACCTTAAACAAGAAACGTCATATATGGAGAGTTACAAATGTAGAATCGTCAATGAAGTATCATCAGATTTGTTATCAATGAAGTATCATCTGATTAATTATCAATAAAGTATCGCCTGTTTAATATGGTACTTAAAAAGCATTAGGTAACACAATTTGGTGCTTACGTATTAACGCCACCGCAGCTACATATTTGGCGGTTTTTAAGTGTTGCCAATAAAGAGCAATCTTGGTGTTCCCACGCGCACGCAGTTATCTTTTGGTTTTATTTTAAGATTTGACACAAAAATTTTAGGTGTAGATTGGCGGCACTTAAAAACCGCCAAATCTGTAGCTGCGGTGCCGTTAATACGTAAGTACCAACAATTTTAATATCCAAACAATATGAATTGTAGAATATTCCTGTCAAATATAAAAAAAAATTTCATGTGATGATTTAAAATGGTCAGTAGAATTTGACTGGACGTTAAGACGAGTATTTTGTTGCGTAAAATATAGGAGTACAAGGCATGGTCTATTGATTTAGCATGGAGTAATTAAGACTTCGTGATATAAGCCGCGATTTACCCTGCGGCCTGTCATAGTCTTGATGCAATCTATCAATCTGAGTCTATAAAATTACTTGTGTACCTTGTAAACCATTCTACATGTGACAGCACCAGCATAGAAGCTGTCTCATTAAACACTATTGAGACAAAATCGACATTGTTGCTGATCATTGATAATTAGAACAAAAGATCAAACTATTAGTATCCCTAGAAACTACATTAATGTTGACTGATCCAAAAAAAAATTGAATCCAATACACCATTGGTTCCCAAATCATGGGGTGCGGCCCACGAGTCGCGAGTTACTGGATACTGGGCTGTGGACGCTGGTCGAGAATCTAAGCCAAGATAAATATTATAGGAGCTTCAGAGGTAGAGACAAGGAGCAATCGAGTCACTTGATTATTAGCAACAAGCTTCGATGGTATAGCGAGTTAAAAATGCGTGAATTCAACTGCAGTCTCTCATTGATTTTTTTTTAAACTTTAATCACTTGATTTTAGTTTTCTTATACAGCAATATATAGTTGGTACAGCAAAGTGAATACAATAAATTTCCTTTCTTTAAAAATATATATATATATATATATTGTTTAATCCTTCTTGTATAGTACGTTTTACTAATTACTGAAACACGCATGCCCCTCCCTATTATATTAGCTAGTGGCCCCAAAGTCTTTTCTTTCTTCTTTTTTTTTTACAAAATAGGTGGTCCGTACAACTACAAAGGGGTGGGAACCGCTGCCATACACTATTTGTGTCCTTTTACCTCCTCTTCCTTCTGTTTGAGCATCTGTTCCGCCTCCCTCTCCGCCTTCTCTCTCCTCTTGATTTCTGCTCGTATCTCCGCCTCCAGCGATTCCTCCTTCTTCGTCCATTCTTCTTTTTCTCGACGATGCTCGCTGGCCTGCTTCCTCGATTTATCCAAGGATTCACGCAAAGACAGCTCGGCCTACAGAAATTAGAGCAAAATTTTATGCAAGTTTGTGTACATCCCCAAGCTCGATTATCCGGTACATAACATATAAAAGCAGCTATGGTGGCTAAAAGGAGGTGGTGTGTGCGTGGGCACTATAAGTTTGCAACTTGAAACATAAGATTACGTAAAATGAGAGCAAACCCAAAATAATCACACCTCTCAGATAAACTGTAAAAATATTTAATGTTATTATAATAAAACCACAGCGAACAAAACAACAAATGAAATGTACTAAATAACAATACAATAAAAAGTAAATGCAAGAACATATTATTAAAAAAAAAATAACAATTCGAAACACAGTGAAGCGAAAGAAAAAACTTAAGATAAGAATTGAAGTGCCATGGTGGTTGATGCGTAAATGTAGGGTACAACAGCTAGGTAACGTAGCGAAAAGAATCTGAGTGAAGTTAAACAGGATCTGCCTGTTTATCTAGAGCATAGAGAACCTTGCACATGAGCACTACCACAGATAATTCATTTTTGAGTGTTATAAACTTCTGAGATTTGACTAAAGCTTGGCGTCCATTATCGTTGAGCAGAGCAGAGCGGAGTGGACTAGAGCCAATTACAAGGCTGCCAACATCAAATGTAGCACGAGGCTCGTGCTATAATGGACGTTGACAGCCTTGTAATTGGCTCTAATCCACTCCGCTCTGCTCTGCTTTACTCAGCTCAGCGATAGTGGACGCCAAGTTTCAAGGTGTTAAGACGCAAAAAAATTTCAGAAAGAGTTCAACAATGTGAAAATAATGCTTAATTGTTCGTCAATTAAGCGAGGAATTGAGGACTAGAAATGGAAAACGACCTAAGTACCAAAAAAATTTATTTGTTTACAGAAAAAATGTCCTAAAGAGTATGCACAAAGTGGAGAACTCCCCCAAGGTACGAACTCCACTCCAGTAGCAATAGTTCAAATTCAATCTGGTACTTAGTCATACCTTTAGGTACCAGATGCGAGTGTTTTTCATTTTTCGACTCCCCTGACAAAGGTTCTTTTTTTTTTTTTTTACCTGAGTCGATTTTTGTTTCTAGTCCTCAATTATAACTGAAGTATAACTGTATTTTTTATCCAAACACAAGAAATAGCCAATCAGAATTCCCCCGAAAGAATTTTTTTTTTTCGTTCAAATAATTTTGAGCTAGAATATTCAATGTAGGACTGAAAGAAACCAAGAAAAAGTTACGACGAAGTCCTAGTCCCTATACTCGCTATGTTACTATCTTGTACCTAAGTGCATTTGGAAACTATTTTCTATAAGACTTTGAAATATGGTGAGCGGGTACGAAAATGATCATTTAATGAAATGACACGAATTGTTTTCATTTAATGTCTATCTATTACAAATGAAAATTAAAATAGCAAAAGATAAAACCAGGTGGAGCCACTGCATATACATCGATTTGAGGATTTGAAATATAAATTAAAATATATTAGACTCTGCTTTCGAGTTTTTAATTTACGTCATTTCATTAAGTGATCATTTTCGTACCTACTCACCAAATTTCAAGGTTATATAGAAAGTAGTTTCTAAATGCACTGGACCAGAAGATTATAACGCAGCGAGTATAGAGTATGAATCTTACTAGGATTTCTACTTAAGTTCTCAAGATTATAAGCTTCTCAGCAGAGATGTAAATAAAGGTACTGCCTGTTAAAAAAAGCTTATTTGCATTAAAATAGTCTATATTAAATAAATCATAAACATATTTTTTTTAAATATAAATCTTTTATATGCATTGATAACTCTTAACCCACTGACGGTCATACACGTATATATACGTCATTTGATTCCCAGTTTATCCAGCAATACACAATATTTTTAAATTTATAAATAAAATTTAAAATAAAATATTTTTTAAACATTTAGGATGGTATTTTATAACATATCTAAAACAAAATAAATAAAAAAATAATTAAAAAAAATGTATGCATATGAAATAGAAATATAATTTAAAAACTAGTGAAGGAAAAAAACTGTAGAATTTTGCCCATTCCCATGACCGTCAATGGGTTAAGTGCAATTCCAACTTATTTCATTTCGGGAACAGTTCGATATTTCATAGTATTTGAACCCTTACGAAGAAAACCATAGATTCTGCGCCATGGAACTAACTCATTTTTGTTTTCAAAACTTGAATACAATACGCGGTTATCCACGACGAGTCTATTTGTCAAGTTTCAGATCAATTGTATGGCAACAAGTGGATTACTTAGTCCTTTGAAACCACAACAATAGCGCGTATGAAAGCGGTCTTTTAATGACAGCCCCCCAAAACTTGAGAGAATGCATTATCATCGGCATCGAGTATATCTGCTAAGTTTCAGCTCGATTGGATGATGGCAAGTGCTTTTCGCAAACTTGGAAAGAAACACATCGAAGTTAATATAAAGGATTTGATAAATAAACATTTAACATGCAATTAAAAGGATTTATACGATGTTAGTATTGATCTGGCATCTAGTACATAAGTACAATATAATTAATTGAAAATCTTGAATTGTTGCATATTCTCGCAGTACGAAAACAACTTCACCTGTATAGTCTGGGAGCATAATTTTTAAAATCTTTTTATAATCTCGATTACTCCGAAATGCAGCAAGATGAATTTAATATAAATCCTTTATATGCATTGCCATTTTTTAAATTCATTAACATGGCGTCGATTCCGTTGTCAGTGTGTGCTTTGTGTTGGCATGTAGTTTTAAATTTTAAAAACATATCTATCAGCAAAATATGCGGGAAAAATACTTTTCCAAATTTATTCATTCCCCAACTACAATTTGAAATTAATTTATTTCTTAAATTTCTATTTCCAGTAGGTTCAAAATGTTCTGAAAATTCAAGAAAAAAAGTTCCCTGATAGATTTCTAAAAAAATTCCTGATTTTACGGCAAACTTTTTTTCAAATATACTTAACTTTTCCAGATATGTAGGCACCTTTATCAAAGAGAACACGTATTCCAAAAAAAAAAAAAAAAAAAAAAAAAAAAAAAAAAAAAAAAAAAAAAAAAAAAAAAAAAAAAAAAAAACTCCTTAGACGAAAGGGGAAATGTACCTTCGAAACAATAATGAAAAATTTCCCGATTTTCCTGAAATTTTACAAAATTCCCTGACATTTCCCTGATTTCCAGGTTCTATGTCCACTTATCTCATTGAATTTTTGCCATTCATCTGTTTATAAACTCTAACAAATTGCAATTCCCTCATTTTTTTCTTATTTTTTCATTCAATTCTAAATGTTTCGAAAATGCCATAACCACGAAAATTTCTGCTCAATGCGCTTTTTTTTACCCTCCCCCCCCCCCATTTTTTTTTTTAAAATTTGCTCTCAAAGTTACCTTGTTAGACGTTGGCGAGAAAATGATTTATTCCGCTGGCATTGAATGTGACTTCACGGCCTCCCCAACATTTCGGCTTGAAATGCAGCAGCGGAAACCAGATTTGAGAGTTTCTCGCAAATCGCGCCAACCTACGGAATATGACAATGGTCTACCAACGCCAACTATTCATCAGAAACCTCACGATAACCATAGAAACTGCAGGAGCCCCTGACATCACGTCTTTTTCTGAGTGTATTGATCGGACTGGT
This sequence comes from Linyphia triangularis, assembly GCA_963978545.1. Taxonomy (NCBI): domain Eukaryota; kingdom Metazoa; phylum Arthropoda; class Arachnida; order Araneae; family Linyphiidae; genus Linyphia; species Linyphia triangularis. Next base: position 83,300,176 of record OZ021731.1, read on the forward strand.
TTTGACTCGGTTTTGAGGCACTTTCTTTTCTTAATATTTAAATCCCCCATTTTTTTTTTTTTTAAAGAACTTTTGTTTAAGGTATACATATACGTTGGACAATTTTTTTTTTAGTTCTTATGCCAGCGTGTCAAATTTTTGTGAGAATTGCAATAGCAAAAAATGTAATGTATTTGCAGTAACAAAAAGTAAAAAAATTAAATATTTATTTAATTAATTGAATTTTAATTCACTAATTAAGGTCTAATTGTAACGATGATAAAATAATACCTAATTAATTTTGAAACAAATTTCTTACTGGAAATTAAAGACAAGGTATTGATACACGGGCCCAAGCAAAATATAATGAATTACTTAAATATTTTTTAAATTTTAACTTTTAACATGAAAAGTACTAGAAAAAATAAAAAATTTCCAAAAATAAAAATATTCAAAAATACATAAATAAATCTATTTTTTACCAAAATTTTTGTTAACAGCTAGGGCCCGTGCTCTAAAATGTTATCTAAATTACACAGTTTAAATTTTAAAAATCAGTTAAATAACTCTTAATATCAGCGTTGGAGTACGTTCACTCAACAATGAAAAGTAGTTCTCCAGAAATTGAGTTCAAAGTTTTCGACATTTTCTTTTTTCCAATATGTTTTAAACGTCGACCTTTACGAAATTGCATGTGATTAAAAAAGTATTTTAACTATAAGATAGTTATTGGTATCATTTTAAAGATAATGAATTGGAAAACATTTTAGAATGAAAAAACAAAAAATGACTGTTTGGGTCAATTTTTGCGATTCTCAACGTATATGTATACCTTAAATATTTGGAATCGGACAGAAATTCTTCATAAATATAAACTAATTTCACTCTTTTTTTTTTTTAAATGCTGGGATTGTCCATTGCCCAGAAATGCTTTCTGCTTTGATGCTTACCTTCTCCAGCTTATCAGTGAGTTCTTGTGCCTTGTTCCTGATGATCTTTTCCTCTTCTCTCGCCAATTCAAGAGCCGCTTCTCCCTTCTCGCGAGCATCTTTCACCGCACTCTCACGCTTCCTCTTGAACTCGTCCCTTAAGCGAGACTCCTTCAAAGAAATACAGAATGTGAATGTATGGCTTATCGCAAGCATCGATATAGATAAACAACTGGATAGACTGCTTAACGCTGGGGAAAATGAAGCCATTGCCAGATGCCGTTGGTGGGATAAAAAATACGGATTGCCGAGGATTGAAAGTAAAATTTTGGGTTGTACACAGCAGAAATGTCAATAGTAGACCTTAATTATACTAAACTTCAACTTAACTAGACATCACTTAGAGGATAGATCGTCACAGTGCTCATAGGTATTTAATCCATTTTGGCGGCGTGAAAGCATAATGTTCGCCAAACCACAACACCCTGTAGAAAACAAAAAGGCTATAAGGTTTGGCGAGAATTATGTCTTCCCTCCGCCAAAATGGATTAAATACCTATGAGCACTGTGACGATCTATCGTCTAAGTGATGTCTAGTTAGCGCGTTCCAA